>CAWUFW010007977.1:0-600000 GCA_963921515.1 Calotriton arnoldi | reverse complement strand
TTCACTACTGCTGCACTCACTGGAGTTGAAATAGTAAACTTAATTGCTCCGCTATCTAACACATACCCTACTTTTGCACTCTCTGCAGTTGGAATAGTAATTTTTGCCCCTCCGCTATCCAACACTTTCCCTACTGTTGCACTCTTTGGAGTGGGAATAGTAATGTTTGCCCCTCCACTATCCAGCACTTTCCCTACTGTTGCACTGACTGGAGTGGGAATTGTAATTTTTACCCCTCTGCTATCCAACACTTTCCCTACTGTTGCACTCACTGGAGTGGGAATAGTAATGTTTGCCCCTACGCTAGCCAACACTTTCCCTACTGTTGCACTCACAGGAGTGGGAGCAGTAAATGTTATCCCTCCGCTAGCCAACATTTTCCATACTGTTGCACTCACTGGAGTTGGAATAGTAAATTTAATTACTCCTCTATCCAACACATACACTACTTTTGCCCTCACTGCAGTGGGAATAGTAATTTGAACCCCTCTGCTTTCCAACACTTTCCCTACTGTTGCACTCTTTGGAGTGGGAATAGTAATTTTTGCCACTCCGCTATCCAGCACTTTACCTACTGTTGCACTCACTGGAGTGAGAGTCGTAATTTTTACCCCTCCGCTATCCAACATTTTCCCTACTGTTGCACTCAAAGGAGTTGGAATAGTACATCTAATCCCTCCGCTATCCAACACTTACCCTACTTTCGCACTCACTGGAGTGGGAATAGTAATTTTACCCCTCCGCTGTCCAACACTTTCACTACTGCTGCACTCACTGGAGTTGAAATAGTAAACTTAATTGCTCCGCTATCTAACACATACCCTACTTTTGCACTATCTGCAGTTGGAATAGTAATTTTTGCCCCTCCGCTATCAAACACTTTCCCTATTGTTGCACTCACTGGAGTGGAAATAGTAATTTTTACCCCTCCGCTATCCAACATTTTCCCTACTGTTGCACTCACTGGAGTTGGAATAGTAAATTTAATTACTCCGCTATCCAACACTTACCCTATTTTTGCACTCACTGCAGTGGGAATAGTAATTTTTGCCCCTCCGTTGTCCAACATTTTCTCTACTGTTGCACTCACTGGAGTTGGAATAGCAAATTTAATTACTCTTCTATCCAACACTTACCCTACTTTTGCACTCACTGGAGTGGGAATAGTAATTTTTACCTCTCCGCTGTCCAAAACTTTCCCTACTGTTGCACTCTTTGGAGTGGGAATAGTAATGTTTGCCCCTCCGCTATCCATCACTTTACCTACTGTTGCACTCACTGGAGTGGGAATAGTAATTTTTACCCCTCCGCTATCTAACATTTTCCCTATCGTTGCACTCACCGTATTGGGAATAGTAATTTTACCCCTCCACTATCCAGCACTTTCCCTACTGCTGCACTCTTTCGAGTGGGAATAGTAATTTTACCTCTCCGCTATCCAACACATTCCCTACTGTTGCACACTTTTGAGTGGTAATAGTAATTGTTGCCCCTCCGCTATCCAGCACTTTTCCTACTGTTGCACTCATTGGAGTGGGAATAGTAATTTTTACCCCTCCGCTATCCAACATTTTCCCTACTGTTGCACTCACTGGAGTTGAAATAGTAAATTTAATTACTCCGCTATCCAACACATACCCTACTTTTGCACTCACTGCAGTGGGAATAGTAATTTTTGCCCCTCCTCTATCCAACACTTTTCCTACTGTTGCACTCTTTGGAGTGGGAATAATAATTGTTGCCCCTCCGCTATCCATCACTTTCCCTACTGTTGCACTGACCGGAGTGGGAGTAGCAATTTTTACCCCTCCGCTATCCAACATTTTCCCTACTGTTGCACTCACTGGAGTTGAAATAGTAAATTTAATTACTCCGCTATCCAACACATACCCTACTTTTGCACTCACTGGAGTGGGAATAGTAATTTTTACCCCTCTGCTGTCCAACACTTTCCCTACTGTTGCACTCTTTGGAGTGGGAATAGTAATTGTTGCCCCTCCGCTATCCAGCACTTTTTCTACTGTTGCACTCACTGGAGTGGGAATAGTAATTTTTACTCCTCTGCTATCCAACACTTTTCCTACTGTTACACTCACTGAAGTGGGAATAGTAATTTGTACTCCTCCGCTATCCAACACTTTTCCTACTGTTACACTCACTGAAGTGGGAATAGTAATTTCTGCCCCTCCGCTATCCAACACTTTCCCTACTGTTTCACTCTTTGGAGTGGCAATAGTAATTTTTCCCCTCCGCTATCCAGCACTTTCTCTGCTGTTGCACTCACTGGAGTGGGAATTGTAATTTTTACCCCTCCGCTGTCCAACACTTTCCCTACTGTTACACTCACTGGAGTGGGAATAGTAATGTTTACCCCTCCGTTGTCCAATATTTTCTCTACTGTTGCACTCACTGGAGTTGGAATAGCAAATTTAATTACTCTGCTATCCAACACTTACCCTATTTTTGCACTCACTGCAGTGGAAATAGTAAATTTTTCCCCTCCGCTATCCAACACTTTCCCTACTGCTGCATTCACTGGAGTGGAAACAGTAATTTTGCCCCTCCGCTGTCCAACATTTTCTTTACTTTTGCACTCATTGGAGTTGGAATAGTAAATTTAATTACTCCGCTATCCAACACTTACCCTACTTTTCCACTCACTGCAGTGGGACTAGTCATTTTTACCCCTCCGCTGGCCAACACTTTCCCTTCTGTTGCATTCTTTGGAGTGGGAATTGTAATTTTGCCCCTCCGCTATCCAGCACTTTCCCTACTGTTGCACTCACTGGAGTGGGAATTGTAATGTTTACCGCTCCGCTATCCAACACTTTCCCTATTGTTGCACTCACTGGAGTGGGAACAGTAGTTTTTGCCCCTCCGCTATCCAACACTTTCCCTACTGTTGCACTCACTAGAGTGGGAATTGTAATTTTTACCCCTCCGCTATCCAACACTTTCCCTATTTTTGCACTCACTGGAGTGGGAATAGTAATTTTTGCCCCTACGCTATCCAACACTTTCCCTACTGTTGCACTCACTGGAGTGGGAAGAGTAAATTTTACCCCTCCGCTATCCAACATTTTCCCTACTGTTGCACTCACTGGAGTTGGAATAGTAAATTTAATTTCTTCGCTATCCAACACATACACTACTTTTGCTCTCACTGCAGTGGGAATAGTAATTTTTACTCCTCTGCTATCCAACACTTTCCCTACTGTTGCACTCTTTGGAGTGGCAATAGTAATTTTTCCCCTCCGCTATCCAGCACTTTCTCTGCTGTTGCACTCACTGGAGTGGGAATTGTAATTTTACCCCTCCGCTGTCCAACACTTTCCCTACTGTTACACTCACTGGAGTGGGAATAGTAATTTCTGCCCCTCCGCTATCCAACACTTTCCCTACTGTTGCACTCTTTGGAGTGGCAATAGTAATTTTTCCCCTCCGCTATCCAGCACTTTCTCTGCTGTTGCACTCACTGGAGTGGGAATTGTAATTTTACCCCTCCGCTGTCCAACACTTTCCCTACTGTTACACTCACTGGAGTGGGAATAGTAATTTTTACCCCTCCGTTGTCCAACTTTTCTCTACTTTTGCACTCACTGGAGTTGGAATAGCAAATTTAATTACTCTGCTATCCAACACTTACCCTATTTTTGCACTCACTGCAGTGGGAATAGTAAATTTTTCCCCTCCGCTATCCAACACTTTCCCTACTGCTGCATTCACTGGAGTGGAAATAGTAATTTTTGCCCCTCCGCTGTCCAACATTTTCTTTACTGTTGCACTCACTGGAGTTGGAATAGTAAATTTAATTACTCCGCTATCCAACACTTACCCTACTTTTCCACTCACTGCAGTGGGAATAGTCATTTTTACCCCTCCGCTGGCCAACACTTTCCCTTCTGTTGCAATCTTTGGAGTGGGAATTATAATTTTTGCCCCACCGCTATCCAGCACTTTCCCTACTGTTGCACTCACTGGAGTGGGAATTGTAATTTTTACCGCTCCGCTATCCAACACTTTCCCTATTGTTGCACTCACTGGAGTGGGAACAGTAGTTTTTGCCCCTCCGCTATCCAACACTTTCCCTACTGTTGCACTCACTAGAGTGGGAATTGTAATTTTTACCCCTCCGCTATCCAACACTTTCCCTATTTTTGCACTCACTGGAGTGGGAATAGTAATTTTTGCCCCTACGCTATCCAACACTTTCCCTACTGTTGCACTCACTGGAGTGGGAAGAGTAAATTTTACCCCTCCGCTATCCAACATTTTCCCTACTGTTGCACTCACTGGAGTTGGAATAGTAAATTTAATTTCTTCGCTATCCAACACATACACTACTTTTGCTCTCACTGCAGTGGGAATAGTAATTTTTGCCCCTCCTCTATCCAACACTTTCCCTACTGTTGCACTCTTTGGAGTGGGAATAGTAATTGTTGCCCCTCCGCTATCCAGCACTTTCCCTACTGTTGCACTCACCGGAGTGGGAGTAGTAATTTTTACCCCTCCGCTATCCAACATTTTCCCTACTGTTGCACTCACAGGAGTTGGAATAGTAAATTTAATTCCTCCACTATCCAACACTTACCCTACTTTTGCACTCACTGGAGTGGGAATAGTAATTTTACCCCTCCGCTGTCCAACACTTTCCCTACTGTTGCACTCTTTGGAGTGGGAATAGTAATTGTTGCCCCTCCGCTATCCAGCACTTTTTCTACTGTTGCTCTCACTGTAGTGGAAATAGTCATTTTTACTCCTCCGCTATCCAACACTTTTCCTACTGTTACACTCACTGAAGTGGGAATAGTAATTTCTGCCCCTCGCTATCCAACACTTTCCCTACTGTTGCACTCTTTGGAGTGGGAATAGTAATTTTTTCCCCTCCACTATCCAGCACTTTCCCTGCTGTTGCACTCACTGGAGTGGGAATTGTAATTTTTACCCCTCCGCTATCCAACACTTTCCCTACTGTTACACTCACTGGAGTGGGAATAGTAATTTTTACCCCTCCGTTGTCCAACATTTTCTCTACTGTTGCACACACTGGAGTTGGAATAGCAAATTTAATTACTCTGCTATCCAACACTTACCCTATTTTTGCACTCACTGCAGTGGGAATAGTAATTTTTACCCCTCCGCTATCCAACACTTTCCCTACTGTTGCACTCTTTGTGGTGGGAACAGTAATTTTTGCCCCTCCGCTATCCAGGACTTTACCTACTGTTATACTCACTGGAGTGGGAACTGTAATTTTTACCCCTTCGCTATCCAACACTTTCCCTACTGTTGCACTCACTGGAGTGGGAATAGTAATTTTTGCCTACTCCGCTATCCAACAATATCCCTATTGTTGCACTCACTGGAGTGGAAATAGTAATTTTTACCCCTCCGCTATCCAACATTTTCCCTACTGTTGCACTCACTGGAGTTGGAATAGTAAATTTAATTACTCCGCTATCCAACACTTACCCTATTTTTGCACTCACTGCAGTGGGAATAGTAATTTTTGCCCCTCCGTTGTCCAACATTTTCTCTACTGTTGCACTCACTGGAGTTGGAATAGCAAATTTAATTACTCTTCTATCCAACACTTACCCTACTTTTGCACTCACTGGAGTGGGAATAGTAATTTTTACCTCTCCGCTGTCCAAAACTTTCCCTACTGTTGCACTCTTTGGAGTGGGAATAGTAATGTTTGCCCCTCCGCTATCCATCACTTTACCTACTGTTGCACTCACTGGAGTGGGAATAGTAATTTTTACCCCTCCGCTATCTAACATTTTCCCTATCGTTGCACTCACCGTATTGGGAATAGTAATTTTACCCCTCCACTATCCAGCACTTTCCCTACTGCTGCACTCTTTCGAGTGGGAATAGTAATTTTTACCTCTCCGCTATCCAACACATTCCCTACTGTTGCACACTTTTGAGTGGTAATAGTAATTGTTGCCCCTCCGCTATCCAGCACTTTTCCTACTGTTGCACTCATTGGAGTGGGAATAGTAATTTTTACCCCTCCGCTATCCAACATTTTCCCTACTGTTGCACTCACTGGAGTTGAAATAGTAAATTTAATTACTCCGCTATCCAACACATACCCTACTTTTGCACTCACTGCAGTGGGAATAGTAATTTTTGCCCCTCCTCTATCCAACACTTTTCCTACTGTTGCACTCTTTGGAGTGGGAATAATAATTGTTGCCCCTCCGCTATCCATCACTTTCCCTACTGTTGCACTGACCGGAGTGGGAGTAGCAATTTTTACCCCTCCGCTATCCAACATTTTCCCTACTGTTGCACTCACTGGAGTTGAAATAGTAAATTTAATTACTCCGCTATCCAACACATACCCTACTTTTGGACTCACTGGAGTGGGAATAGTAATTTTACCCCTCTGCTGTCCAACACTTTCCCTACTGTTGCACTCTTTGGAGTGGGAATAGTAATTGTTGCCCCTCCGCTATCCAGCACTTTTTCTACTGTTGCACTCACTGGAGTGGGAATAGTAATTTTTACTCCTCTGCTATCCAACACTTTTCCTACTGTTACACTCACTGAAGTGGGAATAGTAATTTGTACTCCTCCGCTATCCAACACTTTTCCTACTGTTACACTCACTGAAGTGGGAATAGTAATTTCTGCCCCTCCGCTATCCAACACTTTCCCTACTGTTTCACTCTTTGGAGTGGCAATAGTAATTTTTCCCTCCGCTATCCAGCACTTTCTCTGCTGTTGCACTCACTGGAGTGGGAATTGTAATTTTTACCCCTCCGCTGTCCAACACTTTCCCTACTGTTACACTCACTGGAGTGGGAATAGTAATGTTTACCCCTCCGTTGTCCAATATTTTCTCTACTGTTGCACTCACTGGAGTTGGAATAGCAAATTTAATTACTCTGCTATCCAACACTTACCCTATTTTTGCACTCACTGCAGTGGAAATAGTAAATTTTTCCCCTCCGCTATCCAACACTTTCCCTACTGCTGCATTCACTGGAGTGGAAACAGTAATTTTTGCCCCTCCGCTGTCCAACATTTTCTTTACTTTTGCACTCATTGGAGTTGGAATAGTAAATTTAATTACTCCGCTATCCAACACTTACCCTACTTTTCCACTCACTGCAGTGGGACTAGTCATTTTTACCCCTCCGCTGGCCAACACTTTCCCTTCTGTTGCATTCTTTGGAGTGGGAATTGTAATTTTGCCCCTCCGCTATCCAGCACTTTCCCTACTGTTGCACTCACTGGAGTGGGAATTGTAATGTTTACCGCTCCGCTATCCAACACTTTCCCTATTGTTGCACTCACTGGAGTGGGAACAGTAGTTTTGCCCCTCCGCTATCCAACACTTTCCCTACTGTTGCACTCACTAGAGTGGGAATTGTAATTTTTACCCCTCCGCTATCCAACACTTTCCCTATTTTTGCACTCACTGGAGTGGGAATAGTAATTTTTGCCCCTACGCTATCCAACACTTTCCCTACTGTTGCACTCACTGGAGTGGGAAGAGTAAATTTTACCCCTCCGCTATCCAACATTTTCCCTACTGTTGCACTCACTGGAGTTGGAATAGTAAATTTAATTTCTTCGCTATCCAACACATACACTACTTTTGCTCTCACTGCAGTGGGAATAGTAATTTTTACTCCTCTGCTATCCAACACTTTCCCTACTGTTGCACTCTTTGGAGTGGCAATAGTAATTTTTCCCCTCCGCTATCCAGCACTTTCTCTGCTGTTGCACTCACTGGAGTGGGAATTGTAATTTTACCCCTCCGCTGTCCAACACTTTCCCTACTGTTACACTCACTGGAGTGGGAATAGTAATTTCTGCCCCTCCGCTATCCAACACTTTCCCTACTGTTGCACTCTTTGGAGTGGCAATAGTAATTTTTTCCCCTCCGCTATCCAGCACTTTCTCTGCTGTTGCACTCACTGGAGTGGGAATTGTAATTTTTACCCCTCCGCTGTCCAACACTTTCCCTACTGTTACACTCACTGGAGTGGGAATAGTAATTTTTACCCCTCCGTTGTCCAACTTTTCTCTACTTTTGCACTCACTGGAGTTGGAATAGCAAATTTAATTACTCTGCTATCCAACACTTACCCTATTTTTGCACTCACTGCAGTGGGAATAGTAAATTTTTCCCCTCCGCTATCCAACACTTTCCCTACTGCTGCATTCACTGGAGTGGAAATAGTAATTTTTGCCCCTCCGCTGTCCAACATTTTCTTTACTGTTGCACTCACTGGACTTGGAATAGTAAATTTAATTACTCCGCTATCCAACACTTACCCTACTTTTCCACTCACTGCAGTGGGAATAGTCATTTTACCCCTCCGCTGGCCAACACTTTCCCTTCTGTTGCAATCTTTGGAGTGGGAATTATAATTTTTGCCCCACCGCTATCCAGCACTTTCCCTACTGTTGCACTCACTGGAGTGGGAATTGTAATTTTTACCGCTCCGCTATCCAACACTTTCACTATTGTTGCACTCACTGGAGTGGGAACAGTAGTTTTTGCCCCTCCGCTATCCAACACTTTCCCTACTGTTGCACTCACTAGAGTGGGAATTGTAATTTTTACCCCTCCGCTATCCAACACTTTCCCTATTTTTGCACTCACTGGAGTGGGAATAGTAATTTTTGCCCCTACGCTATCCAACACTTTCCCTACTGTTGCACTCACTGGAGTGGGAAGAGTAAATTTTACCCCTCCGCTATCCAACATTTTCCCTACTGTTGCACTCACTGGAGTTGGAATAGTAAATTTAATTTCTTCGCTATCCAACACATACACTACTTTTGCTCTCACTGCAGTGGGAATAGTAATTTTTGCCCCTCCTCTATCCAACACTTTCCCTACTGTTGCACTCTTTGGAGTGGGAATAGTAATTGTTGCCCCTCCGCTATCCAGCACTTTCCCTACTGTTGCACTCACCGGAGTGGGAGTAGTAATTTTTACCCCTCCGCTATCCAACATTTTCCCTACTGTTGCACTCACAGGAGTTGGAATAGTAAATTTAATTCCTCCACTATCCAACACTTACCCTACTTTTGCACTCACTGGAGTGGGAATAGTAATTTTTACCCCTCCGCTGTCCAACACTTTCCCTACTGTTGCACTCTTTGGAGTGGGAATAGTAATTGTTGCCCCTCCGCTATCCAGCACTTTTTCTACTGTTGCTCTCACTGTAGTGGAAATAGTCATTTTTACTCCTCCGCTATCCAACACTTTTCCTACTGTTACACTCACTGAAGTGGGAATAGTAATTTCTGCCCTCGCTATCCAACACTTTCCCTACTGTTGCACTCTTTGGAGTGGGAATAGTAATTTTTCCCCTCCACTATCCAGCACTTTCCCTGCTGTTGCACTCACTGGAGTGGGAATTGTAATTTTTACCCCTCCGCTATCCAACACTTTCCCTACTGTTACACTCACTGGAGTGGGAATAGTAATTTTTACCCCTCCGTTGTCCAACATTTTCTCTACTGTTGCACACACTGGAGTTGGAATAGCAAATTTAATTACTCTGCTATCCAACACTTACCCTATTTTTGCACTCACTGCAGTGGGAATAGTAATTTTTACCCCTCCGCTATCCAACACTTTCCCTACTGTTGCACTCTTTGTGGTGGGAACAGTAATTTTTGCCCCTCCGCTATCCAGGACTTTACCTACTGTTATACTCACTGGAGTGGGAACTGTAATTTTTACCCCTTCGCTATCCAACACTTTCCCTACTGTTGCACTCACTGGAGTGGGAATAGTAATTTTTGCCTACTCCGCTATCCAACAATATCCCTACTGTTGCCCTCACTGGAGTGGGAATAGTCAATGTTACCCTCCGCTATCCAATATTTTCCCTACTGTTGCACTCACTGGAGTGGGAATATTAATTTTTACCCTCCGCTATCCAACACTTTCCCTACTGTTGCACTCTTTGGAGTGGCAATAGTAATTTTTCTCCTCCGCTATCCAGCACTTTCCCTGCTGTTGCACTCACTGGAGTGGGAATTGTAATTTTTACCCCTCCGCTAACCAACACGTTCCCTACTGTTACACTCACTGGAGTGGAAATAGTAATTTTACCCCTCCGTTGTCCAACATTTTCTCTACTGTTGCACTCACTGGAGTGGGAATAGTAATTTTTGCCTACTCTGCTATCCAACACTTTCCCTCCTGTTGCACTCACTGGAGTGGGAATAGTCAATTTTATCCCTCCGCTATCCAATATTTTCCCTACTGTTGCACTCACTGGAGTTAAAATAGTAAATTTAATTGCTCCGCTATCCAACACATACACTACTTTTGCACTCACTGGAGTGGCAATAGTAATGTTTACCCCTCTGGTGTCCAACATTTTCTCTTCTGTTACACTCACTGGAGTTGGAATAGTAAATTTAATTATTCCACTATCCAACACATACCCTACTTTTGCACTCACTGCAGTGGGAATAGTAATTTTTACCCCTCCGCTATCCAACACTTTCCCTACTGTTGCACTCTTTGGAGTGGGAATAGTAATTTTTGCCCCTTCGCTATCCAGCACTTTACCTACTGTTGCACTCACAGGAGTTGGAATAGTAAATTTAATTCCTCCGCTATCCAACACTTACCCTACTTTTGCACTCACTGGAGTGGGAATAGTAATTTTTACCCTCCGCTGTCCAACACTTTCCCTACTGTTGCACTCTTTGGAGTGGGAATAGTAATTGTTGCCCCTCCACTATCCAGCACTTTTTCTACTGTTGCACTCACTGGAGTGGGAATAGTAATTTTTACTCCTGCGCTATCCAACACTTTTCCTACTGTTACACTCACTGAAGTGGGAATAGTAATTTCTGCCCCTCCGCTATCCAACACTTTCCCTACTGTTGCACTCTTTGGAGTGGCAATAGTAATTTTTTCCCCTTCGCTATCCAGCACTTTACCTGCTGTTGCACTCACTGGAGTGGGAATTGTGATTTTTACCGCTCCGCTGTCCAACACTTTCCCTACTGTTACACTCACTGGAGTGGGAATAGTAATTTTTACCCCTCCGTTGTCCAACATTTTCTCTACTGTTGCACTCACTGGAGTTGGAATAGCAAATTTAATTACTCTGCTATCCAACACTTACCCTATTTTTGCAATCACTGCAGTGGGAATAGTAAATTTTTCCCCTCCGCTATCCAACACTTTCCCTACTGCTGCATTCACTGGAGTGGAAATAGTAATTTTTGCCTCTCCGCTGTCCAACATGTTCTTTACAGTTGCACTCACTGGAGTTGGAATAGTAAATGTAATTACTCCGCTATCCAACACTTACCCTACCTTTCCACTCACTGCAGTGGGAATAGTCATTTTTACCCCTCCGCTGGCCTACACTTTCCCTTCTGTTGCAATCTTTGGAGTGGGAATTGAAATTTTTGCCCCTCCGCTATCCAGCACTTTCCCTACTGTTGCACTCACTGGAGTGGGAATTGTAATTTTTACCGCTCCGCAATCCAACACTTTCCCTATTGTTGCACTCACTGGAGTGCGAACAGTAGTTTTTGCCCCTCCGCTATCCAACACTTTCCCTACTGTTGCACTCACTAGAGTGGGAATTGTAATTTTTACCCCTCCGTTATCCAACACTTTCCCTACTTTTGCACTCACTGGAGTGGGAATAGTAATTTTTGCCCCTACGCTATCCAACACTTTCCCTACTGTTGCACTCACTGGAGTGGGAACAGTAAATTTTACCCCTCCGCTATCCAACATTTTCCCTACTGTTGCACTCACTGGAGTTGGAATAGTAAATTTAATTTCTTCTCTATCCAACACATACACTACTTTTGCTCTCACTGCAGTGGGAATAGTAATTTTGCCCCTCCTCTATCCAACACTTTCCCTACTGTTGCACTCTTTGGAGTGGGAATAGTAATTGTTGCCCCTCCGCTATCCAGCATTTTCCCTACTGTTGCACTCACCGGAGTGGGAGTAGTAATTTTTACCCCTCCGCTATCCAACATTTTCCCTACTGTTGCACTCACAGGAGTTGGAATAGTAAATTTAATTCCTCCGCTATCCAACACTTACTCTACTTTTGCACTCACTGGAGTGGGAATAGTAATTTTTACCCCTCCGCTGTCCAACACTTTCCCTACTGTTGCACTCTTTGGAGTGGGAATAGTAATTGTTGCCCCTCCACTATCCAGCACTTTTTCTACTGTTGCACTCACTGGAGTGGGAATAGTAATTTTTACTCCTCCGCTATCCAACACTTTTCCTACTGTTGCACTCACTGAAGTGGGAATAGTAATTTCTGCCCCTCCGCTATCCAACAATTTCCCTACTGTTGCACTCTTTGGAGTAGCAATAGTAATTTTTCCCTCCGCTATCCAGCACTTTCCCTGCTGTTGCACTCACTGGAGTGGGAATTGTAATTTTTACCCCTCCGCTGTCCAACACTTTCCCTTCTGTTAGACTCACTGGAGTGGGAATAGTAATTTTTACCCCTCCGCTGTCCAACATGTTCTTTACAGTTGCACTCACTGGAGTTGGAATAGTAAATTTAATTACTCCGCTATCCAACACTTACCCTACCTTTGTACTCACTGCAGTGGGAATAGTCATTTTTACCCCTCCGCTGGCCAACACTTTCCCTTCTGTTGCAATCTTTGGAGTGGGAATTGTAATTTTTGCCCCTCCGCTATCCAGCCCTTTCCCTACTGTTGCACTCACTGGAGTGGGAATTGTAATTTTACCGCTCCGCTATCCAACACTTTCCCTATTGTTGCACTCACTGGAGTGCGAACAGTAGTTTTTGCCCCTCCGCTATCCAACACTTTCCCTACTGTTGCACTCACTAGAGTGGGAATTGTAATTTTTACCCCTCCGCTATCCAACACTTTCCCTACTTTTGCACTCACTGGAGTGGGAATAGTAATTTTTGCCCCTACGCTATCCAACACTTTCCCTACTGTTGCACTCACTGGAGTGGGAAGAGTAAATTGTACCCCTCCGCTATCCAACATTTTCCCTACTGTTGCACTCACTGGAGTTGGAATAGTAAATTTAATTTCTTCGCTATCCAACACATACACTACTTTTGCTCTCACTGCAGTGGGAATAGTAATTTTTACCCCTCCTCTATCCAACACTTTCCCTTCTGTTGCACTCTTTGGGGTGGGAATAGTAATTGTTGCCCCTCTGCTATCCAGCACTTGCCCTACTGTTGCACTCACCGGAGTGGGAGTAGTAATTTTTACCCCTCCGCTATCCAACATTTTCCCTACTTTGCACTCACAGGAGTTGGAATAGTAAATTTAATTCCTCCGCTATCCAACACTTACTCTACTTTTGCACTCACTGGAGTGGGAATAGTAATTTTTACCCCTCCGCTGTCCAACACTTTCCCTACTGTTGCACTCTTTGGAGTGGGAATAGTAATTGTTGCCCCTCCGCTATCCAGCACTTTTTCTACTGTTGCACTCACTGGAGTGGGAATAGTAATTTTTACTCCTCCGCTATCCAACACTTTTCCTACTGTTACACTCAATGAAGTGGGAATAGTAATTTCTGCCCCTCCGCTATCCAACAATTTCCCTACTGTTGCACTCTTTGGAGTAGCAATAGTAATTTTTCCCCTCCGCTATCCAGCACTTTCCCTGCTGTTGCACTCACTGGAGTGGGAATTGTAATTTTTACCCCTCCGCTGTCCAACACTTTCCCTACTGTTACACTCACTGGAGTGGGAATAGTAATTTTTACCCCTCTGTTGTCCAACATTTTCTCTACTGTTGCACTCACTGGAGTTGGAATAGCAAATTTAATTACTCTGCTATCCAACACTTACCCTATTTTTGCACTCACTGCAGTGGGAATAGTAAATTTTACCCCTCCGCTATCCAACACTTTCCCTACTGCTGCATTCACTGGAGTGGAAATAGTAATTTTGCCCCTCCGCTGTCCAACATTTTCTCTACTGTTGCACTCACTAGAGTTGGAATAGTAAATTTAATTACTCCGCTATCCAACACTTGCCCAATTTTTGCACTCACTGCAGTGGGAATAGTCATTTTTACCCCTCCGCTGGCCAACACTTTCCCTACTGTTGCACTCACTGGAGTGGGAATTGTAATTTTTACCGCTCCGCTATCCAACACTTTCCCTATTGTTGCACTCACTGGAGTGGGAACAGTAGTTTTTGCCCCTCCGCTATCCAACACTTTCCCTACTGTTGCACTCACTGGAGTGGGAATAGTAATTTTTACCCCTCTGCTATTCAACATTTTCTCTACTGTTGCACTCACTGGAGTTGGAATAGTAAATTTAATTACTCCGCTATCCAACACTTACCCTATTTTTGCACTCACTGCAGTGAGAATAGTAATTTTACCCCTCTGCTAGCCAACACTTTCCCTACTGTTGCACTCTTTGGAGTGGGAATAGTAATGTTTGCCCCTCCACTATCCAGCACTTTCCCTACTGTTGCACTGACTGGAGTGGGAATTGTAATTTTACCCCTCTGCTATCCAACACTTTCCCTACTGTTGCACTCACTGGAGTGGGAATAGTAATGTTTGCCCCTACGCTATCCAACACTTTCCCTACTGTTGCACTCACAGGAGTGGGAGCAGTAAATTTTATTCCTCCGCTAGCCAACATTTTCCATACTGCTGCACTCACTGGAGTTGGAATAGTAAATTTAATTACTCCTCTATCCAACACATACACTACTTTTGCCCTCACTGCAGTGGGAATAGTAATTTGTACCCCTCTGCTTTCCAACACTTTCCCTACTGTTGCACTCTTTGGAGTGGGAATAGTAATTTTTGCCACTCTGCTATCCAGCACTTTACCTACTGTTGCACTCACTGGAGTGAGAGTAGTAATTTTTACCCCTCCGCTATCCAACATTTTCCCTACTGTTGCACTCAAAGGAGTTGGAATAGTACATCTTATCCCTCCGCTATCCAACACTTACCCTACTTTCACACTCACTGGAGTGGGAATAGTAATTTTACCCCTCCGCTGTCCAACACTTTCACTACTGCTGCACTCACTGGAGTTGAAATAGTAAACTTAATTGCTCCGCTATCTAACACATACCTACTTTTGCACTCTCTGCAGTTGGAATAGTAATTTTTGCCCCTCCGCTATCAAACACTTTCCCTAGTGTTGCACTCACTGGAGTGGAAATAGTAATTTTTACCCCTCCGCTATCCAACATTTTCCCTACTGTTGCACTCACTGGAGTTGGAATAGTAAATTTAATTACTCCGCTATCCAACACTTACCCTATTTTTGCACTCACTGCATTGGGAATAGTAATTTTTGCCCCTCCGCTATCCAACACTTTCCCCACTGTTGCACTCACTGGAGTGGAAATAGTAATTTTTACTCCTCCGCTATCCAACATTTTCCCTACTGTTGCACTCACTGGAGTTGGAATAGTAAATTTAATTACTCCTCTATCTAACACTTACCCTATTTTTGCACTCACTGCAGTGGGAATAGTAATTTTTGCCCCTCCGCTATCCAACACTTTCCCTACTGTTGCACTCTTTGGAGTGGGAATAGTAATTTTTCCCCTCCACTATCCAGCACTTTCCCTGCTGTTGCACTCACTGGAGTGGAATTGTAATTTTTACCCCTCCGCTATCCAACACTTTCCCTACTGTTGCACTCACTGGAGTGGGAATAGTAATGTTTGCCCCTACGCTAGCCAACACTTTCCCCACTGTTGCACTCACTGGAGTGGAAATAGTAATTTTTACTCCTCCGCTATCCAACATTTTCCCTACTGTTACACTCACTGGAGTTGGAATAGTAAATTTTATTACTCCGCTATCTAACACTTACCCTATTTTTGCACTCACTGCAGTGGGAATAGTAATTTTTGCCCCTCCGCTATCCAACACTTTCCCTACTGTTGCACTCTTTGGAGTGGGAATAGTAATGTTTGCCCCTCCACTATCCAGCACTTTCCCTACTGTTGCACTGACTGGAGTGGGAATTGTAATTTTTACCCCTCTGCTATCCAACACTTTCCCTACTGTTGCACTCACTGGAGTGGGAATAGTAATGTTTGCCCCTACGCTATCCAACACTTTCCCTACTGTTGCACTCACAGGAGTGGGAGCAGTAAATGTTATCCCTCCGCTAGCCAACATTTTCCATACTGTTGCACTCACTGGAGTTGGAATAGTAAATTTAATTACTCCTCTATCCAACACATACACTACTTTTGCCCTCACTGCAGTGGGAATAGTAATTTGTACCCCTCTGCTTTCCAACACTTTCCCTACTGTTGCACTCTTTGGAGTGGGAATAGTAATTTTTGCCACTCCGCTATCCAGCACTTTACCTACTGTTGCACTCACTGGAGTGAGAGTCGTAATTTTTACCCCTCCGCTATCCAACATTTTCCCTACTGTTGCACTCAAAGGAGTTGGAATAGTACATCTAATCCCTCCGCTATCCAACACTTACCCTACTTTCGCACTCTCTGCAGTTGGAATAGTAATTTTTGCCCCTCCGCTATCAAACACTTTCCCTACTGTTGCACTCACTGGAGTGGAAATAGTAATTTTTACCCCTCCGCTATCCAACATTTTCCCTACTGTTGCACTCACTGGAGTTGGAATAGTAAATTTAATTACTCCGCTATCCAACATTTACCCTATTTTTGCACTCACTGCAGTGGGAATAGTAATTTTTGCCCCTCCGCTATCCAACACTTTCCCCACTGTTGCACTCACTGGAGTGGAAATAGTAATTTTTACTCCTCTGTTATCCAACATTTTCCCTACTGTTGCACTCACTGGAGTTGGAATAGTAAATTTAATTACTCCGCTATCTAACACTTACCCTATTTTTGCACTCACTGCAGTGGGAATAGTAATTTTTGCCCCTCCGCTATCCAACACTTTCCCTACTGTTGCACTCTTTGGAGTGGGAATAGTAATTTTTTCCCTTCCACTATCCAGCACTTTCCTGCAGTTGCACTCACTGGAGTGGGAATTGTAATTTTTACCCCTCCGCTATCCAACACTTTCCCTACTGTTGCACTCTTTGGGGTGGGAACAGTAATTTTTGCCCCTCCGCTATCCAGGACTTTACCTACTGTTGCACTCACTGGAGTTGGAATAGTAAATTTAATTACTCCGCTATCCAACACTTACCCTACCTTTGTACTCACTGCAGTGGGAATAGTCATTTTTACCCCTCCGCTGGCCAACACTTTCCCTTCTGTTGCAATCTTTGGAGTGGGAATTGTAATTTTTGCCCCTCCGCTATCCAGCCCTTTCCCTACTGTTGCACTCACTGGAGTGGGAATTGTAATTTTTACCGCTCCGCTATCCAACACTTTCCCTATTGTTGCACTCACTGGAGTGCGAACAGTAGTTTTTGCCCCTCCGCTATCCAACACTTTCCCTACTGTTGCACTCACTAGAGTGGGAATTGTAATTTTTACCCCTCCGCTATCCAACACTTTCCCTACTTTTGCACTCACTGGAGTGGGAATAGTAATTTTTGCCCCTACGCTATCCAACACTTTCCCTACTGTTGCACTCACTGGAGTGGGAAGAGTAAATTGTACCCCTCCGCTATCCAACATTTTCCCTACTGTTGCACTCACTGGAGTTGGAATAGTAAATTTAATTTCTTCGCTATCCAACACATACACTACTTTTGCTCTCACTGCAGTGGGAATAGTAATTTTTACCCCTCCTCTATCCAACACTTTCCCTTCTGTTGCACTCTTTGGGGTGGGAATAGTAATTGTTGCCCCTCTGCTATCCAGCACTTGCCCTACTGTTGCACTCACCGGAGTGGGAGTAGTAATTTTTACCCCTCCGCTATCCAACATTTTCCCTACTTTGCACTCACAGGAGTTGGAATAGTAAATTTAATTCCTCCGCTATCCAACACTTACTCTACTTTTGCACTCACTGGAGTGGGAATAGTAATTTTTACCCCTCCGCTGTCCAACACTTTCCCTACTGTTGCACTCTTTGGAGTGGGAATAGTAATTGTTGCCCCTCCGCTATCCAGCACTTTTTCTACTGTTGCACTCACTGGAGTGGGAATAGTAATTTTTACTCCTCCGCTATCCAACACTTTTCCTACTGTTACACTCAATGAAGTGGGAATAGTAATTTCTGCCCCTCCGCTATCCAACAATTTCCCTACTGTTGCACTCTTTGGAGTAGCAATAGTAATTTTTCCCCTCCGCTATCCAGCACTTTCCCTGCTGTTGCACTCACTGGAGTGGGAATTGTAATTTTTACCCCTCCGCTGTCCAACACTTTCCCTACTGTTACACTCACTGGAGTGGGAATAGTAATTTTTACCCCTCTGTTGTCCAACATTTTCTCTACTGTTGCACTCACTGGAGTTGGAATAGCAAATTTAATTACTCTGCTATCCAACACTTACCCTATTTTTGCACTCACTGCAGTGGGAATAGTAAATTTTACCCCTCCGCTATCCAACACTTTCCCTACTGCTGCATTCACTGGAGTGGAAATAGTAATTTTTGCCCCTCCGCTGTCCAACATTTTCTCTACTGTTGCACTCACTAGAGTTGGAATAGTAAATTTAATTACTCCGCTATCCAACACTTGCCCAATTTTTGCACTCACTGCAGTGGGAATAGTCATTTTTACCCCTCCGCTGGCCAACACTTTCCCTACTGTTGCACTCACTGGAGTGGGAATTGTAATTTTTACCGCTCCGCTATCCAACACTTTCCCTATTGTTGCACTCACTGGAGTGGGAACAGTAGTTTTGCCCCTCCGCTATCCAACACTTTCCCTACTGTTGCACTCACTGGAGTGGGAATAGTAATTTTTACCCCTCTGCTATTCAACATTTTCTCTACTGTTGCACTCACTGGAGTTGGAATAGTAAATTTAATTACTCCGCTATCCAACACTTACCCTATTTTTGCACTCACTGCAGTGAGAATAGTAATTTTTACCCCTCTGCTAGCCAACACTTTCCCTACTGTTGCACTCTTTGGAGTGGGAATAGTAATGTTTGCCCCTCCACTATCCAGCACTTTCCCTACTGTTGCACTGACTGGAGTGGGAATTGTAATTTTTACCCCTCTGCTATCCAACACTTTCCCTACTGTTGCACTCACTGGAGTGGGAATAGTAATGTTTGCCCCTACGCTATCCAACACTTTCCCTACTGTTGCACTCACAGGAGTGGGAGCAGTAAATTTTATTCCTCCGCTAGCCAACATTTTCCATACTGCTGCACTCACTGGAGTTGGAATAGTAAATTTAATTACTCCTCTATCCAACACATACACTACTTTTGCCCTCACTGCAGTGGGAATAGTAATTTGTACCCCTCTGCTTTCCAACACTTTCCCTACTGTTGCACTCTTTGGAGTGGGAATAGTAATTTTTGCCACTCTGCTATCCAGCACTTTACCTACTGTTGCACTCACTGGAGTGAGAGTAGTAATTTTTACCCCTCCGCTATCCAACATTTTCCCTACTGTTGCACTCAAAGGAGTTGGAATAGTACATCTTATCCCTCCGCTATCCAACACTTACCCTACTTTCACACTCACTGGAGTGGGAATAGTAATTTTACCCCTCCGCTGTCCAACACTTTCACTACTGCTGCACTCACTGGAGTTGAAATAGTAAACTTAATTGCTCCGCTATCTAACACATACCTACTTTTGCACTCTCTGCAGTTGGAATAGTAATTTTTGCCCCTCCGCTATCAAACACTTTCCCTAGTGTTGCACTCACTGGAGTGGAAATAGTAATTTTTACCCCTCCGCTATCCAACATTTTCCCTACTGTTGCACTCACTGGAGTTGGAATAGTAAATTTAATTACTCCGCTATCCAACACTTACCCTATTTTTGCACTCACTGCATTGGGAATAGTAATTTTTGCCCCTCCGCTATCCAACACTTTCCCCACTGTTGCACTCACTGGAGTGGAAATAGTAATTTTACTCCTCCGCTATCCAACATTTTCCCTACTGTTGCACTCACTGGAGTTGGAATAGTAAATTTAATTACTCCTCTATCTAACACTTACCCTATTTTTGCACTCACTGCAGTGGGAATAGTAATTTTTGCCCCTCCGCTATCCAACACTTTCCCTACTGTTGCACTCTTTGGAGTGGGAATAGTAATTTTTCCCCTCCACTATCCAGCACTTTCCCTGCTGTTGCACTCACTGGAGTGGGAATTGTAATTTTTACCCCTCCGCTATCCAACACTTTCCCTACTGTTGCACTCACTGGAGTGGGAATAGTAATGTTTGCCCCTACGCTAGCCAACACTTTCCCCACTGTTGCACTCACTGGAGTGGAAATAGTAATTTTACTCCTCCGCTATCCAACATTTTCCCTACTGTTACACTCACTGGAGTTGGAATAGTAAATTTTATTACTCCGCTATCTAACACTTACCCTATTTTTGCACTCACTGCAGTGGGAATAGTAATTTTTGCCCCTCCGCTATCCAACACTTTCCCTACTGTTGCACTCTTTGGAGTGGGAATAGTAATGTTTGCCCCTCCACTATCCAGCACTTTCCCTACTGTTGCACTGACTGGAGTGGGAATTGTAATTTTTACCCCTCTGCTATCCAACACTTTCCCTACTGTTGCACTCACTGGAGTGGGAATAGTAATGTTTGCCCCTACGCTATCCAACACTTTCCCTACTGTTGCACTCACAGGAGTGGGAGCAGTAAATGTTATCCCTCCGCTAGCCAACATTTTCCATACTGTTGCACTCACTGGAGTTGGAATAGTAAATTTAATTACTCCTCTATCCAACACATACACTACTTTTGCCCTCACTGCAGTGGGAATAGTAATTTGTACCCCTCTGCTTTCCAACACTTTCCCTACTGTTGCACTCTTTGGAGTGGGAATAGTAATTTTTGCCACTCCGCTATCCAGCACTTTACCTACTGTTGCACTCACTGGAGTGAGAGTCGTAATTTTTACCCCTCCGCTATCCAACATTTTCCCTACTGTTGCACTCAAAGGAGTTGGAATAGTACATCTAATCCCTCCGCTATCCAACACTTACCCTACTTTCGCACTCTCTGCAGTTGGAATAGTAATTTTTGCCCCTCCGCTATCAAACACTTTCCCTACTGTTGCACTCACTGGAGTGGAAATAGTAATTTTTACCCCTCCGCTATCCAACATTTTCCCTACTGTTGCACTCACTGGAGTTGGAATAGTAAATTTAATTACTCCGCTATCCAACATTTACCCTATTTTTGCACTCACTGCAGTGGGAATAGTAATTTTTGCCCCTCCGCTATCCAACACTTTCCCCACTGTTGCACTCACTGGAGTGGAAATAGTAATTTTACTCCTCTGTTATCCAACATTTTCCCTACTGTTGCACTCACTGGAGTTGGAATAGTAAATTTAATTACTCCGCTATCTAACACTTACCCTATTTTTGCACTCACTGCAGTGGGAATAGTAATTTTTGCCCCTCCGCTATCCAACACTTTCCCTACTGTTGCACTCTTTGGAGTGGGAATAGTAATTTTTTCCCTTCCACTATCCAGCACTTTCCCTGCAGTTGCACTCACTGGAGTGGGAATTGTAATTTTTACCCCTCCGCTATCCAACACTTTCCCTACTGTTGCACTCTTTGGGGTGGGAACAGTAATTTTTGCCCCTCCGCTATCCAGGACTTTACCTACTGTTGCACTCACTGGAGTGGGAATAGTAATTTTTACACCTCCACTATCCAACACTTTTCCTACTGTTACACTCACTGAAGTGGGAATAGTAATTTCTGCCCCTCCGCTATCCAACACTTTCCCTACTGTTGCACTCTTTGGAGTGGCAATAGTAATTTTTTCCCCTCCGCTATCCAGCACTTTCCCTGCTGTTGCACTCACTGGAGTGGGAATTGTAATTTTTACCCCTCCGCTGTCCAACACTTTCCCTACTGTTACACTCACTGGCGTGGGAATAGTAATTTTTACCCCTCCGCTATCCAACATTTTCCCTACTGTTGCACTCACTGGAGTTGGAGTAGCAAATTTAATTACTCTGCTATCCAACACTTACCCTATTTTTGCAATCACTGCAGTGGGAATAGTACATTTTTCCCTTCCGCTATCCAACACTTTCCCTACAGCTGCATTCACTGGATTGGAAATAGTAATGTTTGCCCCTCCGCTGTCCAACATTTTCTTTACTGTTGCACTCACTGGAGTTGGAATAGTAAATTTAATTACTCCGCTATCCAACACTTACCCTACCTTTCCACTCACTGCAGTGGGAATAGTCATTTTTACCCCTCCGCTGGCTAACACTTTCCCTTCTGTTGCAATCTTTGGAGTGGGAATTGTAATTTTGCCCCTCCGCTATCCAGCACTTTCCCTACTGTTGCACTCACTGGAGTGGGAATTGTAATTTTTACCGCTCCGCTATCCAACACTTTCCCTATTGTTGCACTCACTGGAGTGGGAACAGTAGTTTTTGCCCCTCCGCTATCCAACACTTTCCCTACTGTTGCACTCACTAGAGTGGGAATTGTAATTTTTACCCCTCTGCTATCCAACACTTTCCCTACTTTTGCACTCACTGGAGTGGGAATAGTAATTTTTGCCCCTACGCTATCCAAGACTTTCCCTACTGTTGCACTCTTTGGAGTGGGAATAGTAATTTTTTCCCTTCCACTATCCAGCACTTTCCCTACTATTGCACTCACTGGAGTTGGAATAGTAAATTTAATTACTCCGCTATCCAACACTTACCCTATTTTTGCACTCACTGCAGTGGGAATAGTAATTTTTACCCCTCCGCTATCCAACACTTTCCCCACTGTTGCACTCACTGGAGTGGAAATAGTAATTTTTACCCCTCCGCTATCCAACATTTTCCCTACTGTTGCACTCACTGGAGTTGGAATAGTAAATTTAATTACTCCGCTATCTAACACTTACCCTATTTTTGCAATCACTGCAGTGGGAATAGTACATTTTTCCCTTCCGCTATCCAACACTTTCCCTACAGCTGCATTCACTGGAGTGGAAATAGTAATGTTTGCCCCTCCTCTGTCCAACATTTTCTTTACTGTTGCACTCACTGGAGTTGGAATAGTAAATTTAATTACTCCGCTATCCAACACTTACCCTACCTTTCCACTCACTGCAGTGGGAATAGTCATTTTACCCCTCCGCTGGCCAACACTTTCCCTTCTGTTGCAATCTTTGGAGTGGGAATTGTAATTTTTGCCCCTCCGCTATCCAGCACTTTCCCTACTGTTGCACTCACTGGAGTGGGAATTGTAATTTTTACCGCTCCGCTATCCAACACTTTCCCTATTGTTGCACTCACTGGAGTGGGAACAGTAGTTTTTGCACCTCCGCTATCCAACACTTTCCCTACTGTTGCACTCACTAGAGTGGGAATTGTAATTTTTACCCCTCTGCTATCCAACACTTTCCCTACTTTTGCACTCACTGGAGTGGGAATAGTAATTTTTGCCCCTACGCTATCCAACACTTTCCCTACTGTTGCACTCACTGGAGTGGGAAGAGTAAATTTTACCCCTCCGCTATCCAACATTTTCCCTACTGTTGCACTCACTGGAGTTGGAGTAGCAAATTTAATTACTCTGCTATCCAACACTTACCCTATTTTTGCAATCACTGCAGTGGGAATAGTACATTTTTCCCTTCCGCTATCCAACACTTTCCCTACAGCTGCATTCACTGGAGTGGAAATAGTAATGTTTGCCCCTCCGCTGTCCAACATTTTCTTTACTGTTGCACTCACTGGAGTTGGAATAGTAAATTTAATTACTCCGCTATCCAACACTTACCCTACCTTTCCACTCACTGCAGTGGGAATAGTCATTTTTACCCCTCTGCTGGCCAACACTTTCCCTTCTGTTGCAATCTTTGGAGTGGGAATTGTAATTTTTGCCCCTCCGCTATCCAGCACTTTCCCTACTGTTGCACTCACTGGAGTGGGAATTGTAATTTTTACCCCTCCGCTATCCAACACTTTCCCTATTGTTGCACTCACTGGAGTGGGAACAGTAGTTTTGCCCCTCCGCTATCCAACACTTTCCCTACTGTTGCACTCACTAGAGTGGGAATTGTAATTTTTACCCCTCTGCTATCCAACACTTTCCCTACTTTTGCACTCACTGGAGTGGGAATAGTAATTTTTGCCCCTACGCTATCCAAGACTTTCCCTACTGTTGCACTCTTTGGAGTGGGAATAGTAATTTTTTCCCTTCCACTATCCAGCACTTTCCCTACTATTGCACTCACTGGAGTTGGAATAGTAAATTTAATTACTCCGCTATCCAACACTTACCCTATTTTTGCACTCACTGCAGTGGGAATAGTAATTTTTACCCCTCCGCTATCCAACACTTTCCCCACTGTTGCACTCACTGGAGTGGAAATAGTAATTTTTACCCCTCCGCTATCCAACATTTTCACTACTGTTGCACTCACTGGAGTTGGAATAGTAAATTTAATTACTCCGCTATCTAACACTTACCCTATTTTTGCAATCACTGCAGTGGGAATAGTAAATTGTTCCCTTCCGCTATCCAACACTTTCCCTACAGCTGTATTCACTGGAGTGGAAATAGTAATGTTTGCCCCTCCGCTGTCCAACATTTTCTTTACTGTTGCACTCACTGGAGTTGGAATAGTAAATTTAATTAGTCCGCTATCCAACACTTACCCTACCTTTCCACTCACTGCAGTGGGAATAGTCATTTTTACCCCTCCGCTGGCCAACACTTTCCCTTCTGTTGCAATCTTTGGAGTGGGAATTGTAATTTTTGCCCCTCCGCTATCCAGCACTTTCCCTACTGTTGCACTCACTGGAGTGGGAATTGTAATTTTTACCGCTCCGCTATCCAACACTTTCCCTATTGTTGCACTCACTGGAGTGGGAACAGTAGTTTTTGCACCTCCGCTATCCAACACTTTCCCTACTGTTGCACTCACTAGAGTGGGAATTGTAATTTTTACCCCTCTGCTATCCAACACTTTCCCTACTTTTGCACTCACTGGAGTGGGAATAGTAATTTTTGCCCCTACGCTATCCAACACTTTCCCTACTGTTGCACTCACTGGAGTGGGAAGAGTAAATTTTACCCCTCCGCTATCCAACATTTTCCCTATTGTTGCACTCACTGGAGTTGGAATAGTAAATTTAATTTCTTCGCTATCCAACACATGCACTACTTTTGCTCTCACTGCAGTAGGAATAGTAATTTTTGCCCCTCCTCTATCCAACACTTTCCCTACTGTTGCACTCTTTGGAGTGGGAATAGTAATTGTTGCCCCTCCGCTATCCAGCATTTTTCCTACTGTTGCACTCACCGGAGTGGGAGTAGTAATTTTTACCCCTCCGCTATCCAACATTTTCCCTACTGTTGCACTCACAGGAGTTGGAATAGTAAATTTAATTCCTCCGCTATCCAACACTTACTCTACTTTTGCACTCACTGGAGTGGGAATAGTAATTTTTACCCCTCCGCTGTCCAACACTTTCCCTACTGTTGCACTCTTTGCAGTGGGAATAGTAATTGTTGCCCCTCTGCTATCCAGCACTTTTTCTACTGTTGCACTCACTGGAGTGGGAATAGTAATTTTTACTCCTCCGCTATCCAACACTTTTCCTACTGTTACACTCACTGAAGTGGGAATAGTAATTTCTGCCCCTCCGCTATCCAACAATTTCCCTACTGTTGCACTCTTTGGAGTAGCAATAGTAATTTTTCCCCTCCGCTATCCAGCACTTTCCCTGCTGTTGCACTCACTGGAGTGGGAATTGTAATTTTTACCCCTCCGCTGTCCAACACTTTCCCTACTGTTAGACTCACTGGAGTGGGAATAGTAATTTTTACCCCTCGGTTGTCCGACATTTTCTCTACTGTTGCACTCACTGGAGTTGGAATAGCAAATTTAATTACTCTGCTATCCAACACTTACCCTATTTTTGCACTCACTGCAGTGGGAATAGTAAATTTTACCCCTCCGCTATCCAACACTTTCCCTACTGCTGCATTCACTGGAGTGGAAATAGTAATTTTGCCCCTCCGCTGTCCAACATCTTCCCTACTGTTGCACTCACTGGAGTGGGAATTGTAATTTTTACCGCTCCGCTATCCAACACTTTCCCTATTGTTGCACTCACTTGAGTGGGAACAGTAGTTTTTGCCCCTCCGCTATCCAACACTTTCCCTACTGTTGCACTCACTGGAGTGGGAATAGTAATTTTTACCCCTCTGCTATTCAACATTTTCTCTACTTTTGCACTCACTGGAGTTGGAATAGTAAATGTAATTACTCCGCTATCCAACACTTACCCTATTTTTGCACTCACTGCAGTGAGAATAGTAATTTTTACCCCTCTGCTATCCAACACTTTCCCTACTGTTGCACTCTTTGGAGTGGGAATAGTAATGTTTGCCCCTCCACTATCCAGCACTTTCCCTACTGTTGCACTGACTGGAGTGGGAATTGTAATTTTTACCCCTCTGCTATCCAACACTTTCCCTACTGTTGCACTCACTGGAGTGGGAATAGTAATGCTTGCCTCTACGCTATCCAACACTTTCCCTACTGTTGCACTCACAGGAGTGGGAGCAGTAAATTGTATCCCTCCGCTAGCCAACATTTTCCATACTGTTGCACTCACTGGAGTTGGAATAGTAAATTTAATTACTCCTCTATCCAACACATACACTACTTTTGCCCTCACTGCAGTGGGAATAGTAATTTGTACCCCTCTGCTTTCCAACACTTTCCCTACTGCTGCACTCACTGGAGTTGAAATAGTAAACTTAATTGCTCCGCTATCTAACACATACCCTACTTTTGCACTCTCTGCAGTTGGAATAGTAATTTTTGCCCCTCCGCTATCAAACACTTTCCCTACTGTTGCACTCACTGGAGTGGAAATAGTAATTTTTACCCCTCCGCTATCCAACATTTTCCCTACTGTTGCACTCACTGGAGTTGGAATAGTAAATTTAATTACTCCGCTATCCAACACTTACCCTATTTTTGCACTCACTGCAGTGGGAATAGTAATTTTTGCCCCTCCGCTATCCAACACTTTCCCCACTGTTGCACTCACTGGAGTGGAAATAGTAATTTTTACCCCTCCGCTATCCAACATTTTCCCTACTGTTGCACTCACTGGAGTTGGAATAGTAAATTTAATTACTCCGCTATCTAACACTTACCATATTTTTGCAATCACTGCAGTGGGAATAGTACATTTTTCCCTTCCGCTATCCAACACTTTCCCTACAGCTGCATTCACTGGAGTGGAAATAGTAATGTTTGCCCCTCCGCTGTCCAACATTTTCTTTACTGTTGCACTCACTGGAGTTGGAATAGTAAATTTAATTACTCCGCTATCCAACACTTACCCTACCTTTCCACTCACTGCAGTGGGAATAGTCATTTTTACCCCTCCGCTGGCCAACACTTTCCCTTTTGTTGCCATCTTTGGAGTGGGAATTGTAATTTTTGCCCCTCCGCTATCCAGCACTTTCCCTACTGTTGCACTCACTGGAGTGGGAATTGTAATTTTTACCGCTCCGCTATCCAACACTTTCCCTATTGTTGCACTCACTGGAGTGGGAACAGTAGTTTTTGCCCCTCCGCTATCCAACACTTTCCCTACTGTTGCACTCACTAGAGTGGGAATTGTAATTTTACCCCTCTGCTATCCAACACTTTCCCTACTTTTGCACTCACTGGAGTGGGAATAGTAATTTTTGCCCCTACGCTATCCAACACTTTCCCTACTGTTGCACTCACTGGAGTGGGAAGAGTAAATTTTACCCTCCGCTATCCAACATTTTCCCTACTGTTGCACTCACTGGAGTTGGAATAGTAAATTTAATTTCTTCGCTATCCAACACATGCACTACTTTTGCTCTCACTGCAGTGGGAATAGTAATTTTTGCCCCTCCTCTATCCAACACTTTCCCTACTGTTGCACTCTTTGGAGTGGGAATAGTAATTGTTGCCCCTCCGCTATCCAGCATTTTTCCTACTGTTGCACTCACCGGAGTGGGAGTAGTAATTTTTACCCCTCCGCTATCCAACATTTTCCCTACTGTTGCACTAACAGGAGTTGGAATAGTAAATTTAATTCCTCCGCTATCCAACACTTACTCTACTTTTGCACTCACTGGAGTGGGAATAGTAATTTTTACCCCTCCGCTGTCCAACACTTTCCCTACTGTTGCACTCTTTGGAGTGGGAATAGTAATTGTTGCCCCTCTGCTACACAGCACTTTGTCTACTGTTGCACTCACTGGAGTGGGAATAGTAATTTTTACTCCTCCGCTATCCAACACTTTTCCTACTGTTACACTCACTGAAGTGGGAATAGTAATTTCTGCCCCTCCGCTATCCAACAATTTCCCTACTGTTGCACTCTTTGGAGTAGCAATAGTAATTTTTCCCCTCCGCTATCCAGCACTTTCCCTGCTGTTGCACTCACTGGAGTGGGAATTGTAATTTTTACCCCTCCGCTGTCCAACACTTTCCCTACTGTTAGACTCACTGGAGTGGGAATAGTAATTTTTACCCCTCGGTTGTCCAACATTTTCTCTACTGTTGCACTCACTGGAGTTGGAATAGCAAATTTAATTACTCTGCTATCCAACACTTACCCTATTTTTGCACTCACTGCAGTGGGAATAGTAAATTTTACCCCTCCGCTATCCAACACTTTCCCTACTGCTGCATTCACTGGAGTGGAAATAGTCATTTTTGCCCCTCCGCTGTCCAACATCTTCCCTACTGTTGCACTCACTGGAGTGTGAATTGTAATTTTTACCGCTCCGCTATCCAACACTTTCCCTATTGTTGCACTCACTTGAGTGGGAACAGTAGTTTTTGTCCCTCCGCTATCCAACACTTTCCCTACTGTTGCACTCACTGGAGTGGGAATAGTAATTTTTACCCCTCTGCTATTCAACATTTTCTCTACTGTTGCACTCACTGGAGTTGGAATAGTAAATTTAATTACTCCGCTATCCAACACTTACCCTATTTTTGCACTCACTGCAGTGAGAATAGTAATTTTTACCCCTCTGCTATCCAACACTTTCCCTACTGTTGCACTCTTTGGAGTGGGAATAGTAATGTTTGCCCCTCCACTATCCAGCACTTTCCCTACTGTTGCACTGACTGGAGTGGGAATTGTAATTTTACCCCTCTGCTATCCAACACTTTCCCTACTGTTGCACTCACTGGAGTGGGAATAGTAATGCTTGCCCCTACGCTATCCAACACTTTCCCTACTGTTGCACTCACAGGAGTGGGAGCAGTAAATGTTATCCCTCCGCTAGCCAACATTTTCCATACTGTTGCACTCACTGGAGTTGGAATAGTAAATTTAATTACTCCTCTATCCAACACATACACTACTTTTGCCCTCACTGCAGTGGGAATAGTAATTTGTACCCCTCTGCTTTCCAACACTTTCCCTACTGCTGCACTCACTGGAGTTGAAATAGTAAACTTAATTGCTCCGCTATCTAACACATACCCTACTTTTGCACTCTCTGCAGTTGGAATAGTAATTTTTGCCCCTCCGCTATCAAACACTTTCCCTACTGTTGCACTCACTGGAGTGGAAATAGTAATTTTTACCCCTCCGCTATCCAACATTTTCCCTACTGTTGCACTCACTGGAGTTGGAATAGTACATTTAATTACTCCGCTATCCAACACTTACCCTATTTTTGCACTCACTGCAGTGGGAATAGTAATTTTTGCCCCTCCGCTATCCAACACTTTCCCCACTGTTGCACTCACTGGAGTAGAAATAGTAATTTTTACCCCTCCGCTATCCAACATTTTCCCTACTGTTGCACTCACTGGAGTTGGAATAGTAAATTTAATTACTCCGCTATCTAACACTTACCCTATTTTTGCACTCACTGCAGTGGGAATAGTAATTTTTGCCCCTCCGCTATCCAACACTTTCCCTACTGTTGCACTCTTTGGAGTGGGAATAGTAATTTTTCCCCTCCACTATCCAGCACTTTCCCTGCTGTTGCACTCACTGGAGTGGGAATTGTAATTTTTACCCTCCGCTATCCAACACTTTCCCTACTGTTACACTCACTGGAGTGGGAATAGTAATTTTTACCCGTCCGTTGTCCAACATTTTCTCTACTGTTGCACTCACTGGAGTTGGAATAGCAAATTTAATTACTCTGCTATCCAACACTTACCCTATTTTTGCACTCACTACAGTGGGAATAGTAATTTTTGCCCCTCCGCTATCCAACACTTTCCCTACTGTTGCACTCTTTGGGGTGGGAACAGTAATTTTTGCCCCTCCGCTATCCAGGACTTTACCTACTGTTGCACTCACTGGAGTGGGAATTGTAATTTTTATCCCTTCGCTATCCAACACTTTCCCTACTGTTGCACTCACTGGAGTGGGAATAGTAATTTTTGCCTACTCCGCTATCCAACAATATCCCTACTGTTGCCCTCACTGGAGTGGAAATAGTCAATTTTACCCCTCCGCTATCCAATATTTTCCCTACTGTTGCACTCACTGGAGTGGGAATAGTAATTTTTACCCCTCCGCTATCCAACACTTTCCCTACTGTTGCACTCTTTGGAGTGGGAATAGTAATTTTTCTCCTCCGCTATCCAGCACTTTCCCTGCTGTTGCACTCACTGGAGTGGGAATTGTAATTTTTACTCCTCCGCTAACCAACACGTTCCCTACTGTTACACTGACTGGAGTGGAAATAGTAATTTTTACCCCTCCGTTGTCCAACATTTTCTCTACTGTTGCACTCACTGGATTTGGAATAGCAAATTTAATTACTCTGCTATCCAACACTTACACTATTTTTGCACTCACTGCAGTGGGAATAGTCATTTTTACCCCTCCGCTATCCAACACTTTCCCTACTGTTGCACTCTTTGGGGTGGGAACAGTAATTTTTGCCCCTCCGCTATCCAGGACTTTCCCTACTTTTGCACTCACTGGAGTGGGAATTGTAATTTTTACCCCTCCGCTATCCAACACTTTCCCTACTGTTGCACTCACTGGAGTGGGAATATTAATTTTTGCCTACTCTGCTATCCAACACTTTCCCTACTGTTGCACTCACTGGAGTGGGAATAGTCAATTTTATCCCTCCGCTATCCAATATTTTCCCTACTGTTGCACACACTGGAGTTGAAATAGTAAATTTAATTGCTCCGCTATCGAACACATACACTACTTTTGCACTCACTGGAGTGGCAATAGTAATGTTTACCCCTCCGCTATCCTACATTTTCCCTACTGTTGCACTCACAGGAGTTGGAATAGTAAATTTAATTCCTCCGCTATCCAACACTTACCCTATTTTTCCACTCACTGCAGTGGGAATAGTAATTTTTACACCTCCGCTATCCAACACATTCCCTACTGTTGCAATCTTTGGAGTGGGAATTGTAATTTTTGCCCCTCCGCTATCCAGCACTTTCCCTACTGTTGCACTCACTGGAGTGGGAATTGTAATTTTTGCCCCACCGCTATCCAACACTTTCCCTACTGTTGCACTCACTGGAGTGGGAATAGTAATTTTTACCGCTCCGCTATCCAACATTTTCTCTGCTGTTGCAGTCACTGGAGTTGAAATAGTAAATTTAATTACTCGCCTATCCAACACTTACCCTATTTTTGCACTCACTGTAGTGGGAATAGTAATTTTTATCCCTCCGCTATCCAACACTTTCCCTACTGTTTCACTCTTTGGAGTGGGAATAGTAATGTTTTCCCCTCCGCTATCCAGCACTTTCCCTGCTGTTGCACTCACTGGAGTGGGAATTGTAATTTTTACCCCTCCGCTATCCAACACTTTCCTTACTGTTACACTCCCTGCAGTGGAAATAGTAATTTTTACCCCTCCGCTATCCAACACTTTCCCTACTGTTGCACTCACTGGAATGGGAATAGTAAATGTAATTACTCCGCCATCCAACACTTACCCTACTTTTCCACTCACTGCAGTGGGAATAGTAATTTTACCCCTCCGCTGGCCAACACTTTCCCTACTGTTGCAATCTTTGGAGTGGGATTTGTAATTTTGCCCCTCCGCTATCCAGCACTTTCCCTACTGTTGCACTCACTGGAGTGGGAATAGTAATTTTTACCCCTCCGTTGTCCAACATTTTCTCTACTGTTGCACTCACTGGAGTTGGAATAACAAATTTAATTACTCTGCTATCCAACACTTACCCTACTTTTGCACTCACTGGAGTGGGAATAGTAATTTTTACCTCTCCGCTGTCCAAAACTTTCCCTACTGTTGCACTCTGTGGAGTGGGAATAGTAATGTTTGCCCCTCCGCTATCCATCACTTTACCTACTGTTGCACTCACTGGAGTGGGAATAGTAATTTTTACCGCTCCGCTATCCAACACTTTCCCTATTGTTGCACTCACTGGAGTGGGAACAGTAGTTTTTGCCCCTCCGCTATCCAACACTTTCCCTACTGTTGCACTCACTAGAGTGGGAATTGTAATTTTTACCCCTCTGCTATCCAACACTTTCCCTACTTTTGCACTCACTGGAGTGGGAATAGTAATTTTTGCCCCTACGCTATCCAACACTTTCCCTACTGTTGCACTCACTGGAGTGGGAAGAGTAAATTTTACCCCTCCGCTATCCAACATTTTCCCTACTGTTGCACTCACTGGAGTTGGAATAGTAAATTTAATTTCTTCGCTATCCAACACATGCACTACTTTTGCTCTCACTGCAGTGGGAATAGTAATTTTGCCCCTCCTCTATCCAACACTTTCCCTACTGTTGCACTCTTTGGAGTGGGAATAGTAATTGTTGCCCCTCCGCTATCCAGCATTTTTCCTACTGTTGCACTCACCGGAGTGGGAGTAGTAATTTTTACCCCTCCGCTATCCAACATTTTCCCTACTGTTGCACTAACAGGAGTTGGAATAGTAAATTTAATTCCTCCGCTATCCAACACTTACTCTACTTTTGCACTCACTGGAGTGGGAATAGTAATTTTTACCCCTCCGCTGTCCAACACTTTCCCTACTGTTGCACTCTTTGGAGTGGGAATAGTAATTGTTGCCCCTCTGCTACACAGCACTTTGTCTACTGTTGCACTCACTGGAGTGGGAATAGTAATTTTTACTCCTCCGCTATCCAACACTTTTCCTACTGTTACACTCACTGAAGTGGGAATAGTAATTTCTGCCCCTCCGCTATCCAACAATTTCCCTACTGTTGCACTCTTTGGAGTAGCAATAGTAATTTTTCCCCTCCGCTATCCAGCACTTTCCCTGCTGTTGCACTCACTGGAGTGGGAATTGTAATTTTTACCCCTCCGCTGTCCAACACTTTCCCTACTGTTAGACTCACTGGAGTGGGAATAGTAATTTTCACCCCTCGGTTGTCCAACATTTTCTCTACTGTTGCACTCACTGGAGTTGGAATAGCAAATTTAATTACTCTGCTATCCAACACTTACCCTATTTTTGCACTCACTGCAGTGGGAATAGTAAATTTTACCCCTCCGCTATCCAACACTTTCCCTACTGCTGCATTCACTGGAGTGGAAATAGTAATTTTGCCCCTCCGCTGTCCAACATCTTCCCTACTGTTGCACTCACTGGAGTGTGAATTGTAATTTTTACCGCTCCGCTATCCAACACTTTCCCTATTGTTGCACTCACTTGAGTGGGAACAGTAGTTTTTGTCCCTCCGCTATCCAACACTTTCCCTACTGTTGCACTCACTGGAGTGGGAATAGTAATTTTTACCCCTCTGCTATTCAACATTTTCTCTACTGTTGCACTCACTGGAGTTGGAATAGTAAATTTAATTACTCCGCTATCCAACACTTACCCTATTTTTGCACTCACTGCAGTGAGAATAGTAATTTTTACCCCTCTGCTATCCAACACTTTCCCTACTGTTGCACTCTTTGGAGAGGGAATAGTAATGTTTGCCCCTCCACTATCCAGCACTTTCCCTACTGTTGCACTGACTGGAGTGGGAATTGTAATTTTACCCCTCTGCTATCCAACACTTTCCCTACTGTTGCACTCACTGGAGTGGGAATAGTAATGCTTGCCCCTACGCTATCCAACACTTTCCCTACTGTTGCACTCACAGGAGTGGGAGCAGTAAATGTTATCCCTCCGCTAGCCAACATTTTCCATACTGTTGCACTCACTGGAGTTGGAATAGTAAATTTAATTACTCCTCTATCCAACACATACACTACTTTTGCCCTCACTGCAGTGGGAATAGTAATTTGTACCCCTCTGCTTTCCAACACTTTCCCTACTGCTGCACTCACTGGAGTTGAAATAGTAAACTTAATTGCTCCGCTATCTAACACATACCCTACTTTTGCACTCTCTGCAGTTGGAATAGTAATTTTTGCCCCTCCGCTATCAAACACTTTCCCTACTGTTGCACTCACTGGAGTGGAAATAGTAATTTTTACCCCTCCGCTATCCAACATTTTCCCTACTGTTGCACTCACTGGAGTTGGAATAGTACATTTAATTACTCCGCTATCCAACACTTACCCTATTTTTGCACTCACTGCAGTGGGAATAGTAATTTTGCCCCTCCGCTATCCAACACTTTCCCCACTGTTGCACTCACTGGAGTAGAAATAGTAATTTTTACCCCTCCGCTATCCAACATTTTCCCTACTGTTGCACTCACTGGAGTTGGAATAGTAAATTTAATTACTCCGCTATCTAACACTTACCCTATTTTTGCACTCACTGCAGTGGGAATAGTAATTTTTGCCCCTCCGCTATCCAACACTTTCCCTACTGTTGCACTCTTTGGAGTGGGAATAGTAATTTTTCCCCTCCACTATCCAGCACTTTCCCTGCTGTTGCACTCACTGGAGTGGGAATTGTAATTTTTACCCCTCCGCTATCCAACACTTTCCCTACTGTTACACTCACTGGAGTGGGAATAGTAATTTTTACCCGTCCGTTGTCCAACATTTTCTCTACTGTTGCACTCACTGGAGTTGGAATAGCAAATTTAATTACTCTGCTATCCAACACTTACCCTATTTTTGCACTCACTACAGTGGGAATAGTAATTTTTGCCCCTCCGCTATCCAACACTTTCCCTACTGTTGCACTCTTTGGGGTGGGAACAGTAATTTTTGCCCCTCCGCTATCCAGGACTTTACCTACTGTTGCACTCACTGGAGTGGGAATTGTAATTTTTATCCCTTCGCTATCCAACACTTTCCCTACTGTTGCACTCACTGGAGTGGGAATAGTAATTTTTGCCTACTCCGCTATCCAACAATATCCCTACTGTTGCCCTCACTGGAGTGGAAATAGTCAATTTTACCCCTCCGCTATCCAATATTTTCCCTACTGTTGCACTCACTGGAGTGGGAATAGTAATTTTTACCCCTCCGCTATCCAACACTTTCCCTACTGTTGCACTCTTTGGAGTGGGAATAGTAATTTTTCTCCTCCGCTATCCAGCACTTTCCCTGCTGTTGCACTCACTGGAGTGGGAATTGTAATTTTTACTCCTCCGCTAACCAACACGTTCCCTACTGTTACACTGACTGGAGTGGAAATAGTAATTTTTACCCCTCCGTTGTCCAACATTTTCTCTACTGTTGCACTCACTGGATTTGGAATAGCAAATTTTATTACTCTGCTATCCAACACTTACACTATTTTTGCACTCACTGCAGTGGGAATAGTCATTTTTACCCCTCCGCTATCCAACACTTTCCCTACTGTTGCACTCTTTGGGGTGGGAACAGTAATTTTTGCCCCTCCGCTATCCAGGACTTTCCCTACTTTTGCACTCACTGGAGTGGGAATTGTAATTTTTACCCCTCCGCTATCCAACACTTTCCCTACTGTTGCACTCACTGGAGTGGGAATATTAATTTTTGCCTACTCTGCTATCCAACACTTTCCCTACTGTTGCACTCACTGGAGTGGGAATAGTCAATTTTATCCCTCCGCTATCCAATATTTTCCCTACTGTTGCACACACTGGAGTTGAAATAGTAAATTTAATTGCTCCGCTATCGAACACATACACTACTTTTGCACTCACTGGAGTGGCAATAGTAATGTTTACCCCTCCGCTATCCAACATTTTCCCTACTGTTGCACTCACAGTTGTTGGAATAGTAAATTTAATTCCTCCGCTATCCAACACTTACCCTATTTTTCCACTCACTGCAGTGGGAATAGTAATTTTTACACCTCCGCTATCCAACACATTCCCTACTGTTGCAATCTTTGGAGTGGGAATTGTAATTTTTGCCCCTCCGCTATCCAGCACTTTCCCTACTGTTGCACTCACTGGAGTGGGAATTGTAATTTTTGCCCCACCGCTATCCAACACTTTCCCTACTGTTGCACTCACTGGAGTGGGAATAGTAATTTTTACCGCTCCGCTATCCAACATTTTCTCTGCTGTTGCAGTCACTGGAGTTGAAATAGTAAATTTAATTACTCGCCTATCCAACACTTACCCTATTTTTGCACTCACTGTAGTGGGAATAGTAATTTTTATCCCTCCGCTATCCAACACTTTCCCTACTGTTTCACTCTTTGGAGTGGGAATAGTAATGTTTTCCCCTCCGCTATCCAGCACTTTCCCTGCTGTTGCACTCACTGGAGTGGGAATTGTAATTTTTACCCCTCCGCTATCCAACACTTTCCTTACTGTTACACTCCCTGCAGTGGAAATAGTAATTTTTACCCCTCCGCTATCCAACACTTTCCCTACTGTTGCACTCACTGGAATGGGAATAGTAAATGTAATTACTCCGCCATCCAACACTTACCCTACTTTTCCACTCACTGCAGTGGGAATAGTAATTTTTACCCCTCCGCTGGCCAACACTTTCCCTACTGTTGCAATCTTTGGAGTGGGATTTGTAATTTTTGCCCCTCCGCTATCCAGCACTTTCCCTACTGTTGCACTCACTGGAGTGGGAATAGTAATTTTACCCCTCCGTTGTCCAACATTTTCTCTACTGTTGCACTCACTGGAGTTGGAATAACAAATTTAATTACTCTGCTATCCAATACTTACCCTACTTTTGCACTCACTGGAGTGGGAATAGTAATTTTTACCTCTCCGCTGTCCAAAACTTTCCCTACTGTTGCACTCTGTGGAGTGGGAATAGTAATGTTTGCCCCTCCGCTATCCATCACTTTACCTACTGTTGCACTCACTGGAGTGGGAATAGTAATTTTTACCGCTCCGCTATCCAACACTTTCCCTATTGTTGCACTCACTGGAGTGGGAACAGTAGTTTTTGCCCCTCCGCTATCCAACACTTTCCCTACTGTTGCACTCACTAGAGTGGGAATTGTAATTTTTACCCCTCTGCTATCCAACACTTTCCCTACTTTTGCACTCACTGGAGTGGGAATAGTAATTTTGCCCCTACGCTATCCAACACTTTCCCTACTGTTGCACTCACTGGAGTGGGAAGAGTAAATTTTACCCCTCCGCTATCCAACATTTTCCCTACTGTTGCACTCACTGGAGTTGGAATAGTAAATTTAATTTCTTCGCTATCCAACACATGCACTACTTTTGCTCTCACTGCAGTGGGAATAGTAATTTTTGCCCCTCCTCTATCCAACACTTTCCCTACTGTTGCACTCTTTGGAGTGGGAATAGTAATTGTTGCCCCTCCGCTATCCAGCATTTTTCCTACTGTTGCACTCACCGGAGTGGGAGTAGTAATTTTTACCCCTCCGCTATCCAACATTTTCCCTACTGTTGCACTAACAGGAGTTGGAATAGTAAATTTAATTCCTCCGCTATCCAACACTTACTCTACTTTTGCACTCACTGGAGTGGGAATAGTAATTTTTACCCCTCCGCTGTCCAACACTTTCCCTACTGTTGCACTCTTTGGAGTGGGAATAGTAATTGTTGCCCCTCTGCTACACAGCACTTTGTCTACTGTTGCACTCACTGGAGTGGGAATAGTAATTTTTACTCCTCCGCTATCCAACACTTTTCCTACTGTTACACTCACTGAAGTGGGAATAGTAATTTCTGCCCCTCCGCTATCCAACAATTTCCCTACTGTTGCACTCTTTGGAGTAGCAATAGTAATTTTTCCCCTCCGCTATCCAGCACTTTCCCTGCTGTTGCACTCACTGGAGTGGGAATTGTAATTTTTACCCCTCCGCTGTCCAACACTTTCCCTACTGTTAGACTCACTGGAGTGGGAATAGTAATTTTTACCCCTCGGTTGTCCAACATTTTCTCTACTGTTGCACTCACTGGAGTTGGAATAGCAAATTTAATTACTCTGCTATCCAACACTTACCCTATTTTTGCACTCACTGCAGTGGGAATAGTAAATTTTACCCCTCCGCTATCCAACACTTTCCCTACTGCTGCATTCACTGGAGTGGAAATAGTAATTTTTGCCCCTCCGCTGTCCAACATCTTCCCTACTGTTGCACTCACTGGAGTGTGAATTGTAATTTTTACCGCTCCGCTATCCAACACTTTCCCTATTGTTGCACTCACTTGAGTGGGAACAGTAGTTTTTGTCCCTCCGCTATCCAACACTTTCCCTACTGTTGCACTCACTGGAGTGGGAATAGTAATTTTACCCCTCTGCTATTCAACATTTTCTCTACTGTTGCACTCACTGGAGTTGGAATAGTAAATTTAATTACTCCGCTATCCAACACTTACCCTATTTTTGCACTCACTGCAGTGAGAATAGTAATTTTACCCCTCTGCTATCCAACACTTTCCCTACTGTTGCACTCTTTGGAGTGGGAATAGTAATGTTTGCCCCTCCACTATCCAGCACTTTCCCTACTGTTGCACTGACTGGAGTGGGAATTGTAATTTTACCCCTCTGCTATCCAACACTTTCCCTACTGTTGCACTCACTGGAGTGGGAATAGTAATGCTTGCCCCTACGCTATCCAACACTTTCCCTACTGTTGCACTCACAGGAGTGGGAGCAGTAAATGTTATCCCTCCGCTAGCCAACATTTTCCATACTGTTGCACTCACTGGAGTTGGAATAGTAAATTTAATTACTCCTCTATCCAACACATACCCTACTTTTGCCCTCACTGCAGTGGGAATAGTAATTTGTACCCCTCTGCTTTCCAACACTTTCCCTACTGCTGCACTCACTGGAGTTGAAATAGTAAACTTAATTGCTCCGCTATCTAACACATACCCTACTTTTGCACTCTCTGCAGTTGGAATAGTAATTTTTGCCCCTCCGCTATCAAACACTTTCCCTACTGTTGCACTCACTGGAGTGGAAATAGTAATTTTTACCCCTCCGCTATCCAACATTTTCCCTACTGTTGCACTCACTGGAGTTGGAATAGTAAATTTAATTACTCCGCTATCTAACACTTACCCTATTTTTGCACTCACTGCAGTGGGAATAGTAATTTTTGCCCCTCCGCTATCCAACACTTTCCCTACTGTTGCACTCTTTGGAGTGGGAATAGTAATTTTTCCCCTCCACTATCCAGCACTTTCCCTGCTGTTGCACTCACTGGAGTGGGAATTGTAATTTTTACCCCTCCGCTATCCAACACTTTCCCTACTGTTACACTCACTGGAGTGGGAATAGTAATTTTTACCCGTCCGTTGTCCAACATTTTCTCTACTGTTGCACTCACTGGAGTTGGAATAGCAAATTTAATTACTCTGCTATCCAACACTTACCCTATTTTTGCACTCACTACAGTGGGAATAGTAATTTTTGCCCCTCCGCTATCCAACACTTTCCCTACTGTTGCACTCTTTGGGGTGGGAACAGTAATTTTTGGCCCTCCGCTATCCAGGACTTTACCTACTGTTGCACTCACTGGAGTGGGAATTGTAATTTTTATCCCTTCGCTATCCAACACTTTCCCTACTGTTGCACTCACTGGAGTGGGAATAGTAATTTTTGCCTACTCCGCTATCCAACAATATCCCTACTGTTGCCCTCACTGGAGTGGAAATAGTCAATTTTACCCCTCCGCTATCCAATATTTTCCCTACTGTTGCACTCACTGGAGTGGGAATAGTAATTTTTACCCCTCCGCTATCCAACACTTTCCCTACTGTTGCACTCTTTGGAGTGGGAATAGTAATTTTTCTCCTCCGCTATCCAGCACTTTCCCTGCTGTTGCACTCACTGGAGTGGGAATTGTAATTTTTACTCCTCCGCTAACCAACACGTTCCCTACTGTTACACTGACTGGAGTGGAAATAGTAATTTTTACCCCTCCGTTGTCCAACATTTTCTCTACTGTTGCACTCACTGGATTTGGAATAGCAAATTTAATTACTCTGCTATCCAACACTTACACTATTTTTGCACTCACTGCAGTGGGAATAGTCATTTTTACCCCTCCGCTATCCAACACTTTCCCTACTGTTGCACTCTTTGGGGTGGGAACAGTAATTTTTGCCCCTCCGCTATCCAGGACTTTCCCTACTTTTGCACTCACTGGAGTGGGAATTGTAATTTTTACCCCTCCGCTATCCAACACTTTCCCTACTGTTGCACTCACTGGAGTGGGAATATTAATTTTGCCTACTCTGCTATCCAACACTTTCCCTACTGTTGCACTCACTGGAGTGGGAATAGTCAATTTTATCCCTCCGCTATCCAATATTTTCCCTACTGTTGCACACACTGGAGTTGAAATAGTAAATTTAATTGCTCCGCTATCGAACACATACACTACTTTTGCACTCACTGGAGTGGCAATAGTAATGTTTACCCCTCCGCTATCCAACATTTTCCCTACTGTTGCACTCACAGGAGTTGGAATAGTAAATTTAATTCCTCCGCTATCCAACACTTACCCTATTTTTCCACTCACTGCAGTGGGAATAGTAATTTTTACACCTCCGCTATCCAACACATTCCCTACTGTTGCAATCTTTGGAGTGGGAATTGTAATTTTTGCCCCTCCGCTATCCAGCACTTTCCCTACTGTTGCACTCACTGGAGTGGGAATTGTAATTTTTGCCCCACCGCTATCCAACACTTTCCCTACTGTTGCACTCACTGGAGTGGGAATAGTAATTTTACCGCTCCGCTATCCAACATTTTCTCTGCTGTTGCAGTCACTGGAGTTGAAATAGTAAATTTAATTACTCGCCTATCCAACACTTACCCTATTTTTGCACTCACTGTAGTGGGAATAGTAATTTTTATCCCTCCGCTATCCAACACTTTCCCTACTGTTTCACTCTTTGGAGTGGGAATAGTAATGTTTTCCCCTCCGCTATCCAGCACTTTCCCTGCTGTTGCACTCACTGGAGTGGGAATTGTAATTTTTACCCCTCCGCTATCCAACACTTTCCTTACTGTTACACTCCCTGCAGTGGAAATAGTAATTTTTACCCCTCCGCTATCCAACACTTTCCCTACTGTTGCACTCACTGGAATGGGAATAGTAAATGTAATTACTCCGCCATCCAACACTTACCCTACTTTTCCACTCACTGCAGTGGGAATAGTAATTTTTACCCCTCCGCTGGCCAACACTTTCCCTACTGTTGCAATCTTTGGAGTGGGATTTGTAATTTTTGCCCCTCCGCTATCCAGCACTTTCCCTACTGTTGCACTCACTGGAGTGGGAATAGTAATTTTACCCCTCCGTTGTCCAACATTTTCTCTACTGTTGCACTCACTGGAGTTGGAATAACAAATTTAATTACTCTGCTATCCAACACTTACCCTACTTTTGCACTCACTGGAGTGGGAATAGTAATTTTTACCTCTCCGCTGTCCAAAACTTTCCCTACTGTTGCACTCTGTGGAGTGGGAATAGTAATGTTTGCCCCTCCGCTATCCATCACTTTACCTACTGTTGCACTCACTGGAGTGGGAATAGTAATTTTTACCCCTCCGCTATCCAACATTTTCCCTATCATTGCACTCACCGTAGTGGGAATAGTAATTTTTACCCCTCCGCTATCCAGCACTTTCCCTATTGCCGCACTCTTTTGAGTGGGAATAGTAATTTTTACCTCTCCGCTATCCAAAACATTCCCTACTGTTGCACACTTTGGAGTAGTAATAGTAATTGTTGCCCCTCCGCTATCCAGCACTTTCCCTACTGTTGCACTCATTGGAGTGGGAATAGTAATTTTTACCCCTCCGCTATCCAACATTTTCCCTACTGTTGCACTCACTGGAGTTGAAATAGTAAATTTAATTACTCCGCTATCCAACAAATACCTTACTTTTGCACTCACTGCAGTGGGAATAGTAATTTTTAACCCCTCCGCTATCCAACACTTTCCCTACTGCTGCATTCACTGGAGCATACATAGTAATATTTACCCCTCCGCTGTCCAACATTTTCTCTCCTGTTGCACTCACTGGAGTTGGAATAATAAATTTAATTACTCCGCTATCCAACACTTACCCTACTTTTCCACTCATTGCAGTGGGAATAGTAATTTTTACCCCTCCGCTAGCCAACACTTTCCCTACTGTTGCAATCTTTGGAGTGGGAATTGTAATTTTTGCCCCTCCGCTATCCAGCACTTTCCCTACTGTTGCACTCACTGCAGTGGGATATGTAATTTTTACCCCTCCCCTATCCAACACTTTCCCTATTGTTGCACTCACTGGAGTGGGAATAGTAATTTTTGCCCCTCCGCTATCCAACACTTTCCCTACTGTTGCACTCAATGGAGTGGGAATAGTAATTTTTACTGCTCCGCTATCCAACATTTTCTCTGCTGTTGAACTCACTGGAGTTGAAATAGTAAATGTAATTATTCCGCTATCCAACACTTACCCTATTTTTGCACTCAGTGCAGTGGGAATAGTAATTTTTACCCCTCCGCTATCGAACACATTCACTACTGTTGCACTCTTTGGAGTGGGAATAGTAATTTTTCCCCTCCACTATCCAGCACTTTCCCTACTGTTGCACTCACTGGAGTGGGAATTGTAATTTTTACCCCTCCGTTGTCCAACATTTTCTCTACTGTTGCACTCACTGGAGTTGGAATAGCAAATTTAATTACTCTGCTATCCAACACTTACCCTACTTTTGCACTCACTGGAGTGGGAATAGTAATTTTTACCTCTCCGCTGTCCAAAACTTTCCCTACTGTTGCACTCTTTGGAGTGGGAATAGTAATGTTTGCCCCTCCGCTATCCATCACTTTACCTACTGTTGCACTCACTGGAGTGGGAATAGTAATTTTTACCCCTCCGCTATCTAACATGTTCCCTATTGTTGCACTCACCGTATTGGGAATAGTAATTTTTACCCCTCCACTATCCAGCACTTTCCCTACTGCTGCACTCTTTCGAGTGGGAATAGTAATTTTTACCTCTCCGCTATCCAACACATTCCCTACTGTTGCACACTTTTGAGTGGTAATAGTAATTGTTGCCCCTCCGCTATCCAGCACTTTTCCTACTGTTGCACTCATTGGAGTGGGAATAGTAATTTTTACCCCTCCGCTATCCAACATTTTCCCTACTGTTGCACTCACTGGAGTTGAAATAGTAAATTTAATTACTCCGCTATCCAACACATACCCTACTTTTGCACTCACTGCAGTGGGAATAGTAATTTTTGCCCCTCCTCTATCCAACACTTTTCCTACTGTTGCACTCTTTGGAGTGGGAATAATAATTGTTGCCCCTCCGCTATCCATCACTTTCCCTACTGTTGCACTCACCGGAGTGGGAGTAGCAATTTTTACCCCTCCGCTATCCAACATTTTCCCTACTGTTGCACTCACAGGAGTTGGAATAGTAAATTTAATTCCTCCGCTATCCAACACTTACCCTACTTTTGCACTCACTGGAGTGGGAATAGTAATTTTACCCCTCTGCTGTCCAACACTTTCCCTACTGTTGCACTCTTTGGAGTGGGAATAGTAATTGTTGCCCCTCCGCTATCCAGCACTTTTTCTACTGTTGCACTCACTGGAGTGGGAATAGTAATTTTTACTCCTCCGCTATCCAACACTTTTCCTACTGTTACACTCACTGAAGTGGGAATAGTAATTTGTACTCCTCCGCTATCCAACACTTTTCCTACTGTTACACTCACTGAAGTGGGAATAGTAATTTCTGCCCCTCCGCTATCCAACACTTTCCCTACTGTTTCACTCTTTGGAGTGGCAATAGTAATTTTTCCCCTCCGCTATCCAGCACTTTCTCTGCTGTTGCACTCACTGGAGTGGGAATAGTAATTTTTACCCCTCCGTTGTCCAATATTTTCTCTACTGTTGCACTCACTGGAGTTGGAATAGCAAATTTAATTACTCTGCTATCCAACACTTACCCTATTTTTGCACTCACTGCAGTGGAAATAGTAAATTTTTCCCCTCCGCTATCCAACACTTTCCCTACTGCTGCATTCACTGGAGTGGAAATAGTAATTTTTGCCCCTCCGCTGTCCAACATTTTCTTTACTGTTGCACTCACTGGAGTTGGAATAGTAAATTTAATTACTCCGCTATCCAACACTTACCCTACTTTTCCACTCACTGCAGTGGGACTAGTCATTTTTACCCCTCCGCTGGCCAACACTTTCCCTTCTGTTGCATTCTTTGGAGTGGGAATTGTAATTTTTGCCCCTCCGCTATCCAGCACTTTCCCTACTGTTGCACTCACTGGAGTGGGAATTGTAATGTTTACCGCTCCGCTATCCAACACTTTCCCTATTGTTGCACTCACTGGAGTGGGAACAGTAGTTTTTGCCCCTCCGCTATCCAACACTTTTCCTACTGTTGCACTCACTAGAGTGGGAATTGTAATTTTTACCCCTCCGCTATCCAACACTTTCCCTATTTTTGCACTCACTGGAGTGGGAATAGTAATTTTTGCCCCTACGCTATCCAACACTTTCCCTACTGTTGCACTCACTGGAGTGGGAAGAGTAAATTTTACCCCTCCGCTATCCAACATTTTCCCTACTGTTGCACTCACTGGAGTTGGAATAGTAAATTTAATTTCTTCGCTATCCAACACATACACTACTTTTGCTCTCACTGCAGTGGGAATAGTAATGTTTACTCCTCCGCTATCCAACACTTTTCCTACTGTTACACTCACTGAAGTGGGAATAGTAATTTCTGCCCCTCCGCTATCCAACACTTTCCCTACTGTTGCACTCTTTGGAGTGGCAATAGTAATTTTTCCCCTCCGCTATCCAGCACTTTCTCTGCTGTTGCACTCACTGGAGTGGGAATTGTAATTTTTACCCCTCCGCTGTCCAACACTTTCCCTACTTTTCCACTCACTGCAGTGGGAATAGTAATTTTACCCCTCCGCTGGCCAACACATTCCCTACTGTTGCACTCTTTGGAGTGGGAATAGTAATTGTTGCCCCTCCGCTATCCAGCACTTTTTCTACTGTTGCACTCACTGGAGTGGGAATAGTAATTTTTACTCCTCCGCTATCCAACACTTTTCCTACTGTTACACTCACTGAAGTGGGAATAGTAATTTCTGCCCCTCCGCTATCCAACAATTTCCCTACTGTTGCACTCTTTGGAGTAGCAATAGTAATTTTTCCCCTCCGCTATCCAGCACTTTCCCTGCTGTTGCACTCACTGCAGTGGGAATAGTCATTTTTACCCCTCCGCTGGCCAACACTTTCCCTTCTGTTGCAATCTTTGGAGTGAGAATTGTAATTTTTGCTCCTCCGCTATCCAGCACTTTCCCTGCTGTTGCACTCACTGGAGTGGGAATAGTAATTTTTACCCCTCCGTTGTCCAACATTTTCTCTACTGTTGCACTCACTGGAGTTGGAATAGCAAATTTAATTACTCTGCTATCCAACACTTACCCTATTTTTGCACTCACTGCAGTGGGAATAGTAAATTTTACCCCTCCGCTATCCAACACTTTCCCTACTGCTGCATTCACTGGAGTGGAAATAGTAATTTTTGCCCCTCCGCTGTCCAACATTTTCTCTACTGTTGCACTCACTAGAGTTGGAATAGTAAATTTAATTACTCCGCTAATCCAGCACTTTCCCTACTGTTGCACTCACTGGAGTGGGAATTGTAATTTTTACCGCTCCGCTATCCAACACTTTCCCTATTGTTGCACTCACTGGAGTGGGAACAGTAGTTTTTGCCCCTCCGCTATCCAACACTTTCCCTACTGTTGCATTCACTGGAGTGGGAATAGTAATTTTTACCCCTCTGCTATTCAACATTTTCTCTACTGTTGCACTCACTGGAGTTGGAATAGTAAATTTAATTACTCCGCTATCCAACACTTACCCTATTTTTGCACTCACTGCAGTGAGAATAGTAATTTTTACCCCTCTGCTAGCCAACACTTTCCCTACTGTTGCACTCTTTGGAGTGGGAATAGTAATGTTTGCCCCTCCACTATCCAGCACTTTCCCTACTGTTGCACTGACTGGAGTGGGAATTGTAATTTTTGCCCCTCCGCTGTCCAACATTTTCTCTACTGTTGCACTCACTAGAGTTGGAATAGTAAATTTAATTACTCCGCTATCCAACACTTGCCCAATTTTTGCACTCACTGCAGTGGGAATAGTCATTTTTACCCCTCCGCTGGCCAACACTTTCCCTTCTGTTGCAATCTTTGGAGTGAGAATTGCAATTTTTGCTCCTCCGCTATCCAGGACTTTCCCTACTGTTGCACTCACTGGAGTGGGAATTGTAATTTTTACCGCTCAGCTATCCAACACTTTCCCAATTGTTGCACTCACTGGAGTGGGAACAGTAGTTTTTGCCCCTCCGCTATCCAACACTTTCCCTACTGTTGCATTCACTGGAGTGGGAATAGTAATTTTTACCCCTCTGCTATTCAACATTTTCTCTACTGTTGCACTCAAAGGAGTTGGAATAGTACATCTTATCCCTCCGCTATCCAACACTTACCCTACTTTCGCACTCACTGGAGTGGGAATAGTAATTTTTACCCCTCCGCTGTCCAACACTTTCACTACTGCTGCACTCACTGGAGTTGAAATAGTAAACTTAATTGCTCCGCTATCTAACACATACCCTACTTTTGCACTCTCTGCAGTTGGAATAGTAATTTTTGCCCCTCCGCTATCCAACACTTTCCCTACTGTTGCACTCTTTGGAGTGGGAATAGTAATGTTTGCCCCTCCACTATCCAGCACTTTCCCTACTGTTGCACTGACTGGAGTGGGAATTGTAATTTTTACCCCTCTGCTATCCAACACTTTCCCTACTGTTGCACTCACTGGAGTGGGAATAGTAATGTTTGCCCCTACGCTAGCCAACACTTTCCCTACTGTTGCACTCACAGGAGTGGGAGCAGTAAATTTTATCCCTCCGCTAGCCAACATTTTCCATACTGTTGCACTCACTGGAGTTGGAATAGTAAATTTAATTACTCCTCTATCCAACACATACACTACTTTTGCCCTCACTGCAGTGGGAATAGTAATTTGAACCCCTCTGCTTTCCAACACTTTCCCTACTGTTGCACTCTTTGGAGTGGGAATAGTAATTTTTGCCACTCCGCTATCCAGCACTTTACCTACTGTTGCACTCACTGGAGTGAGAGTCGTAATTTTTACCCCTCCGCTATCCAACATTTTCCCTACTGTTGCACTCAAAGGAGTTGGAATAGTACATCTAATCCCTCCGCTATCCAACACTTACCCTACTTTCGCACTCACTGGAGTGGGAATAGTAATTTTACCCCTCCGCTGTCCAACACTTTCACTACTGCTGCACTCACTGGAGTTGAAATAGTAAACTTAATTGCTCCGCTATCTAACACATACCCTACTTTTGCACTATCTGCAGTTGGAATAGTAATTTTTGCCCCTCCGCTATCAAACACTTTCCCTATTGTTGCACTCACTGGAGTGGAAATAGTAATTTTTACCCCTCCACTATCCAACATTTTCCCTACTGTTGCACTCACTGGAGTTGGAATAGTAAATTTAATTACTCCGCTATCCAACACTTACCCTATTTTTGCACTCACTGCAGTGGGAATAGTAATTTTTGCCCCTCCGTTGTCCAACATTTTCTCTACTGTTGCACTCACTGGAGTTGGAATAGCAAATTTAATTACTCTTCTATCCAACACTTACCCTACTTTTGCACTCACTGGAGTGGGAATAATAATTGTTGCCCCTCCGCTATCCATCACTTTCCCTACTGTTGCACCTACCGGAGTGGGAGTAGCAATTTTTACCCCTCCGCTATCCAACATTTTCCCTACTGTTGCACTCACTGGAGTTGAAATAGTAAATTTAATTACTCCGCTATCCAACACATACCCTACTTTTGCACTCACTGGAGTGGGAATAGTAATTTTACCCCTCTGCTGTCCAACACTTTCCCTACTGTTGCACTCTTTGGAGTGGGAATAGTAATTGTTGCCCCTCCGCTATCCAGCACTTTTTCTACTGTTGCACTCACTGTAGTGGGAATAGTAATTTTTACTCCTCTGCTATCCAACACTTTTCCTACTGTTACACTCACTGAAGTGGGAATAGTAATTTGTACTCCTCCGCTATCCAACACTTTTCCTACTGTTACACTCACTGAAGTGGGAATAGTAATTTCTGCCCCTCCGCTATCCAACACTTTCCCTACTGTTTCACTCTTTGGAGTGGCAATAGTAATTTTTTCCCCTCCACTATCCAGCACTTTCTCTGCTGTTGCACTCACTGGAGTGGGAATTGTAATTTTTACCCCTCCGCTATCCAACACTTTCCCTACTGTTACACTCACTGGAGTGGGAATAGTAATGTTTACCCCTCCGTTGTCCAATATTTTCTCTACTGTTGCACTCACTGGAGTTGGAATAGCAAATTTAATTACTCTGCTATCCAACACTTACCCTATTTTTGCACTCACTGCAGTGGAAATAGTAAATTTTCCCCTCCGCTATCCAACACTTTCCCTACAGCTGCATTCACTGGAGTGGAAATAGTAATTTTGCCCCTCCGCTGTCCAACATTTTCTTTACTTTTGCACTCATTGGAGTTGGAATAGTAAATTTAATTACTCCGCTATCCAACACTTACCCTACTTTTCCACTCACTGCAGTGGGACTAGTCATTTTTACCCCTCCGCTGGCCAACACTTTCCCTTCTGTTGCATTCTTTGGAGTGGGAATTGTAATTTTTGCCCCTCCGCTATCCAGCACTTTCCCTACTGTTGCACTCACTGGAGTGGGAATTGTAATGTTTACCGCTCCGCTATCCAACACTTTCCCTATTGTTGCACTCACTGGAGTGGGAACAGTAGTTTTTGCCCCTCCGCTATCCAACACTTTCCCTACTGTTGCACTCACTAGAGTGGGAATTGTCATTTTTACCCCTCCGCTATCCAACACTTTCCCTATTTTTGCACTCACTGGAGTGGGAATAGTAATTTTTGCCCCTACGCTATCCAACACTTTCCCTACTGTTGCACTCACTGGAGTGGGAAGAGTAAATTTTACCCCTCCGCTATCCAACATTTTCCCTACTGTTGCACTCACTGGAGTTGGAATAGTAAATTTAATTTCTTCGCTATTCAACACATACACTACTTTTGCTCTCACTGCAGTGGGAATAGTAATTTTTACTCCTCTGCTATCCAACACTTTTCCTACTGTTACACTCACTGAAGTGGGAATAGTAATTTCTGCCCCTCCGCTATCCAACACTTTCCCTACTGTTGCACTCTTTGGAGTGGCAATAGTAATTTTTTCCCCTCCGCTATCCAGCACTTTCTCTGCTGTTGCACTCACTGGAGTGGGAATTGTAATTTTTACCCCTCCGCTGTCCAACACTTTCCCTACTGTTACACTCACTGGAGTGGGAATAGTAATTTTTACCCCTCCGTTGTCCAACTTTTCTCTACTTTTGCACTCACTGGAGTTGGAATAGCAAATTTAATTACTCTGCTATCCAACACTTACCCTATTTTTGCACTCACTGCAGTGGGAATAGTAAATTTTTCCCCTCCGCTATCCAACACTTTCCCTACTGCTGCATTCACTGGAGTGGAAATAGTAATTTTTGCCCCTCCGCTGTCCAACATTTTCTTTACTGTTGCACTCACTGGAGTTGGAATAGTAAATTTAATTACTCCGCTATCCAACACTTACCCTACTTTTCCACTCACTGCAGTGGGAATAGTCATTTTTACCCCTCCGCTGGCCAACACTTTCCCTTCTGTTGCAATCTTTGGAGTGGGAATTATAATTTTTGCCCCACCGCTATCCAGCACTTTCCCTACTGTTGCACTCACTGGAGTGGGAATTGTAATTTTTACCGCTCCGCTATCCAACACTTTCCCTATTGTTGCACTCACTGGAGTGGGAACAGTAGTTTTTGCCCCTCCGCTATCCAACACTTTCCCTACTGTTGCACTCACTAGAGTGGGAATTGTAATTTTTACCCCTCCGCTATCCAACACTTTCCCTATTTTTGCACTCACTGGAGTGGGAATAGTAATTTTTGCCCCTACGCTATCCAACACTTTCCCTACTGTTGCACTCACTGGAGTGGGAAGAGTAAATTTTACCCCTCCGCTATCCAACATTTTCCCTACTGTTGCACTCACTGGAGTTGGAATAGTAAATTTAATTTCTTCGCTATCCAACACATACACTACTTTTGCTCTCACTGCAGTGGGAATAGTAATTTTTGCCCCTCCTCTATCCAACACTTTCCCTACTGTTGCACTCTTTGGAGTGGGAATAGTAATTGTTGCCCCTCCGCTATCCAGCACTTTCCCTACTGTTGCACTCACCGGAGTGGGAGTAGTAATTTTTACCCCTCCGCTATCCAACATTTTCTCTACTGTTGCACTCACTAGAGTTGGAATAGTAAATTTAATTACTCCGCTATCCAACACTTGCCCAATTTTTGCACTCACTGCAGTGGGAATAGTCATTTTTACCCCTCCGCTGGCCAACACTTTCCCTACTGTTGCACTCACTGGAGTGGGAATTGTAATTTTTACCGCTCCGCTATCCAACACTTTCCCTATTGTTGCACTCACTGGAGTGGGAACAGTAGTTTTTGCCCCTCCGCTATCCAACACTTTCCCTACTGTTGCACTCACTGGAGTGGGAATAGTAATTTTTACCCCTCTGCTATTCAACATTTTCTCTACTGTTGCACTCACTGGAGTTGGAATAGTAAATTTAATTACTCCGCTATCCAACACTTACCCTATTTTTGCACTCACTGCAGTGAGAATAGTAATTTTTACCCCTCTGCTAGCCAACACTTTCCCTACTGTTGCACTCTTTGGAGTGGGAATAGTAATGTTTGCCCCTCCACTATCCAGCACTTTCCCTACTGTTGCACTGACTGGAGTGGGAATTGTAATTTTTACCCCTCTGCTATCCAACACTTTCCCTACTGTTGCACTCACTGGAGTGGGAATAGTAATGTTTGCCCCTATGCTATCCAACACTTTCCCTACTGTTGCACTCACAGGAGTGGGAGCAGTAAATTTTATTCCTCCGCTAGCCAACATTTTCCATACTGCTGCACTCACTGGAGTTGGAATAGTAAATTTAATTACTCCTCTATCCAACACATACACTACTTTTGCCCTCACTGCAGTGGGAATAGTAATTTGTACCCCTCTGCTTTCCAACACTTTCCCTACTGTTGCACTCTTTGGAGTGGGAATAGTAATTTTTGCCACTCTGCTATCCAGCACTTTACCTACTGTTGCACTCACTGGAGTGAGAGTAGTAATTTTTACCCCTCCGCTATCCAACATTTTCCCTACTGTTGCACTCAAAGGAGTTGGAATAGTACATCTTATCCCTCCGCTATCCAACACTTACCCTACTTTCACACTCACTGGAGTGGGAATAGTAATTTTACCCCTCCGCTGTCCAACACTTTCACTACTGCTGCACTCACTGGAGTTGAAATAGTAAACTTAATTGCTCCGCTATCTAACACATACCTACTTTTGCACTCTCTGCAGTTGGAATAGTAATTTTTGCCCCTCCGCTATCAAACACTTTCCCTAGTGTTGCACTCACTGGAGTGGAAATAGTAATTTTTACCCCTCCGCTATCCAACATTTTCCCTACTGTTGCACTCACTGGAGTTGGAATAGTAAATTTAATTACTCCGCTATCCAACACTTACCCTATTTTTGCACTCACTGCATTGGGAATAGTAATTTTTGCCCCTCCGCTATCCAACACTTTCCCCACTGTTGCACTCACTGGAGTGGAAATAGTAATTTTTACTCCTCCGCTATCCAACATTTTCCCTACTGTTGCACTCACTGGAGTTGGAATAGTAAATTTAATTACTCCTCTATCTAACACTTACCCTATTTTTGCACTCACTGCAGTGGGAATAGTAATTTTTGCCCCTCCGCTATCCAACACTTTCCCTACTGTTGCACTCTTTGGAGTGGGAATAGTAATTTTTCCCCTCCACTATCCAGCACTTTCCCTGCTGTTGCACTCACTGGAGTGGGAATTGTAATTTTTACCCCTCCGCTATCCAACACTTTCCCTACTGTTGCACTCACTGGAGTGGGAATAGTAATGTTTGCCCCTACGCTAGCCAACACTTTCCCCACTGTTGCACTCACTGGAGTGGAAATAGTAATTTTTACTCCTCCGCTATCCAACATTTTCCCTACTGTTGCACTCACTGGAGTTGGAATAGTAAATTTTATTACTCCGCTATCTAACACTTACCCTATTTTTGCACTCACTGCAGTGGGAATAGTAATTTTTGCCCCTCCGCTATCCAACACTTTCCCTACTGTTGCACTCTTTGGAGTGGGAATAGTAATGTTTTCCCCTCCACTATCCAGCACTTTCCCTACTGTTGCACTGACTGGAGTGGGAATTGTAATTTTTACCCCTCTGCTATCCAACACTTTCCCTACTGTTGCACTCACTGGAGTGGGAATAGTAATGTTTGCCCCTACGCTATCCAACACTTTCCCTACTGTTGCACTCACAGGAGTGGGAGCAGTAAATGTTATCCCTCCGCTAGCCAACATTTTCCATACTGTTGCACTCACTGGAGTTGGAATAGTAAATTTAATTACTCCTCTATCCAACACATACACTACTTTTGCCCTCACTGCAGTGGGAATAGTAATTTGTACCCCTCTGCTTTCCAACACTTTCCCTACTGTTGCACTCTTTGGAGTGGGAATAGTAATTTTGCCACTCCGCTATCCAGCACTTTACCTACTGTTGCACTCACTGGAGTGAGAGTCGTAATTTTTACCCCTCCGCTATCCAACATTTTCCCTACTGTTGCACTCAAAGGAGTTGGAATAGGACATCTAATCCCTCCGCTATCCAACACTTACCCTACTTTCGCACTCTCTGCAGTGGAATAGTAATTTTTGCCCCTCCGCTATCAAACACTTTTCCTACTGTTGCACTCACTGGAGTGGAAATAGTAATTTTTACCCCTCCGCTATCCAACATTTTCCCTACTGTTGCACTCACTGGAGTTGGAATAGTAAATTTAATTACTCCGCTATCCAACATTTACCCTATTTTTGCACTCACTGCAGTGGGAATAGTAATTTTTGCCCCTCCGCTATCCAACACTTTCCCCACTGTTGCACTCACTGGAGTGGAAATAGTAATTTTTACTCCTCTGTTATCCAACATTTTCCCTACTGTTGCACTCACTGGAGTTGGAATAGTAAATTTAATTACTCCGCTATCTAACACTTACCCTATTTTTGCACTCACTGCAGTGGCAATAGTAATTTTTGCCCCTCCGCTATCCAACACTTTCCCTACTGTTGCACTCTTTGGAGTGGGAATAGTAATTTTTCCCTTCCACTATCCAGCACTTTCCCTGCAGTTGCACTCACTGGAGTGGGAATTGTAATTTTTACCCCTCCGCTATCCAACACTTTCCCTACTGTTACACTCACTGGAGTGGGAATAGTCATTTTTACCCCTCCGTTGTCCAACATTTTCTCTACTGTTGCACTGACTGGAGTTGGAATAGCAAATTTAATTACTCTGCTATCCAACACTTACCCTATTTTTGCACTCACTGCAGTGGGAATAGTAATTTTTACCCCTCCGCTATCCAACACTTTCCCTACTGTTGCACTCTTTGGGGTGGGAACAGTAATTTTTGCCCCTCCGCTATCCAGGACTTTACCTACTGTTGCACTCACTGGAGTGGGAATAGTAATTTTTACACCTCCGCTATCCAACACTTTTCCTACTGTTACACTCACTGAAGTGGGAATAGTAATTTCTGCCCCTCCGCTATCCAACACTTTCCCTACTGTTGCACTCTTTGGAGTGGCAATAGTAATTTTTCCCCTCCGCTATCCAGCACTTTCCCTGCTGTTGCACTCACTGGAGTGGGAATTGTAATTTTACCCTCCGCTGTCCAACACTTTCCCTACTGTTACACTCACTGGCGTGGGAATAGTAATTTTTACCCCTCCGCTATCCAACATTTTCCCTACTGTTGCACTCACTGGAGTTGGAGTAGCAAATTTAATTACTCTGCTATCCAACACTTACCCTATTTTTGCAATCACTGCAGTGGGAATAATACATTTTTCCCTTCCGCTATCCAACACTTTCCCTACAGCTGCATTCACTGGAGTGGAAATAGTAATGTTTGCCCCTCCGCTGTCCTACATTTTCTTTACTGTTGCACTCACTGGAGTTTGAATAGTAAATTTAATTACTCCGCTATCCAACACTTACCCTACCTTTCCACTCACTGCAGTGGGAATAGTCATTTTTACCCCTCCGCTGGCTAACACTTTCCCTTCTGTTGCAATCTTTGGAGTGGGAATTGTAATTTTTGCCCCTCCGCTATCCAGCACTTTCCCTACTGTTGCACTCACTGGAGTGGGAATTGTAATTGTTACCGCTCCGCTATCCAACACTTTCCCTATTGTTGCACTCACTGGAGTGGGAACAGTAGTTTTTGCCCCTCCGCTATCCAACACTTTCCCTACTGTTGCACTCACTAGAGTGGGAATTGTAATTTTTACCCCTCTGCTATCCAACACTTTCCCTACTTTTGCACTCACTGGAGTGGGAATAGTAATTTTTGCCCCTACGCTATCCAAGACTTTCCCTACTGTTGCACTCTTTGGAGTGGGAATAGTAATTTTTTCCCTTCCACTATCCAGCACTTTCCCTACTATTGCACTCACTGGAGTTGGAATAGTAAATTTAATTACTCCGCTATCCAACACTTACCCTATTTTTGCACTCACTGCAGTGGGAATAGTAATTTTTACCCCTCCGCTATCCAACACTTTCCCCACTGTTGCACTCACTGGAGTGGAAATAGTAATTTTTACCCCTCCGCTATCCAACATTTTCCCTACTGTTGCACTCACTGGAGTTGGAATAGTAAATTTAATTACTCCGCTATCTAACACTTACCCTATTTTTGCAATCACTGCAGTGGGAATAGTACATTTTTCCCTTCCGCTATCCAACACTTTCCCTACAGCTGCATTCACTGGAGTGGAAATAGTAATGTTTGCCCCTCCTCTGTCCAACATTTTCTTTACTGTTGCACTCACTGGAGTTGGAATAGTAAATTTAATTACTCCGCTATCCAACACTTACCCTACCTTTCCACTCACTGCAGTGGGAATAGTCATTTTACCCCTCCGCTGGCCAACACTTTCCCTTCTGTTGCAATCTTTGGAGTGGGAATTGTAATTTTGCCCCTCCGCTATCCAGCACTTTCCCTACTGTTGCACTCACTGGAGTGGGAATTGTAATTTTTACCGCTCCGCTATCCAACACTTTCCCTATTGTTGCACTCACTGGAGTGGGAACAGTAGTTTTTGCACCTCCGCTATCCAACACTTTCCCTACTGTTGCACTCACTAGAGTGGGAATTGTAATTTTTACCCCTCTGCTATCCAACACTTTCCCTACTTTTGCACTCACTGGAGTGGGAATAGTAATTTTTGCCCCTACGCTATCCAACACTTTCCCTACTGTTGCACTCACTGGAGTGGGAAGAGTAAATTTTACCCCTCCGCTATCCAACATTTTCCCTACTGTTGCACTCACTGGAGTTGGAGTAGCAAATTTAATTACTCTGCTATCCAACACTTACCCTATTTTTGCAATCACTGCAGTGGGAATAGTACATTTTTCCCTTCCGCTATCCAACACTTTCCCTACAGCTGCATTCACTGGAGTGGAAATAGTAATGTTTGCCCCTCCTCTGTCCAACATTTTCTTTACTGTTGCACTCACTGGAGTTGGAATAGTAAATTTAATTACTCCGCTATCCAACACTTACCCTACCTTTCCACTCACTGCAGTGGGAATAGTCATTTTTACCCCTCCGCTGGCCAACACTTTCCCTTCTGTTGCAATCTTTGGAGTGGGAATTGTAATTTTTGCCCCTCCGCTATCCAGCACTTTCCCTACTGTTGCACTCACTGGAGTGGGAATTGTAATTTTACCGCTCCGCTATCCAACACTTTCCCTATTGTTGCACTCACTGGAGTGGGAACAGTAGTTTTTGCCCCTCCGCTATCCAACACTTTCCCTACTGTTGCACTCACTAGAGTGGGAATTGTAATTTTTACCCCTCTGCTATCCAACACTTTCCCTACTTTTGCACTCACTGGAGTGGGAATAGTAATTTTTGCCCCTACGCTATCCAAGACTTTCCCTACTGTTGCACTCTTTGGAGTGGGAATAGTAATTTTTCCCTTCCACTATCCAGCACTTTCCCTACTATTGCACTCACTGGAGTTGGAATAGTAAATTTAATTACTCCGCTATCCAACACTTACCCTATTTTTGCACTCACTGCAGTGGGAATAGTAATTTTTACCCCTCCGCTATCCAACACTTTCCCCACTGTTGCACTCACTGGAGTGGAAATAGTAATTTTTACCCCTCCGCTATCCAACATTTTCCCTACTGTTGCACTCACTGGAGTTGGAATAGTAAATTTAATTACTCCGCTATCTAACACTTACCCTATTTTTGCAATCACTGCAGTGGGAATAGTAAATTGTTCCCTTCCGCTATCCAACACTTTCCCTACAGCTGTATTCACTGGAGTGGAAATAGTAATGTTTGCCCCTCCGCTGTCCAACATTTTCTTTACTGTTGCACTCACTGGAGTTGGAATAGTAAATTTAATTACTCCGCTATCCAACACTTACCCTACCTTTCCACTCACTGCAGTGGGAATAGTCATTTTTACCCCTCCGCTGGCCAACACTTTCCCTTCTGTTGCAATCTTTGGAGTGGGAATTGTAATTTTTGCCCCTCCGCTATCCAGCACTTTCCCTACTGTTGCACTCACTGGAGTGGGAATTGTAATTTTTACCGCTCCGCTATCCAACACTTTCCCTATTGTTGCACTCACTGGAGTGGGAACAGTAGTTTTTGCACCTCCGCTATCCAACACTTTCCCTACTGTTGCACTCACTAGAGTGGGAATTGTAATTTTTACCCCTCTGCTATCCAACACTTTCCCTACTTTTGCACTCACTGGAGTGGGAATAGTAATTTTTGCCCCTACGCTATCCAACACTTTCCCTACTGTTGCACTCACTGGAGTGGGAAGAGTAAATTTTACCCCTCCGCTATCCAACATTTTCCCTATTGTTGCACTCACTGGAGTTGGAATAGTAAATTTAATTTCTTCGCTATCCAACACATGCACTACTTTTGCTCTCACTGCAGTAGGAATAGTAATTTTTGCCCCTCCTCTATCCAACACTTTCCCTACTGTTGCACTCTTTGGAGTGGGAATAGTAATTGTTGCCCCTCCGCTATCCAGCATTTTTCCTACTGTTGCACTCACCGGAGTGGGAGTAGTAATTTTTACCCCTCCGCTATCCAACATTTTCCCTACTGTTGCACTCACAGGAGTTGGAATAGTAAATTTAATTCCTCCGCTATCCAACACTTACTCTACTTTTGCACTCACTGGAGTGGGAATAGTAATTTTTACCCCTCCGCTGTCCAACACTTTCCCTACTGTTGCACTCTTTGGAGTGGGAATAGTAATTGTTGCCCCTCTGCTATCCAGCACTTTTTCTACTGTTGCACTCACTGGAGTGGGAATAGTAATTTTTACTCCTCCGCTATCCAACACTTTTCCTACTGTTACACTCACTGAAGTGGGAATAGTAATTTCTGCCCCTCCGCTATCCAACAATTTCCCTACTGTTGCACTCTTTGGAGTAGCAATAGTAATTTTTCCCCTCCGCTATCCAGCACTTTCCCTGCTGTTGCACTCACTGGAGTGGGAATTGTAATTTTTACCCCTCCGCTGTCCAACACTTTCCCTACTGTTAGACTCACTGGAGTGGGAATAGTAATTTTTACCCCTCGGTTGTCCGACATTTTCTCTACTGTTGCACTCACTGGAGTTGGAATAGCAAATTTAATTACTCTGCTATCCAACACTTACCCTATTTTTGCACTCACTGCAGTGGGAATAGTAAATTTTACCCCTCCGCTATCCAACACTTTCCCTACTGCTGCATTCACTGGAGTGGAAATAGTAATTTTTGCCCCTCCGCTGTCCAACATCTTCCCTACTGTTGCACTCACTGGAGTGGGAATTGTAATTTTTACCGCTCCGCTATCCAACACTTTCCCTATTGTTGCACTCACTTGAGTGGGAACAGTAGTTTTTGCCCCTCCGCTATCCAACACTTTCCCTACTGTTGCACTCACTGGAGTGGGAATAGTAATTTTTACCCCTCTGCTATTCAACATTTTCTCTACTTTTGCACTCACTGGAGTTGGAATAGTAAATGTAATTACTCCGCTATCCAACACTTACCCTATTTTTGCACTCACTGCAGTGAGAATAGTAATTTTTACCCCTCTGCTATCCAACACTTTCCCTACTGTTGCACTCTTTGGAGTGGGAATAGTAATGTTTGCCCCTCCACTATCCAGCACTTTCCCTACTGTTGCACTGACTGGAGTGGGAATTGTAATTTTTACCCCTCTGCTATCCAACACTTTCCCTACTGTTGCACTCACTGGAGTGGGAATAGTAATGCTTGCCTCTACGCTATCCAACACTTTCCCTACTGTTGCACTCACAGGAGTGGGAGCAGTAAATTTTATCCCTCCGCTAGCCAACATTTTCCATACTGTTGCACTCACTGGAGTTGGAATAGTAAATTTAATTACTCCTCTATCCAACACATACACTACTTTTGCCCTCACTGCAGTGGGAATAGTAATTTGTACCCCTCTGCTTTCCAACACTTTCCCTACTGCTGCACTCACTGGAGTTGAAATAGTAAACTTAATTGCTCCGCTATCTAACACATACCCTACTTTTGCACTCTCTGCAGTTGGAATAGTAATTTTTGCCCCTCCGCTATCAAACACTTTCCCTACTGTTGCACTCACTGGAGTGGAAATAGTAATTTTTACCCCTCCGCTATCCAACATTTTCCCTACTGTTGCACTCACTGGAGTTGGAATAGTAAATTTAATTACTCCGCTATCCAACACTTACCCTATTTTTGCACTCACTGCAGTGGGAATAGTAATTTTTGCCCCTCCGCTATCCAACACTTTCCCCACTGTTGCACTCACTGGAGTGGAAATAGTAATTTTTACCCCTCCGCTATCCAACATTTTCCCTACTGTTGCACTCACTGGAGTTGGAATAGTAAATTTAATTACTCCGCTATCTAACACTTACCATATTTTTGCAATCACTGCAGTGGGAATAGTACATTTTTCCCTTCCGCTATCCAACACTTTCCCTACAGTTGCATTCACTGGAGTGGAAATAGTAATTTTTACCCCTCCGCTATCCAACATTTTCCCTACTGTTGCACTCACTGGAGTTGGAATAGTAAATTTAATTACTCCGCTATCCAACACTTACCCTACCTTTCCACTCACTGCAGTGGGAATAGTCATTTTTACCCCTCCGCTGGCCAACACTTTCCCTTTTGTTGCAATCTTTGGAGTGGGAATTGTAATTTTTGCCCCTCCGCTATCCAGCACTTTCCCTACTGTTGCACTCACTGGAGTGGGAATTGTAATTTTTACCGCTCCGCTATCCAACACTTTCCCTATTGTTGCACTCACTGGAGTGGGAACAGTAGTTTTTGCCCCTCCGCTATCCAACACTTTCCCTACTGTTGCACTCACTAGAGTGGGAATTGTAATTTTTACCCCTCTGCTATCCAACACTTTCCCTACTTTTGCACTCACTGGAGTGGGAATAGTAATTTTTGCCCCTACGCTATCCAACACTTTCCCTACTGTTGCACTCACTGGAGTGGGAAGAGTAAATTTTACCCCTCCGCTATCCAACATTTTCCCTACTGTTGCACTCACTGGAGTTGGAATAGTAAATTTAATTTCTTCGCTATCCAACACATGCACTACTTTTGCTCTCACTGCAGTGGGAATAGTAATTTTTGCCCCTCCTCTATCCAACACTTTCCCTACTGTTGCACTCTTTGGAGTGGGAATAGTAATTGTTGCCCCTCCGCTATCCAGCATTTTTCCTACTGTTGCACTCACCGGAGTGGGAGTAGTAATTTTTACCCCTCCGCTATCCAACATTTTCCCTACTGTTGCACTAACAGGAGTTGGAATAGTAAATTTAATTCCTCCGCTATCCAACACTTACTCTACTTTTGCACTCACTGGAGTGGGAATAGTAATTTTTACCCCTCCGCTGTCCAACACTTTCCCTACTGTTGCACTCTTTGGAGTGGGAATAGTAATTGTTGCCCCTCTGCTACACAGCACTTTGTCTACTGTTGCACTCACTGGAGTGGGAATAGTAATTTTTACTCCTCCGCTATCCAACACTTTTCCTACTGTTACACTCACTGAAGGGGGAATAGTAATTTCTGCCCCTCCGCTATCCAACAATTTCCCTACTGTTGCACTCTTTGGAGTAGCAATAGTAATTTTTTCCCCTCCGCTATCCAGCACTTTCCCTGCTGTTGCACTCACTGGAGTGGGAATAGTAATTTTTACCCCTCGGTTGTCCGACATTTTCTCTACTGTTGCACTCACTGGAGTTGGAATAGCAAATTTAATTACTCTGCTATCCAACACTTACCCTATTTTTGCACTCACTGCAGTGGGAATAGTAAATTTTACCCCTCCGCTATCCAACACTTTCCCTACTGCTGCATTCACTGGAGTGGAAATAGTAATTTTTGCCCCTCCGCTGTCCAACATCTTCCCTACTGTTGCACTCACTGGAGTGTGAATTGTAATTTTTACCGCTCCGCTATCCAACACTTTCCCTATTGTTGCACTCACTTGAGTGGGAACAGTAGTTTTTGTCCCTCCGCTATCCAACACTTTCCCTACTGTTGCACTCACTGGAGTGGGAATAGTAATTTTTACCCCTCTGCTATTCAACATTTTCTCTACTGTTGCACTCACTGGAGTTGGAATAGTAAATTTAATTACTCCGCTATCCAACACTTACCCTATTTTTGCACTCACTGCAGTGAGAATAGTAATTTTTACCCCTTTGCTATCCAACACTTTCCCTACTGTTGCACTCTTTGGAGTGGGAATAGTAATGTTTGCCCCTCCACTATCCAGCACTTTCCCTACTGTTGCACTGACTGGAGTGTTAATTGTAATTTTTACCCCTCTGCTATCCAACACTTTCCCTACTGTTGCACTCACTGGAGTGGGAATAGTAATGCTTGCCCCTACGCTATCCAACACTTTCCCTACTGTTGCACTCACAGGAGTGGGAGCAGTAAATGTTATCCCTCCGCTAGCCAACATTTTCCATACTGTTGCACTCACTGGAGTTGGAATAGTAAATTTAATTACTCCTCTATCCAACACATACACTACTTTTGCCCTCACTGCAGTGGGAATAGTAATTTGTACCCCTCTGCTTTCCAACACTTTTCCTACTGCTGCACTCACTGGAGTTGAAATAGTAAACTTAATTGCTCCGCTATCTAACACATACCCTACTTTTGCACTCTCTGCAGTTGGAATAGTAATTTTTGCCCCTCCGCTATCAAACACTTTCCCTACTGTTGCACTCACTGGAGTGGAAATAGTAATTTTTACCCTCCGCTATCCAACATTTTCCCTACTGTTGCACTCACTGGAGTTGGAATAGTAAATTTAATTACTCCGCTATCCAACACTTACCCTATTTTTGCACTCACTGCAGTGGGAATAGTAATTTTTGCCCCTCCGCTATCCAACACTTTCCCCACTGTTGCACTCACTGGAGTGGAAATAGTAATTTTACCCCTCCGCTATCCAACATTTTCCCTACTGTTGCACTCACTGGAGTTGGAATAGTAAATTTAATTACTCCGCTATCTAACACTTACCCTATTTTTGCACTCACTGCAGTGGGAATAGTAATTTTTGCCCCTCCGCTATCCAACACTTTCCCTACTGTTGCACTCTTTGGAGTGGGAATAGTAATTTTTTCCCCTCCACTATCCAGCACTTTCCCTGCTGTTGCACTCACTGGAGTGGGAATTGTAATTTTTACCCCTCCGCTATCCAACACTTTCCCTACTGTTACACTCACTGGAGTGGGAATAGTAATTTTTACCCGTCCGTTGTCCAACATTTTCTCTACTGTTGCACTCACTGGAGTTGGAATAGCAAATTTAATTACTCTGCTATCCAACACTTACCCTATTTTTGCACTCACTACAGTGGGAATAGTAATTTTTGCCCCTCCGCTATCCAACACTTTCCCTACTGTTGCACTCTTTGGGGTGGGAACAGTAATTTTTGCCCCTCCGCTATCCAGGACTTTACCTACTGTTGCACTCACTGGAGTGGGAATTGTAATTTTTATCCCTTCGCTATCCAAAACTTTCCCTACTGTTGCACTCACTGGAGTGGGAATAGTAATTTTTGCCTACTCCGCTATCCAACAATATCCCTACTGTTGCCCTCACTGGAGTGGAAATAGTCAATTTTTACCCCTCCGCTATCCAATATTTTCCCTACTGTTGCACTCACTGGAGTGGGAATAGTAATTTTTACCCCTCCGCTATCCAACACTTTCCCTACTGTTGCACTCTTTGGAGTGGGAATAGTAATTTTTTCTCCTCCGCTATCCAGCACTTTCCCTGCTGTTGCACTCACTGGAGTGGGAATTGTAATTTTTACTCCTCCGCTAACCAACACGTTCCCTACTGTTACACTGACTGGAGTGGAAATAGTAATTTTTACCCCTCCGCTATCCAATATTTTTCCTACTGTTGCACTCACTGGAGTGGGAATAGTCATTTTTACCCCTCCGCTATCCAACACTTTCCCTACTGTTGCACTCTTTGGGGTGGGAACAGTAATTTTTGCCCCTCCGCTATCCAGGACTTTCCCTACTTTTGCACTCACTGGAGTGGGAATTGTAATTTTTACCCCTCCGCTATCCAACACTTTCCCTACTGTTGCACTCACTGGAGTGGGAATAGTAATTTTTGCCTTCTCTGCTATCCAACACTTTCCCTACTGTTGCACTCACTGGAGTGGGAATAGTCAATTTTATCCCTCCGCTATCCAATATTTTCCCTACTGTTGCACACACTGGAGTTGAAATAGTAAATTTAATTGCTCCGCAATCGAACACATACACTACTTTTGCACTCACTGGAGTGGCAATAATAATGTTTACCCCTCCGCTATCCAACATTTTCCCTACTGTTGCACTCACAGGAGTTGGAATAGTAAATTTAATTCCTCCGCTATCCAACACTTACCCTATTTTTCCACTCACTGCAGTGGGAATAGTAATTTTTACACCTCCGCTATCCAACACATTCCCTACTGTTGCAATCTTTGGAGTGGGAATTGTAATTTTTGCCCCTCCGCTATCCAGCACTTTCCCTACTGTTGCACTCACTGGAGTGGGAATTGTAATTTTTGCCCCACCGCTATCCAACACTTTCCCTACTGTTGCACTCACTGGAGTGGGAATAGTAATTTTTACCGCTCCGCTATCCAACATTTTCTCTGCTGTTGCAGTCACTGGAGTTGAAATAGTAAATTTAATTACTCGCCTATCCAACACTTACCCTATTTTTGCACTCACTGTAGTGGGAATAGTAATTTTTATCCCTCCGCTATCCAACACTTTCCCTATTGTTTCACTCTTTGGAGTGGGAATAGTAATGTTTTCCCCTCCGCTATCCAGCACTTTCCCTGCTGTTGCACTCACTGTAGTGGGAATTGTAATTTTTACCCCTCCGCTATCCAACACTTTCCTTACTGTTACACTCCCTGCAGTGGAAATAGTAATTTTTACCCCTCCGCTATCCAACACTTTCCCTACTGTTGCACTCACTGGAATGGGAATAGTAAATGTAATTACTCCGCCATCCAACACTTACCCTACTTTTCCACTCACTGCAGTGGGAATAGTAATTTTACCCCTCCGCTGGCCAACACTTTCCCTACTGTTGCAATCTTTGGAGTGGGATTTGTAATTTTTGCCCCTCCGCTATCCAGCACTTTCCCTACTGTTGCACTCACTGGAGTGGGAATAGTAATTTTTACCCCTCCGTTGTCCAACATTTTCTCTACTGTTGCACTCACTGGAGTTGGAATAACAAATTTAATTACTCTGCTATCCAACACTTACCCTACTTTTGCACTCACTGGAGTGGGAATAGTAATTTTTACCTCTCCGCTGTCCAAAACTTTCCCTACTGTTGCACTCTGTGGAGTAGGAATAGTAATGTTTGCCCCTCCGCTATCCATCACTTTACCTACTGTTGCACTCACTGGAGTGGGAATAGTAATTTTTACCCCTCCGCTATCCAACATTTTCCCTATCATTGCACTCACCGTAGTGGGAATAGTAATTTTTACCCCTCCGCTATCCAGCACTTTCCCTATTGCCGCACTCTTTTGAGTGGGAATAGTAATTTTTACCTCTCCGCTATCCAAAACATTCCCTACTGTTGCACACTTTGGAGTAGTAATAGTAATTGTTGCCCCTCCGCTATCCAGCACTTTCCCTACTGTTGCACTCATTGGAGTGGGAATAGTAATTTTTACCCCTCCGCTATCCAACATTTTCCCTACTGTTGCACTCACTGGAGTTGAAATAGTAAATGTAATTACTCCGCTATCCAACAAATACCTTACTTTTGCACTCACTGCAGTGGGAATAGTAATTTTTAACCCCTCCGCTATCCAACACTTTCCCTACTGCTGCATTCACTGGAGCATACATAGTAATATTTACCCCTCCGCTGTCCAACATTTTCTCTCCTGTTGCACTCACTGGAGTTGGAATAATAAATTTAATTACTCCGCTATCCAACACTTACCCTACTTTTCCACTCATTGCAGTGGGAATAGTAATTTTTACCCCTCCGCTAGCCAACACTTTCCCTACTGTTGCAATCTTTGGAGTGGGAATTGTAATTTTTGCCCCTCCGCTATCCAGCACTTTCCCTACTGTTGCACTCACTGCAGTGGGATATGTAATTTTTACCCCTCCCCTATCCAACACTTTCCCTATTGTTGCACTCACTGGAGTGGGAATAGTAATTTTTGCCCCTCCGCTATCCAACACTTTCCCTACTGTTGCACTCAATGGAGTGGGAATAGTAATTTTTACTGCTCCGCTATCCAACATTTTCTCTGCTGTTGAACTCACTGGAGTTGAAATAGTAAATGTAATTATTCCGCTATCCAACACTTACCCTATTTTTGCAATCAGTGCAGTGGGAATAGTAATTTTTACCCCTCCGCTATCGAACACATTCACTACTGTTGCACTCTTTGGAGTGGGAATAGTAATTTTTCCCCTCCACTATCCAGCACTTTCCCTACTGTTGCACTCACTGGAGTGGGAATTGTAATTTTTACCCTCCGTTGTCCAACATTTTCTCTACTGTTGCACTCACTGGAGTTGGAATAGCAAATTTAATTACTCTGCTATCCAACACTTACCCTACTTTTGCACTCACTGGAGTGGGAATAGTAATTTTTACCTCTCCGCTGTCCAAAACTTTCCCTACTGTTGCACTCTTTGGAGTGGGAATAGTAATGTTTGCCCCTCCGCTATCCATCACTTTACCTACTGTTGCACTCACTGGAGTGGGAATAGTAATTTTTACCCCTCCGCTATCTAACATGTTCCCTATTGTTGCACTCACCGTATTGGGAATAGTAATTTTTACCCCTCCACTATCCAGCACTTTCCCTACTGCTGCACTCTTTCGAGTGGGAATAGTAATTTTTACCTCTCCGCTATCCAACACATTCCCTACTGTTGCACACTTTTGAGTGGTAATAGTAATTGTTGCCCCTCCGCTATCCAGCACTTTTCCTACTGTTGCACTCATTGGAGTGGGAATAGTAATTTTTACCCCTCCGCTATCCAACATTTTCCCTACTGTTGCACTCACTGGAGTTGAAATAGTAAATTTAATTACTCCGCTATCCAACACATACCCTACTTTTGCACTCACTGCAGTGGGAATAGTAATTTTTGCCCCTCCTCTATCCAACACTTTTCCTACTGTTGCACTCTTTGGAGTGGGAATAATAATTGTTGCCCCTCCGCTATCCATTACTTTCCCTACTGTTGCACTCACCGGAGTGGGAGTAGCAATTTTTACCCCTCCGCTATCCAACATTTTCCCTACTGTTGCACTCACAGGAGTTGGAATAGTAAATTTAATTCCTCCGCTATCCAACACTTACCCTACTTTTGCACTCACTGGAGTGGGAATAGTAATTTTTACCCCTCTGCTGTCCAACACTTTCCCTACTGTTGCACTCTTTGGAGTGGGAATAGTAATTGTTGCCCCTCCGCTATCCAGCACTTTTTCTACTGTTGCACTCACTGGAGTGGGAATAGTAATTTTTACTCCTCCGCTATCCAACACTTTTCCTACTGTTACACTCACTGAAGTGGGAATAGTAATTTGTACTCCTCCGCTATCCAACACTTTTCCTACTGTTACACTCACTGAAGTGGGAATAGTAATTTCTGCCCCTCCGCTATCCAACACTTTCCCTACTGTTTCACTCTTTGGAGTGGCAATAGTAATTTTTTCCCCTCCGCTATCCAGCACTTTCTCTGCTGTTGCACTCACTGGAGTGGGAATTGTAATTTTACCCCTCCGCTGTCCAACACTTTCCCTACTGTTACACTCACTGGAGTGGGAATAGTAATTTTTACCCCTCCGTTGTCCAATATTTTCTCTACTGTTGCACTCACTGGAGTTGGAATAGCAAATTTAATTACTCTGCTATCCAACACTTACCCTATTTTTGCACTCACTGCAGTGGAAATAGTAAATTTTTCCCCTCCGCTATCCAACACTTTCCCTACTGCTGCATTCACTGGAGTGGAAATAGTAATTTTTGCCCCTCCGCTGTCCAACATTTTCTTTACTGTTGCACTCACTGGAGTTGGAATAGTAAATTTAATTACTCCGCTATCCAACACTTACCCTACTTTTCCACTCACTGCAGTGGGACTAGTCATTTTTACCCCTCCGCTGGCCAACACTTTCCCTTCTGTTGCATTCTTTGGAGTGGGAATTGTAATTTTTGCCCCTCCGCTATCCAGCACTTTCCCTACTGTTGCACTCACTGGAGTGGGAATTGTAATGTTTACCGCTCCGCTATCCAACACTTTCCCTATTGTTGCACTCACTGGAGTGGGAACAGTAGTTTTTGCCCCTCCGCTATCCAACACTTTCCCTACTGTTGCACTCACTAGAGTGGGAATAGTAATTTTTGCCCCTACGCTATCCAACACTTTCCCTACTGTTGCACTCACTGGAGTGGGAAGAGTAAATTTTACCCCTCCGCTATCCAACATTTTCCCTACTGTTGCACTCACTGGAGTTGGAATAGTAAATTTAATTTCTTCGCTATCCAACACATACACTACTTTTGCTCTCACTGCAGTGGGAATAGTAATGTTTACTCCTCCGCTATCCAACACTTTTCCTACTGTTACACTCACTGAAGTGGGAATAGTAATTTCTGCCCCTCCGCTATCCAACACTTTCCCTACTGTTGCACTCTTTGGAGTGGCAATAGTAATTTTTTCCCCTCCGCTATCCAGCACTTTCTCTGCTGTTGCACTCACTGGAGTGGGAATTGTAATTTTTACCCCTCCGCTGTCCAACACTTTCCCTACTGTTACACTCACTGGAGTGGGAATAGTAATTTTTACCCCTCCGTTGTCCAACTTTTCTCTACTTTTGCACTCACTGGAGTTGGAATAGCAAATTTAATTACTCTGCTATCCAACACTTACCCTATTTTTGCACTCACTGCAGTGGGAATAGTAAATGTTTCCCCTCCGCTATCCAACACTTTCCCTACTGCTGCATTCACTGGAGTGGAAATAGTAATTTTTGCCCCTCCGCTGTCCAACATTTTCTTTACTGTTGCACTCACTGGAGTTGGAATAGTAAATTTAATTACTCCGCTATCCAACACTTACCCTACTTTTCCACTCACTGCAGTGGGAATAGTCATTTTTACCCCTCCGCTGGCCAACACTTTCCCTTCTGTTGCAATCTTTGGAGTGGGAATTGTAATTTTTGCCCCTCCGCTATCCAGCACTTTCCCTACTGTTGCACTCACTGGAGTGGAAATTGTAATTTTTACCGCTCCGCTATCCAACACTTTCCCTAGTGTTGCACTCACTGGAGTGGGAACAGTAGTTTTGCCCCTCCACTATCCAACACTTTCCCTACTGTTGCATTCACTAGAGTGGGAATTGTAATTTTTACCCCTCCGCTATCCAACACTTTCCCTATTTTTGCACTCACTGGAGTGGGAATAGTAATTTTTGCCCCTACGCTATCCAACACTTTCCCTACTGTTGCACTCACTGGAGTGGGAAGAGTAAATTTTACCCCTCCGCTATCCAACACTTACCCTACTTTTGCACTCACTGGAGTGGGAATAGTAATTTTTACCCCTCCGCTGTCCAACACTTTCCCTACTGTTGCACTCTTTGGAGTGGGAATAGTAATTGTTGCCCCTCCGCTATCCAGCACTTTTTCTACTGTTGCACTCACTGTAGTGGGAATAGTAATTTTTACTCCTCCGCTATCAAACACTTTTCCTACTGTTACACTCACTGAAGTGGGAATAGTAATTTCTGCCCCTCCGCTATCCAACACTTTCCCTACTGTTGCACTCTTTGGAGTGGGAATAGTAATTTTTTCCCTCCACTATCCAGCACTTTCCCTGCTGTTGCACTCACTGGAGTGGGAATTGTAATTTTACCCCTCCGCTATCCAACACTTTCCCTACTGTTACACTCACTGGAGTGGCAATAGTAATTTTTACCCCTCCGCTATCCAACACTTACCCTACTTTTGCACTCACTGGAGTGGGAATAGTAATTTTACCCCTCCGCTGTCCAACACTTTCCCTACTGTTGCACTCTTTGGAGTGGGAATAGTAATTGTTGCCCCTCCGCTATCCAGCACTTTTTCTACTGTTGCACTCACTGTAGTGGGAATAGTAATTTTTACTCCTCCGCTATCAAACACTTTTCCTACTGTTACACTCACTGAAGTGGGAATAGTAATTTCTGCCCCTCCGCTATCCAACACTTTCCCTACTGTTGCACTCTTTGGAGTGGGAATAGTAATTTTTCCCCTCCACTATCCAGCACTTTCCCTGCTGTTGCACTCACTGGAGTGGGAATTGTAATTTTTACCCCTCCGCTATCCAACACTTTCCCTACTGTTACACTCACTGGAGTGGCAATAGTAATTTTTACCCCTCCGTTGTCCAACATTTTCTCTACTGTTGCACACACTGGAGTTGGAATAGCAAATTTAATTACTCTACTATCCAACACTTACCCTATTTTTGCACTCACTGCAGTGGGAATAGTAATTTTTACCCCTCCGCTATCCAACACTTTCCCTACTGTTGCACTCTTTGGGGTGGGAACAATAATTTTTGCCCCTCCGCTATCCAGGACTTTACCTACTGTTATACTCACTGGAGTGGGAATTGTAATTTTTACCCCTTCGCTATCCAACACTTTCCCTACTGTTGCACTCACTGGAGTGGGAATAGTAATTTTTGCCTACTCCACTATCCAACAATATCCCTACTGTTGCCCTCACTGGAGTGGGAATAGTCAATTTTACCCCTCCGCTATCCAATATTTTCCCTACTGTTGCACTCACTGGAGTGGGAATATTAATTTTTACCCCTCCGCTATCCAACACTTTCCCTACTGTTGCACTCTTTGGAGTGGGAATAGTAATTTTTTCTCCTCCGCTATCCAGCACTTTCCCTGCTGTTGCACTCACTGGAGTGGGAATTGTAATTTTTACCCCTCCGCTAACCAACACGTTCCCTACTGTTACACTAACTGGAGTGGAAATAGTAATTTTTACCCCTCCGTTGTCCAACATTTTCTCTACTGTTGCACTCACTGGAGTGGGAATAGTAATTTTTGCCTACTCTGCTATCCAACACTTTCCCTCCTGTTGCACTCACTGGAGTGGGAATAGTCAATTTTATCCCTCCGCTATCCAATATTTTCCCTACTGTTGCACTCACTGGAGTTAAAATAGTAAATTTAATTGCTCCGCTATCCAACACATACACTACTTTTGCACTCACTGGAGTGGCAATTGTAATGTTTACCCCTCTGGTGTCCAACATTTTCTCTTCTGTTACACTCACTGGAGTTGGAATAGTAAATTTAATTATTCCACTATCCAACACATACCCTACTTTTGCACTCACTGCAGTGGGAATAGTAATTTTTACCCCTCCGCTATCCAACACTTTCCCTACTGTTGCACTCTTTGGAGTGGGAATAGTAATTTTTGCCCCTTCGCTATCCAGCACTTTACCTACTGTTGCACTCACAGGAGTTGGAATAGTAAATTTAATTCCTCCGCTATCCAACACTTACCCTACTTTTGCACTCACTGGAGTAGGAATAGTAATTTTACCCCTCCGCTGTCCAACACTTTCCCTACTGTTGCACTCTTTGGAGTGGGAATAGTAATTGTTGCCCCTCCGCTATCCAGCACTTTTTCTACTGTTGCACTCACTGGAGTGGGAATAGTAATTATTACTCTTGCGCTATCCAACACTTTTCCTACTGTTACACTCACTGAAGTGGGAATAGTAATTTCTGCCCCTCCGCTATCCAACACTTTCCCTACTGTTGCACTCTTTGGAGTGGCAATAGTAATTTTTCCCCTCCGCTATCCAGCACTTTACCTGCTGTTGCACTCACTGGAGTGGGAATTGTAATTTTTACCGCTCCGCTGTCCAACACTTTCCCTACTGTTACACTCACTGGAGTGGGAATAGTAATTTTTACCCCTCCGTTGTCCAACATTTTCTCTACTGTTGCACTCACTGGAGTTGGAATAGCAAATTTAATTACTCTGCTATCCAACACTTACCCTATTTTTGCAATCACTGCAGTGGGAATAGTAATATTTTCCCCTCCGCTATCCAACACTTTCCCTACTGCTGCATTCACTGGAGTGGAAATAGTAATTTTTGCCCCTCTGCTGTCCAACATGTTCTTTACAGTTGCACTCACTGGAGTTGGAATAGTACATTTAATTACTCCGCTATCCAACACTTACCCTACCTTTCCACTCACTGCAGTGGGAATAGTCATTTTACCCCTCCGCTGGCCAACACTTTCCCTTCTGTTGCAATCTTTGGAGTGGGAATTGAAATTTTTGCCCCTCCACTATCCAGCACTTTCCCTATTGTTGCACTCACTGGAGTGGGAATTGTAATTTTTACCCCTCCGCTATCCAACACTTTCCCTACTGTTGCACTCACTAGAGTGGGAATTGTAATTTTTACCCCTCCGCTATCCAACACTTTCCCTACTTTTGCACTCACTGGAGTGGGAATAGTAATTTTTGCCCCTACGCTATCCAACACTTTCCCTACTGTTGCACTCACTGGAGTGGGAAGAGTAAATTTTACCCCTCCGCTATCCAACATTTTCCCTACTGTTGCACTCACTGGAGTTGGAATAGTAAATTTAATTTCTTCTCTATCCAACACATACACTACTTTTGCTCTCACTGCAGTGGGAATAGTAATTTTTGCCCCTCCTCTATCCAACACTTTCCCTACTGTTGCACTCTTTGGAGTGGGAATAGTAATTGTTGCCCCTCCGCTATCCAGCATTTTCCCTACTGTTGCACTCACCGGAGTGGGAGTAGTAATTTTTACCCCTCAGCTATCCAACATTTTCCCTACTGTTGCACTCACAGGAGTTGGAATAGTAAATTTAATTCCTCCGCTATCCAACACTTACTCTACTTTTGCACTCACTGGAGTGGGAATAGTAATTTTTACCCCTCCGCTGTCCAACACTTTCCCTACTGTTGCACTCTTTGGAGTGGGAATAGTAATTGTTGCCCCTCCGCTATCCAGCACTTTTTCTACTGTAGCACTCACTGGAGTGGGAATAGTAATTTTTACTCCTCCGCTATCCAACACTTTTCCTACTGTTACACTCACTGAAGTGGGAATAGTAATTTCTGCCCCTCCGCTATCCAACAATTTCCCTACTGTTGCACTCTTTGGAGTAGCAATAGTAATTTTTTCCCCTCCGCTATCCAGCACTTTCCCTGCTGTTGCACTCACTGGAGTGGGAATTGTAATTTTTACCCCTCCGCTGTCCAACACTTTCCCTACTGTTAGACTCACTGGAGTGGGAATAGTAATTTTTACCCCTCCGCTGTCCAACATGTTCTTTACAGTTGCACTCACTGGAGTTGGAATAGTAAATTTAATTACTCTGCTATCCAACACTTACCCTACCTTTGTACTCACTGCAGTGGGAATAGTCATTTGTACCCCTCCGCTGGCCAACACTTTCCCTTCTGTTGCAATCTTTGGAGTGGGAATTGTAATTTTTGCCCCTCCGCTATCCAGCTCTTTCCCTTCTGTTGCACTCACTGGAGTGGGAATTGTAATTTTTACCGCTCCGCTATCCAACACTTTCCCTATTGTTGCACTCACTGGAGTGCGAACAGTAGTTTTTGCCCCTCCGCTATCCAACACTTTCCCTACTGTTGCACTCACTAGAGTGGGAATTGTAATTTTTACCCCTCCGCTATCCAACACTTTCTCTACTTTTGCACTCACTGGAGTGGGAATAGTAATTTTTGCCCCTACGCTATCCAACACTTTCCCTACTGTTGCACTCACTGGAGTGGGAAGAGTAAATTTTACCCCTCCGCTATCCAACATTTTCCCTACTGTTGCACTCACTGGAGTTGGAATAGTAAATTTAATTTCTTCGCTATCCAACACATACACTACTTTTGCTCTCACTGCAGTGGGAATAGTAATTTTTGCCCCTCCTCTATCCAACACTTTCCCTACTGTTGCACTCTTTGGGGTGGGAATAGTAATTGTTGCCCCTCCGCTATCCAGCACTTGCCCTACTGTTGCACTCACCGGAGTGGGAGTAGTAATTTTTACTCCTCCGCTATCCAACATTTTCCCTACTGTTGCACTCACAGGAGTTGGAATAGTAAATTTAATTCCTCCGCTATCCAACACTTACTCTACTTTTGCACTCACTGGAGTGGGAATAGTAATTTTTACCCCTCCGCTGTCCAACACTTTCCCTACTGTTGCACTCTTTGGAGTGGGAATAGTAATTGTTGCCCCTCCGCTATCCTGCACTTTTTCTACTGTTGCACTCACTGGAGTGGGAATAGTAATTTTTACTCCTCCGCTATCCAACACTTTTCCTACTGTTACACTCACTGAAGTGGGAATAGTAATTTCTGCCCCTCCGCTATCCAACAATTTCCCTACTGTTGCACTCTTTGGAGTAGCAATAGTAATTTTTCCCCTCCGCTATCCAGCACTTTCCCTGCTGTTGCACTCACTGCAGTGGGAATAGTCATTTTTACCCCTCCGCTGGCCAACACTTTCCCTTCTGTTGCAATCTTTGGAGTGAGAATTGTAATTTTTGCTCCTCTGCTATCCAGCACTTTCCCTGCTGTTGCACTCACTGGAGTGGGAATAGTAATTTTTACCCCTCCGTTGTCCAACATTTTCTCTACTGTTGCACTCACTGGAGTTGGAATAGCAAATTTAATTACTTTGCTATCCAACACTTACCCTATTTTTGCACTCACTGCAGTGGGAATAGTAAATTTTACCCCTCCGCTATCCAACACTTTCTCTACTGCTGCATTCACTGGAGTGGAAATAGTAATTTTTGCCCCTCCGCTGTCCAACATTTTCTCTACTGTTGCACTCACTAGAGTTGGAATAGTAAATTTAATTACTCCGCTATCCAACACTTGCCCAATTTTTGCACTCACTGCAGTGGGAATAGTCATTTTTACCCCTCCGCTGGCCAACACTTTCCCTTCTGTTGCAATCTTTGGAGTGAGAATTGTAATTTTTGCTCCTCCGCTATCCAGCACTTTCCCTACTGTTGCACTCACTGGAGTGGGAATTGTAATTTTTACCGCTCCGCTATCCAACACTTTCCCTATTGTTGCACTCACTGGAGTGGGAACAGTAGTTTTTGCCCCTCCGCTATCCAACACTTTCCCTACTGTTGCATTCACTGGAGTGGGAATAGTAATTTTACCCCTCTGCTATTCAACATTTTCTCTACTGTTGCACTCACTGGAGTTGGAATAGTAAATTTAATTACTCCGCTACCCAACACTTACCCTATTTTTGCACTCACTGCAGTGAGAATAGTAATTTTACCCCTCTGCTAGCCAACACTTTCCCTACTGTTGCACTCTTTGGAGTGGGAATAGTAATGTTTGCCCCTCCACTATCCAGCACTTTCCCTACTGTTGCACTGACTGGAGTGGGAATTGTAATTTTTGCCCCTCCGCTGTCCAACATTTTCTCTACTGTTGCACTCACTAGAGTTGGAATAGTAAATTTAATTACTCCGCTATCCAACACTTGCCCAATTTTTGCACTCACTGCAGTGGGAATAGTCATTTTACCCCTCCGCTGGCCAACACTTTCCCTTCTGTTGCAATCTTTGGAGTGAAAATTGCAATTTTTGCTCCTCCGCTATCCAGCACTTTCCCTACTGTTGCACTCACTGGAGTGGGAATTGTAATTTTTACCGCTCAGCTATCCAACACTTTCCCAATTGTTGCACTCACTGGAGTGGGAACAGTAGTTTTTGCCCCTCCGCTATCCAACACTTTCCCTACTGTTGCATTCACTGGAGTGGGAATAGTAATTTTACCCCTCTGCTATTCAACATTTTCTCTACTGTTGCACTCAAAGGAGTTGGAATAGTACATCTTATCCCTCCGCTATCCAACACTTACCCTACTTTCGCACTCACTGGAGTGGGAATAGTAATTTTTACCCCTCCGCTGTCCAACACTTTCACTACTGCTGCACTCACTGGAGTTGAAATAGTAAACTTAATTGCTCCGCTATCTAACACATACCCTACTTTTGCACTCTCTGCAGTTGGAATAGTAATTTTTGCCCCTCTGCTATCCAACACTTTCCCTACTGTTGCACTCTTTGGAGTGGGAATAGTAATGTTTGCCCCTCCACTATCCAGCACTTTCCCTACTGTTGCACTGACTGGAGTGGGAATTGTAATTTTACCCCTCTGCTATCCAACACTTTCCCTACTGTTGCACTCACTGGAGTGGGAATAGTAATGTTTGCCCCTAAGCTAGCCAACACTTTCCCTACTGTTGCACTCACAGGAGTGGGAGCAGTAAATTTTATCCCTCCGCTAGCCAACATTTTCCATACTGTTGCACTCACTGGAGTTGGAATAGTAAATTTAATTACTCCTCTATCCAACACATACACTACTTTTGCCCTCACTGCAGTGGGAATAGTAATTTGAACCCCTCTGCTTTCCAACACTTTCCCTACTGTTGCACGCTTTGGAGTGGGAATAGTAATTTTTGCCACTCCGCTATCCAGCACTTTACCTACTGTTGCACTCACTGGAGTGAGAGTCGTAATTTTACCCCTCCGCTATCCAACATTTTCCCTACTGTTGCACTCAAAGGAGTTGGAATAGTACATCTAATCCCTCCGCTATCCAACACTTACCCTACTTTCGCACTCACTGGAGTGGGAATAGTAATTTTTACCCCTCCGCTGTCCAACACTTTCACTACTGATGCACTCACTGGAGTTGAAATAGTAAACTTAATTGCTCCGCTATCTAACACATACCCTACTTTTGCACTATCTGCAGTTGGAATAGTAATTTTTGCCCCTCCGCTATCAAACACTTTCCCTATTGTTGCACTCACTGGAGTGGAAATAGTAATTTTTACCCCTCCGCTATCCAAAATTTTCCCTACTGTTGCACTCACTGGAGTTGGAATAGTAAATTTAATTACTCCGCTATCCAACACTTACCCTATTTTTGCACTCACTGCAGTGGGAATAGTAATTTTTGCCCCTCCGTTGTCCAACATTTTCTCTACTGTTGCACTCACTGGAGTTGGAATAGCAAATTTAATTACTCTTCTATCCAACACTTACCCTACTTTTGCACTCACTGGAGTGGGAATAGTAATTTTTACCTCTCCGCTGTCCAAAACTTTCCCTACTGTTGCACTCTTTGGAGTGGGAATAGTAATGTTTGCCCCTCCGCTATCCATCACTTTACCTACTGTTGCACTCACTGGAGTGGGAATAGTAATTTTTACCCCTCCGCTATCTAACATTTTCCCTATCGTTGCACTCACCGTATTGGGAATAGTAATTTTACCCCTCCACTATCCAGCACTTTCCCTACTGCTGCACTCTTTCGAGTGGGAATAGTAATTTTTACCTCTCCGCTATCCAACACATTCCCTACTGTTGCACACTTTTGAGTGGTAATAGTAATTGTTGCCCCTCCGCTATCCAGCACTTTTCCTACTGTTGCACTCATTGGAGTGGGAATAGTAATTTTTACCCCTCCGCTATCCAACATTTTCCCTACTGTTGCACTCACTGGAGTTGAAATAGTAAATTTAATTACTCCGCTATCCAACACATACCCTACTTTTGCACTCACTGCATTGGGAATAGTAATTTTTGCCCCTCCTCTATCCAACACTTTTCCTACTGTTGCACTCTTTGGAGTGGGAATAATAATTGTTGCCCCTCCGCTATCCATCACTTTCCCTACTGTTGCACTGACCGGAGTGGGAGTAGCAATTTTTACCCCTCCGCTATCCAACATTTTCCCTACTGTTGCACTCACTGGAGTTGAAATAGTAAATTTAATTACTCCGCTATCTAACACATACCCTACTTTTGCCCTCACTGCAGTGGGAATAGTAATTTGTACCCCTCTGCTTTCCAACACTTTCCCTACTGCTGCACTCACTGGAGTTGAAATAGTAAACTTAATTGCTCCGCTATCTAACACATACCCTACTTTTGCACTCTCTGCAGTTGGAATAGTAATTTTTGCCCCTCCGCTATCAAACACTTTCCCTACTGTTGCACTCACTGGAGTGGAAATAGTAATTTTTACCCCTCCGCTATCCAACATTTTCCCTACTGTTGCACTCACTGGAGTTGGAATAGTAAATTTAATTACTCCGCTATCTAACACTTACCCTATTTTTGCACTCACTGCAGTGGGAATAGTAATTTTTGCCCCTCCGCTATCCAACACTTTCCCTACTGTTGCACTCTTTGGAGTGGGAATAGTAATTTTTTCCCCTCCACTATCCAGCACTTTCCCTGCTGTTGCACTCACTGGAGTGGGAATTGTAATTTTTACCCCTCCGCTATCCAACACTTTCCCTACTGTTACACTCACTGGAGTGGGAATAGTAATTTTTACCCGTCCGTTGTCCAACATTTTCTCTACTGTTGCACTCACTGGAGTTGGAATAGCAAATTTAATTACTCTGCTATCCAACACTTACCCTATTTTTGCACTCACTACAGTGGGAATAGTAATTTTTGCCCCTCCGCTATCCAACACTTTCCCTACTGTTGCACTCTTTGGGGTGGGAACAGTAATTTTTGGCCCTCCGCTATCCAGGACTTTACCTACTGTTGCACTCACTGGAGTGGGAATTGTAATTTTTATCCCTTCGCTATCCAACACTTTCCCTACTGTTGCACTCACTGGAGTGGGAATAGTAATTTTTGCCTACTCCGCTATCCAACAATATCCCTACTGTTGCCCTCACTGGAGTGGAAATAGTCAATTTTACCCCTCCGCTATCCAATATTTTCCCTACTGTTGCACTCACTGGAGTGGGAATAGTAATTTTTACCCCTCCGCTATCCAACACTTTCCCTACTGTTGCACTCTTTGGAGTGGGAATAGTAATTTTTCTCCTCCGCTATCCAGCACTTTCCCTGCTGTTGCACTCACTGGAGTGGGAATTGTAATTTTTACTCCTCCGCTAACCAACACGTTCCCTACTGTTACACTGACTGGAGTGGAAATAGTAATTTTTACCCCTCCGTTGTCCAACATTTTCTCTACTGTTGCACTCACTGGATTTGGAATAGCAAATTTAATTACTCTGCTATCCAACACTTACACTATTTTTGCACTCACTGCAGTGGGAATAGTCATTTTTACCCCTCCGCTATCCAACACTTTCCCTACTGTTGCACTCTTTGGGGTGGGAACAGTAATTTTTGCCCCTCCGCTATCCAGGACTTTCCCTACTTTTGCACTCACTGGAGTGGGAATTGTAATTTTTACCCCTCCGCTATCCAACACTTTCCCTACTGTTGCACTCACTGGAGTGGGAATATTAATTTTTGCCTACTCTGCTATCCAACACTTTCCCTACTGTTGCACTCACTGGAGTGGGAATAGTCAATTTTATCCCTCCGCTATCCAATATTTTCCCTACTGTTGCACACACTGGAGTTGAAATAGTAAATTTAATTGCTCCGCTATCGAACACATACACTACTTTTGCACTCACTGGAGTGGCAATAGTAATGTTTACCCCTCCGCTATCCAACATTTTCCCTACTGTTGCACTCACAGGAGTTGGAATAGTAAATTTAATTCCTCCGCTATCCAACACTTACCCTATTTTTCCACTCACTGCAGTGGGAATAGTAATTTTTACACCTCCGCTATCCAACACATTCCCTACTGTTGCAATCTTTGGAGTGGGAATTGTAATTTTTGCCCCTCCGCTATCCAGCACTTTCCCTACTGTTGCACTCACTGGAGTGGGAATTGTAATTTTTGCCCCACCGCTATCCAACACTTTCCCTACTGTTGCACTCACTGGAGTGGGAATAGTAATTTTTACCGCTCCGCTATCCAACATTTTCTCTGCTGTTGCAGTCACTGGAGTTGAAATAGTAAATTTAATTACTCGCCTATCCAACACTTACCCTATTTTTGCACTCACTGTAGTGGGAATAGTAATTTTTATCCCTCCGCTATCCAACACTTTCCCTACTGTTTCACTCTTTGGAGTGGGAATAGTAATGTTTTCCCCTCCGCTATCCAGCACTTTCCCTGCTGTTGCACTCACTGGAGTGGGAATTGTAATTTTTACCCCTCCGCTATCCAACACTTTCCTTACTGTTACACTCCCTGCAGTGGAAATAGTAATTTTACCCCTCCGCTATCCAACACTTTCCCTACTGTTGCACTCACTGGAATGGGAATAGTAAATGTAATTACTCCGCCATCCAACACTTACCCTACTTTTCCACTCACTGCAGTGGGAATAGTAATTTTTACCCCTCCGCTGGCCAACACTTTCCCTACTGTTGCAATCTTTGGAGTGGGATTTGTAATTTTTGCCCCTCCGCTATCCAGCACTTTCCCTACTGTTGCACTCACTGGAGTGGGAATAGTAATTTTTACCCCTCCGTTGTCCAACATTTTCTCTACTGTTGCACTCACTGGAGTTGGAATAACAAATTTAATTACTCTGCTATCCAACACTTACCCTACTTTTGCACTCACTGGAGTGGGAATAGTAATTTTTACCTCTCCGCTGTCCAAAACTTTCCCTACTGTTGCACTCTGTGGAGTGGGAATAGTAATGTTTGCCCCTCCGCTATCCATCACTTTACCTACTGTTGCACTCACTGGAGTGGGAATAGTAATTTTACCCCTCCGCTATCCAACATTTTCCCTATCATTGCACTCACCGTAGTGGGAATAGTAATTTTTACCCCTCCGCTATCCAGCACTTTCCCTATTGCCGCACTCTTTTGAGTGGGAATAGTAATTTTTACCTCTCCGCTATCCAAAACATTCCCTACTGTTGCACACTTTGGAGTAGTAATAGTAATTGTTGCCCCTCCGCTATCCAGCACTTTCCCTACTGTTGCACTCATTGGAGTGGGAATAGTAATTTTTACCCCTCCGCTATCCAACATTTTCCCTACTGTTGCACTCACTGGAGTTGAAATAGTAAATTTAATTACTCCGCTATCCAACAAATACCTTACTTTTGCACTCACTGCAGTGGGAATAGTAATTTTTAACCCCTCCGCTATCCAACACTTTCCCTACTGCTGCATTCACTGGAGCATACATAGTAATATTTACCCCTCCGCTGTCCAACATTTTCTCTCCTGTTGCACTCACTGGAGTTGGAATAATAAATTTAATTACTCCGCTATCCAACACTTACCCTACTTTTCCACTCATTGCAGTGGGAATAGTAATTTTTACCCCTCCGCTAGCCAACACTTTCCCTACTGTTGCAATCTTTGGAGTGGGAATTGTAATTTTTGCCCCTCCGCTATCCAGCACTTTCCCTACTGTTGCACTCACTGCAGTGGGATATGTAATTTTACCCCTCCCCTATCCAACACTTTCCCTATTGTTGCACTCACTGGAGTGGGAATAGTAATTTTTGCCCCTCCGCTATCCAACACTTTCCCTACTGTTGCACTCAATGGAGTGGGAATAGTAATTTTTACTGCTCCGCTATCCAACATTTTCTCTGCTGTTGAACTCACTGGAGTTGAAATAGTAAATGTAATTATTCCGCTATCCAACACTTACCCTATTTTTGCACTCAGTGCAGTGGGAATAGTAATTTTTACCCCTCCGCTATCGAACACATTCACTACTGTTGCACTCTTTGGAGTGGGAATAGTAATTTTTCCCCTCCACTATCCAGCACTTTCCCTACTGTTGCACTCACTGGAGTGGGAATTGTAATTTTTACCCCTCCGTTGTCCAACATTTTCTCTACTGTTGCACTCACTGGAGTTGGAATAGCAAATTTAATTACTCTGCTATCCAACACTTACCCTACTTTTGCACTCACTGGAGTGGGAATAGTAATTTTTACCTCTCCGCTGTCCAAAACTTTCCCTACTGTTGCACTCTTTGGAGTGGGAATAGTAATGTTTGCCCCTCCGCTATCCATCACTTTACCTACTGTTGCACTCACTGGAGTGGGAATAGTAATTTTTACCCCTCCGCTATCTAACATGTTCCCTATTGTTGCACTCACCGTATTGGGAATAGTAATTTTTACCCCTCCACTATCCAGCACTTTCCCTACTGCTGCACTCTTTCGAGTGGGAATAGTAATTTTTACCTCTCCGCTATCCAACACATTCCCTACTGTTGCACACTTTTGAGTGGTAATAGTAATTGTTGCCCCTCCGCTATCCAGCACTTTTCCTACTGTTGCACTCATTGGAGTGGGAATAGTAATTTTTACCCCTCCGCTATCCAACATTTTCCCTACTGTTGCACTCACTGGAGTTGAAATAGTAAATTTAATTACTCCGCTATCCAACACATACCCTACTTTTGCACTCACTGCAGTGGGAATAGTAATTTTTGCCCCTCCTCTATCCAACACTTTTCCTACTGTTGCACTCTTTGGAGTGGGAATAATAATTGTTGCCCCTCCGCTATCCATCACTTTCCCTACTGTTGCACTCACCGGAGTGGGAGTAGCAATTTTTACCCTCCGCTATCCAACATTTTCCCTACTGTTGCACTCACAGGAGTTGGAATAGTAAATTTAATTCCTCCGCTATCCAACACTTACCCTACTTTTGCACTCACTGGAGTGGGAATAGTAATTTTTACCCCTCTGCTGTCCAACACTTTCCCTACTGTTGCACTCTTTGGAGTGGGAATAGTAATTGTTGCCCCTCCGCTATCCAGCACTTTTTCTACTGTTGCACTCACTGGAGTGGGAATAGTAATTTTTACTCCTCCGCTATCCAACACTTTTCCTACTGTTACACTCACTGAAGTGGGAATAGTAATTTGTACTCCTCCGCTATCCAACACTTTTCCTACTGTTACACTCACTGAAGTGGGAATAGTAATTTCTGCCCCTCCGCTATCCAACACTTTCCCTACTGTTTCACTCTTTGGAGTGGCAATAGTAATTTTTTCCCCTCCGCTATCCAGCACTTTCTCTGCTGTTGCACTCACTGGAGTGGGAATAGTAATTTTTACCCCTCCGTTGTCCAATATTTTCTCTACTGTTGCACTCACTGGAGTTGGAATAGCAAATTTAATTACTCTGCTATCCAACACTTACCCTATTTTTGCACTCACTGCAGTGGAAATAGTAAATTTTCCCCTCCGCTATCCAACACTTTCCCTACTGCTGCATTCACTGGAGTGGAAATAGTAATTTTTGCCCCTCCGCTGTCCAACATTTTCTTTACTGTTGCACTCACTGGAGTTGGAATAGTAAATTTAATTACTCCGCTATCCAACACTTACCCTACTTTTCCACTCACTGCAGTGGGACTAGTCATTTTTACCCCTCCGCTGGCCAACACTTTCCCTTCTGTTGCATTCTTTGGAGTGGGAATTGTAATTTTTGCCCCTCCGCTATCCAGCACTTTCCCTACTGTTGCACTCACTGGAGTGGGAATTGTAATGTTTACCGCTCCGCTATCCAACACTTTCCCTATTGTTGCACTCACTGGAGTGGGAACAGTAGTTTTTGCCCCTCCGCTATCCAACACTTTTCCTACTGTTGCACTCACTAGAGTGGGAATTGTAATTTTTACCCCTCCGCTATCCAACACTTTCCCTATTTTTGCACTCACTGGAGTGGGAATAGTAATTTTTGCCCCTACGCTATCCAACACTTTCCCTACTGTTGCACTCACTGGAGTGGGAAGAGTAAATTTTACCCCTCCGCTATCCAACATTTTCCCTACTGTTGCACTCACTGGAGTTGGAATAGTAAATTTAATTTCTTCGCTATCCAACACATACACTACTTTTGCTCTCACTGCAGTGGGAATAGTAATGTTTACTCCTCCGCTATCCAACACTTTTCCTACTGTTACACTCACTGAAGTGGGAATAGTAATTTCTGCCCCTCCGCTATCCAACACTTTCCCTACTGTTGCACTCTTTGGAGTGGCAATAGTAATTTTTTCCCCTCCGCTATCCAGCACTTTCTCTGCTGTTGCACTCACTGGAGTGGGAATTGTAATTTTTACCCCTCCGCTGTCCAACACTTTCCCTACTTTTCCACTCACTGCAGTGGGAATAGTAATTTTTACCCCTCCGCTGGCCAACACATTCCCTACTGTTGCACTCTTTGGAGTGGGAATAGTAATTGTTGCCCCTCCGCTATCCAGCACTTTTTCTACTGTTGCACTCACTGGAGTGGGAATAGTAATTTTTACTCCTCCGCTATCCAACACTTTTCCTACTGTTACACTCACTGAAGTGGGAATAGTAATTTCTGCCCCTCCGCTATCCAACAATTTCCCTACTGTTGCACTCTTTGGAGTAGCAATAGTAATTTTTCCCCTCCGCTATCCAGCACTTTCCCTGCTGTTGCACTCACTGCAGTGGGAATAGTCATTTTTACCCCTCCGCTGGCCAACACTTTCCCTTCTGTTGCAATCTTTGGAGTGAGAATTGTAATTTTTGCTCCTCCGCTATCCAGCACTTTCCCTGCTGTTGCACTCACTGGAGTGGGAATAGTAATTTTTACCCCTCCGTTGTCCAACATTTTCTCTACTGTTGCACTCACTGGAGTTGGAATAGCAAATTTAATTACTCTGCTATCCAACACTTACCCTATTTTTGCACTCACTGCAGTGGGAATAGTAAATTTTACCCCTCCGCTATCCAACACTTTCCCTACTGCTGCATTCACTGGAGTGGAAATAGTAATTTTTGCCCCTCCGCTGTCCAACATTTTCTCTACTGTTGCACTCACTAGAGTTGGAATAGTAAATTTAATTACTCCGCTAATCCAGCACTTTCCCTACTGTTGCACTCACTGGAGTGGGAATTGTAATTTTTACCGCTCCGCTATCCAACACTTTCCCTATTGTTGCACTCACTGGAGTGGGAACAGTAGTTTTTGCCCCTCCGCTATCCAACACTTTCCCTACTGTTGCATTCACTGGAGTGGGAATAGTAATTTTTACCCCTCTGCTATTCAACATTTTCTCTACTGTTGCACTCACTGGAGTTGGAATAGTAAATTTAATTACTCCGCTATCCAACACTTACCCTATTTTTGCACTCACTGCAGTGAGAATAGTAATTTTACCCCTCTGCTAGCCAACACTTTCCCTACTGTTGCACTCTTTGGAGTGGGAATAGTAATGTTTGCCCCTCCACTATCCAGCACTTTCCCTACTGTTGCACTGACTGGAGTGGGAATTGTAATTTTGCCCCTCCGCTGTCCAACATTTTCTCTACTGTTGCACTCACTAGAGTTGGAATAGTAAATTTAATTACTCCGCTATCCAACACTTGCCCAATTTTTGCACTCACTGCAGTGGGAATAGTCATTTTTACCCCTCCGCTGGCCAACACTTTCCCTTCTGTTGCAATCTTTGGAGTGAGAATTGCAATTTTTGCTCCTCCGCTATCCAGGACTTTCCCTACTGTTGCACTCACTGGAGTGGGAATTGTAATTTTTACCGCTCAGCTATCCAACACTTTCCCAATTGTTGCACTCACTGGAGTGGGAACAGTAGTTTTTGCCCCTCCGCTATCCAACACTTTCCCTACTGTTGCATTCACTGGAGTGGGAATAGTAATTTTTACCCCTCTGCTATTCAACATTTTCTCTACTGTTGCACTCAAAGGAGTTGGAATAGTACATCTTATCCCTCCGCTATCCAACACTTACCCTACTTTCGCACTCACTGGAGTGGGAATAGTAATTTTTACCCCTCCGCTGTCCAACACTTTCACTACTGCTGCACTCACTGGAGTTGAAATAGTAAACTTAATTGCTCCGCTATCTAACACATACCCTACTTTTGCACTCTCTGCAGTTGGAATAGTAATTTTTGCCCCTCCGCTATCCAACACTTTCCCTACTGTTGCACTCTTTGGAGTGGGAATAGTAATGTTTGCCCCTCCACTATCCAGCACTTTCCCTACTGTTGCACTGACTGGAGTGGGAATTGTAATTTTTACCCCTCTGCTATCCAACACTTTCCCTACTGTTGCACTCACTGGAGTGGGAATAGTAATGTTTGCCCCTACGCTAGCCAACACTTTCCCTACTGTTGCACTCACAGGAGTGGGAGCAGTAAATTTTATCCCTCCGCTAGCCAACATTTTCCATACTGTTGCACTCACTGGAGTTGGAATAGTAAATTTAATTACTCCTCTATCCAACACATACACTACTTTTGCCCTCACTGCAGTGGGAATAGTAATTTGAACCCCTCTGCTTTCCAACACTTTCCCTACTGTTGCACTCTTTGGAGTGGGAATAGTAATTTTTGCCACTCCGCTATCCAGCACTTTACCTACTGTTGCACTCACTGGAGTGAGAGTCGTAATTTTTACCCCTCCGCTATCCAACATTTTCCCTACTGTTGCACTCAAAGGAGTTGGAATAGTACATCTAATCCCTCCGCTATCCAACACTTACCCTACTTTCGCACTCACTGGAGTGGGAATAGTAATTTTTACCCCTCCGCTGTCCAACACTTTCACTACTGCTGCACTCACTGGAGTTGAAATAGTAAACTTAATTGCTCCGCTATCTAACACATACCCTACTTTTGCACTATCTGCAGTTGGAATAGTAATTTTTGCCCCTCCGCTATCAAACACTTTCCCTATTGTTGCACTCACTGGAGTGGAAATAGTAATTTTTACCCCTCCACTATCCAACATTTTCCCTACTGTTGCACTCACTGGAGTTGGAATAGTAAATTTAATTACTCCGCTATCCAACACTTACCCTATTTTTGCACTCACTGCAGTGGGAATAGTAATTTTGCCCCTCCGTTGTCCAACATTTTCTCTACTGTTGCACTCACTGGAGTTGGAATAGCAAATTTAATTACTCTTCTATCCAACACTTACCCTACTTTTGCACTCACTGGAGTGGGAATAATAATTGTTGCCCCTCCGCTATCCATCACTTTCCCTACTGTTGCACCTACCGGAGTGGGAGTAGCAATTTTTACCCCTCCGCTATCCAACATTTTCCCTACTGTTGCACTCACTGGAGTTGAAATAGTAAATTTAATTACTCCGCTATCCAACACATACCCTACTTTTGCACTCACTGGAGTGGGAATAGTAATTTTTACCCCTCTGCTGTCCAACACTTTCCCTACTGTTGCACTCTTTGGAGTGGGAATAGTAATTGTTGCCCCTCCGCTATCCAGCACTTTTTCTACTGTTGCACTCACTGTAGTGGGAATAGTAATTTTTACTCCTCTGCTATCCAACACTTTTCCTACTGTTACACTCACTGAAGTGGGAATAGTAATTTGTACTCCTCCGCTATCCAACACTTTTCCTACTGTTACACTCACTGAAGTGGGAATAGTAATTTCTGCCCCTCCGCTATCCAACACTTTCCCTACTGTTTCACTCTTTGGAGTGGCAATAGTAATTTTTCCCCTCCACTATCCAGCACTTTCTCTGCTGTTGCACTCACTGGAGTGGGAATTGTAATTTTTACCCCTCCGCTATCCAACACTTTCCCTACTGTTACACTCACTGGAGTGGGAATAGTAATGTTTACCCCTCCGTTGTCCAATATTTTCTCTACTGTTGCACTCACTGGAGTTGGAATAGCAAATTTAATTACTCTGCTATCCAACACTTACCCTATTTTTGCACTCACTGCAGTGGAAATAGTAAATTTTTCCCTCCGCTATCCAACACTTTCCCTACAGCTGCATTCACTGGAGTGGAAATAGTAATTTTGCCCCTCCGCTGTCCAACATTTTCTTTACTTTTGCACTCATTGGAGTTGGAATAGTAAATTTAATTACTCCGCTATCCAACACTTACCCTACTTTTCCACTCACTGCAGTGGGACTAGTCATTTTTACCCCTCCGCTGGCCAACACTTTCCCTTCTGTTGCATTCTTTGGAGTGGGAATTGTAATTTTTGCCCCTCCGCTATCCAGCACTTTCCCTACTGTTGCACTCACTGGAGTGGGAATTGTAATGTTTACCGCTCCGCTATCCAACACTTTCCCTATTGTTGCACTCACTGGAGTGGGAACAGTAGTTTTGCCCCTCCGCTATCCAACACTTTCCCTACTGTTGCACTCACTAGAGTGGGAATTGTCATTTTTACCCCTCCGCTATCCAACACTTTCCCTATTTTTGCACTCACTGGAGTGGGAATAGTAATTTTTGCCCCTACGCTATCCAACACTTTCCCTACTGTTGCACTCACTGGAGTGGGAAGAGTAAATTTTACCCCTCCGCTATCCAACATTTTCCCTACTGTTGCACTCACTGGAGTTGGAATAGTAAATTTAATTTCTTCGCTATTCAACACATACACTACTTTTGCTCTCACTGCAGTGGGAATAGTAATTTTTACTCCTCTGCTATCCAACACTTTTCCTACTGTTACACTCACTGAAGTGGGAATAGTAATTTCTGCCCCTCCGCTATCCAACACTTTCCCTACTGTTGCACTCTTTGGAGTGGCAATAGTAATTTTTCCCCTCCGCTATCCAGCACTTTCTCTGCTGTTGCACTCACTGGAGTGGGAATTGTAATTTTACCCCTCCGCTGTCCAACACTTTCCCTACTGTTACACTCACTGGAGTGGGAATAGTAATTTTTACCCCTCCGTTGTCCAACTTTTCTCTACTTTTGCACTCACTGGAGTTGGAATAGCAAATTTAATTACTCTGCTATCCAACACTTACCCTATTTTTGCACTCACTGCAGTGGGAATAGTAAATTTTTCCCCTCCGCTATCCAACACTTTCCCTACTGCTGCATTCACTGGAGTGGAAATAGTAATTTTTGCCCCTCCGCTGTCCAACATTTTCTTTACTGTTGCACTCACTGGAGTTGGAATAGTAAATTTAATTACTCCGCTATCCAACACTTACCCTACTTTTCCACTCACTGCAGTGGGAATAGTCATTTTTACCCCTCCGCTGGCCAACACTTTCCCTTCTGTTGCAATCTTTGGAGTGGGAATTATAATTTTTGCCCCACCGCTATCCAGCACTTTCCCTACTGTTGCACTCACTGGAGTGGGAATTGTAATTTTTACCGCTCCGCTATCCAACACTTTCCCTATTGTTGCACTCACTGGAGTGGGAACAGTAGTTTTTGCCCCTCCGCTATCCAACACTTTCCCTACTGTTGCACTCACTAGAGTGGGAATTGTAATTTTTACCCCTCCGCTATCCAACACTTTCCCTATTTTTGCACTCACTGGAGTGGGAATAGTAATTTTTGCCCCTACGCTATCCAACACTTTCCCTACTGTTGCACTCACTGGAGTGGGAAGAGTAAATTTTACCCCTCCGCTATCCAACATTTTCCCTACTGTTGCACTCACTGGAGTTGGAATAGTAAATTTAATTTCTTCGCTATCCAACACATACACTACTTTTGCTCTCACTGCAGTGGGAATAGTAATTTTTGCCCCTCCTCTATCCAACACTTTCCCTACTGTTGCACTCTTTGGAGTGGGAATAGTAATTGTTGCCCCTCCGCTATCCAGCACTTTCCCTACTGTTGCACTCACCGGAGTGGGAGTAGTAATTTTTACCCCTCCGCTATCCAACATTTTCTCTACTGTTGCACTCACTAGAGTTGGAATAGTAAATTTAATTACTCCGCTATCCAACACTTGCCCAATTTTTGCACTCACTGCAGTGGGAATAGTCATTTTTACCCCTCCGCTGGCCAACACTTTCCCTACTGTTGCACTCACTGGAGTGGGAATTGTAATTTTTACCGCTCCGCTATCCAACACTTTCCCTATTGTTGCACTCACTGGAGTGGGAACAGTAGTTTTGCCCCTCCGCTATCCAACACTTTCCCTACTGTTGCACTCACTGGAGTGGGAATAGTAATTTTTACCCCTCTGCTATTCAACATTTTCTCTACTGTTGCACTCACTGGAGTTGGAATAGTAAATTTAATTACTCCGCTATCCAACACTTACCCTATTTTTGCACTCACTGCAGTGAGAATAGTAATTTTTACCCCTCTGCTAGCCAACACTTTCCCTACTGTTGCACTCTTTGGAGTGGGAATAGTAATGTTTGCCCCTCCACTATCCAGCACTTTCCCTACTGTTGCACTGACTGGAGTGGGAATTGTAATTTTACCCCTCTGCTATCCAACACTTTCCCTACTGTTGCACTCACTGGAGTGGGAATAGTAATGTTTGCCCCTATGCTATCCAACACTTTCCCTACTGTTGCACTCACAGGAGTGGGAGCAGTAAATTTTATTCCTCCGCTAGCCAACATTTTCCATACTGCTGCACTCACTGGAGTTGGAATAGTAAATTTAATTACTCCTCTATCCAACACATACACTACTTTTGCCCTCACTGCAGTGGGAATAGTAATTTGTACCCCTCTGCTTTCCAACACTTTCCCTACTGTTGCACTCTTTGGAGTGGGAATAGTAATTTTTGCCACTCTGCTATCCAGCACTTTACCTACTGTTGCACTCACTGGAGTGAGAGTAGTAATTTTTACCCCTCCGCTATCCAACATTTTCCCTACTGTTGCACTCAAAGGAGTTGGAATAGTACATCTTATCCCTCCGCTATCCAACACTTACCCTACTTTCACACTCACTGGAGTGGGAATAGTAATTTTACCCCTCCGCTGTCCAACACTTTCACTACTGCTGCACTCACTGGAGTTGAAATAGTAAACTTAATTGCTCCGCTATCTAACACATACCTACTTTTGCACTCTCTGCAGTTGGAATAGTAATTTTTGCCCCTCCGCTATCAAACACTTTCCCTAGTGTTGCACTCACTGGAGTGGAAATAGTAATTTTTACCCCTCCGCTATCCAACATTTTCCCTACTGTTGCACTCACTGGAGTTGGAATAGTAAATTTAATTACTCCGCTATCCAACACTTACCCTATTTTTGCACTCACTGCATTGGGAATAGTAATTTTTGCCCCTCCGCTATCCAACACTTTCCCCACTGTTGCACTCACTGGAGTGGAAATAGTAATTTTTACTCCTCCGCTATCCAACATTTTCCCTACTGTTGCACTCACTGGAGTTGGAATAGTAAATTTAATTACTCCTCTATCTAACACTTACCCTATTTTTGCACTCACTGCAGTGGGAATAGTAATTTTTGCCCCTCCGCTATCCAACACTTTCCCTACTGTTGCACTCTTTGGAGTGGGAATAGTAATTTTTCCCCTCCACTATCCAGCACTTTCCCTGCTGTTGCACTCACTGGAGTGGGAATTGTAATTTTACCCCTCCGCTATCCAACACTTTCCCTACTGTTGCACTCACTGGAGTGGGAATAGTAATGTTTGCCCCTACGCTAGCCAACACTTTCCCCACTGTTGCACTCACTGGAGTGGAAATAGTAATTTTTACTCCTCCGCTATCCAACATTTTCCCTACTGTTGCACTCACTGGAGTTGGAATAGTAAATTTTATTACTCCGCTATCTAACACTTACCCTATTTTTGCACTCACTGCAGTGGGAATAGTAATTTTTGCCCCTCCGCTATCCAACACTTTCCCTACTGTTGCACTCTTTGGAGTGGGAATAGTAATGTTTTCCCCTCCACTATCCAGCACTTTCCCTACTGTTGCACTGACTGGAGTGGGAATTGTAATTTTTACCCCTCTGCTATCCAACACTTTCCCTACTGTTGCACTCACTGGAGTGGGAATAGTAATGTTTGCCCCTACGCTATCCAACACTTTCCCTACTGTTGCACTCACAGGAGTGGGAGCAGTAAATGTTATCCCTCCGCTAGCCAACATTTTCCATACTGTTGCACTCACTGGAGTTGGAATAGTAAATTTAATTACTCCTCTATCCAACACATACACTACTTTTGCCCTCACTGCAGTGGGAATAGTAATTTGTACCCCTCTGCTTTCCAACACTTTCCCTACTGTTGCACTCTTTGGAGTGGGAATAGTAATTTTTGCCACTCCGCTATCCAGCACTTTACCTACTGTTGCACTCACTGGAGTGAGAGTCGTAATTTTTACCCCTCCGCTATCCAACATTTTCCCTACTGTTGCACTCAAAGGAGTTGGAATAGGACATCTAATCCCTCCGCTATCCAACACTTACCCTACTTTCGCACTCTCTGCAGTGGAATAGTAATTTTTGCCCCTCCGCTATCAAACACTTTTCCTACTGTTGCACTCACTGGAGTGGAAATAGTAATTTTTACCCCTCCGCTATCCAACATTTTCCCTACTGTTGCACTCACTGGAGTTGGAATAGTAAATTTAATTACTCCGCTATCCAACATTTACCCTATTTTTGCACTCACTGCAGTGGGAATAGTAATTTTTGCCCCTCCGCTATCCAACACTTTCCCCACTGTTGCACTCACTGGAGTGGAAATAGTAATTTTTACTCCTCTGTTATCCAACATTTTCCCTACTGTTGCACTCACTGGAGTTGGAATAGTAAATTTAATTACTCCGCTATCTAACACTTACCCTATTTTTGCACTCACTGCAGTGGCAATAGTAATTTTTGCCCCTCCGCTATCCAACACTTTCCCTACTGTTGCACTCTTTGGAGTGGGAATAGTAATTTTTTCCCTTCCACTATCCAGCACTTTCCCTGCAGTTGCACTCACTGGAGTGGGAATTGTAATTTTACCCCTCCGCTATCCAACACTTTCCCTACTGTTACACTCACTGGAGTGGGAATAGTCATTTTTACCCCTCCGTTGTCCAACATTTTCTCTACTGTTGCACTGACTGGAGTTGGAATAGCAAATTTAATTACTCTGCTATCCAACACTTACCCTATTTTTGCACTCACTGCAGTGGGAATAGTAATTTTTACCCCTCCGCTATCCAACACTTTCCCTACTGTTGCACTCTTTGGGGTGGGAACAGTAATTTTTGCCCCTCCGCTATCCAGGACTTTACCTACTGTTGCACTCACTGGAGTGGGAATAGTAATTTTTACACCTCCGCTATCCAACACTTTTCCTACTGTTACACTCACTGAAGTGGGAATAGTAATTTCTGCCCCTCCGCTATCCAACACTTTCCCTACTGTTGCACTCTTTGGAGTGGCAATAGTAATTTTTTCCCCTCCGCTATCCAGCACTTTCCCTGCTGTTGCACTCACTGGAGTGGGAATTGTAATTTTTACCTACTCCGCTATCCAACAATATCCCTACTGTTGCCCTCACTGGAGTGGAAATAGTCAATTTTTACCCCTCCGCTATCCAATATTTTCCCTACTGTTGCACTCACTGGAGTGGGAATAGTAATTTTTACCCCTCCGCTATCCAACACTTTCCCTACTGTTGCACTCTTTGGAGTGGGAATAGTAATTTTTCTCCTCCGCTATCCAGCACTTTCCCTGCTGTTGCACTCACTGGAGTGGGAATTGTAATTTTTACTCCTCCGCTAACCAACACGTTCCCTACTGTTACACTGACTGGAGTGGAAATAGTAATTTTTACCCCTCCGCTATCCAATATTTTTCCTACTGTTGCACTCACTGGAGTGGGAATAGTCATTTTTACCCCTCCGCTATCCAACACTTTCCCTACTGTTGCACTCTTTGGGGTGGGAACAGTAATTTTTGCCCCTCCGCTATCCAGGACTTTCCCTACTTTTGCACTCACTGGAGTGGGAATTGTAATTTTTACCCCTCCGCTATCCAACACTTTCCCTACTGTTGCACTCACTGGAGTGGGAATAGTAATTTTTGCCTTCTCTGCTATCCAACACTTTCCCTACTGTTGCACTCACTGGAGTGGGAATAGTCAATTTTATCCCTCCGCTATCCAATATTTTCCCTACTGTTGCACACACTGGAGTTGAAATAGTAAATTTAATTGCTCCGCAATCGAACACATACACTACTTTTGCACTCACTGGAGTGGCAATAATAATGTTTACCCCTCCGCTATCCAACATTTTCCCTACTGTTGCACTCACAGGAGTTGGAATAGTAAATTTAATTCCTCCGCTATCCAACACTTACCCTATTTTTCCACTCACTGCAGTGGGAATAGTAATTTTTACACCTCCGCTATCCAACACATTCCCTACTGTTGCAATCTTTGGAGTGGGAATTGTAATTTTTGCCCCTCCGCTATCCAGCACTTTCCCTACTGTTGCACTCACTGGAGTGGGAATTGTAATTTTTGCCCCACCGCTATCCAACACTTTCCCTACTGTTGCACTCACTGGAGTGGGAATAGTAATTTTTACCGCTCCGCTATCCAACATTTTCTCTGCTGTTGCAGTCACTGGAGTTGAAATAGTAAATTTAATTACTCGCCTATCCAACACTTACCCTATTTTTGCACTCACTGTAGTGGGAATAGTAATTTTTATCCCTCCGCTATCCAACACTTTCCCTATTGTTTCACTCTTTGGAGTGGGAATAGTAATGTTTTCCCCTCCGCTATCCAGCACTTTCCCTGCTGTTGCACTCACTGTAGTGGGAATTGTAATTTTACCCCTCCGCTATCCAACACTTTCCTTACTGTTACACTCCCTGCAGTGGAAATAGTAATTTTTACCCCTCCGCTATCCAACACTTTCCCTACTGTTGCACTCACTGGAATGGGAATAGTAAATGTAATTACTCCGCCATCCAACACTTACCCTACTTTTCCACTCACTGCAGTGGGAATAGTAATTTTTACCCCTCCGCTGGCCAACACTTTCCCTACTGTTGCAATCTTTGGAGTGGGATTTGTAATTTTTGCCCCTCCGCTATCCAGCACTTTCCCTACTGTTGCACTCACTGGAGTGGGAATAGTAATTTTTACCCCTCCGTTGTCCAACATTTTCTCTACTGTTGCACTCACTGGAGTTGGAATAACAAATTTAATTACTCTGCTATCCAACACTTACCCTACTTTTGCACTCACTGGAGTGGGAATAGTAATTTTTACCTCTCCGCTGTCCAAAACTTTCCCTACTGTTGCACTCTGTGGAGTGGGAATAGTAATGTTTGCCCCTCCGCTATCCATCACTTTACCTACTGTTGCACTCACTGGAGTGGGAATAGTAATTTTTACCCCTCCGCTATCCAACATTTTCCCTATCATTGCACTCACCGTAGTGGGAATAGTAATTTTTACCCCTCCGCTATCCAGCACTTTCCCTATTGCCGCACTCTTTTGAGTGGGAATAGTAATTTTTACCTCTCCGCTATCCAAAACATTCCCTACTGTTGCACACTTTGGAGTAGTAATAGTAATTGTTGCCCCTCCGCTATCCAGCACTTTCCCTACTGTTGCACTCATTGGAGTGGGAATAGTAATTTTTACCCCTCCGCTATCCAACATTTTCCCTACTGTTGCACTCACTGGAGTTGAAATAGTAAATGTAATTACTCCGCTATCCAACAAATACCTTACTTTTGCACTCACTGCAGTGGGAATAGTAATTTTTAACCCCTCCGCTATCCAACACTTTCCCTACTGCTGCATTCACTGGAGCATACATAGTAATATTTACCCCTCCGCTGTCCAACATTTTCTCTCCTGTTGCACTCACTGGAGTTGGAATAATAAATTTAATTACTCCGCTATCCAACACTTACCCTACTTTTCCACTCATTGCAGTGGGAATAGTAATTTTTACCCCTCCGCTAGCCAACACTTTCCCTACTGTTGCAATCTTTGGAGTGGGAATTGTAATTTTGCCCCTCCGCTATCCAGCACTTTCCCTACTGTTGCACTCACTGCAGTGGGATATGTAATTTTTACCCCTCCCCTATCCAACACTTTCCCTATTGTTGCACTCACTGGAGTGGGAATAGTAATTTTTGCCCCTCCGCTATCCAACACTTTCCCTACTGTTGCACTCAATGGAGTGGGAATAGTAATTTTTACTGCTCCGCTATCCAACATTTTCTCTGCTGTTGAACTCACTGGAGTTGAAATAGTAAATGTAATTATTCCGCTATCCAACACTTACCCTATTTTTGCAATCAGTGCAGTGGGAATAGTAATTTTTACCCCTCCGCTATCGAACACATTCACTACTGTTGCACTCTTTGGAGTGGGAATAGTAATTTTTCCCCTCCACTATCCAGCACTTTCCCTACTGTTGCACTCACTGGAGTGGGAATTGTAATTTTTACCCCTCCGTTGTCCAACATTTTCTCTACTGTTGCACTCACTGGAGTTGGAATAGCAAATTTAATTACTCTGCTATCCAACACTTACCCTACTTTTGCACTCACTGGAGTGGGAATAGTAATTTTTACCTCTCCGCTGTCCAAAACTTTCCCTACTGTTGCACTCTTTGGAGTGGGAATAGTAATGTTTGCCCCTCCGCTATCCATCACTTTACCTACTGTTGCACTCACTGGAGTGGGAATAGTAATTTTTACCCCTCCGCTATCTAACATGTTCCCTATTGTTGCACTCACCGTATTGGGAATAGTAATTTTTACCCCTCCACTATCCAGCACTTTCCCTACTGCTGCACTCTTTCGAGTGGGAATAGTAATTTTTACCTCTCCGCTATCCAACACATTCCCTACTGTTGCACACTTTTGAGTGGTAATAGTAATTGTTGCCCCTCCGCTATCCAGCACTTTTCCTACTGTTGCACTCATTGGAGTGGGAATAGTAATTTTTACCCCTCCGCTATCCAACATTTTCCCTACTGTTGCACTCACTGGAGTTGAAATAGTAAATTTAATTACTCCGCTATCCAACACATACCCTACTTTTGCACTCACTGCAGTGGGAATAGTAATTTTTGCCCCTCCTCTATCCAACACTTTTCCTACTGTTGCACTCTTTGGAGTGGGAATAATAATTGTTGCCCCTCCGCTATCCATTACTTTCCCTACTGTTGCACTCACCGGAGTGGGAGTAGCAATTTTTACCCCTCCGCTATCCAACATTTTCCCTACTGTTGCACTCACAGGAGTTGGAATAGTAAATTTAATTCCTCCGCTATCCAACACTTACCCTACTTTTGCACTCACTGGAGTGGGAATAGTAATTTTTACCCCTCTGCTGTCCAACACTTTCCCTACTGTTGCACTCTTTGGAGTGGGAATAGTAATTGTTGCCCCTCCGCTATCCAGCACTTTTTCTACTGTTGCACTCACTGGAGTGGGAATAGTAATTTTTACTCCTCCGCTATCCAACACTTTTCCTACTGTTACACTCACTGAAGTGGGAATAGTAATTTGTACTCCTCCGCTATCCAACACTTTTCCTACTGTTACACTCACTGAAGTGGGAATAGTAATTTCTGCCCCTCCGCTATCCAACACTTTCCCTACTGTTTCACTCTTTGGAGTGGCAATAGTAATTTTTTCCCCTCCGCTATCCAGCACTTTCTCTGCTGTTGCACTCACTGGAGTGGGAATTGTAATTTTTACCCCTCCGCTGTCCAACACTTTCCCTACTGTTACACTCACTGGAGTGGGAATAGTAATTTTTACCCCTCCGTTGTCCAATATTTTCTCTACTGTTGCACTCACTGGAGTTGGAATAGCAAATTTAATTACTCTGCTATCCAACACTTACCCTATTTTTGCACTCACTGCAGTGGAAATAGTAAATTTTTCCCCTCCGCTATCCAACACTTTCCCTACTGCTGCATTCACTGGAGTGGAAATAGTAATTTTTGCCCCTCCGCTGTCCAACATTTTCTTTACTGTTGCACTCACTGGAGTTGGAATAGTAAATTTAATTACTCCGCTATCCAACACTTACCCTACTTTTCCACTCACTGCAGTGGGACTAGTCATTTTTACCCCTCCGCTGGCCAACACTTTCCCTTCTGTTGCATTCTTTGGAGTGGGAATTGTAATTTTTGCCCCTCCGCTATCCAGCACTTTCCCTACTGTTGCACTCACTGGAGTGGGAATTGTAATGTTTACCGCTCCGCTATCCAACACTTTCCCTATTGTTGCACTCACTGGAGTGGGAACAGTAGTTTTTGCCCCTCCGCTATCCAACACTTTCCCTACTGTTGCACTCACTAGAGTGGGAATAGTAATTTTTGCCCCTACGCTATCCAACACTTTCCCTACTGTTGCACTCACTGGAGTGGGAAGAGTAAATTTTACCCCTCCGCTATCCAACATTTTCCCTACTGTTGCACTCACTGGAGTTGGAATAGTAAATTTAATTTCTTCGCTATCCAACACATACACTACTTTTGCTCTCACTGCAGTGGGAATAGTAATGTTTACTCCTCCGCTATCCAACACTTTTCCTACTGTTACACTCACTGAAGTGGGAATAGTAATTTCTGCCCCTCCGCTATCCAACACTTTCCCTACTGTTGCACTCTTTGGAGTGGCAATAGTAATTTTTTCCCCTCCGCTATCCAGCACTTTCTCTGCTGTTGCACTCACTGGAGTGGGAATTGTAATTTTTACCCCTCCGCTGTCCAACACTTTCCCTACTGTTACACTCACTGGAGTGGGAATAGTAATTTTTACCCCTCCGTTGTCCAACTTTTCTCTACTTTTGCACTCACTGGAGTTGGAATAGCAAATTTAATTACTCTGCTATCCAACACTTACCCTATTTTTGCACTCACTGCAGTGGGAATAGTAAATGTTTCCCCTCCGCTATCCAACACTTTCCCTACTGCTGCATTCACTGGAGTGGAAATAGTAATTTTTGCCCCTCCGCTGTCCAACATTTTCTTTACTGTTGCACTCACTGGAGTTGGAATAGTAAATTTAATTACTCCGCTATCCAACACTTACCCTACTTTTCCACTCACTGCAGTGGGAATAGTCATTTTTACCCCTCCGCTGGCCAACACTTTCCCTTCTGTTGCAATCTTTGGAGTGGGAATTGTAATTTTTGCCCCTCCGCTATCCAGCACTTTCCCTACTGTTGCACTCACTGGAGTGGAAATTGTAATTTTTACCGCTCCGCTATCCAACACTTTCCCTAGTGTTGCACTCACTGGAGTGGGAACAGTAGTTTTTGCCCCTCCACTATCCAACACTTTCCCTACTGTTGCATTCACTAGAGTGGGAATTGTAATTTTTACCCCTCCGCTATCCAACACTTTCCCTATTTTTGCACTCACTGGAGTGGGAATAGTAATTTTTGCCCCTACGCTATCCAACACTTTCCCTACTGTTGCACTCACTGGAGTGGGAAGAGTAAATTTTACCCCTCCGCTATCCAACACTTACCCTACTTTTGCACTCACTGGAGTGGGAATAGTAATTTTTACCCCTCCGCTGTCCAACACTTTCCCTACTGTTGCACTCTTTGGAGTGGGAATAGTAATTGTTGCCCCTCCGCTATCCAGCACTTTTTCTACTGTTGCACTCACTGTAGTGGGAATAGTAATTTTTACTCCTCCGCTATCAAACACTTTTCCTACTGTTACACTCACTGAAGTGGGAATAGTAATTTCTGCCCCTCCGCTATCCAACACTTTCCCTACTGTTGCACTCTTTGGAGTGGGAATAGTAATTTTTTCCCCTCCACTATCCAGCACTTTCCCTGCTGTTGCACTCACTGGAGTGGGAATTGTAATTTTTACCCCTCCGCTATCCAACACTTTCCCTACTGTTACACTCACTGGAGTGGCAATAGTAATTTTTACCCCTCCGCTATCCAACACTTACCCTACTTTTGCACTCACTGGAGTGGGAATAGTAATTTTACCCCTCCGCTGTCCAACACTTTCCCTACTGTTGCACTCTTTGGAGTGGGAATAGTAATTGTTGCCCCTCCGCTATCCAGCACTTTTTCTACTGTTGCACTCACTGTAGTGGGAATAGTAATTTTACTCCTCCGCTATCAAACACTTTTCCTACTGTTACACTCACTGAAGTGGGAATAGTAATTTCTGCCCCTCCGCTATCCAACACTTTCCCTACTGTTGCACTCTTTGGAGTGGGAATAGTAATTTTTCCCCTCCACTATCCAGCACTTTCCCTGCTGTTGCACTCACTGGAGTGGGAATTGTAATTTTTACCCCTCCGCTATCCAACACTTTCCCTACTGTTACACTCACTGGAGTGGCAATAGTAATTTTTACCCCTCCGTTGTCCAACATTTTCTCTACTGTTGCACACACTGGAGTTGGAATAGCAAATTTAATTACTCTACTATCCAACACTTACCCTATTTTTGCACTCACTGCAGTGGGAATAGTAATTTTTACCCCTCCGCTATCCAACACTTTCCCTACTGTTGCACTCTTTGGGGTGGGAACAATAATTTTGCCCCTCCGCTATCCAGGACTTTACCTACTGTTATACTCACTGGAGTGGGAATTGTAATTTTTACCCCTTCGCTATCCAACACTTTCCCTACTGTTGCACTCACTGGAGTGGGAATAGTAATTTTTGCCTACTCCACTATCCAACAATATCCCTACTGTTGCCCTCACTGGAGTGGGAATAGTCAATTTTACCCCTCCGCTATCCAATATTTTCCCTACTGTTGCACTCACTGGAGTGGGAATATTAATTTTTACCCCTCCGCTATCCAACACTTTCCCTACTGTTGCACTCTTTGGAGTGGGAATAGTAATTTTTCTCCTCCGCTATCCAGCACTTTCCCTGCTGTTGCACTCACTGGAGTGGGAATTGTAATTTTTACCCCTCCGCTAACCAACACGTTCCCTACTGTTACACTAACTGGAGTGGAAATAGTAATTTTTACCCCTCCGTTGTCCAACATTTTCTCTACTGTTGCACTCACTGGAGTGGGAATAGTAATTTTTGCCTACTCTGCTATCCAACACTTTCCCTCCTGTTGCACTCACTGGAGTGGGAATAGTCAATTTTATCCCTCCGCTATCCAATATTTTCCCTACTGTTGCACTCACTGGAGTTAAAATAGTAAATTTAATTGCTCCGCTATCCAACACATACACTACTTTTGCACTCACTGGAGTGGCAATTGTAATGTTTACCCCTCTGGTGTCCAACATTTTCTCTTCTGTTACACTCACTGGAGTTGGAATAGTAAATTTAATTATTCCACTATCCAACACATACCCTACTTTTGCACTCACTGCAGTGGGAATAGTAATTTTTACCCCTCCGCTATCCAACACTTTCCCTACTGTTGCACTCTTTGGAGTGGGAATAGTAATTTTTGCCCCTTCGCTATCCAGCACTTTACCTACTGTTGCACTCACAGGAGTTGGAATAGTAAATTTAATTCCTCCGCTATCCAACACTTACCCTACTTTTGCACTCACTGGAGTAGGAATAGTAATTTTTACCCCTCCGCTGTCCAACACTTTCCCTACTGTTGCACTCTTTGGAGTGGGAATAGTAATTGTTGCCCCTCCGCTATCCAGCACTTTTTCTACTGTTGCACTCACTGGAGTGGGAATAGTAATTATTACTCTTGCGCTATCCAACACTTTTCCTACTGTTACACTCACTGAAGTGGGAATAGTAATTTCTGCCCCTCCGCTATCCAACACTTTCCCTACTGTTGCACTCTTTGGAGTGGCAATAGTAATTTTTCCCCTCCGCTATCCAGCACTTTACCTGCTGTTGCACTCACTGGAGTGGGAATTGTAATTTTTACCGCTCCGCTGTCCAACACTTTCCCTACTGTTACACTCACTGGAGTGGGAATAGTAATTTTTACCCCTCCGTTGTCCAACATTTTCTCTACTGTTGCACTCACTGGAGTTGGAATAGCAAATTTAATTACTCTGCTATCCAACACTTACCCTATTTTTGCAATCACTGCAGTGGGAATAGTAATATTTTCCCCTCCGCTATCCAACACTTTCCCTACTGCTGCATTCACTGGAGTGGAAATAGTAATTTTTGCCCCTCTGCTGTCCAACATGTTCTTTACAGTTGCACTCACTGGAGTTGGAATAGTACATTTAATTACTCCGCTATCCAACACTTACCCTACCTTTCCACTCACTGCAGTGGGAATAGTCATTTTTACCCCTCCGCTGGCCAACACTTTCCCTTCTGTTGCAATCTTTGGAGTGGGAATTGAAATTTTTGCCCCTCCACTATCCAGCACTTTCCCTATTGTTGCACTCACTGGAGTGGGAATTGTAATTTTTACCCCTCCGCTATCCAACACTTTCCCTACTGTTGCACTCACTAGAGTGGGAATTGTAATTTTTACCCCTCCGCTATCCAACACTTTCCCTACTTTTGCACTCACTGGAGTGGGAATAGTAATTTTTGCCCCTACGCTATCCAACACTTTCCCTACTGTTGCACTCACTGGAGTGGGAAGAGTAAATTTTACCCCTCCGCTATCCAACATTTTCCCTACTGTTGCACTCACTGGAGTTGGAATAGTAAATTTAATTTCTTCTCTATCCAACACATACACTACTTTTGCTCTCACTGCAGTGGGAATAGTAATTTTTGCCCCTCCTCTATCCAACACTTTCCCTACTGTTGCACTCTTTGGAGTGGGAATAGTAATTGTTGCCCCTCCGCTATCCAGCATTTTCCCTACTGTTGCACTCACCGGAGTGGGAGTAGTAATTTTTACCCCTCAGCTATCCAACATTTTCCCTACTGTTGCACTCACAGGAGTTGGAATAGTAAATTTAATTCCTCCGCTATCCAACACTTACTCTACTTTTGCACTCACTGGAGTGGGAATAGTAATTTTTACCCCTCCGCTGTCCAACACTTTCCCTACTGTTGCACTCTTTGGAGTGGGAATAGTAATTGTTGCCCCTCCGCTATCCAGCACTTTTTCTACTGTAGCACTCACTGGAGTGGGAATAGTAATTTTTACTCCTCCGCTATCCAACACTTTTCCTACTGTTACACTCACTGAAGTGGGAATAGTAATTTCTGCCCCTCCGCTATCCAACAATTTCCCTACTGTTGCACTCTTTGGAGTAGCAATAGTAATTTTTCCCCTCCGCTATCCAGCACTTTCCCTGCTGTTGCACTCACTGGAGTGGGAATTGTAATTTTTACCCTCCGCTGTCCAACACTTTCCCTACTGTTAGACTCACTGGAGTGGGAATAGTAATTTTTACCCCTCCGCTGTCCAACATGTTCTTTACAGTTGCACTCACTGGAGTTGGAATAGTAAATTTAATTACTCTGCTATCCAACACTTACCCTACCTTTGTACTCACTGCAGTGGGAATAGTCATTTGTACCCCTCCGCTGGCCAACACTTTCCCTTCTGTTGCAATCTTTGGAGTGGGAATTGTAATTTTTGCCCCTCCGCTATCCAGCTCTTTCCCTACTGTTGCACTCACTGGAGTGGGAATTGTAATTTTTACCGCTCCGCTATCCAACACTTTCCCTATTGTTGCACTCACTGGAGTGCGAACAGTAGTTTTTGCCCCTCCGCTATCCAACACTTTCCCTACTGTTGCACTCACTAGAGTGGGAATTGTAATTTTTACCCCTCCGCTATCCAACACTTTCTCTACTTTTGCACTCACTGGAGTGGGAATAGTAATTTTTGCCCCTACGCTATCCAACACTTTCCCTACTGTTGCACTCACTGGAGTGGGAAGAGTAAATTTTACCCCTCCGCTATCCAACATTTTCCCTACTGTTGCACTCACTGGAGTTGGAATAGTAAATTTAATTTCTTCGCTATCCAACACATACACTACTTTTGCTCTCACTGCAGTGGGAATAGTAATTTTTGCCCCTCCTCTATCCAACACTTTCCCTACTGTTGCACTCTTTGGGGTGGGAATAGTAATTGTTGCCCCTCCGCTATCCAGCACTTGCCCTACTGTTGCACTCACCGGAGTGGGAGTAGTAATTTTTACTCCTCCGCTATCCAACATTTTCCCTACTGTTGCACTCACAGGAGTTGGAATAGTAAATTTAATTCCTCCGCTATCCAACACTTACTCTACTTTTGCACTCACTGGAGTGGGAATAGTAATTTTTACCCCTCCGCTGTCCAACACTTTCCCTACTGTTGCACTCTTTGGAGTGGGAATAGTAATTGTTGCCCCTCCGCTATCCTGCACTTTTTCTACTGTTGCACTCACTGGAGTGGGAATAGTAATTTTTACTCCTCCGCTATCCAACACTTTTCCTACTGTTACACTCACTGAAGTGGGAATAGTAATTTCTGCCCCTCCGCTATCCAACAATTTCCCTACTGTTGCACTCTTTGGAGTAGCAATAGTAATTTTTCCCCTCCGCTATCCAGCACTTTCCCTGCTGTTGCACTCACTGCAGTGGGAATAGTCATTTTTACCCCTCCGCTGGCCAACACTTTCCCTTCTGTTGCAATCTTTGGAGTGAGAATTGTAATTTTTGCTCCTCTGCTATCCAGCACTTTCCCTGCTGTTGCACTCACTGGAGTGGGAATAGTAATTTTTACCCCTCCGTTGTCCAACATTTTCTCTACTGTTGCACTCACTGGAGTTGGAATAGCAAATTTAATTACTTTGCTATCCAACACTTACCCTATTTTTGCACTCACTGCAGTGGGAATAGTAAATTTTACCCCTCCGCTATCCAACACTTTCTCTACTGCTGCATTCACTGGAGTGGAAATAGTAATTTTTGCCCCTCCGCTGTCCAACATTTTCTCTACTGTTGCACTCACTAGAGTTGGAATAGTAAATTTAATTACTCCGCTATCCAACACTTGCCCAATTTTTGCACTCACTGCAGTGGGAATAGTCATTTTTACCCCTCCGCTGGCCAACACTTTCCCTTCTGTTGCAATCTTTGGAGTGAGAATTGTAATTTTTGCTCCTCCGCTATCCAGCACTTTCCCTACTGTTGCACTCACTGGAGTGGGAATTGTAATTTTTACCGCTCCGCTATCCAACACTTTCCCTATTGTTGCACTCACTGGAGTGGGAACAGTAGTTTTTGCCCCTCCGCTATCCAACACTTTCCCTACTGTTGCATTCACTGGAGTGGGAATAGTAATTTTTACCCCTCTGCTATTCAACATTTTCTCTACTGTTGCACTCACTGGAGTTGGAATAGTAAATTTAATTACTCCGCTACCCAACACTTACCCTATTTTTGCACTCACTGCAGTGAGAATAGTAATTTTACCCCTCTGCTAGCCAACACTTTCCCTACTGTTGCACTCTTTGGAGTGGGAATAGTAATGTTTGCCCCTCCACTATCCAGCACTTTCCCTACTGTTGCACTGACTGGAGTGGGAATTGTAATTTTTGCCCCTCCGCTGTCCAACATTTTCTCTACTGTTGCACTCACTAGAGTTGGAATAGTAAATTTAATTACTCCGCTATCCAACACTTGCCCAATTTTTGCACTCACTGCAGTGGGAATAGTCATTTTTACCCCTCCGCTGGCCAACACTTTCCCTTCTGTTGCAATCTTTGGAGTGAAAATTGCAATTTTTGCTCCTCCGCTATCCAGCACTTTCCCTACTGTTGCACTCACTGGAGTGGGAATTGTAATTTTTACCGCTCAGCTATCCAACACTTTCCCAATTGTTGCACTCACTGGAGTGGGAACAGTAGTTTTTGCCCCTCCGCTATCCAACACTTTCCCTACTGTTGCATTCACTGGAGTGGGAATAGTAATTTTTACCCCTCTGCTATTCAACATTTTCTCTACTGTTGCACTCAAAGGAGTTGGAATAGTACATCTTATCCCTCCGCTATCCAACACTTACCCTACTTTCGCACTCACTGGAGTGGGAATAGTAATTTTACCCCTCCGCTGTCCAACACTTTCACTACTGCTGCACTCACTGGAGTTGAAATAGTAAACTTAATTGCTCCGCTATCTAACACATACCCTACTTTTGCACTCTCTGCAGTTGGAATAGTAATTTTTGCCCCTCTGCTATCCAACACTTTCCCTACTGTTGCACTCTTTGGAGTGGGAATAGTAATGTTTGCCCCTCCACTATCCAGCACTTTCCCTACTGTTGCACTGACTGGAGTGGGAATTGTAATTTTTACCCCTCTGCTATCCAACACTTTCCCTACTGTTGCACTCACTGGAGTGGGAATAGTAATGTTTGCCCCTAAGCTAGCCAACACTTTCCCTACTGTTGCACTCACAGGAGTGGGAGCAGTAAATTTTATCCCTCCGCTAGCCAACATTTTCCATACTGTTGCACTCACTGGAGTTGGAATAGTAAATTTAATTACTCCTCTATCCAACACATACACTACTTTTGCCCTCACTGCAGTGGGAATAGTAATTTGAACCCCTCTGCTTTCCAACACTTTCCCTACTGTTGCACGCTTTGGAGTGGGAATAGTAATTTTTGCCACTCCGCTATCCAGCACTTTACCTACTGTTGCACTCACTGGAGTGAGAGTCGTAATTTTTACCCCTCCGCTATCCAACATTTTCCCTACTGTTGCACTCAAAGGAGTTGGAATAGTACATCTAATCCCTCCGCTATCCAACACTTACCCTACTTTCGCACTCACTGGAGTGGGAATAGTAATTTTACCCCTCCGCTGTCCAACACTTTCACTACTGCTGCACTCACTGGAGTTGAAATAGTAAACTTAATTGCTCCGCTATCTAACACATACCCTACTTTTGCACTATCTGCAGTTGGAATAGTAATTTTTGCCCCTCCGCTATCAAACACTTTCCCTATTGTTGCACTCACTGGAGTGGAAATAGTAATTTTTACCCCTCCGCTATCCAAAATTTTCCCTACTGTTGCACTCACTGGAGTTGGAATAGTAAATTTAATTACTCCGCTATCCAACACTTACCCTATTTTTGCACTCACTGCAGTGGGAATAGTAATTTTTGCCCCTCCGTTGTCCAACATTTTCTCTACTGTTGCACTCACTGGAGTTGGAATAGCAAATTTAATTACTCTTCTATCCAACACTTACCCTACTTTTGCACTCACTGGAGTGGGAATAGTAATTTTTACCTCTCCGCTGTCCAAAACTTTCCCTACTGTTGCACTCTTTGGAGTGGGAATAGTAATGTTTGCCCCTCCGCTATCCATCACTTTACCTACTGTTGCACTCACTGGAGTGGGAATAGTAATTTTTACCCCTCCGCTATCTAACATTTTCCCTATCGTTGCACTCACCGTATTGGGAATAGTAATTTTACCCCTCCACTATCCAGCACTTTCCCTACTGCTGCACTCTTTCGAGTGGGAATAGTAATTTTTACCTCTCCGCTATCCAACACATTCCCTACTGTTGCACACTTTTGAGTGGTAATAGTAATTGTTGCCCCTCCGCTATCCAGCACTTTTCCTACTGTTGCACTCATTGGAGTGGGAATAGTAATTTTTACCCCTCCGCTATCCAACATTTTCCCTACTGTTGCACTCACTGGAGTTGAAATAGTAAATTTAATTACTCCGCTATCCAACACATACCCTACTTTTGCACTCACTGCATTGGGAATAGTAATTTTTGCCCCTCCTCTATCCAACACTTTTCCTACTGTTGCACTCTTTGGAGTGGGAATAATAATTGTTGCCCCTCCGCTATCCATCACTTTCCCTACTGTTGCACTGACCGGAGTGGGAGTAGCAATTTTTACCCCTCCGCTATCCAACATTTTCCCTACTGTTGCACTCACTGGAGTTGAAATAGTAAATTTAATTACTCCGCTATCCAACACATACCCTACTTTTGCACTCACTGGAGTGGGAATAGTAATTTTTACCCCTCTGCTGTCCAACACTTTCCCTACTGTTGCACTCTTTGGAGTGGGAATAGTAATTGTTGCCCCTCCGCTATCCAGCACTTTTTCTACTGTTGCACTCACTGGAGTGGGAATAGTAATTTTTACTCCTCTGCTATCCAACACTTTTCCTACTGTTACACTCACTGAAGTGGGAATAGTAATTTGTACTCCTCCGCTATCCAACACTTTTCCTACTGTTACACTCACTGAAGTGGGAATAGTAATTTCTGCCCCTCCGCTATCCAACACTTTCCCTACTGTTTCACTCTTTGGAGTGGCAATAGTAATTTTTTCCCTCCGCTATCCAGCACTTTCTCTGCTGTTGCACTCACTGGAGTGGGAATTGTAATTTTTACCCCTCCGCTGTCCAACACTTTCCCTACTGTTACACTCACTGGAGTGGGAATAGTAATGTTTACCCCTCCGTTGTCCAATATTTTCTCTACTGTTGCACTCACTGGAGTTGGAATAGCAAATTTAATTACTCTGCTATCCAACACTTACCCTATTTTTGCACTCACTGCAGTGGAAATAGTAAATTTTTCCCTCCGCTATCCAACACTTTCCCTACTGCTGCATTCACTGGAGTGGAAATAGTAATTTTTGCCCCTCCGCTGTCCAACATTTTCTTTACTTTTGCACTCATTGGAGTTGCAATAGTAAATTTAATTACTCCGCTATCCAACACTTACCCTACTTTTCCACTCACTGCAGTGGGACTAGTCATTTTTACCCCTCCGCTGGCCAACACTTTCCCTTCTGTTGCATTCTTTGGAGTGGGAATTGTAATTTTTGCCCCTCCGCTATCCAGCACTTTCCCTACTGTTGCACTCACTGGAGTGGGAATTGTAATGTTTACCGCTCCGCTATCCAACACTTTCCCTATTGTTGCACTCACTGGAGTGGGAACAGTAGTTTTTGCCCCTCCGCTATCCAACACTTTCCCTACTGTTGCACTCACTAGAGTGGGAATTGTAATTTTTACCCCTCCGCTATCCAACATTTTCCCTACTGTTGCACTCACTGGAGTTGGAATAGTAAATTTAATTTCTTCGCTATCCAACACATACACTACTTTTGCTCTCACTGCAGTGGGAATAGTAATTTTTACTCCTCTGCTATCCAACACTTTTCCTACTGTTACACTCACTGAAGTGGGAATAGTAATTTCTGCCCCTCCGCTATCCAACACTTTCCCTACTGTTGCACTCTTTGGAGTGGCAATAGTAATTTTTCCCCTCCGCTATCCAGCACTTTCTCTGCTGTTGCACTCACTGGAGTGGGAATTGTAATTTTTACCCCTCCGCTGTCCAACACTTTCCCTACTGTTACACTCACTGGAGTGGGAATAGTAATTTTTACCCCTCCGTTGTCCAACTTTTCTCTACTTTTGCACTCACTGGAGTTGGAATAGCAAATTTAATTACTCTGCTATCCAACACTTACCCTATTTTTGCACTCACTGCAGTGGGAATAGTAAATTTTTCCCCTCCGCTATCCAACACTTTCCCTACTGCTGCATTCACTGGAGTGGAAATAGTAATTTTTGCCCCTCCGCTGTCCAACATTTTCTTTACTGTTGCACTCACTGGAGTTGGAATAGTAAATTTAATTACTCCGCTATCCAACACTTACCCTACTTTTCCACTCACTGCAGTGGGAATAGTCATTTTTACCCCTCCGCTGGCCAACACTTTCCCTTCTGTTGCAATCTTTGGAGTGGGAATTATAATTTTTGCCCCACCGCTATCCAGCACTTTCCCTACTGTTGCACTCACTGGAGTGGGAATTGTAATTTTTACCGCTCCGCTATCCAACACTTTCCCTATTGTTGCACTCACTGGAGTGGGAACAGTAGTTTTGCCCCTCCGCTATCCAACACTTTCCCTACTGTTGCACTCACTAGAGTGGGAATTGTAATTTTTACCCCTCCGCTATCCAACACTTTCCCTATTTTTGCACTCACTGGAGTGGGAATAGTAATTTTTGCCCCTACGCTATCCAACACTTTCCCTACTGTTGCACTCACTGGAGTGGGAAGAGTAAATTTTACCCCTCCGCTATCCAACATTTTCCCTACTGTTGCACTCACTGGAGTTGGAATAGTAAATTTAATTTCTTCGCTATCCAACACATACACTACTTTTGCTCTCACTGCAGTGGGAATAGTAATTTTTGCCCCTCCTCTATCCAACACTTTCCCTACTGTTGCACTCTTTGGAGTGGGAATAGTAATTGTTGCCCCTCCGCTATCCAGCACTTTCCCTACTGTTGCACTCACCGGAGTGGGAGTAGTAATTTTTACCCCTCCGCTATCCAACATTTTCCCTACTGTTGCACTCACAGGAGTTGGAATAGTAAATTTAATTCCTCCACTATCCAACACTTACCCTACTTTTGCACTCACTGGAGTGGGAATAGTAATTTTACCCCTCCGCTGTCCAACACTTTCCCTACTGTTGCACTCTTTGGAGTGGGAATAGTAATTGTTGCCCCTCCGCTATCCAGCACTTTTTCTACTGTTGCTCTCACTGTAGTGGAAATAGTCATTTTTACTCCTCCGCTATCCAACACTTTTCCTACTGTTACACTCACTGAAGTGGGAATAGTAATTTCTGCCCTCGCTATCCAACACTTTCCCTACTGTTGCACTCTTTGGAGTGGGAATAGTAATTTTTCCCCTCCACTATCCAGCACTTTCCCTGCTGTTGCACTCACTGGAGTGGGAATTGTAATTTTTACCCCTCCGCTATCCAACACTTTCCCTACTGTTACACTCACTGGAGTGGGAATAGTAATTTTTACCCCTCCATTGTCCAACATTTTCTCTACTGTTGCACACACTGGAGTTGGAATAGCAAATTTAATTACTCTGCTATCCAACACTTACCCTATTTTTGCACTCACTGCAGTGGGAATAGTAATTTTTACCCCTCCGCTATCCAACACTTTCCCTACTGTTGCACTCTTTGTGGTGGGAACAGTAATTTTTGCCCCTCCGCTATCCAGGACTTTACCTACTGTTATACTCACTGGAGTGGGAACTGTAATTTTTACCCCTTCGCTATCCAACACTTTCCCTACTGTTGCACTCACTGGAGTGGGAATAGTAATTTTTGCCTACTCCGCTATCCAACAATATCCCTACTGTTGCCCTCACTGGAGTGGGAATAGTCAATGTTACCCCTCCGCTATCCAATATTTTCCCTACTGTTGCACTCACTGGAGTGGGAATATTAATTTTTACCCCTCCGCTATCCAACACTTTCCCTACTGTTGCACTCTTTGGAGTGGCAATAGTAATTTTTTCTCCTCCGCTATCCAGCACTTTCCCTGCTGTTGCACTCACTGGAGTGGGAATTGTAATTTTTACCCCTCCGCTAACCAACACGTTCCCTACTGTTACACTCACTGGAGTGGAAATAGTAATTTTTACCCCTCCGTTGTCCAACATTTTCTCTACTGTTGCACTCACTGGAGTGGGAATAGTAATTTTTGCCTACTCTGCTATCCAACACTTTCCCTCCTGTTGCACTCACTGGAGTGGGAATAGTCAATTTTATCCCTCCGCTATCCAATATTTTCCCTACTGTTGCACTCACTGGAGTTAAAATAGTAAATTTAATTGCTCCGCTATCCAACACATACACTACTTTTGCACTCACTGGAGTGGCAATAGTAATGTTTACCCCTCTGGTGTCCAACATTTTCTCTTCTGTTACACTCACTGGAGTTGGAATAGTAAATTTAATTATTCCACTATCCAACACATACCCTACTTTTGCACTCACTGCAGTGGGAATAGTAATTTTTACCCCTCCGCTATCCAACACTTTCCCTACTGTTGCACTCTTTGGAGTGGGAATAGTAATTTTTGCCCCTTCGCTATCCAGCACTTTACCTACTGTTGCACTCACAGGAGTTGGAATAGTAAATTTAATTCCTCCGCTATCCAACACTTACCCTACTTTTGCACTCACTGGAGTGGGAATAGTAATTTTTACCCCTCCGCTGTCCAACACTTTCCCTACTGTTGCACTCTTTGGAGTGGGAATAGTAATTGTTGCCCCTCCACTATCCAGCACTTTTTCTACTGTTGCACTCACTGGAGTGGGAATAGTAATTTTTACTCCTGCGCTATCCAACACTTTTCCTACTGTTACACTCACTGAAGTGGGAATAGTAATTTCTGCCCCTCCGCTATCCAACACTTTCCCTACTGTTGCACTCTTTGGAGTGGCAATAGTAATTTTTTCCCCTTCGCTATCCAGCACTTTACCTGCTGTTGCACTCACTGGAGTGGGAATTGTAATTTTTACCGCTCCGCTGTCCAACACTTTCCCTACTGTTACACTCACTGGAGTGGGAATAGTAATTTTTACCCCTCCGTTGTCCAACATTTTCTCTACTGTTGCACTCACTGGAGTTGGAATAGCAAATTTAATTACTCTGCTATCCAACACTTACCCTATTTTTGCAATCACTGCAGTGGGAATAGTAAATTTTTCCCCTCCGCTATCCAACACTTTCCCTACTGCTGCATTCACTGGAGTGGAAATAGTAATTTTTGCCTCTCCGCTGTCCAACATGTTCTTTACAGTTGCACTCACTGGAGTTGGAATAGTAAATGTAATTACTCCGCTATCCAACACTTACCCTACCTTTCCACTCACTGCAGTGGGAATAGTCATTTTTACCCCTCCGCTGGCCTACACTTTCCCTTCTGTTGCAATCTTTGGAGTGGGAATTGAAATTTTTGCCCCTCCGCTATCCAGCACTTTCCCTACTGTTGCACTCACTGGAGTGGGAATTGTAATTTTTACCGCTCCGCAATCCAACACTTTCCCTATTGTTGCACTCACTGGAGTGCGAACAGTAGTTTTTGCCCCTCCGCTATCCAACACTTTCCCTACTGTTGCACTCACTAGAGTGGGAATTGTAATTTTTACCCCTCCGTTATCCAACACTTTCCCTACTTTTGCACTCACTGGAGTGGGAATAGTAATTTTTGCCCCTACGCTATCCAACACTTTCCCTACTGTTGCACTCACTGGAGTGGGAAGAGTAAATTTTACCCCTCCGCTATCCAACATTTTCCCTACTGTTGCACTCACAGGAGTTGGAATAGTAAATTTAATTCCTCCGCTATCCAACACTTACTCTACTTTTGCACTCACTGGAGTGGGAATAGTAATTTTTACCCCTCCGCTGTCCAACACTTTCCCTACTGTTGCACTCTTTGGAGTGGGAATAGTAATTGTTGCCCCTCCACTATCCAGCACTTTTTCTACTGTTGCACTCACTGGAGTGGGAATAGTAATTTTTACTCCTCCGCTATCCAACACTTTTCCTACTGTTGCACTCACTGAAGTGGGAATAGTAATTTCTGCCCCTCCGCTATCCAACAATTTCCCTACTGTTGCACTCTTTGGAGTAGCAATAGTAATTTTTTCCCCTCCGCTATCCAGCACTTTCCCTGCTGTTGCACTCACTGGAGTGGGAATTGTAATTTTTACCCCTCCGCTGTCCAACACTTTCCCTTCTGTTAGACTCACTGGAGTGGGAATAGTAATTTTTACCCCTCCGCTGTCCAACATGTTCTTTACAGTTGCACTCACTGGAGTTGGAATAGTAAATTTAATTACTCCGCTATCCAACACTTACCCTACCTTTGTACTCACTGCAGTGGGAATAGTCATTTTTACCCCTCCGCTGGCCAACACTTTCCCTTCTGTTGCAATCTTTGGAGTGGGAATTGTAATTTTTGCCCCTCCGCTATCCAGCACTTTCCCTACTGTTGCACTCACTGGAGTGGGAATTGTAATTTTTACCGCTCCGCTATCCAACACTTTCCCTATTGTTGCACTCACTGGAGTGCGAACAGTAGTTTTTGCCCCTCCGCTATCCAACACTTTCCCTACTGTTGCACTCACTAGAGTGGGAATTGTAATTTTTACCCCTCCGCTATCCAACACTTTCCCTACTTTTGCACTCACTGGAGTGGGAATAGTAATTTTTGCCCCTACGCTATCCAACACTTTCCCTACTGTTGCACTCACTGGAGTGGGAAGAGTAAATTTTACCCCTCCGCTATCCAACATTTTCCCTACTGTTGCACTCACTGGAGTGGGAAGAGTAAATTTTTACCCCTCCGCTATCCAACACTTTCCCTACTTTTGCACTCACTGGAGTGGGAATAGTAATTTTGCCCCTACGCTATCCAACACTTTCCCTACTGTTGCACTCACTGGAGTGGGAAGAGTAAATTTTACCCCTCCGCTATCCAACATTTTCCCTACTGTTGCACTCACTGGAGTTGGAATAGTAAATTTAATTTCTTCGCTATCCAACACATACACTACTTTTGCTCTCACTGCAGTGGGAATAGTAATTTTTGCCCCTCCTCTATCCAACACTTTCCCTACTGTTGCACTCTTTGGGGTGGGAATAGTAATTGTTGCCCCTCTGCTATCCAGCTCTTGCCCTACTGTTGCACTCACCGGAGTGGGAGTAGTAATTTTTACCCCTCCGCTATCCAACATTTTCCCTACTTTGCACTCACAGGAGTTGGAATAGTAAATTTAATTCCTCCGCTATCCAACACTTACTCTACTTTTGCACTCACTGGAGTGGGAATAGTAATTTTTACCCCTCCGCTGTCCAACACTTTCCCTACTGTTGCACTCTTTGGAGTGGGAATAGTAATTGTTGCCCCTCCGCTATCCAGCACTTTTTCTACTGTTGCACTCACTGGAGTGGGAATAGTAATTTTTACTCCTCCGCTATCCAACACTTTTCCTACTGTTACACTCAATGAAGTGGGAATAGTAATTTCTGCCCCTCCGCTATCCAACAATTTCCCTACTGTTGCACTCTTTGGAGTAGCAATAGTAATTTTTCCCCTCCGCTATCCAGCACTTTCCCTGCTGTTGCACTCACTGGAGTGGGAATTGTAATTTTTACCCCTCCGCTGTCCAACACTTTCCCTACTGTTACACTCACTGGAGTGGGAATAGTAATTTTTACCCCTCTGTTGTCCAACATTTTCTCTACTGTTGCACTCACTGGAGTTGGAATAGCAAATTTAATTACTCTGCTATCCAACACTTACCCTATTTTTGCACTCACTGCAGTGGGAATAGTAAATTTTACCCCTCCGCTATCCAACACTTTCCCTACTGCTGCATTCACTGGAGTGGAAATAGTAATTTTTGCCCCTCCGCTGTCCAACATTTTCTCTACTGTTGCACTCACTAGAGTTGGAATAGTAAATTTAATTACTCCGCTATCCAACACTTGCCCAATTTTTGCACTCACTGCAGTGGGAATAGTCATTTTTACCCCTCCGCTGGCCAACACTTTCCCTACTGTTGCACTCACTGGAGTGGGAATTGTAATTTTTACCGCTCCGCTATCCAACACTTTCCCTATTGTTGCACTCACTGGAGTGGGAATAGTAATTTTTACCCCTCTGCTATTCAACATTTTCTCTACTGTTGCACTCACTGGAGTTGGAATAGTAAATTTAATTACTCCGCTATCCAACACTTTCCCTATTTTTGCACTCACTGCAGTGAGAATAGTAATTTTTACCCCTCTGCTAGCCAACACTTTCCCTACTGTTGCACTCTTTGGAGTGGGAATAGTAATGTTTGCCCCTCCACTATCCAGCACTTTCCCTACTGTTGCACTGACTGGAGTGGGAATTGTAATTTTTACCCCTCTGCTATCCAACACTTTCCCTACTGTTGCACTCACTGGAGTGGGAATAGTAATGTTTGCCCCTACGCTATCCAACACTTTCCCTACTGTTGCACTCACAGGAGTGGGAGCAGTAAATTTTATTCCTCCGCTAGCCAACATTTTCCATACTGCTGCACTCACTGGAGTTGGAATAGTAAATTTAATTACTCCTCTATCCAACACATACACTACTTTTGCCCTCACTGCAGTGGGAATAGTAATTTGTACCCCTCTGCTTTCCAACACTTTCCCTACTGTTGCACTCTTTGGAGTGGGAATAGTAATTTTTGCCACTCTGCTATCCAGCACTTTACCTACTGTTGCACTCACTGGAGTGAGAGTAGTAATTTTTACCCCTCCGCTATCCAACATTTTCCCTACTGTTGCACTCAAAGGAGTTGGAATAGTACATCTTATCCCTCCGCTATCCAACACTTACCCTACTTTCACACTCACTGGAGTGGGAATAGTAATTTTTACCCCTCCGCTGTCCAACACTTTCACTACTGCTGCACTCACTGGAGTTGAAATAGTAAACTTAATTGCTCCGCTATCTAACACATACCTACTTTTGCACTCTCTGCAGTTGGAATAGTAATTTTTGCCCCTCCGCTATCAAACACTTTCCCTAGTGTTGCACTCACTGGAGTGGAAATAGTAATTTTTACCCCTCCGCTATCCAACATTTTCCCTACTGTTGCACTCACTGGAGTTGGAATAGTAAATTTAATTACTCCGCTATCCAACACTTACCCTATTTTTGCACTCACTGCATTGGGAATAGTAATTTTTGCCCCTCCGCTATCCAACACTTTCCCCACTGTTGCACTCACTGGAGTGGAAATAGTAATTTTTACTCCTCCGCTATCCAACATTTTCCCTACTGTTGCACTCACTGGAGTTGGAATAGTAAATTTAATTACTCCTCTATCTAACACTTACCCTATTTTTGCACTCACTGCAGTGGGAATAGTAATTATTGCCCCTCCGCTATCCAACACTTTCCCTACTGTTGCACTCTTTGGAGTGGGAATAGTAATTTTTCCCCTCCACTATCCAGCACTTTCCCTGCTGTTGCACTCACTGGAGTGGGAATTGTAATTTTTACCCCTCCGCTATCCAACACTTTCCCTACTGTTGCACTCACTGGAGTGGGAATAGTAATGTTTGCCCCTACGCTAGCCAACACTTTCCCCACTGTTGCACTCACTGGAGTGGAAATAGTAATGTTTACTCCTCCGCTATCCAACATTTTCCCTACTGTTGCACTCACTGGAGTTGGAATAGTAAATTTTATTACTCCGCTATCTAACACTTACCCTATTTTTGCACTCACTGCAGTGGGAATAGTAATTTTTGCCCCTCCGCTATCCAACACTTTCCCTACTGTTGCACTCTTTGGAGTGGGAATAGTAATGTTTGCCCCTCCACTATCCAGCACTTTCCCTACTGTTGCACTGACTGGAGTGGGAATTGTAATTTTTACCCCTCTGCTATCCAACACTTTCCCTACTGTTGCACTCACTGGAGTGGGAATAGTAATGTTTGCCCCTACGCTATCCAACACTTTCCCTACTGTTGCACTCACAGGAGTGGGAGCAGTAAATGTTATCCCTCCGCTAGCCAACATTTTCCATACTGTTGCACTCACTGGAGTTGGAATAGTAAATTTAATTACTCCTCTATCCAACACATACACTACTTTTGCCCTCACTGCAGTGGGAATAGTAATTTGTACCCCTCTGCTATCCAACACTTTCCCTACTTTTGCACTCACTGGAGTGGGAATAGTAATTTTTGCCCCTACGCTATCCAAGACTTTCCCTACTGTTGCACTCTTTGGAGTGGGAATAGTAATTTTTTCCCTTCCACTATCCAGCACTTTCCCTACTATTGCACTCACTGGAGTTGGAATAGTAAATTTAATTACTCCGCTATCCAACACTTACCCTATTTTTGCACTCACTGCAGTGGGAATAGTAATTTTTACCCCTCCGCTATCCAACACTTTCCCCACTGTTGCACTCACTGGAGTGGAAATAGTAATTTTTACCCCTCCGCTATCCAACATTTTCCCTACTGTTGCACTCACTGGAGTTGGAATAGTAAATTTAATTACTCCGCTATCTAACACTTACCCTATTTTTGCAATCACTGCAGTGGGAATAGTAAATTGTTCCCTTCCGCTATCCAACACTTTCCCTACAGCTGTATTCACTGGAGTGGAAATAGTAATGTTTGCCCCTCCGCTGTCCAACATTTTCTTTACTGTTGCACTCACTGGAGTTGGAATAGTAAATTTAATTAGTCCGCTATCCAACACTTACCCTACCTTTCCACTCACTGCAGTGGGAATAGTCATTTTACCCCTCCGCTGGCCAACACTTTCCCTTCTGTTGCAATCTTTGGAGTGGGAATTGTAATTTTTGCCCCTCCGCTATCCAGCACTTTCCCTACTGTTGCACTCACTGGAGTGGGAATTGTAATTTTTACCGCTCCGCTATCCAACACTTTCCCTATTGTTGCACTCACTGGAGTGGGAACAGTAGTTTTTGCACCTCCGCTATCCAACACTTTCCCTACTGTTGCACTCACTAGAGTGGGAATTGTAATTTTTACCCCTCTGCTATCCAACACTTTCCCTACTTTTGCACTCACTGGAGTGGGAATAGTAATTTTTGCCCCTACGCTATCCAACACTTTCCCTACTGTTGCACTCACTGGAGTGGGAAGAGTAAATTTTACCCCTCCGCTATCCAACATTTTCCCTATTGTTGCACTCACTGGAGTTGGAATAGTAAATTTAATTTCTTCGCTATCCAACACATGCACTACTTTTGCTCTCACTGCAGTAGGAATAGTAATTTTTGCCCCTCCTCTATCCAACACTTTCCCTACTGTTGCACTCTTTGGAGTGGGAATAGTAATTGTTGCCCCTCCGCTATCCAGCATTTTTCCTACTGTTGCACTCACCGGAGTGGGAGTAGTAATTTTTACCCCTCCGCTATCCAACATTTTCCCTACTTTTGCACTCACAGGAGTTGGAATAGTAAATTTAATTCCTCCGCTATCCAACACTTACTCTACTTTTGCACTCACTGGAGTGGGAATAGTAATTTTTACCCTTCCGCTGTCCAACACTTTCCCTACTGTTGCACTCTTTGGAGTGGGAATAGTAATTGTTGCCCCTCTGCTATCCAGCACTTTTTCTACTGTTGCACTCACTGGAGTGGGAATAGTAATTTTTACTCCTCCGCTATCCAACACTTTTCCTACTGTTACACTCACTGAAGTGGGAATAGTAATTTCTGCCCCTCCGCTATCCAACAATTTCCCTACTGTTGCACTCTTTGGAGTAGCAATAGTAATTTTTCCCCTCCGCTATCCAGCACTTTCCCTGCTGTTGCACTCACTGGAGTGGGAATTGTAATTTTTACCCCTCCGCTGTCCAACACTTTCCCTACTGTTAGACTCACTGGAGTGGGAATAGTAATTTTTACCCCTCGGTTGTCCGACATTTTCTCTACTGTTGCACTCACTGGAGTTGGAATAGCAAATTTAATTACTCTGCTATCCAACACTTACCCTATTTTTGCACTCACTGCAGTGGGAATAGTAAATTTTACCCCTCCGCTATCCAACACTTTCCCTACTGCTGCATTCACTGGAGTGGAAATAGTAATTTTTGCCCCTCCGCTGTCCAACATCTTCCCTACTGTTGCACTCACTGGAGTGGGAATTGTAATTTTACCGCTCCGCTATCCAACACTTTCCCTATTGTTGCACTCACTTGAGTGGGAACAGTAGTTTTTGCCCCTCCGCTATCCAACACTTTCCCTACTGTTGCACTCACTGGAGTGGGAATAGTAATTTTTACCCCTCTGCTATTCAACATTTTCTCTACTTTTGCACTCACTGGAGTTGGAATAGTAAATGTAATTACTCCGCTATCCAACACTTACCCTATTTTTGCACTCACTGCAGTGAGAATAGTAATTTTTACCCCTCTGCTATCCAACACTTTCCCTACTGTTGCACTCTTTGGAGTGGGAATAGTAATGTTTGCCCCTCCACTATCCAGCACTTTCCCTACTGTTGCACTGACTGGAGTGGGAATTGTAATTTTTACCCCTCTGCTATCCAACACTTTCCCTACTGTTGCACTCACTGGAGTGGGAATAGTAATGCTTGCCTCTACGCTATCCAACACTTTCCCTACTGTTGCACTCACAGGAGTGGGAGCAGTAAATTTTATCCCTCCGCTAGCCAACATTTTCCATACTGTTGCACTCACTGGAGTTGGAATAGTAAATTTAATTACTCCTCTATCCAACACATACACTACTTTTGCCCTCACTGCAGTGGGAATAGTAATTTGTACCCCTCTGCTTTCCAACACTTTCCCTACTGCTGCACTCACTGGAGTTGAAATAGTAAACTTAATTGCTCCGCTATCTAACACATACCCTACTTTTGCACTCTCTGCAGTTGGAATAGTAATTTTTGCCCCTCCGCTATCAAACACTTTCCCTACTGTTGCACTCACTGGAGTGGAAATAGTAATTTTTACCCCTCCGCTATCCAACATTTTCCCTACTGTTGCACTCACTGGAGTTGGAATAGTAAATTTAATTACTCCGCTATCCAACACTTACCCTATTTTTGCACTCACTGCAGTGGGAATAGTAATTTTTGCCCCTCCGCTATCCAACACTTTCCCCACTGTTGCACTCACTGGAGTGGAAATAGTAATTTTTACCCCTCCGCTATCCAACATTTTCCCTACTGTTGCACTCACTGGAGTTGGAATAGTAAATTTAATTACTCCGCTATCTAACACTTACCATATTTTTGCAATCACTGCAGTGGGAATAGTACATTTTTCCCTTCCGCTATCCAACACTTTCCCTACAGCTGCATTCACTGGAGTGGAAATAGTAATGTTTGCCCCTCCGCTGTCCAACATTTACTTTACTGTTGCACTCACTGGAGTTGGAATAGTAAATTTAATTACTCCGCTATCCAACACTTACCCTACCTTTCCACTCACTGCAGTGGGAATAGTCATTTTTACCCCTCCGCTGGCCAACACTTTCCCTTTTGTTGCAATCTTTGGAGTGGGAATTGTAATTTTTGCCCCTCCGCTATCCAGCACTTTCCCTACTGTTGCACTCACTGGAGTGGGAATTGTAATTTTTACCGCTCCGCTATCCAACACTTTCCCTATTGTTGCACTCACTGGAGTGGGAACAGTAGTTTTTGCCCCTCCGCTATCCAACACTTTCCCTACTGTTGCACTCACTAGAGTGGGAATTGTAATTTTTACCCTCTGCTATCCAACACTTTCCCTACTTTTGCACTCACTGGAGTGGGAATAGTAATTTTTGCCCGTACGCTATCCAACACTTTCCCTACTGTTGCACTCACTGGAGTGGGAAGAGTAAATTTTACCCCTCCGCTATCCAACATTTTCCCTACTGTTGCACTCACTGGAGTTGGAATAGTAAATTTAATTTCTTCGCTATCCAACACATGCACTACTTTTGCTCTCACTGCAGTGGGAATAGTAATTTGTGCCCCTCCTCTATCCAACACTTTCCCTACTGTTGCACTCTTTGGAGTGGGAATAGTAATTGTTGCCCCTCCGCTATCCAGCATTTTTCCTACTGTTGCACTCACCGGAGTGGGAGTAGTAATTTTTACCCCTCCGCTGTCCAACATCTTCCCTACTGTTGCACTCACTGGAGTGTGAATTGTAATTTTTACCGTTCCGCTATCCAACACTTTCCCTATTGTTGCACTCACTTGAGTGGGAACAGTAGTTTTTGTCCCTCCGCTATCCAACACTTTCCCTACTGTTGCACTCACTGGAGTGGGAATAGTAATTTTTACCCCTCTGCTATTCAACATTTTCTCTACTGTTGCACTCACTGGAGTTGGAATAGTAAATTTAATTACTCCGCTATCCAACACTTACCCTATTTTTGCACTCACTGCAGTGAGAATAGTAATTTTACCCCTCTGCTATCCAACACTTTCCCTACTGTTGCACTCTTTGGAGTGGGAATAGTAATGTTTGCCCCTCCACTATCCAGCACTTTCCCTACTGTTGCACTGACTGGAGTGGGAATTGTAATTTTACCCCTCTGCTATCCAACACTTTCCCTACTGTTGCACTCACTGGAGTGGGAATAGTAATGCTTGCCCCTACGCTATCCAACACTTTCCCTACTGTTGCACTCACAGGAGTGGGAGCAGTAAATTTTATCCCTCCGCTAGCCAACATTTTCCATACTGTTGCACTCACTGGAGTTGGAATAGTAAATTTAATTACTCCTCTATCCAACACATACACTACTTTTGCCCTCACTGCAGTGGGAATAGTAATTTGTACCCCTCTGCTTTCCAACACTTTCCCTACTGCTGCACTCACTGGAGTTGAAATAGTAAACTTAATTGCTCCGCTATCTAACACATACCCTACTTTTGCACTCTCTGCAGTTGGAATAGTAATTTTTGCCCCTCCGCTATCAAACACTTTCCCTACTGTTGCACTCACTGGAGTGGAAATAGTAATTTTTACCCCTCCGCAATCCAACATTTTCCCTACTGTTGCACTCACTGGAGTTGGAATAGTAAATTTAATGACTCCGCTATCCAACACTTACCCTATTTTTGCACTCACTGCAGTGGGAATAGTAATTTTTGCCCCTCCGCTATCCAACACTTTCCCCACTGTTGCACTCACTGGAGTGGAAATAGTAATTTTTACCCCTCCGCTATCCAACATTTTCCCTACTGTTGCACTCACTGGAGTTGGAATAGTAAATTTAATTACTCCGCTATCTAACACTTACCCTATTTTTGCACTCACTGCAGTGGGAATAGTAATTTTTGCCCCTCCGCTATCCAACACTTTCCCTACTGTTGCACTCTTTGGAGTGGGAATAGTAATTTTTCCCCTCCACTATCCAGCACTTTCCCTGCTGTTGCACTCACTGGAGTGGGAATTGTAATTTTTACCCTCCGCTATCCAACACTTTCCCTACTGTTACACTCACTGGAGTGGGAATAGTAATTTTTACCCGTCCGTTGTCCAACATTTTCTCTACTGTTGCACTCACTGGAGTTGGAATAGCAAATTTAATTACTCTGCTATCCAACACTTACCCTATTTTTGCACTCACTACAGTGGGAATAGTAATTTTTGCCCCTCCGCTATCCAACACTTTCCCTACTGTTGCACTCTTTGGGGTGGGAACAGTAATTTTTGCCCCTCCGCTATCCAGGACTTTACCTACTGTTGCACTCACTGGAGTGGGAATTGTAATTTTTATCCCTTCGCTATCCAACACTTTCCCTACTGTTGCACTCACTGGAGTGGGAATAGTAATTTTTGCCTACTCCGCTATCCAACAATATCCCTACTGTTGCCCTCACTGGAGTGGAAATAGTCAATTTTACCCCTCCGCTATCCAATATTTTCCCTACTGTTGCACTCACTGGAGTGGGAATAGTAATTTTTACCCCTCCGCTATCCAACACTTTCCCTACTGTTGCACTCTTTGGAGTGGGAATAGTAATTTTTTCTCCTCCGCTATCCAGCACTTTCCCTGCTGTTGCACTCACTGGAGTGGGAATTGTAATTTTTACTCCTCCGCTAACCAACACGTTCCCTACTGTTACACTGACTGGAGTGGAAATAGTAATTTTTACCCCTCCGTTGTCCAACATTTTCTCTACTGTTGCACTCACTGGATTTGGAATAGCAAATTTAATTACTCTGCTATCCAACACTTACACTATTTTTGCACTCACTGCAGTGGGAATAGTCATTTTTACCCCTCCGCTATCCAACACTTTCCCTACTGTTGCACTCTTTGGGGTGGGAACAGTAATTTTGCCCCTCCGCTATCCAGGACTTTCCCTACTTTTGCACTCACTGGAGTGGGAATTGTAATTTTACCCCTCCGCTATCCAACACTTTCCCTACTGTTGCACTCACTGGAGTGGGAATAGTAATTTTTGCCTACTCTGCTATCCAACACTTTCCCTACTGTTGCACTCACTGGAGTGGGAATAGTCAATTTTATCCCTCCGCTATCCAATATTTTCCCTACTGTTGCACACACTGGAGTTGAAATAGTAAATTTAATTGCTCCGCTATCGAACACATACACTACTTTTGCACTCACTGGAGTGGCAATAGTAATGTTTACCCCTCCGCTATCCAACATTTTCCCTACTGTTGCACTCACAGGAGTTGGAATAGTAAATTTAATTCCTCCGCTATCCAACACTTACCCTACTTTTGCACTCACTGGAGTGGGAATAGTAATTTTTACCTCTCCGCTGTCCAAAACTTTCCCCACTGTTGCACTCTTTGGAGTGGGAATAGTAATTGTTGCCCCTCCGCTATCCAGCACTTTCCCTACTGTTGCACTCACTGGAGTGGGAATAGTAATTTTTGCCCCTCCGCTATTTTAAACTTTCCCTACTGTTGCACTCACTGGAGTGGGAATAGTAATTTTAACCCCTCCTCTATCCAACATTTTCCCTACTGTTGCACTCACTGGATTTGAAATAGTAAATTTAATTGCTCCGCTATCCAACACATACCCTACTTTTGCACTCACTGCAGTGGTAATAGTAATTTTTACCCCTCCACTATCCAACACTTTCCCTACTGCTGCATTCACTGGAGTGGAAATATAAATTTTTACCCCTTCGCTATCAAGCACTTTCCCTACTATTGCACTCACTGGAGTGGGAATTGTAATTTATACCCCTCCGCTATCCAACACTTTCCCTATTGTTGCACTCACTGGAGTGGGAATAGTAATTTTTGCCCCTCCGCTATCCAACACTTTCCCTACTGTTGCACTCACTGGAGTGGGAATAGTAATTTGTACCCCTCCGCTATCCAACATTTTCCCTACTGTTGCACTCACTGGAGTTGGAATAGTAAATTTAATTACTCCTCTATCGAACAAATACCCTACTTTTGCACTCACTGCAGCGGGAATAGAAGTTTTCACCCCTCCACTATCCAACACTTTCCCTACTGTTGCACTCTTTGGAGTGGGAATAGTAATTTTTGCCCCTCCGCTATCCAGCTCTTTACCTACTGTTGCATTCACTGGAGTGGGAATAGTCATAGTTACCCCTCCGCTATCCAACATTTTCACTACTGTTGCACTCACAGGAGTTGGAATAGTAAATTTAATTCCTCAGCTATCCGACACTTTCCCTACTGTTGCACTCACTGGAGTGGGAATAGTCAATTTTATCCCTCCGCTATCCAATATTTTCCCTACTATTGCACTCACTGGAGTTGAAATAGTAAATTTAATTGCTCCGCTATCCAACACATACACTACTTTTGCACTCACTGGAGTGGCAATAGTAATGTTTACCCCTCTGGTGTCCAACATTTTCTCTTCTGTTGCACTCACTGGAGTTGGAATAGTAAATTTAATTATTCCACTATCCAACACAGACCCTACTTTTGCACTCACTGCAGTGGGAATAGTAATTTTTACCCCTCCGCTATCCAACACTTTCCCTACTGTTGCACTCTTTGGAGTGGGAATAGTAATTTTTGCCCCTTCGCTATCCAGCACTTTACCTACTGTTGCACTCACTGGAGTGGGAATAGTAATTTTTACCCCTCCGCTATCCAACATTTTCCCTACTGTTGCACTCACAGGAGTTGGAATAGTAAATTTAATTCCTCCGCTATCCAACACTTACCCTACTTTTGCACTCACTGGAGTGGGAATAGTAATTTTTACCTCTCCGCTGTCCAAAACTTTCCCCACTGTTGCACTCTTTGGAGTGGGAATAGTAATTGTTGCCCCTCCGCTATCCAGCACTTTCCCTATTGTTTCACTCACTGGAGTGGGAATAGTAATTTTTACCCCTCCGCTATCCAACACTTTCCCTACTGTTGCACTCACTAGAGTGGGAATAGTAATTTTTGGCCCTCCGCTATTTTACACTTTCCCTACTGTTGTACTCACTGTAGTGGGAATAGTAATTTTAACCCCTCCTCTATCCAACATTTTCCCTACTGTTGCACTCACTGGAGTTGAAATAGTAAATTTAATTGCTCCGCTATCCAACACATACCCTACTTTTGCACTCACTGCGGTGGTAATAGTAATTTTTACCCCTCCACTATCCAACACTTTCCCTACTGCTGCATTCACTGGAGTGGAAATATTAATTTTTACCCTTCGCTATCAAGCACTTTCCCTACTATTGCACTCACTGGAGTGGGAATTGTAATTTATACCCCTCCGCTATCCAACACTTTCCCTATTGTTGCACTCACTGGAGTGGAAATAGTAATTTTTGCCCCTCCGCTATCCAACACTTTCCCTACTGTTGCACTCACTGGAGTGGGAATAGTAATTTTTACCCCTCCGCTATCCAACATTTTCCCTACTGTTGCACTGACTGGAGTTGGAATACTAAATTTAATTACTCCGCTATCGAACAAATACCCTACTTTTGCACTCACTGCAGCGGGAATAGTAATTTTCACCCCTCCACCATTGATGGTAAGTGAAAACATTACGTGGGATATTTGTTTTGTGCAAAGAATGGTGACCATAGTGTTGGTAACAAAGCATGGTGTCAAAATGAGATGTACCATCATACAAATCATCATTTAAAATGCAGCAGTTTGTTCTAAATCAGATAGCATAGTATGCACAGTTTCAATGTCCCAATCATCAGAGAGAGTACTAGAGGTGATGATATCACAAAGAGAAATTTTTAATAAATGTGGTATTCTTAAAAGTTCAGTAGGACCATATACATCATAGGAAACTCTGTCCCAAACTATTCCTTCAGGAACTAGAACTGTTTTAATGTTCACTAAGGACAGGTCCCTCTGTTCAAGGTGTGATGATGCATGTGGTTTAAGGAACAAGTTCATATGTTGTACTGCAGAGCATTCTGGGAGATAATGTCTATTCAGGAGCAAGAAGAAGACAGTCACTATAGCAATCCAAAGGACTAGGAACAGTAGGCCTATTGCAATCCAGACCTTAGCCAGGGAAAAACAAAGTACGTTTTTTTCAGCCAAAGGTACAAATCACGAATTTGTTGTTTGTGAGAAACAGGCAGCAACTCAGGTTCACTTGGATCCAATGAGAAATTGTCAAAATCGATGAAGTAGCCAGACGCAGTTCGATCTATCTTTGGTAGCTCAGCAAGTTGGTTTTGTGGAACTGGCAGATGCCTCCGTTTGAGACATATTCACATAGCTGTCGGTATTAGGCCGAATTAAGATTTGTGTTTCATTTGTAGTTTGATGTTGTTCAATTTCAACAGGTACAAGTTGCATTCCATTTTTAGTAACTCCTTCACTTCGTGGAGTAGGATCTTCAAACATAATTAATATTTCCATCTGAACTTCCTGTATGGTAGCGAGAGGAGATCGGTTGCTACCCAGGATCCCATGCGGTCTACTATTGAGTATCGGCCATATAGTATGGTTTGATCAGATCAATTGAGGCAAATCTCTTGTCGTTGCAGCCGGCAAGGGGCGGAAGAAGTACTGTTCTTGTTCCTTTGACAGCCAGGACAGGTACAGGCACTCTGTAAGATGGCACAAATTCTTTTTTGTCCACCATCTTTTCTCTGACCAGGTCCCCAATCTTCGGGACCCAGGCGGGGCTTGCCGGAACAGCTTTCACTTCTCCAGTGGCAGTGCGTTTTACTTGGACGTTGCTTTGTAATGCCCAGAATTCATTGAGTTCCTGTAAAACAGCCAAATGATCATTGATGTCAAATGGGTTTTCATCCCCCACTGTGCTGCCACAGACGATGTCTGGTACCCACATTCTTATCCCAAACAGGACTTCATATGGAGTACAGCCCCAGGGAACTTTTTAGCATGCTGTTTAGTGCCCTCTGGACCCCATATAGGTGATTGACCCAACTGCCACCCAAGCCTAATACTCTAGCTGTTAAGGATTGCTTTAAGTCCCGGTTTTTCCTCTCTACAATCGAATTTCCCTCTGAATGATATGGAAAGGAGTACAGCAATGTTACACCCAAACTTTCCATGGCTTCTTTGTAAGCCTGTGAGCTAATCGCAGGGCCATAGTCGGAATGTAATGTGCCAATTGCGTACGTCCGTATGAAGACTCGCTAATCCTTTATAACAGTTCGGACGTCAGCCGAGCGCTGAGGCCAAACCCACAGGAATCTAGAGCATGAATCCACTGCCACCAAGATGTACTTGTAAGCCCCGTCAGATTGTAAGGGGCCACAGTGGTCCAAATAGACACATACAAGGGGTCTGTCTGATATCAGTAATGGTGTTTGTGGTGGACGTGCTACAGTAGAATCTTTCATCTGCTGACAGATGTCGCACTTGAGGACATAACCCTTGGTCTGTTTAGTAAGACTTGGCCACCAATAACGCTGCTTTAAGTAGTGAAACAGTCACAGCGATACCTGCGTGTGCTGAACCCAGACCCTTGTGTGCAGCTAGAATTAATCCTACTCTACTATCTATGTTTGGTATTACTCTGACCCCCACTCCTGGAATTTGAGCATACGAAATGTTTTGCACATCTGAATTGTAGGAGTACTTGAGTGGAAAACCTTTTGGAAAGGCTGATCTGTTGCGCGTAGCATTTATAGCTATCATTATCTGTCCGTCTATCCTCATGATTGAAGGAGTGATTGCAGCAACGGCAGCAGTTCACACTGTCACCTTGGCAGCTTCATCAGCCAATGAATTCCCTTCAACGTGCACGCCAACACTCTGATGACTCAATGTGTGAATTACATGAGCCTGTGGTAAGCCTCTTTTCAGCTCTGCCACCTGTTCCCAAAGCAATTTGTGCTTTATTGTGCAACCCTTGGAATCTCTAAACCCATACTGGCCCCAATAGTGAAGATATTCATTGTATGACTGGACACCATAAAATGAATCACACACAATAAGTGTGGGGAATTCCCGATCCGTATTTTTTAGTGCGAGTATCAAGGCTTTCAGTTCTGCCTGCTGTGCCGTGCAACCTCCTAGAGACTGCGTCTGTGTATTGCTAGGACGTAACTTGACGTCCTGCATACATCCCTTCACAATTGCACATGCTGCGCTGCTGTAATGCTGTTTACTTCCTATGGCAGGCTGGGCAGATCCGTTGGTATAAATGATGTATTCATATTGATCTAGAGGCAATATTTCATTCGGAGAGGATATTCTTGTTCGTACTACAGGAATGCTTGTGTTTTTAATGTAGAATCAAATTTGTAGTCTACATCTGTTGCAGTGAGAGAATTAGCCCATTGTATCCATAACAGATGCAGTGCTTTTGCGTTTGCAACGCCTGCTTTGGTAACAGCCTCCAGGGTTGTTAGTGGAGTCACGACAATTATGCATTTCCCCTGTGTTAGTGCTCTTTCTCTCACTAAAGCAGTATGTACTGCTGTCAGTATTTTTTCTGTGGATGCAAAACGCATTTCTGTGTTTGTGTAAAAATGTGATTTATATGCTATGGGTACCGTTTTGCCTTAATTGAAGGTGAGGTAGGTGTACCCTGATTGACCCGTGACTACACGGATCACCAAATTAGTGGTATTTACAAGTGTGTGTAAGTGTTTGGAAGCTATCATGTCAGCATGTAAGGAACGGAGAATTTCTGTATTCCTGACGCCAATGTTGGATTGAAAAATAAGGGCTGATTAGGTTGTAGAAAGGTTTAACCCTTTCTGTGTAATCCAAAATGTATGTTCTGCCAAAATTTAGGAGTCCTAAGATGGATTGTAAACCTTTCAGAGTCTTTGGAGGTTGGAGCAGTGCACATTTTTCTAAAATAAATAGCTTACATGCTTTTCCCTTCACTTGATAGCTCATATCCCAAAAATAGGATATTGAGGTTGGCAATTTTCGATTTTTTAAAGTTAAATTTGTAGCTCACAGTGGCGAACCCCAAAATTATGTTGTTCACCCTGTTCAAGTGTTCCAGTAATTCATCGTCCGTCAGATAAATTTCATCTACATAGGACAATGCGTCATCATCACAATTTTGAAGTAACTCTGTTACTCTTGCTGAGAACAACCCAGGGCTATTCTTATACCCTTGGGGCAGTCTACATAATTGGCGTTGACAGCCGAGGGCCAAGAATGCTGTCAAATATCTGCTTCCAGGTGCTATATTTTGGCAGAAGAATCCATTTAAGATATCTACTGTTGTTTTGTATTTTTTCTGCACAATGTAATTCATTAATGCGGCATTGTCTGCATTTTGTACTGCAAATGTTCATGTGCATGTGTTCAAATGCATGTAGTCTAAAACTAGACGGTATGAATTGTCGGGTTTCATTACGAGAAACAAAGGGTTATTCATGGAAGAGGTGCAATTTTCAATCACACCTTGGTACTCAAGTTGATCTAAGATCTCCCTGACTTGTTTCTTTACGTCATGTTTTATTGGGTACTGCTTCTGTGGAGTACGAGTAGATTTTAATGGGATTTCATGGTGAAGTGATTGAGCATCCCACCCTACATGATTACTGTAAGGTGCGGGAGCTAGCGCTAACACCCACTCCTGCGAGTATGAATATTTTAGGGACTCTAAAACGAGGTCAGAGAAAGACGGTAAAATGACATTTTCTCCCTTTGGGTACTCCATAACTAACTCAGGTGGCCAATCTTTTTCAGCCAAAAGGATATCGTATCCATATGTTCTCCCAAATGAGACCTTTCACTTTCCTGGGTATGTCCCCCTCCATTTGGAGCGTAATTTCGTATAAACGATGTGGGACACTTACCCTTGAATCAGATGTCTCCACCATGATATGTTCATTCAACGCTGCTGTCGCCAGAAATTCCATCAGGTTCTGGCGAGCTATTGTTACTTCTGCTGCGCTGTCTAGCATCACCAGTGCCCATTCTCCGTTCAGTAGCAGAGTCCTCAGTAGCCTGGACATTTCTTATTTTAAGTCCAGCTACCGTCTTCTTTTTAAATTGAAGTTTAGTTTTGGGTTTATCTTCTTGTTTGATAATGTAGTCTGAAGTGCAATGTGTGTCTCTTGGCTTGACTCGCTCTTCTGATCTGTGTTCTGACCGTCCTTCCCTCTCCGAGTTTTTTGATGAACCCTGAAAGGAATGAGAGGAACGTGTATCAGTATCCTGTAACCTGTCAGGTTTTTTAATATTATCACAGTTCCTAAGATTGTATTTTCTATCAGGGGGCTCCTGTTGAGGAGACCCACCCCGTGATTGTGATGCATTCTGCTTATTATTTTTTGATTGTTTGTTATCCCATTTCTTTTTAGAAGAATCGGGTGCTTGCTTTGAGTTATCCTTTTCAGAATTACTCGCTATTTGTGGTTTCCCAGGTCTAGCTCCCAAGTTATCTCTACCCAGTGAAGCATAGGTTTCTTCGATAATCTTAGGTAATTCTCGCTCCTGTTGTAAAGGAGTGACTTCCCTCAGTTGTTGGCATATATCCACCGCTGCTGCCTCCCCTTTTATGTTACCTAACATAATTGTTGATACCTGAGCAAAATTGCCTATCAGTTTCATCCCCAAGTCCAGGGCAGGTTCTGTCCCATACTCATTCTGTATTTGTTTCAATACTTCTGGTATAACTGCTGTTGAGGGGGTACCATGAGTTATAGTAATAACAGCAGTGAAAACTGTACCCCAAGTGGTACAATCCTCTATCTGGGGAGATATCCCTATTGACAAGCAAATTGTTAGTATTCTGTGTTTATCCTGCTGGCACGTATGGGGAAATAATGCTTCTAGCTGTGCTATTTTCCGTGCTATCCAGAACGGCATTTGCTCACGTTTGGTAGGCATTCTTCCCATAATCGCATTCAGCGTTTATGGGCTGATATTTGTCGTAGTCACATGAGGTTGACCAGCTTGAGTAATCCTCGCAGGCTGAATTGTAAGTGTTGGTATTACGAACTGTGTAAGGTTTCTGTACAGTTTTACTGTCTCTATAAAGTGTACGTAATTCTGCTGCTTGCAATGTATCAATCTCTGGTTGTGGTGTGTAAGCAGCTAGCACCGGCCTGGTCGCTCCTTCTCTGCTGAGCGGCCGGAGTCTCACATTTTCTGTGGTGTGGGGAGGGCGCCTTTAAACCAATTAATATGCTCTTGGTAAGTTAACAGGACTTCTATGTCCACGTAAGGAGAGTATTCTTCAGGTGTCTCATCTTCAATGTAAGTGTGAAACAACTTTGTGCGTGCATTTGCTGGTGGGAATCTGACCCAAGAATAGAATACCTCTGTTTTGAATGACTTGTGTGCCTCAATCACGAAAGTTACACTTCCACCCATTGCTGGGAGGCCGTATTCTGCTAATTTCATAGTAACTGCATGTCTGCAATTTTCAGTAATGTTAAGAGCACCTTCAAGCTCTTCTTCCCCTGCATTCGCAACACCATCTCCACTGACAGACATTGTGGGTGGAAAAAGTAAGGAAAAGAGATAAGATTTTGCACAATGTGGGAAACTATAATCCTTCAAGCTTGAAAAACCTACAGCGAATGCGTAGGATATACCTACTCAGCTGTGGGGGATTTTCCCTTCCCACTCCAGACGTCTCTGGTTTAAATGTGAATAGGGGTCTCTGAGAAAGCACGACTGAACCACTCAGATTTGACTGTTAAATAGGAACCACACCAACGTTGGCGGCGCCATGTCGTGTAGTTCCTAAAAATACATAGGACCTGCGCGTTTGTTGGATAACATAAGCTCAGGGATTGGTGTCTAGACTGATTCCGGACACCCCAAAGGATATGTCAGCCTATAGACCAGCTAGCTTACAGTGCCACCATAAGCCCTCTAAGCTTACCAGGGAGCGAAGAGTTCCTGGCAACTATTGAACATGACAGCCCTTGACCCTTCAGGGATCGTGGAAACAGTACAGTACTTTTCGCTCAGTCAATCGTGCTCACTTAGTCTCAGAGAGATACACAGAATAAACGTTGGGGAAGTTTTCGATAATCATTTATTGAACCAGCATCATTCTAGTATAAATATGTTTGCTGCAACAATCATTAGACAGAAGCAAATGTAAACGTTTACAAGCACCAACAGGGTAAATAGGAGGTAGAATTCTACCATGGTGCTAAAACAGTGAAAAAGGGCAGGAATATAAACATGACAGTAATGAAGCGTACTTCTACGATGCGGACCATACCTAAAGTGTACCTAGCATGTTTGTGGATGTAAAGCCAAGAATCCCCTAGGAAAGAGCCAACCTGATGGGAGCGAATGAAGGACCCCATCCTCGTCTCGAGTTGGACACCCCGCAAGGGATGTCAGACTGCTGCGCATTGAAGCTTCAGGGCCGGGACCTCAGTCTCTTGTGTCAGCGTGGAAGCATCTCCTCTACTTATCTAGTGAAGGTATAGTTCATTTATACCATAAAGATAGCCTTGGGGTTCCTACCACAATGGATATGTTGTGAGTACGATTATGTAAATGAGCCTAAATCAATAGCTGCAATTATGCAAAGTAGTTCTGTCGCCCTTTGATGAAGATGACCATGACTTTTATACAGAGTATGTTAATCCTGTTATGTACATTATGTCCAGGGGACTTTTCTAAGAATCCTCATGCATAATAAATGAGGTTAGTTTCAAGGAAACCGATCGACATTTATTCAGCACATAACTGGGTAAAAGGTCAATGGTAGAACTGTTATGCAGAGCAAGGTAGGACAAATGTAGGGGAAAGGTCGTTTTGCTACTTAGGGCTAGGTTGGGATACATAACACTACTAGAGTAAGGCATATCCTTAACCAACACTGGAATATCTTGAAATCAGATTAGATCATAGGTAATACAAAAGGCACACATGCAGCTGGCACCTACAGGAAAGCAAAATCTTTATAAGACATGCTTATACACAGCCACCTTCGGAATAACTCACATAAAACTTAGCTAGAAAATACACAAGGTTTCCATAAGTGTGGGGGCTACAAAGCATGTAAAAACAGTGGTAATCTAAAATTCTTACGAACTGTCTGATGTGAAAATAAGACAAGTTACGAAATGCATCACTTGCAGTACTGATTATTGTGCATATGTGCTTGTATGTGCAGCTGTGTGCGGAGGGGTTGGATGCATTACCTGGCCTGCATCTAGACCCTACATGTAATTATCTGCAGGAAAGAGACTGCTTCCTGCACCTGGCCTTTGGCTGTCCACTACAGAGTTGGTAGCGAGACCATGACCGTGGCCAGGCCCTGCACCCAATCACCCATGGACTGCTTGCTCCAGGCCAACCATGACCTTTTGCCGTGCATCGCTTGGGTTGGGCATACTGCTCCCAACACCCCACATGTGGCTAACCCCTGTGGGTGGCCACCTACATGGTCCCACCCCTTGTTTTTAAAATGTATTTTTTTTAATTAATTTTTTCTGGGTACAGTGGTATTCCTGTGGTACCTCAATCAAGCATCACATCCATGGGAGTAGCCATGTTACCTCACGGGAGGGCCACACTAGATAAGGTGGAAGTGCAGTGGCATTCACAGTACAGTTATTTCTTTATTGTTTGGCCCCTGGAGGCTCCCTCAGTCCCCCCCTATAAATGTCAGGGGGTCAGGGAGTCCTAGCCTGCTCCCTTATAAATATATTCTTAAACAAGTTCAGGGGGACTGAATTCTCATATCTTGTAATAGTGGCCACAACATTTTTCTTGAGGCTCGGGCAGCCTACAAGATCTCTCTTTCTGGCGGTCTGACCTGGATCGGTTCCATTGGACTGTAAAGTCACATGTAAGAAAACCTCAGAATCACTATTTTTAAAATTGACTATACCACTGTGGAACAAACCATCAAGATATACTTATTTTTCTAACTCTTTTAACCTACACAGAGCACCTTTTTAAATGTGAGTTTCTCAAAAACAACAGAATGAATTTACAGCAAATCATGAAAAGCACACTTTCTAAGTAAAGTTCGAATGTTTTGTCAAATTTAGTGTAATTCTGTTTACTGTATCACTTCCTAAAATTTCCAAACTGAATTAACATGGGAAAAACCCTCTTTCTCAGCCCTCATTGTAGGGTGCTCCTTATAAAGGAGCTCCTGTCCACCTAAACTTGCGAACTACTAAGGGATCCCTGCTTCTTTTTTTGCATAATTTAAGTGGCACTCTAAGCCTGAAGAAGTATTGTCTTGGCTTATACTGACTGCTCCTTTGTGTCTTGGCAAAGCTATGCCTCTCTGATGAGCTCTGCAAATGAACCTGCTGGCGCAACGCTGCTTGGGGGAATAAGTCCACTTTAGTCCTTTAGTCCTTTAGTCCCTCAGGAGGCCAGTGGACCTCATCCCCCCACCAGCAGTGCGCCTGGAGGCGCGTTTGCAGAGTGGTGGAGAAAGAGGGTGTGGCCTCTGACCACCTCTCAGCAATCCCACTGTGTGGGACTTAGTGGAGGTAGTACGAGGTCTTGATGGCCCCTAAGGACCGTCAGCAGCCAAGGGGACTTCATCCCCCAACCAGCAGCGCACCAGGAGGCGTGTTTACAGAGTAGTAGAGAAAGGGGGTGGGGCCTCCAGTGGTTTGTTTTTATTTATGTTCTAGGAAGGAGGTCTGTGTGGCCCCCCTTCCCTGGAACATTTTGGGCCCAGTGACCCCATCCCCAGGCCCAGCCTTTAATTATTTGTCAAGAAAAGGAAGGGGGGCTGCGTGGCCGCCCTCCCGGGGCCGATTTCTTTTTTTTAAAATAATTTCCTTAAAGGGAGGGGGCCACTCCCCGGGGCAGGGTACTTCGTTGGGGTCCGCGGGGGACACTGAAGGCCCCCAGTGTCCCAGCAGGCTCCCGCCTCCTGCGGGAGCTGGCATTGCTTTTTACACAAAGGAGGCTGCTGACATGCAGCTCCCTGTGTTTAAAAAGCAAAGTGCTCTGCTACAGCAAGTGAGAGCAAAATGCCCCAGGCCTGCCACAGGGAGGTGGTGGTCCCCTTGCGGCCCCCTCCCATTTCTTAAATATAGAGTTTGGCCCCGCTGGTGGTCCCCGGGGCCGGGGGGGGGTCCAGGAGGCCCTCCACATATTAAAATGTTAAAGCCCTGGGAGGTGGGGCCCCCGGGACAGGGGGTCCTCGAGGCCCCCTGATTATATTAGCCCCCGGGGAGGTGGTGGTCCCCGGGGCTGCGGGGGAGGCCCTACAGCCTTCCAGCACCTGTTTTTTAACAGTTAGCTCCGGGGAGGTGGTGGTTCCCGGTGCTGCAGGGGGCCATGCAGGCCCCCCACACTTCTTTAATTATGTTTGCTCCGGATAGGTGGTGGTCCCAAGGGCATGGGGGTACTGCATAGGTACCCCCGCGTTAACTCAAAAACTGCCCCGGGACCTGGCCCACCCACAGGCCTTTATTTAATGAAGCACGGGAGACTGCGCTTCGTCAAATGCTTTTTTGGCCCTGGAGTGTCCCTGTGAAAATCCCCCCAAGAGACCTAGGGGGTCAGGGTGCTTCTACCCTGCCCCCTTATCTTTTCTTTAACGTTTTTTCTTGTGACTCAGTTCAACCGAGTCTCAAGATGGCTGCCAACACTTTCTGGTTTGAAGTGTTGGCAGCCAATCTGATCTCAGGCACGAGATCGGGAGGGGTTGCAAATCCATAGCGGCCTCAGATGTATATCTGAGAAATCTTTACATTTCTCAACAACTACTGAACGGATTTACATGTAACAAAAAGGTCACTTTCTGGACCAAGCGCTACCTTTTTGCCAAATTTGGTGTAATTCCATTCAGCAGTTTGGGCTGTAGCCGTGTCGAAAGTTTCCTATGGAAATTAACATGGGGAAAAAGCATTTTGGGACCCCCTTTTTCTCGGCCCCCGCTTGATGGATCACCCCAAAACTTTCAATACAGCAGCTGAAGTGACTGGTGTATTAGTTTTAAAACTTTTGCGAGGATTCATCAAACGACGCCAGTGTTATTGGCAAATGAAATAGCATGAACTAGTCCGTATCCTGGAAATACCTTTCTTCATTAAAGAAAGCCTCTGTACAAGAAGCATGTATTCATTCTCCACTAAAAACTGTGCAACAGTTACTTCGATTCACTAATCTTTTCTTCTGGTTTTGTCTCCTTATGCACAACTATATTATGTCAAGAGTCTTCATTCTATTTAGAATCAAAATGAAAAGCTTCCTCTTCAAAGCAAAGGCCTCATCAACTACGCTCTCAACTCGTTCTTTCAGTTTCACTGCATCTCTCCTTCTTCTACACTTTTTTAAATGTATCACTAAATTTAAAAGGCTGTAACTATCCAATCATTATAACATTTGTGCAGACCTATGCAGCCATCTAAACACCCGCTTACAACACATGCAGCTATTGAAATACTTAGGCACAGACGTGCACTGATGCAAAACTCAGGCTCTACTCATGCACTCATGTAATTATGTAAAGAGTACCATTGTACTAAACCTATTGCCCATATTGTCTAAAGACTACATATTCCTTAGTAAAACTTGTAAATACATGGGTTTGTGGTTGAATACATCAATGCTCCATGGATGATTGAATGAGTGAATAGGTAGTGCCTAGGTGATTCCCTGAGCATACAAGTAGTACCTATGAGATTCCCTGACTATGTCATAACTCCATAGGTCATTCCATATCTGCATACTTACTGCCTGCGTGTTTGCATGAGTATACTACTAGTATCTGGGTGTTTGGATGAGTGCATGAGTAGAGCCTGAATGATTAGACAAGTGTGTGACTAATGTTTCAATAATAAAAAGAACAATTGATGGACAGAATGCAGCAAGATGCTTGTTTCTGGTCCAGGGAGGACCTGGCTTGGCAGTTCGGGCTGACCTGTTCCCATGAGGAACAGGGTCAAGACTGATTTTCATATGGCTGGGTCCAAACTGGGCTGGCATGGTGAGCAAAAGAACGATGGATTAAACCCAGATCTTTGTGACTGGGGGTGAATGTTAGTATTGTTCAGCATTCCGTCCATCATTTGTTCCTTTTGCTTTTGTCACCCTAAGTGGGAAGGGTATGCCCAGACGTGGGTCCCGTGCTCACTGCGCCACTGGATTCAAGCTAGCCTGGCTGATATGGGGTGATGCCCCGAAACCGGTCCCAGGATGCTTGTTTCTGGTCCAGGGAGAACCTGGCTTGGCAGTACGGGCTGGACTGTTCCCATGAGGAATAGGGTCAAGACTGATTTGCATATGGCTGGGTCCAAACTGGGCTGGCATGGTGAGCAAAAGAACGATGGATTAAACCCAGATCTTTGTGACTGGGGGTGAATGCTTACATTGTTCAGCATTCCGTACATAATTTATTTCTTTTGCTTTTGTTGCCCTAAGTGGGAAGGGTATGCCCAGACGTTGGTCCCGTGCTCACTACGCCACTGGATTCAAGCTAGCCAGGCTGATGAGAGGAGATGCCCCGAAACCGGTCCCATGATGCTTGTTTTTGGTCCAGGGAGGACCTTACTTGGAAGTTCAGGCTGGACTGTTCCCATGAGGAACAGGGTCAAGACTGATTTGCATATGGCTGGGTCCAAACTGGGGTGGTGTGGTGAGTAAAAGAACAATGGATTAAACCCAGATCTTTGTGACTGGGGGTGAATGTTTGCATTGTTCAGCATTCCGTCCATCATTTGTTCCTTTTGCCACCTTAAGTAGGAAGGGTACCCCAGACGTGGGTCCCATGCTCACTGCGCCACTGGGGTCAAGCTAGCCTGGCTGATGAGGGGTGATGCCCCGAAACCGATCCCGGGATGCTTGTTTCTGGTCCAGGGAGGACCTGGCTTGGCAGTTCGGGCTGGACTGTTCCCATGAGGAACAGGGTCAAGGCTGATTTGCATGTGGCTGGGTCCAAACTGGGGTGGCATGGTGAGCAAAAGAACGATGGATTAAACCCAGACCTTTGTGACTGGGGGTGAATGTTTGCATTGTTCAGCATTCCATCCATCATTTGTTCCTTTTGCTTTTATTGCCCTAAGTAGGAAGGGTATGCAAAGACTTGGGTCCCGTGCTCACTGCACCACTGGATTCAAGGTAGCCTCGCTGATGAGGGTTGGTGCACCGAAACCGGTCCCAGGATGCTTGTTTCTGGTCCAGGGAGGACCTGGCTTGGCAGTTCGGGCTGGACTGGGTCAAGACAGATTTGCATATGGCTGGGTCCAAACTGGGGTGGCGTGGTGAGCAAAAGAACGATGGATTAAACCCAGATCTTTGTGACTGGGGGTGAATGTTTGCATTGTTCAGCATTCCGTACATAATTTATTCCTTTTGCTTTTGTCGCCCTAAGTGGGAAGGGTGTGCCCAGACGTTGGTCCCGTGCTCATTACGCCACTGGATTTAAGCTAGCCTGGCTGATGAGAGGAGATGCCCCGAAACCGGTCTGAAGATGCCTGTTTTTGCTCCAGGGAGGACCTGACTTGGCAGTTCAGGCTGGACTGTTCCAATGAGGAACAGGGTCAAGACTGATTTGCATATGGCTGGGTCCAAACTGGGGTGGTGTGGTGAGTAAAAGAAGGATGGATTAAACCCAGATCTTTGTGACTGGGGGTGAATGTTTGCATTGTTCAGCATTCCATCCATCATTTGTTCCTTTTGCCACCTTAAGTGGGAAGGGTGCGCCCAGACGTGGGTCCCATGCTCACTGCGCCACTGGAGTCAAGCTAGCCTGGCTGATAAGGGGTGATGCCCCGAAACCGGTCCCGGGATGCTTGTTTCTGGTCCAGGGAGGACCTGGCTTGGCAGTTCGGGCTGGACTGTTCCCATGAGGAACAGGGTCAAGACTGATTTGCATGTGGCTGGGTCCAAACTGGGGTGGCATGGTGAGCAAAAGAACGATGGATTAAAACCAGACCTTTTTGACTGGGGGTGAATGTTTGCATTGTTCAGCATTCCATCCATCATTTGTTCCTTTTGCTTTTCTTGCCCTAAGTAGGAAGGGTATGCAAAGACTTGGGTCCCGTGCTCACTGCACCACTGGATTCAAGCTAGCCTGGCTGATGAGGGTTGATGCACCGAAACTGGTCCCAGGATGCTTGTTTCTGGTCCAGGGAGTACCTGGCTTGGCAGTTCGGGCTGGACTGGGTCAAGACTGATTTGCATATGGCTGGGTCCAAACTGGGGTGGCGTGGTGAGCAAAAGAATGATGGATTACAACCCAGATCTTGGTGGCTGGGGGTGAATGTTTGCATTCTTCAGCATTCCAACAATCATTTCTTTCTTTTGCTTTTGTTGCCCTAAGTGGGAAGGGTATGCCGAGACCTGGGTCCCATGCTCACTGCGCCACTGGATTCAAGCTAGACTGGCTGAAGAGGGGGTGATGTCCCAAAACCGGTCCCAGGATGCTTGTTTCTGGTCCAGGGACGACCTGGCTTGGCAGTTCGGGCTGGAATGTTCCCATGAGGAACAGAGTCAAGACTGATTTGCATATGGCTGGGTCCAAACTGGGATGGTGTGGTGAGCAACAGAACGATGGATTAAACCCAGATGTTTGTGACTGGGGGTGAATTCTTGCATTGTTCAGCATTCCGTCCATCATTTGTTCTTTTTGCTTTTGCCTCCCTAAGTGGGAAGGGTATGTCCAGACATGGGTTCCTTGCTCACTGCGCTGATGGATCCAGGCTAGCCTGGCTGATGATGGGTGATGCCCCGAAACTGGTCCCAGGATGCTTGTTTCTGGTCCAGGGAGGACCTGGCTTGGCAGTTCGGGATGGACTGTTCCCATGAGGAACAGGGTCAAGACTGATTTGTATATGGCTGAGTCCAAACAGGGGTGGTGTGGTGAGCAAAAGAACGATGGATTAAACCCGTATCTTTGTGACTGGGGGTGAGTGTTAGCATTGTTCAGCATTCCATCCATCATTTGTTCCTTTTGCTTTTGTCACCCTATGTGGGAAGGGTATGCCCAGACGTGGGTCCCGTGCTCACTGCGCCACTGGATTCAAGCTAGCCTGTCTGATGAGGGGTGATGCCCCGAAACTGGTCTCAGGATGCTTGTTTCTGGTCCAGGGAGAACCTGGCTTGGCAGTACGGACTGGACTGTTCCCATGAGAAATAGGGTCAAGACTGATTTGCATATGGCTGGGTCCAAACTGGGGTGCCATGGTGAGCAAAAGAACGATGGATTAAACCCAGATCTTTGTGACTGGGGGTGAATGTTTGCATTGTTCAGCATTCCGTACAGAATTTATTCCTTTTGCTTTTGTCGCCCTAAGTGGGAAGGGTATGCCCAGACGTTGGTCCCGTGCTCACTACGCCACTGGATTCAAGCTAGCCTGGCTGATGAGAGGTGATGCCCCGAAACCGGTCCCGTGATTCTTGTTTTTGGTCCAGGGAGGACCTGACTTGGCAGTTCAGACTGGACTGTTCCCATGATGAACAGGGTCAAGACTGATTTGCATAGAGCTGGGTCCAAACTGGGGTGGTGTGATGAGTAAAAGAACGATGGATTAAACCCAGATCTTTGTGACTGGGGGTGAATGTTTGCATTGTTCAGCAAGCCGTCCATCATTTGTTCCTTTTGCCACCTTAAGTGGGAAGGGTATGCCCAGACGTGGGCCCCATGCTCACTGCGAAACTGGAGTCAAGCTAGCCTGGCTGATGAGGGGTGATGCCCCGAAACTGGTCCCGGTATGCTTGTTTCTGGTCCAGGGAGGACCTGGCTTGGCAGTTCAGGCTGGACTGTTCCCACGAGGAACAGGGTCAAGATTGATTTGCATGTGGGTGGGTCCAAACTGGGGCGGCATGGTGAGCAAAAGAACAATGGATTAAACCCAGACCTTTGTGACTGGGGGTGAATATTTGCATTGTTCAGCATTCCATCCATCATTTGTTCCTTTTGCTTCTGTTGCCCTAAGTGGGAAGGGTATGCCCAAACGTTGGTCCCGTGCTCACAACGCCACTGGATTCAAGCTAGCCTGGCTGATGAGAGGAGAGGCCCCGAAACAGGTCTCATGATGCCTGTTTTTGCTCCAGGGAAGACCTGACTTGGCAGTTCAGGCTGGACTGTTCCCATGAGGAACAGGGTCAAGACTGATTTGCATATGGCTGGGTCCAAACTGGGGTGGTGTGGTGAGTAAAAGAACGATGGATTAAACCCAGATCTTTGTGACTGGGAGTGAATGTTTGCATTGTTCAGCATTCCATCCATCATTTGTTCCTTTTGCCACCTTAAGTGGGAAGGGTACGCCCAGACGTGGGTCCCATGCTCACTGCGCCACTGGAGTCAAGCCAGCCTGGCTGATAAGGGGAGATGCCCCGAAACCAGTCCTGGGATGCTTGTTTCTGGTCCAGGGAGGACCTGGCTTGGCAGTTCGGGCTGACTCTTCCCATGAGGGTCAAGACTGATTTGCATGTGGCTGGGTCCAAACTGGGGTGGCATGGTGAGCAAAAGAACGATAGATTAAACCCAGACCTTTGTGACTGGGGGTGAATGTTTGCATTGTTCAGCATTCCATCCATCATGTTTTCCTTTTGTTTTAGTTGCCCTAAGTAGGAAGGGTATGAAAAGACTTGGGTCCCGTGCTCACTGCACAACTGGCTGTATTCAAGCTAGCCTGGCTGAAGAGGGGTGATGCACCGAAACCGGTCCCAGGATGCTTGTTTCTGGTCCAGGGAGTACCTGGCTTGGCAGTTCGGGCTGGACTGGGTCAAGACTGATTTGCATATGGCTGGGTCCAAACTGGGGTGTCATGGTGAGCAAAAGAATGATGGGTTAATCCCAGATCTTTGTGGCTGGGGGTGAATGTTTGCATTCTTCAGCATTCCAACAATCATTTCTTGCTTTTGTCGCCCTAAGTGGGAAGGGTATGCCCAGACCTGGGTCTCGTGCTCACTGCGCCACTGGATTCAAGCTAGACTGGCTGAAGAGGGGTGATGCCCTGAAAGCGGTTCCAGGATGCTTGTTTCTGGTCCAGGGAGGACCTGGCTTGGCAGTTCGGGCTGGACTGTTCCCATGAGGAACAGGGTCAAGACTGATTTGCATATGGCTGGGTACAAACTGGGATGGCGTGGTGAGCAATAGAACGATGGATTAAACCCTGATGTTTGTGACTGGGGGTGAATTCTTGCATTGTTCAACATTCTGTCCATCATTTGTTCCTTTTGCTTTTGTCACCCTAAGTGGGAAGGGTATGCCCAGCCGTGGGTCCCGTGCTCACTGCGCCACTGAGTTCAAGCTAGCCTGGCTGATGAGGGGTGATGCCCCGAAATCGGTCCCAGAATGCTTGTTTCTGGTCCAGGGAGAACCTGGCTTGGCAGTACGGACTGGACTGTTCCCATGAGGAATAAGGTCAAGACTGTTTTGCATATGGCTGGGTCCAAACTGGGGTGGTGTGATGAGTAAAAGAACGGTGGATTAAACCCAGATCTTTGTGACTGGGCGTGAATGTTTGCATTGTTCAGCATTCCGTCCATCATGTGTTCCTTTTGCCACCTTAAGTGGGAAGGGTGTGCACAGACGTGGGTCCCATGCTCACTGCGAAACTGGAGTCAAGCTAGACTGGCTGATGAGGGGTGATGCCCCGAAACTGGTCCCGGGATGCTTGTTTCTGGTCCAGGGAGGACCTGGCTTGGCAGTTCGGGCTGGACTGTTCCCACGAGGAACAGGGTCAAGACTGATTTGCATGTGGCTGGGTCCAAACTGGGGCGGCATGGTGAGCAAAAGAACAATGGATTAAACCCAGACCTTTGTGACTGGGGGTGAATGTTTGCATTGTTCAGCATTCCAATCATCATTTGTTCCTTTTGCTTCTGTTGCCCTAAGAGGAAAGGGTATGCCCAGACGTTGGTCCCGTGCTCACAACGCCACTGGATTCAAGCTAGCCTGGCTGATGAGAGGAGATGCCCCGAAACAGGTCTCATGATGCCTGTTTTTGCTCCAGGGAAGACCTGACTTGGCAGTTCAGGCTGGACTGTTCCCATGAGGAACAGGGTCAAGACTGATTTGCATATGGCTGGGTCCAAACTGGGGTGGTGTGGTGAGTAAAATAACGATGGATTAAACCCAGATCTTTGTGACTGGGGGTGAATGTTTGCATTGTTCAGCATTCCATCCATCATTTGTTCCTTTTGCCACCGTAAGTGGGAAGGGTACGCCCAGACGTGGGTCCCATGCTCACTGCGCCACTGGAGCCTGGCTGATAAGGGGAGATGCCCCGAAACCAGTCCTGGGATGCTTGTTTCTGGTCCAGGGAGGACCTGGCTTGGCAGTTCGGGCTGGACTGTTCCCATGAGGAACAGGGTCAAGACTGATTTGCATGTGGCTGGGTCCAAACTGGGGTGGCATGGTGAGCAAAAGAACTATAGATTAAACCCAGACCTTTGTGACTGGGGGTGAATGTTTGCATTGTTCAGCATTCCATCCATCATTTGTTCCTTATGCTTTTGTTGCCCTAAGTAGGAAGGGTATGAAAAGACTTGGGTCCCGTGCTCACTGCACCACTGGCTGGATTCAAGCTAGCCTGGCTGATGAGGGTTGATGCACCGAAACCGGTCCCAGGATGCTTGTTTCTGGTCCAGGGAGTACCTGGCTTGGCAGTTCGGGCTGGACTGGGTCAAGACTGATTTGCATATGGCTGGGTCCAAACTGGGGTGTCATGGTGAGCAAAAGAATGATGGGTTAATCCCAGATCTTTGTGGCTGGGGGTGAATGTTTGCATTCTTCAGCATTCCAACAATCATTTCTTGCTTTTGTCGCCCTAAGTGGGAAGGGTATGCCCAGACCTGGGTCTCGTGCTCACTGCGCCACTGGATTCAAGCTAGACTGGCTGAAGAGGGGTGATGCCCTGAAAGCGGTTCCAGGATGCTTGTTTCTGGTCCAGGGAGGACCTGGCTTGGCAGTTCGGGCTGGACTGTTCCCATGAGGAACAGGGTCAAGACTGATTTGCATATGGCTGGGTCCAAACTGGGATGGCGTGGTGAGCAATAGAACGATGGATTAAACCCAGATGTTTGTGACTGGGGGTAAATTCTTGCATTGTTCAGCATTCTGTCCATCATTTGTTCCTTTTGCTTTTGTCACCCTAAGTGGGAAGGGTATGCCCAGCCGTGGGTTCCGTGCTCACTGCGCCACTGGATTCAAGCTAGCCTGGCTGATGAGGGGTGATGCCCCGAAACCGGTCCCAGAATGCTTGTTTCTGGTCCAGGGAGAACTTGGCTTGGCAGTACGGACTGGACTCTTCCCATGAGGAATAAGGTCAAGTCTGTTTTGCATATGGCTGGGTCCAAACTGGGGTGGCATGGTGAGCAAAAGAACTATGGATTAAACCCAGATCTTTGTGACTGGGGGTGAATGTTTGCATTGTTCAGCATTCCGTACATAATGTATTCCTTTTGCTTTTGTCGCCCTAAGTGGGAAAGGTATGCCCAGACAATGGTCCCTTGCTCACTACGCCACTGGATTCAAGCTAGCCTGGCTGATGAGAGGTGATGCCCCGAAACTGGTCCCATGATGCTTGTTTTTGGTCCAGGGAGGACCTGACTTGGCAGTTCAGACGAGACTGTTCCCATGAGGAACAGGGCCAAGACTGATTTGCATATAGCTGGGTCCAAACTGGGGTGGTGTGATGAGTAAAAGAACGATGGATTAAACCCAGATCTTTGTGACTGGGGGTGAATGTTTGTATTGTTCAGCATTCCATCCATCATTTGTTCCTTTTGCCACCTTAAGTGGGAAGGGTATGCCCTGACGTGGGTCCCATGCTCACTGCGCCACTGGAGTCAAGTTAGCCTGGCTGATGAGGGGTGCTGCCCCGAAACCGGTCCCGGGATGCTTGTTTCTGGTCCAGGAAGGACCTGGCTTGGCAGTTCGGGCTGGACTGTTCCCACGAGGAATAAGGTCTAGACTGATTTGCATGTGGCTGGGTCCAAACTGGGGTGGCATGGTGAGCAAAAGAACAATGGATTAAACCCAGACCTTTGTGACTGGGGGTGAATGTTTGCATTGTTCAGCATTCCATCCATCCTTTGATCCTTTTGCTTCTGTTGCCCTAAGTGGGTAGGGTATGCAAAGACTTGGGTCCCGTGCTCACTGCACCACTGGATTCAAGCTAGCCTGGCTGATAAGGGTTGTGGACCGAAACCGGTCCCAGGATGCTTGTTTCTGGTCCAGGGAGTACCTGGCTTGGCCGTTCGGGCTTGACTGGGCCAAGACTTATTTGCATATGGCTGGGTCCAAACTGGGGTGGCGTGGTGAGCAAAAGAATGATGGATTAAACCCAGATATTTGTGGCTGGGGGTGAATGTTTGCATTCTTCAGCATTCCAACAATGATTTCTTGCTTTTACTTTTGTCGCCCTTAGTGGGAAGGGTATGCCCAGACCTGGGTCCCGTGCTCACTGCGCCACTGGATTCAAGCTAGACTGGCTGAAGAGGGATGATGCCCTGAAACCGGTCCCAGGATGCTTGTTTCTGGTCCAGGGAGGACCTGGCTTGGCAGTTTGGGCTGGACTGTTCCCATAAGGAACAGGGTCAAAACTGATTTGCATATGGCTGGGTCTAAACTGGGATGGCGTGGTGAGCAACAGAATGATGGATTAAACCCAGATAATTGTGACTGGGGGTGAATTCTTGCATTCGTCAGCATTCCGTCGATCATTTGTTCTTTTTGCTTTTGCCTCCCTAAGTGGGAAGGGTATGCCCAGACCTGGGTCCCGTGCTCACTGCGCCACTGGATTCAAGCTAGACTGGCTGAAGAGGGGTGATGCCCTGAAAGCGGTTCCAGGATGCTTGTTTCTGGTCCAGGGAGGACCTGGCTTGGCAGTTCGGGCTGGACTTTTCCCATGAGGAACAGGGTCAAGACTGATTTGCATGTGGCAGGGTCCAAACTGGGGTGGCATGGTGAGCAAAAGAACGATGGATTAAACCCAGATCTTTGTGACTGTGGGTGAATGTTTGCATTGTTCAGCATTCCGTACATAATTTATTCCTTTTGCTTTTGTCGCCCTAAGTGGGAAGGGTATGCCCAGACATTGGTCCCGTGCTCACTACGCCACTGGATTCAAGCTAAACTGGCTGATGAGAGGTGATGCCCCAAAACCGGTCCCATGATGCTTGTTTTTGGTCAAGGGAGGACCTGACTTGGAAGTTCAGGCTGGACTGTTCCCATGAGGAACAGGGTCAAGACTGATTTGCATATGGCTGGGTGAAACTGGGGTGGTGTGGTGAGTAAAAGAACGATGGATTAAACCCAGATCTTTGTGACTGGGCGTGAATGTTTGCATTGTTCAGCATTCCGTCCGTCATTTGTTCCTTTTGCCGCCTTAAGTGGGAAGAGTATGTCCAGACATGGGTACCTTGCTCACTGCGCTGATGGATCCAAGCTAGCCTGGCTTATGAGGGGTGATGCCCCAAAACCAGTCCCAGGATGCTTGTTTCTGGTCCAGGGAGGACCTCTCTTGGCAGTATGGACTGGATTGTTCCCATGAGGAACAGGGTCAAGACTGATTTGCATATGCTGGGTCCAAACTGGGGTTGCTTGGTGAGCAAAAGAACGATGGATTAAACCCAGACCTTTGTGACTGGGGGTGAATGTTTGCATTGTTCAGCATTCCATCCATCATTTGTTACTTTTGCTTTTGTTGCCCTAAGTGGGAACGGTATGCATAGACTTGGGCCCCCTGCTCACGGCGCCACTGGATTCAAGCTATCCTGGCTGATGAGCGTTGATGCACCGAAACCTGACCCAGAATGCTTGTTTCTGGTCTAGGGAGTATCTGGCTTGGCAGTTCGGGCTGGACTGTTCCCATGAGGAACTGGTTCAAGACTGATTTGCATATGGCTGGGTCCAAACTGGGGTGGCGTGGTGAGCAAAATAATATTGTTTTAAACCCAGATCTTTGTGACTGGGGGTGAATGTTTGCATTCTTTAGCATTCCAACAATCATTTGTTGCTTTTGTTTTTGTCACCCTAAGTGGGAAGGGTATGCCCAGACCTGGGTCCCGTGCTCACTGCACCACTGGATTAAAGCTAGACTAGCTGAAGAGGGTGATGCCCTGAAACCGGTCGCAGGATGCTTGTTTCTGGTCCAGGGAGGACCTGGCTTGGCAGTTCGTGCTGGACTGTTCCCATGAGATACAGGGTCAAGACTGATTTGCATATGGCTGGGTCCAAACTGGGATGGTGTGGTGAGCAAAAGAACAATAGATTAAACCCTGATCTTTGTGACTGGGGGTGAATGCTTGCATTGTTCAGCATTCCGTCCATCATTTGTTCTTTTTGCTTTTGCCTCCCTAAGTGAGAAGGATATGCCCAGACATGGGTTCCTTGCTCCCTGCGCTGATGGATCCAAGCTAGCCTGGCTGATCAGGAGTGATGCCTCGAAACCGGTCCAAGGATGCTTGTTTCCGGTCCAGGGAGGACCTGGCTTGGCAGTTCGGACTGGACTGTTCCCATGAGGAACAGGGTCAAGACTGATTTGCATATGGCTCGGTCCAAACTGGGATGGCGTGGTAAGCAAAAGAACAATGGATTAAACCCATATCTTTGTGACTGGGGGTGAATGTTTGCATTCTTCAGCATTCTGTCTATCATTTGTTTCTTTTACCTTTGTCGCCCGAAGTGGGAAGGGTTGCCCAGACGTGGGTCCCATACTCACTGCACCAACGGATTCAAGCTAGCCTGGCTGATGAGCGGTGATGCCCTGAAACCTGTCCTAGGATTATTGTCTCTGGTCCAGAGAGGACGTGGCTTTGTAGTTCGGGCTGGACTGTTCCGATGAGGAACAGGGTCAAGACTGATTTGCATATGGCTCGGTCCAAACTGGGATGGCGTGGTGAGCAAAAGAACGATGGATTAAACCCAGATCTTTGTGACTGGGGATGAATGTTTGTATTGTTCAGCATTCCGTCCATCATTTGTTCCTTTTGCTTTTGCCTCCCTAAGTGGGAAGGGTATGCCCAGACATGGGTTCCTTGCACACTGCGCTGATGGATCCAAGCTAGACTGGCTGATGAGGGGTGATGCCCCGAAACCGGTCCCAGGATGCTTGTTTCTGGTCCAGGGAGGACCTGGCTTGGCAGTTCGGACTGGATTTTTCCCATGAAGAACAGGGTCAAGACTGATTTGCATATGGCTGGGTCCAAACTGGGATGGTGTGGTGAGCAAAAGAACGATGGATTAAACCCAGATTTTTGTGACTGGGAGTGAATGCTTGCATTGTTCAGCATTCCGTCCATCATTTATTCCTTATGCTTTTGTCGCCCTAAGTGGGAAGGGTAAGCCCAGACCTGGGTCCCTTGCTCACTGCACCACAGGATTCAAGCTAGACTGGCTGAAGAGGGGTGATGCCCTGAAACCGGTCCCAGGATGCTTGTTTCTGGTCCAGGGAGACCTGACTTGGCAGTTCGGGCTGGACTGTTCCCATGAGGAACAGGGTCAAGACTGATTTGCATATGGCTGGGTCCAAACTGGGGTGGCGTGGTGAGCAAAAGAACAATGGATTAAACCCAGATCTTTGTGACTGGGGATGAATGTTTGTATTGTTCAGCATTCCGTCCATCATTTGTTCCTTTTGCTTTTGTCACCCTAAGTGGGAAGGGTATGCCCAGACGTGGGTCCTGTGCTCACTGCACCACTGGATTCAAGCTAGCCTCGCTGATGAGGGTGATGCTTCGAAACCGGTCCCAGGATGCTTGTTTCTGGCCCAGGGAGGACATGGCTTGGCAGTTCGGGCTGGACTGTTCCCATGAGGAACAGGGTCAAGACTGATTTGCATATGGCTGGGTCCAGACTGGGATGGCGTGGTGATCAAAAGAATGATGGATTAAACCCAGATCTTTGTGACTGGGGCTGAACGTTTGCATTTTTCAGCATTCTGTCCATCATTTGTTCCTTTTGCTTTTGTCACCCTATGTGGGAAGGGTATGCCCAGACATTGGTCCTGTGCTCACTGCACTACTGGATTCAAGCTAGCCTGGCTGGTGAGGGGTGATGCCCCAAAACTGGTCCCAGGATGCTTGTTTCTGGTCCAGGGAGGACCTGGTTTGGCAGTTCAGGCCGGACTGTTCCCATGAGGAACAGGGTCAAGACTGATTTGCATTTGGCTGGGTCCAAACTGGGGTGGCGTGGTGAGCAAAAGAACAATGGATTAAACTCAGATCTTTGTGACTGGGGGTGAAAGATTGCATTGTTCATCATTCTGTCCATCATTTGTTCCTTTTGCTTTTGTCGCCATAAGTGGAAGGGTATGCCCAGACGTGGGTCCCGTGCTCACAGCGCCAATGGATTCAAGCTAGCCTGGCTTATGAGGGGTGATGCCCCGAAACAGGTCCCAGGATGCTTGTTTCTGGTCCAGGGAGGGCCTGGCTTGGCAGTTCCGGCTGGACTGTTCCCATGAGGAACAGGGTCAAGATTGATTTGCATATGGCTGGGCCAAAACTGGGAATGCGTGGTGAGCAAAAGAACAATGGATTAAACCCAGATCTTTGTGACTGGGGGTGAAAGTTTGCATTGTTCAGCATTCTGTCCATCATTTGTTCCTTTTGCTTTTGTCGCCATAAGTGGGAAGGGTATGCTCAGACATGGGTCCTGTGCTCACTGTGCCACTGGATTCAAGCTAGCTTGGCAGATAAGGGGTGATGCCCCGAAACCAGTCCCAGGATGCTCGTTTCTGGTCCAGGGAGGACCTGGCTTGGCAGTTCCGGCTGGACTGTTCCCATGAGGAACAGGGTCAAGACTGATTTGCCTATGGCTGGGTCCAAACAGGGGTGGTGTGGTGAGGAAAAGAACGATGGACTAAACCCAGATCTTTGTGACTGGGGTGAAAGTTTGCATTGTTCAGCATTCCGTCCATCATTTGTTCCTTTTGCTTTTGTCGCCCTAAGTGGGAAGGGTATGCCCAGAAGTGGGTCCAGTGCTCACTGCACCACTGGATTCAAGCTAGCCTGGCTGATGAGGGGTGATGCCAGAAAACCGGTCCCAGGATGCTTGTTTCTGGTCCATGGAGGACCTGGCTTGGCAGTTCAGGCTGGACTGTTCCCTTGAGGAAGAGGGCCAAGACTGATTTGCATATGACTGGGTCCAAACTGGGGTGGCGTGGTGAGCAAAAGAACGATGGATTAAACCCAGATCTTTGTGACTGGAGTTGATCGTTTGCATTTTTCAGCATTCTGTCCATCATTTGTTCCTTTAGCTTTTGTCGCCATAAGTGGGAATGGTATGCTCAGACGTGGGTCCTTTGCTCACCGCACCACTGGTTTCAAGCTAGCCTGGCTGATGAGGGGTGGTGCCACGAAACCGGTCCCAGGATCCTTGTTTCTGGTCCAGGGATGACCTGGCTTGGCAGTTCAGGCTGGACTGTTCCCATGAGGAACAGGGTCAAGACTGATTTGCCTATGGCTGGGTACAAACTGGGGTGGCGTGGTGAGCAAAAGAACGATGGACTAAACCCAGATCTTTGTGACTGGGGTGAAAGTTTGCATTGTTCAGCATTCCGTCCATCATTTGTTCCTTTTGCTTTTGTCGCCCTAAGTGGGAAGGGTATGCCCAGAAGTGGGTCCAGTGCTCACTGCACCACTGGATTCAAGCTAGCCTGGCTGATATGGGGTGATGCCGCAAAACCGGTCCCAGGATGCTTGTTTCTGGTCCATGGAGGACCTGGCTTGGCATTTCAGGCTGGACTGTTCCCATGAGGAAGAGGGTCAAGACTGATTTGCATATGGCTGGGTCCAAACTGGGGTGGCGTGGTGAGCAAAGAAACGAAGGATTAAACCCAGATCTTTGTGACTCGGGGTGAAAGTTTGCATTGTTTAGCATTCTGTCCATCATTTGTTCCTTTTGCATTTGTTGCCATAAGTGGGAAGGGTATGCTCAGACGTGAGTCCCATGCTCACTGCACCGATGGATAGAAATTAGCCTGGCTGATGAGGGGTGATACCCCGAAACCGGTCCCAGGATGCTGTTTTTGGTCCAGGGAGGACCTGGCTTGGCAGTTCGGGCTAGACTGTTCCCATGAGGAACAGGGTCAATACTGATTTGCATATGGCTGGGTCCAAATTGGGGTGGCATGGTGAGCAAAAGAACGATGGATTAAACCCAGATCTTTGTGACTGGGATTGAATGTTTGCATTGTTCAGCATTCCGTCCATAATTTGTTCCTATTGCTTTTGTCACCCTAAAAGGGAAGGGTATGCCCAGACGTGGGTCCCGTGCTAACTGCGTCACTGGATTCTAGCTAGCCTCGCTGATGAGGGTGATGCTTCGAAACCAGTCCCAGGATGCTTGTTTCTGGTCCAGGGAGGGCCTGGCTTGGCAGTTCGGGCTGGACTGTTCCCATGAGGAACAGGGTCAAGACTGGTTTGCATAGGGCTGGGTCCAAACTGGGGTGGCGTGGTGAGATAAACAACAATGGATTATACTCATATCTTTGTGACTGGGGCTGAACGTCTGCATTTTTCAGCATTCTGTCCATCATTTGTTCCTTTTGCTTTTGTCTCCATAAGTGGGAAGGGTATGCTCAGACGTGGGTCCCGTGCTCACTGTACCGATGGATACAAGTTTGCATAGAAACCGGTCCCAGGATGCTGTTTCTGGTCCAGGGAGGACTTGGCTTGGCAGTTCGGATGGACTGTTCCCATGAGGAACAGGGTCAATACTGATTTGAATATGGCTGGGTCCAAACTGGGGTGGCGTGGTGAGCAAAAGAACAATTTATTAAACCCAGAGCTTTGTGACTCGGGGTGAATGTTTGCATTGTTCAGCATTCCGTTCATAATTTTTTCCTTTTGCGACTTAAGTGGGAAAGGTATGCCCAGACGTGGGTCCAGTGCTCACTGCGCCACAGGATTCAAGCTAGCCTGGCTGATGAGGGGTGATGCCCCTAAACTGGTCCCAGGATGCTTGTTTCTGGACCAGGGAGGACCTGGCTTGGCAGTTCAGGCTTGCCTGTTTCCATGAGGAACAGGGTCAAGACTGATTTGCATATGGCTGGGTGCAAACAGGGGTGCCGTAGTGAGCAAAAGAACAATGGATTAAACCGAGCTCTTTGTGACTGGGGGTAAAAGTTTGCATTGTTCAGCATTCCGTCCATCATTTGTTCCTTTTGCTTTTGTCGCCCTAAGTGGGAAGGGTATGCTCAGATGTGGGTCCTGTGCTCACTGCACCACTGGATTCAGGCTAGCCTGGCTTATGAGGGGTGATGCCCTGAAACCGGTCCCAGGATGCTTGTTTCTGGACCAGGGAGGACCTGTCTTGGCAGTTTGGGCTGGACTGTTTCCATTAGGAACAGGGTCAAGACTGATTTGCATATGGCTGGGTCCAAGCTGGGGTGGCGTGGTGAGTAAAAGAACGATGGATTAAACCCAGATCTTTGTGACTGGGGGTGAAAGTTTGCATTCTGTTCATCATTTGTTACTTTTGCCACCTTAAGAGGGAAGGGTATGCCCAGACGTGGGTCCCATGCTCACTGCGCCACTGGATTCAAGCTAGCCTGGCTGATGAGGGGTGATGCCCCGAAACCGGTCCCGGGTTGCTTGTTTCTGGTCCAGGGAGGACCTGGCTTGGCAGATCGGGCTGGACTGTTCCCATGAGGAACAGGGTCAAGACTGATTTGCATGTGGCAGGGTCCAAACTGGGGTGGCATGGTGAGCGAAAGAATGATGGATTAAACCCAGACCTTTGTGACTGGGAGTGAATGTTTGCATTGTTCAGCATTCCATCCATCATTTGTTCCTTTTGCTTTTATTGCCCTAAGTGGGAAGGGTATGCCCAGACCTGGGTCCCGTGCTCACTGCGCCACTGGATTCAAGCTAGACTGGCTGAAGAGGGGTGATGCCCTGAAAGCGGTTCCAGGATGCTTGTTTCTGGTCCAGGGAGGACCTGGCTTGGCAGTTCAGGCTGGACTTTTCCCATGAGGAACAGGGTCAAGACTGATTTGCATATGGCTGGGTCCAAACTGGGATGGTGTGGTGAGCAATAGAACAATGGATTAAACCCAGATGTTTGTGACTGGGGGTGAATTCTTGCATTGTTCAGCATTCCGTCCATCATTTGTTCTGTTTGCTTTTGCCTCCCTTAGTGGGAAGGGTATGCCCAGACGTGGGTCCCGTGCTCCCTGCACCACTGGATTCAAGCTAGCCTGGCTGATGAGGGGTGATGCCCTGAAACCGGTCCCGGGTTGCTTGTTTCTGGTCCAGGGAGGACCTGGCTTGGCAGATCGGGCTGGACTGTTCCCATGAGGAACAGGGTCAAGACTGATTTGCATGTGGCAGGGTCCAAACTGGGGTGGCATGGTGAGCAAAAGAACGATGTATTAAACCCAGATCTTTGTGACTGTGGGTGAATGTTTGCATTGTTCAGCATTCCGTACATAATTTATTCCTTTTGATTTTGTCGCCCTAAGTGGGAAGGGTATGCCCAGACATTGGTCCCGTGCTCACTACGCCACTGGATTCAAGCTAAACTGGCTGATGAGAGGTGATGCCCCAAAACCGGTCCCATGATGCTTGTTTTTGGTCAAGGGAGGACCTGACTTGGCAGTTCAGGCTGGACTGTTCCCATGAGGAACAGGGTCAAGACTGATTTGCATATGGCTGGGTGAAACTGGGGTGGTGTGGTGAGTAAAAGAACGATGGGTTAAACCCAGATCTTTGTGACTGGGCGTGAATGTTTTCATTGTTCAGCATTCCGTCCGTCATTTGTTCCTTTTGCCACCTTAAGTGGGAAGAGTATGTCCAGACATGGGTTCCTTGCTCACTGCGCTGATGGATCCAAGCTAGCCTGGCTTTTGAGGGGTGATGCCCCAAAACCGGTCCCAGGATGCTTGTTTCTGGTCCAGGGAGGACCTGTCTTGGCAGTATGGACTGGATTGTTCCCATGAGGAACAGGGTCAAGACTGATTTGCATATGCTGGGTCCAAACTGGGGTGGCTTGGTGAGCAAAAGAACGATGGATTAAACCCAGACCTTTGTGACTGGGGGTGAATGTTTGCATTGTTCAGCATTCCATCCATCATTTGTTACTTTTGCTTTTGTTGCCCTAAGTGGGAACGGTATGCATAGACTTGGGCCCCTGCTCACGGCGCCACTGGATTCAAGCTATCCTGGCTGATGAGCGTTGATGCACCGAAACCTGTGCCAGGATGCTTGTTTCTGGTCTAGGGAGTATCTGGCTTGGCAGTTCGGGCTGGACTGTTCCCATGAGGAACTGGGTCAAGACTGATTTGCATATGGCTGGGTCCAAACTGGGGTGGCGTGGTGAGCAAAATAATATTGTTTTAAACCCAGATCTTTGTGACTGGGGGTGAATGTTTGCATTCTTTAGCATTCCAACAATCATTTGTTGCTTTTGTTTTTGTCACCCTAAGTGGGAAGGGTATGCCCAGACCTGGGTCCCGTGCTCACTGCACCACTGGATTAAAGCTAGACTAGCTGAAGAGGGATGATGCCCTGAAACCGGTCGCAGGATGCTTGTTTCTGGTCCAGGGAGGACCTGGCTTGGCAGTTCGTGCTGGACTGTTCCCATGAGATACAGGGTCAAGACTGATTTGCATATGGCTGGGTCCAAACTGGGATGGTGTGGTGAGCAAAAGAACAATAGATTAAACCCTGATCTTTGTGACTGGGGGTGAATGCTTGCATTGTTCAGCATTCCGTCCATCATTTGTTCTTTTTGCTTTTGCCTCCCTAAGTGAGAAGGATATGCCCAGACATGGGTTCCTTGCTCCCTGCGCTGATGGATCCAAGCTAGCCTGGCTGATCAGGAGTGATGCCTCGAAACCGGTCCAAGGATGCTTGTTTCCGGTCCAGGGAGGACCTGGCTTGGCAGTTCGGGCTGGACTGTTCCCATGAGGAATAGGGTCAAGACTGATTTGCATATGGCTCGGTCCAAACTTGGATGGCCTGGTAAGCAAAAGAACAATGGATTAAACCCATATCTTTGTGACTGGGGGTGAATGTTTGCATTCTTCAGCATTCTGTCTATCATTTGTTTCTTTTACCTTTGTCGCCCGAAGTGGGAAGGGTTGCCCAGACGTGGGTCCCATACTCACTGCACCAACGGATTCAAGCTAGCCTGGCTGATGAGCGGTGATGCCCTGAAACCTGTCCCAGGATTATTGTCTGTGGTCCAGAGAGGACGTGGCTTTGTAGTTCGGGCTGGACTGTTCCGATGAGGAACAGGGTCAAGACTGATTTGCATATGGCTCGGTCCAAACTGGGATGGCGTGGTGAGCAAAGTAACAATGGATTAAACCCAGATCTTTGTGACTGGGGATGAATGTTTGTATTGTTCAGCATTCGGTCCATCATTTGTTCCTTTTGCTTTTGCCTCCCTAAGTGGGAAGGGTATGCCCAGACATGGGTTCCTTGCACACTGCGCTGATGGATCCAAGCTAGACTGGCTGATGATGGGTGATGCCCCGAAACCGGTCCCAGGATGCTTGTTTCTAGTCCAGGGAGGACCTGGCTTGGCAGTTCGGACTGGATTTTTCCCATGAAGAACAGGGTCAAGACTGATTTGCATATGGCTGGGTCCAAACTGGGATGGTGTGGTGAGCAAAAGAACGATGGATTAAACCCAGATTTTTGTGACTGGGAGTGAATGCTTGCATTGTTCAGCATTCCGTCCATCATTTATTCCTTATGCTTTTGTCGCCCTAAGTGGGAAGGGTAAGCCCAGACCTGGGTCCCTTGCTCACTGCACCACAGGATTCAAGCTAGACTGGCTGAAGAGGGGTGATGCCCTGAAACCGGTCCCAGGATGCTTGTTTCTGGTCCAGGGAGGACCTGACTTGGCAGTTCGGGCTGGACTGTTCCCATGAGGAACAGGGTCAAGACTGATTTGCATATGGCTGGGTCCAAACTGGGGTGGCGTGGTGAGCAAAAGAACAATGGATTAAACCCAGATCTTTGTGACTGGGGATGAATGTTTGTATTGTTCAGCATTCCGTCCATCATTTGTTCCTTTTGCTTTTGTCACCCTAAGTGGGAAGGGTATGCCCAGACGTGGGTCCTGTGCTCACTGTGCCACTGGATTCAAGCTAGCCTCGCTGATGAGGGTGATGCTTCGAAACCGGTGCCAGGATGCTTGTTTCTGGCCCAGGGAGGACATGGCTTGGCAGTTCGGGCTGGACTGTTCCCATGAGGAACAGGGTCAAGACTGATTTGCATATGGCTGGGTCCAGACTGGGATGGCGTGGTGATCAAAAGAATGATGGATTAAACCCAGATCTTTGTGACTGGGGCTGAACGTTTGCATTTTTCAGCATTCTGTCCATCATTTGTTCCTTTTGCTTTTGTCACTCTATGTGGGAAGGGTATGCCCAGACATTGGTCCTGTGTGCACTGCGCTACTGGATTCAAGCTAGCCTGGCTGGTGAGGGGTGATGCCCCAAAACTGGTCCCAGGATGCTTGTTTCTGGTCTAGGGAGGACCTGGTTTGGCAGTTCAGGCTGGACTGTTCCCATGAGGAACAGGGTCAAGACTGATTTGCATTTGGCTGGGTCCAAACTGGGGTGGCGTGGTGAGCAAAAGAACGATGGATTAAACTCAGATCTTTGTGACTGGGGGTGAAAGATTGCATTGTTCAGCATTCTGTCCATCATTTGTTCCTTTTGCTTTTGTCGCCATAAGTGGGAAGGGTATGCTCAGAAGTGAGTCCAGTGCTCACTGCACCACTGGATTCAAGCTAGCCTGGCTGATGAGGGGTGATGCCAGAAAACCGGTCCCAGGATGCTTGTTTCTGGTCCATGGAGGACCTGGCTTGGCAGTTCAGGCTGGACTGTTCCCTTGAGGAAGAGGGTCAAGACTGATTTGCATATGACTGGGTCCAAACTGGGGTGGCGTGGTGAGCAAAAGAACGATGGATTAAACCCAGATCTTTGTGACTGGAGTTGATCGTTTGCATTTTTCAGCATTCTGTCCATCATTTGTTCCTTTAGCTTTTGTCGCCATAAGTGGGAATGGTATGCTCAGACGTGGGTCCTGTGCTCACCGCACCACTGGATTCAATCTAGCCTGGCTGATATGGGGTGGTGCCACGAAACCGGTCCCAGGATCCTTGTTTCTGGTCCAGGGATGACCTGGCTTGGCAGTTCAGGCTGGACTGTTCCCATGAGGAACAGGGTCAAGACTGATTTGCCTATGGCTGGGTACAAACTGGGGTGGCGTGGTGAGCAAAGTAACGATGGATTAAACCCAGATCTTTGTGACTCGGGGTGAAAGTTTGCATTGTTTAGCATTCTGTCCATCATTTGTTCCTTTTGAATTTGTTGCCATAAGTGGGAAGGGTATGCTCAGACGTGAGTCCCATGCTCACTGCACCGATGGATAGAAGTTAGCCTGGCTGATGAGGGGTGATACCCCGAAAACAGTCCCAGGATGCTCCTTTCTGGTCCAGGGAGGACCTGGCTTGGCAGTTTTGGCTGGACTGTTCCCATGAGGAACAGGGTCAAGACTGATTTGCCTATGGCTGGGTCCAAACAGGGGTGGGGTGGTGAGGAAAAGAACGATGGACTAAACCCAGATCTTTGTGACTGGGGTGAAAGTTTGCATTGTTCAGCATTCCGTCCATCATTTGTTCCTTTTGCTTTTGTCGCCCTAAGTGGGAAGGGTATGCCCTGAAGTGGGTCCAGTGCTCACTGCACCACTGGATTCAAGCTAGCCTGGCTGATGAGGGGTGATGCCAGAAAACCGGTGCCAGGATGCTTGTTTCTGGTCCATGGAGGACCTGGCTTGGCAGTTCAGGCTGGACTGTTCCCTTGAGGAAGAGGGTCAAGACTGATTTGCATATGACTGGGTCCAAACTGGGGTGGCGTGGTGAGCAAAAGAACGATGGATTAAACCCAGATCTTTGTGACTGGAGTTGATCGTTTGCATTTTTCAGCATTCTGTCCATCATTTGTTCCTTTAGCTTTTGTCGCCATAAGTGGGAATGGTATGCTCAGACGTGGGTCCTGTGCTCACCGCACCACTGGATTCAATCTAGCCTGGCTGATGAGGGGTGGTGCCACGAAACCGGTCCCAGGATCCTTGTTTCTGGTCCAGGGATGACCTGGCTTGGCAGTTCAGGCTGGACTGTTCCCATGAGGAACAGGGTCAAGACTGATTTGCCTATGGCTGGGTACAAACTGGGGTGGCGTGGTGAGCAAAAGAACGATAGACTAAACCCAGATCTTTGTGACTGGGGTGATAGTTTGCATTGTTCAGCATTCCGTCCATCATTTGTTCCTTTTGCTTTTGTCGCCCTAAGTGGGAAGGGTATGCCCAGAAGTGGGTCCAGTGCTCACTGCACCACTGGATTCAAGCTAGCCTGGCTGATGAGGGGTGATGCCGCAAAACCGGTCCCCGGATGCTTGTTTCTGGTCCATGGAGGACATGGCTTGGCATTTCAGGCTGGACTGTTCCCATGAGGAAGAGGGTCAAGACTGATTTGCATATGGCTGAGTCCAAACTTGGGTGGCGTGGTGAGCAAAGTAACGGTGGATTAAACCCAGATCTTTGTGACTCGGGGTGAAAGTTTGCATTGTTTAGCATTCTGTCCATCATTTGTTCCTTTTGAATTTGTTGCCATAAGTGGGAAGGGTATGCTCAGACGTGAGTCCCATGCTCACTGCACCGATGGATAGAAGTTAGCCTGGCTGATGAGGGGTGATACCCCGAAACCGGTCCCAGGATGCTGTTTTTGGTCCAGGGAGGACCTGGCTTGGCAGTTCGGGCTAGACTGTTCCCATGAGGAATAGGGTCAATACTGATTTGCATATGGCTGGGTCCAAATTGGGGTGGCGTGGTGAGCAAAAGAACGATGGATTAAACCCAGATCTTTGTGACTGGGATTGAATGTTTGCATTGTTCAGCATTCCGTCCATAATTTGTTCCTTTTGCTTTTGTCACCCTAAAAGGGAAGGGTATGCCCAGACTTGGGTCCCGTGCTAACTGCGCCACTGGATTCTAGCTAGCCTCACTGATGAGGGTGATGCTTCGAAACCAGTCCCAGGATGCTTGTTTCTGGTCCAGGGAGGGCCTGGCTTGGCAGTTCGGGCTGGACTGTTCCCATGAGGAACAGGGTCAAGACTGGTTTGCATATGGCTGGGTCCAAACTGGGGTGGCGTGGTGAGATAAACAACGATGGATTATACTCATATCTTTGTGACTGGGGCTGAACGTCTGTATTTTTCAGCATTTTGTCCATCATTTGTTCCTTTTGCTTTTATCGCCATAAGTGGGAAGGGTATGCTCAGACGTGGGTCCAGTGCTCACTGTACCGATGGATACAAGTTAGAGTGGCTGATGAGGGGTGATACCCCGAAACCGGTCCCAGGATGCTGTTTCTGGTCCAGGGAGGACTTGGCTTGGCAGTTCAGGCTGGACTGTTCCCATGAGGAACAGGGTCAATACTGATTTGAATATGGCTGGGTCCAAACTGGGGTGGCGTGGTGAGCAAAAGAACAATTTATTAAACACAGAGCTTTGTGACTCGGGGTGAATGTTTGCATTGTTCAGCATTCCGTTCATCATTTTTTCCTTTTGCTTTGGTCGACTTAAGTGGGAAAGGTATGCCCAGGCGTGGGTCCAGTGCTCACTGCGCCACAGGATTCAAGCTAGCCTGGCTGATGAGGGGTGATGCCCCTAAACTGGTCCCAGGATGCTTGTTTCTGGACCAGGGAGGACCTGGCTTGGCAGTTCAGGCTTGCCTGTTTCCATGAGGAACAGGGTCAAGACTGATTTGCATATGGCTGGGTGCAAACAGGGGTGCCGTAGTGAGCAAAAGAACAATGGATTAAACCGAGCTCTTTGTGACTGGGGGTAAAAGTTTGCATTGTTCAGCATTCCGTCCATCATTTGTTCCTTTTGCTTTTGTCGCCCTAAGTGGGAAGGTATGCCGAGATGTGGGTCCCGTGCTAACTGCGCCACTGGATTCAAGCTAGCCTGGCTGATGAGGGGTGATGCCCCGAAACCGATCCCATGATGCTTGTTTCTGGTCCAGGGAGGATCTGGCTTGGCAGTTTGGGCTGGACTGTTTCCTTGAGGAACAGGGTCAAGATTGATTTGCATATGACTGGGTCCAAACTGGGGTTGCGTGGTGAGCAAAAGAACGATGGATTAAACCCAGATCTTTGTTACTGGGGGTGAAAGTTTGCATTGTTCAGCATTCTGTCCATCATTTGTTCCTTTTGCTTTTGTCGCCATAAGTGGGAAGGGTATGCTCAGACGTGGGTTCCGTGCTCACTTTGCCGATAGATACAAGTTAGCCTGGCTGATGAGGGGTGATACCCCAAAACCGGTCCCAGGATGCTGTTTCTGGTCCAGGGAGGACCTGGCTTGGCGGTTCGGGCTGGACTGTTCCCATGAGGAACAGGGTCAAGAATGATTTGCATATGGCTGGGTCCAAACTGGGGTGGCGTGGTGAGCAATAGAACGATGGATTAAACCCAGATCTTTGTGACTGGGGATGAATGTTTGTATTGCTCAGCATTCCGTCCATCATTTGTTCCTTTTGCCGCCAGAAGTGGGAAGGGTATGCCCAGACGTGGGTTTCCCTGCTCACTTTGCCGATAGATACAAGTTAGCCTGGCTGATGAGGGGTGATACCCCAAAACCGGTCCCAGGATGCTGTTTCTGGTCCAGGGAGGACCTGGCTTGGCGGCTCGGGCTGGACTGTTCCCATGAGGAACAGGGTCAAGACTGATTTGCATTTGGCTGGGTCCAAACTGGGATGGCTTGGTGAGCAATAGAACAATGGATTAAACCCAGATCATTGTGACTGGGGGTGAATGCTTGCATTTTTCAGCATTCCGTCTATCATTTTTTCTTTTTGCTCTTGCCTCCCTAAGTGGGAAGGGTATGCCCAGACATGGGTTCCTTGCACACTACGCTGATGGATCCAAGCTAGACTGGCTGATGAGGGAGGATGCCGCGAAACTGGTCCCAGTATGTTTGTTTCTGGTCCAGTGAGGACCTGGCTTGATAGTTCGGGCTGGATTGTTCCCATGAGGAACAGGGTCAAGACTGATTTGCATATGGCTGTGTCCAAATTCGGGTGGCGTGGTGAGCAAAAGAACGATGGATTAAACCCAGATCTTTGTGACTGGGGGTGAATGTTTGTATTGTTCAGCATTCCGTCCATCATTTGTTCCTTTTGCTTTTGTCACCCTAAGTGGGAAGGGTATGCCCAGACGTGGGTCCTGTGCTCACTGCGCCACTGGATTCAAGCTAGCCTCGCTGATGAGGGTGATGCTTCGAAACCGGTCCCAGGATGCTTGTTTCTGGCCCAGGGAGGACATGGCTTGGCAGTTCGGGCTGGACTGTTCCCATGAGGAACAGGGTCAAGACTGATTTGCATATGGCCGGGTCCAGACTGGGATGGCGTGGTGATCAAAAGAATGATGGATTAAACCCAGATCTTTGTGACTGGGGCTGTACGTTTGCATTTTTCAGCATTCTGTCCATCATTTGTTCCTTTTGCTTTTGTCACCCTATGTGGGAAGCGTATGCCCAGACATTGGTCCTGTGCTCACTGCGCTACTGGATTCAAGCTAGCCTGGCTGGTGAGGGGTGATGCCCCAAAAATGGTTCCAGGATGCTTGTTTCTGGTCCAGGGAGGACCTGGCTTGGCAGTTCAGGCTGGGCTGTTCCCATGAGGAACAGGGTCAAGACTGATTTGCATATGGCTGGGTCCAAACTGGGGTGGCGTGGTGAGCAAAAGAACGATGGATTAAACTCAGATCTTTGTGACTGGGGGTGAAAGATTGCATTGTTCATCATTCTGTCCATCATTTGTTCCTTTGGCTTTTGTCGCCATAAGTGGGAAGGGTATGCCCAGACGTGGGTCCCATGCTCACAGCGCCAATGGTTTCAAGCTAGCCCGGCTGATGAGGGGTGATGCCCCGAAACAGGTCCCAGGATGCTTGTTTCTGGTCCAGGGAGTCCCTGGCTTGGCAGTTCAGGCTGGACTTTTCCCATGAGGAACAGGGTCAAGACTGATTTGCATATGGCTGGGCCAAAACTGGGAATGCGTGGTGAGCAAAAGAACAATGGATTAAACCCAGATCTTTGTGACTGGCAGTGAAATTTTCATTGTTCAACATTCAGTCCATCATTTGTTCCTTTTGCTTTTGTCGCTGTAAGTGGGAAGGGTATGCCTAGACTTGGGTCCCGTGCTCACAGTGCCACTGTATTCAAGCTAGTTTGGCTGATGAGGGGTGATGCCCCGAAACTGGTCCCAGGATGCTCGTTTCTGGTCCAGGGAGGAACTGGCTTGGCAGTTCAGGCTGGACTGTTCCCATGAGGAAAATGGTCAAGACTGATTTGCCTATGGCTGGGTCCAAACTGGGGTGGCGTGGTGAGCAAAAGAACGATGGACTAAACCCAGATCTTTGTGACTGGGGTGAAAGTTTGCATTGTTCAGCATTCCGTCCATCATTTGTTCCTTTTGCTTTTGTCGCCCTAAGTGGGAAGGGTATGCCCAGAAGTGGGTCCAGTGCTCACTGCACCACTGGATTCAAGCTAGCCTGGCTGATGAGGGGTGATGCCACAAAACCGGACCCAGGATGCTTGTTTCTGGTCCATGGAGGACCTGGCTTGGCATTTCAGGCTGGACTGTTCCCATGAGGAAGAGGGTCAAGACTGATTTGCATATGGATGGGTCCAAACTGGGGTGGCATGGTGAGCAAAGTAACGATGGATTAAACCCAGATCTTTGTGACTCGGGGTGAAAGTTTGCATTGTTTAGCATTCTGTCCATCATTTGTTCCTTTTGCTTTTGTCACCATAAGTGGGAAGGGTATGCTCAGACGTGGGTCCCATGCTCACTGCACTGATGGATAGAAGTTAGCCTGGCTGATGAGGGGTGATACCCCGAAACCGGTCCCAGGATGCTGTTTCTGGTCCAGGGAGGACCTGGCTTGGCAGTTCGGTCTGGACTGTTCCCATGAGGAACAGGGTCAAGACTGGTTTGCATATGGCTGGGTCCAAACTGGGGTGGCGTGGTGAGCAAAACAACGATGGATTATACTCATATCATTGTGACTGGGGCTGAACGTTTGCATTTTTCAGCATTCTGTCCATCATTTGTTCCTTTTGCTTTTGTCGCCATAAGTGGGAAGGGTATGCTCAGACGTGGGTCCCGTACTCACTGTGCCGATGGATACAAGTTAGCGTGGCTGAAGAGGGGTGATACCCCGAAACCGGTCCCAGGATGCTTGTTTCTGGTCCAGGGAGGACCTGGCTTGGCAGTTCAGGCTGGACTGTTCCCATGAGGAACAGGGTCAATACTGATTTGAATATGGCTGGGTCCAAACTGGGGTGGCGTGGTGAGCAAAAGAACAATTTATTAAACCCAGAGCTTTGTGACTGGGGGTGAATGTTTGCATTGTTCAGCATTCCGTCCATCATTTGTTCCTTTTGCTTTTGTCGACTTAAGTCGGAAAGATATGCCCAGACGTGGGTCCAGTGCCCGCTGCGCCACAGGATTCAAGCTAGCCTGGCTGATGAGGGGTGATGCCCCAAAACTGGTCCCAGGATGCTTGTTCTGGTCCAGGGAGGACCTGGCTTGGCAGTTCGGGCTGGACTGTTCCCATGAGGAACAGGGTCAATACTGATTTGCATATGGCTGGGTCCAAACTGGGGTGGCGTGGTGAGCAAAAGAACGATGGATTAAACCTAGATCTTTTTGACTGGGGGTGAAAGTTTGCATTGTTCAGCATTCCGTCCATCATTTGTTCCTTTTGCTTTTGTCGCCCTAAGTGGGAACGGTATGCCCAGACGTGGGTCTCCTGCTCACTGCACCACTGGATTCAAGCTAGCCTGGCTGATGATGGGTGATGCTCCGAAACCTGTCCCAGGATGCTTGTTTCTGGTCCAGGGAGGACCTGGCTTGGCAGTTCAGACTGGACTGTTCCCATGAGGAACAGGGTCAAGACTGATTTGCATATGGCTGGGTCCAAACTGGGGTGGTGTGGTGAGCAAAAGAACAATGGATTAAACTCAGATCTTTGTGACTTGGGGTGAAAGATTGCATTTTTCATCATTCTGTTCATCATTTGTTCCTTTTGCTTTTGTCGCCATAAGTGGGAATGGTATGCCCAGACGTGGGTCCCGTGCTCACAGCGCCACTGGATTCAACATAGCCTGGCTGATGAGGTGTGATGCCCCGAAACCGGTCCCAGGATGCTTGTTTCTGGTCCAGGGAGGGCCTGGCTTGGCAGTTCAGGCTGGACTTTTCCCATGAGGAACAGGGTCAAGACTGATTTGCATATGGCTGGGCCAAAACTGGGGTTGCGTGTTGAGCAAAAGAACAATGGATTAAACCCAGATCTTTGTGACTGGGGGTGAAAGTTTGCATTGTTCAGCATTCTGTCCATCATTTGTTCCTTTTGCTTTTGTCGCCATAAGGGGGAAGGGTATGCTCAGACATGGGTCCTGTGCTCACTGTGCCACTGGATTCAAGCTAGCCTGGCTGATGAGGGGTGATGCGACGAAACCAGTCCCAGGATGCTTGTTTCTGGTCCAGGGAGGACCTGGCTTGGCAGTTCCGGCTCGACTGTTCCCATGAAGAACAGGGTCAAGACTGATTTGCATATGGCTGGGTTCAAACTGGGGTGGCGTGGTGATCAAAAGAATGATAGATTAAACCCAGATCTTTTTGACTGGGGGTGAAAGTTTGCATTGTTCAGCATTCTGTCCATCATTTGTTCCTTTTGCTTTTGTCGCCTTAAGTGGGAAGGGTATGCTCAGACGTGGGTCCCGTGCTCACTGTACCTGTGGATACAAGTTAGCCTGACTGATGAGGGGTGATATCCCGAAACCGGTCCCAGGATGCTGTTTCTGGTCCAGGAAGGACCTGGCTTGGCAGTTCGGGCTGGACTGTTCCCATGAGGAACAGGGTCAGTACTGATTTGCATATGGCTGGGTCCAAACTGGGGTGGCGTGGTGAGCAAAAGAATGATGGATTAAACCCAGATCTTTGTGACTAAGGGTGAAACTTTGCATTGTTCAGCATTCCGTCCATCATTTGTTCCTTTTGCTAATGCTTCAATAATTCAATACATGCATAGATACTGCTGGGATGATTAAATGAGTGCACGTCTAGTGCCTGGATGATTGCAAGAGTGCAAACATAGTATATAGGTGATTTATGCAGTGCATGGATGGTTCATACATGTTTGCTTAAGCCCATGCTGAGCATCTAGCTTATTGGATGAGTGGATGAATAGTGTTTCAGCGATTGGATGCTGCCCATTTCTTTTTGGTTGAGTGAACAGGTAGTGCCTGGATGCTTAGATAACTACATGGGTAGTGCCTGGAGAATTGAATAAGTGCATCAATAGTGCCTGGCTAATTATATGAGTACATGACTAGTGTCTGAGTGACTGCATAATTTCCATTGTTAAAGCTTCAGAGATTGGATGAAAGTAAGTGTATTGCTTGGGTGATTGTATTAGTGCAAGCCTATTGCCTCAGTAATTAAATTACTTCTTAGGTACTGGATGGGTGATAGGTTTACTACAATGGTACTCTCTACGTAATTAGATGAGTGCATGAGTAGAGCCTGAGTGTTTCATCGGTGCACGTGCCTTAGTATTTCAATGACTGCATGGGTTGTAAGTGGGTGTTTAGATGGCTGCATATGTTCTGCGCAAATGTTATGATTGCATAGGTACAGCCTTCTTAATTGCATAAGTCAATAGTTAGTACCTAGGTGATTAGATTAATTTATGGGTAGGGCCTGCATTGTTCAATGACTACATAATTTCTGCCTGCCTGATTGCAAGAGTACATGTGGAGTGTCTAGGCAATTGAAAAACTCCATGGATATTGAATCACTGATTTGATGACTGCCTGAGTAGTGGCTGGGTGATTGCATGAGTGCCTGAATACTGCCTGACTTACTGTGAAAGTACCTCCATTACTGTTAGATACATAACACTTGTCACTATATCTCTGACTCATTGGTTATCTCCTCATGTCAGTATCAAACTACCTCTTTTACTGTATTTATGCTTTTCTTTTGAGCTATGTGTGAGTGAAATCTAGGTATCTCACTTGATATATAATTGCATATATGGTTCTCTAGAAACATGCATTGCTTTGTTACTGAGCATGCACATGCACCAGTAAGTTTCTAAAATGGAAAACAACATTTTGAATTTTTTCAAAGCACAAAACCTTTTGTGAATGGCATACCTACATCATTTCTCAAATATTTCTTCTGCTTCTAAAACATATATTCAGCATATCTCAAACAAAAGTTACGCTCGAAATGAAGCTAGCACAAGAACTCTCGAGGCATTCTGCACTATTAAACCTTCTCAATTTTAAGAAAAACACTACAATCACCATCTACATGAAAATTTCATGAGTCCTAATAACATAGATCACCATGTAAACTTATATGCAATTTCTTAACAGATGTACACCTTCAAGCCATCTTTCCAAAAATATATACCTATCTGCATCTTTAAGTAAACTCAAAACTCCCACCATATATATAGCTATGTGCAATCACAAAAACCATATCTCACCATCTAAGCACATGCAAAGCGGTCATATAAGTTAAAAAACACATTAACAAGCACTTCCCAAAACATACCTAACAAGTATTACTTCTTTCTAATTCATGTACAGGCGTACAACATGTTCTCATCTTTTGTTTCTCACTACACTATTCCTGTTTAATAATGTTACTAAAAGTACTACAACTCCCAGAATGCAAATAACAGATGTATCTATTCTGCACATGATGTTTAGACATCTAAAACATTCTTATTTCCTCATTGCAACTTTCCACAAAACTATACTGTTTTTTTCCATAAAATGCACAATGTAATAAAGAGGCACTAATTCATTTTTCTGTTACTTCGCAAAACATTCACCACTAACCTCCTAAACACATACCCTCTAATAGATAAAGTTCATCTCATATATTTTTTCACATCATTGTGATACTCCTTTTAATCAAACTTCCATATACATCTTCATTTTCAATGTACATTTTTAAAATAATTACAAAGTTATATACATACCAGTGAATTGAGTTTGTAGATTATATTGTTGTTTTAGCTGTTTCTGGATAGTTTTGACACTGTTAAGATGTCTAAAAACTAAACACAATAATGGTACACCACTCTCATACAAAGCAACTCTAAAATGGCAACCTCTTCAGCTTTCCACTCTATCATCATGAGAAAGGCAGCAAATGAAATCATGTCTTTAATTATAGACTACTGCATCTCCAATTGTGAATGGTTAGCATCTGTTAACCCTCTCTCTCGCTTTCAAAACAAGGTTCCTGTTGGCACGTTTTTGAGATATATTTGCGATGATTGCGGTGTACTTGCGAAAAAAACGGGAGTTTAAACCTATATCTAGCTTAATTTTTCTGAAATTTAAATACTACACAACAGTTTATTACATAGTCCTGAGTTGGATATTAAAACTTGCCATTACTTACATGGTGTCATCACCCCACAACTTAAAAAAAATAAATCTGTCTCTTTAACACCCTTCCCCCAATACACTCTTAGCTCAGTGTACCTAGAAACCCAGTGGAACCAGTAGGCCACAAGTTCACAGCACATTCTAGAAGGAACAGGTTATTTCCTAATAAGATACAGCAGGTGTGCTTTATTCCACAGATTCAAAAGCATATCCATGTCTGTATTACATTTCTTTTCTTAAACAACAGCCAATAATAAGACTTCTTGCTAAGGCATCCAACACACTACTTAATTTGATTCACTTTAATGCTAACAGCATCCAATGAAATATATCTTTTTTTTTTTTAAAACACCTCCATGTTAACTGCTCCCAAGCTCCTCACCTCCTGATTGTGCACTGTCGTGATAATGACCTTGGCACATTGACTGGGGTAGGGCTGGAAATCCTAATGAAAGAAACCTTTGCAGAACTGATGTCACTTTTCCCTCACACTTTCTTGGTGTACTCTAATATATGCCAAAGACAGAAATGGAAGTGGTCAAATCAATTCTGTACACAGATTGACAAAGCCAGGAAACATGTTCATAAAACTGTTTCTGCATATGTCAGAGATCATCGCATGGGCTGTATATATAACAACAATCTATGTTTTGACATGCATTGAATTTATAGAAATGATGGAGTGCACTTTACAGAGGAAGATAACAGGGTGTTTCTAAGTAACCTGAAACTCTGCATCCGGTCTTATGTGTAGCAGCCATATACACGCAAGCAACACAAAGGATCTATTCAGAGCCACCCTAGTACCTGAAACATTGTTAATTTTGTTTCAAAAGATCCCTTTGATCAGTTTTTGGGGATCCTCATGACGATGACGCGATGCCCGCAAATATGTCGAAAGAACGGAAAACAGAAGCAAACATTCAATGGCCACCAACACATCCAAAAATAATGTGTAAAAAAAACATTCTGAGCATTGTATTACACATATTACTATATACATACTTCTTTCAAAGCATGTTTAAACTCATATTTTTGTACTAAGTTTCTTTAAAAACCATCTTTCAGACCTATTTTCTGTTTTCACGGTTATTTGGGGCGTTGCAATGGCGTCATTAACTGCTACGACGCGCCTTTTCCATAAAGTCTAAAACACATATATCCATACATATTACAGTATTTTACAATCTAAGGTTTTATTACTGTACACTTCAAACTCATGTTTTTCTAGTGTATTCCTAGAACAACCATCTCTAAAACCTATTTTCCGTTTTCGCAGTGAAGCCGGAGATCATCGCGATCCCCCAGACACATCACGAAAGCGGAAAGCATAAGGAGGAATTCAATAGCCACCACCACATATAAAAATTCTAACTATATAATTAATTCTAACCATCACAGTAGATAACTCACTATATAAATAACTATATAAAATGTTTTTTCAGATTCTCAATATAATACAATTTGTATTAATGATTCACTGATATATTTTTTTATAGTTCCACCAATATTCGCGACGACGTTGATAGTCGTGATGTCCCCGAGATGATACATGGGGTGGCCGCACTGGTGGTCGCAGCGTCATCACAAATATCGTGCGCAATTAAAAAAATCAATTTTGGACAAATAACTTGTGTCACTAACACCCCTGTTTCTCGACCATGGGGTCAGAGTATCTCCACCCTGATCCCTTATGTGGCCTTTCACGCAAATTTTCAGCCCCAGGAACCGTTCCTGAGCAATAAAATGGAGGCTGCAACTTTCTGTTCAGGTTGCATCCAGCCAATCAGAGCATTCCTTTTGGCACATGCAGTCGCGATTAATTGCGGAACCACCGCAAAATATCCGTGGCCAAAGATATCACTATAATTTTCAACTTAAATTTCTCAACAACTGCAGAATGGATTTACACCAAATAAGCAAAAGGCACTTCCTTGAACCAACAGCTACCTCCCTGACAAATTTGGTGTAAGCCCCTTCAGCCGTTCAGTAGTTGTTGAGAAATTTAAGTTGAAAATTATAGATATATCTCTGGCTGTGAAGCCTTTGCAAACAAAAATTAGCTTGTACAGGGAAATGCACTGCTCTGATTGGCTGCCAACACTTCAAACAGGAAGTGTTGGCAGCCATCTTGGGACTCGGCTTCACTGTGTCCCAAAATAAAAAAGTGAAAATAAAGAAAAGGGGGAAGGGTAGGAATACCCTGAACCCCTAGCCATGGTCTTGGGGTCCCCCTGCGACCCCACCACAGCATAAAGGCTTTTTTTATTTAAATTGCCGCAAAAGCATGATATTCGCACATTTGCAGCAAAAAAAAAGCTAGCGCGGGCTCCGTGCTTACTTTTAAATAACCCCCAGGTGGGCTAGGTCCCAGGGATATGTAATAAATGTAGGAGGGGGGCTCACGGGGCCCCCCTCCTAGGGCTTATCTAACCCCTGGGATTGCCTACATCCCCAGGGCACTTTTAATTACTAATGCGGCCCGGGGACCACCACATTCCCGAGGCTATTTCCAAATATTTTGGGGGGCCTCACGAACCCCCCCTGCCCCGGGGACCGCCACCTCCCCGGGTCTAATTTCAATAATATGGGAGGACCTCTTGGACCCCCCTGCCCTGGGGACTGCCACCTCCCCGGGGCTACAACTTGATCACAATTATTGGCAGGATTGTTGTGACTTGATATATCTTTTGTCTATGATATGTTAAACCCAATAAATAAATGTTAATACAAAAAAATTTCCATATCTACTCCGTCAAACTCCAGATGTTGCTAACAACCAGTCGTGTAATAGATGTGTGGAAGATGCAGGAAGCACAGAGTGGAGAGAGCGACCTAGAGTTCTACTAAGATTAATAAATGTGTCACCCCTAAAGACCCTGTAGACTTTCCAGTGAGGGGAACCCCTTACCTATGCAGCACTCAAAAACATTCGTCCACAGTTACCATCCTTAACACTTTATTAGGAAAAGTGTTCTATGGACTACTGTAAAATTGTTTAGAGCACGGATGAGGTATTTAAGATTAGAGGTTTTGGGATAGGGAATTGGTCTACTTTAGATCGGAATTCAATTTGGAATTAATAATAATCCCAAATCAACTGTAAGCATGTGTTTACATGCAACACTGCACTTCATAGCTGCTTTCCCAACGCACATCATGCCTAGAAAAACATACTAAAATATGTGTGCACAAAAAAAGGCCCGAAATTGGATATAACTGTGCCTTAAGTGGCGAACAAACACCCATTCCCTTTGTAATTGCGAATTCCAAAATCAAAAGTTAGTAATGTCTCAGTAATCCCATAATCTTGAATTACCCTACCCCGCAGTATCATTAGTTGCAGGTTCAGGCTGTGGTTTTCCTGCACCTCTGTAATGAGAGCTAGGCTTACCTTTCTATTATACAAATGTTTCATGTCTTTATGTTCTGTCTTTCACGAGTTTGATCTCTTGAGTCTAGTGTTGTTTTTCAGCAATGCCTTGAAATTCGTGCAAATGGCCACACGCAATTCATGTCTTAATCATATGCCATTATTCTTCCATTTCAAGACCTATAAAGAAAGCTAAGATATTCAACAATTTCAATATTTGGGCTAATTAAGCAAACAATTGGAAAAATTCCATCAATTATGCTCTTGGGTGGTATTAGCGTTGATATACTGACGGGTATTGTACTTGAAGGTTGTTTTATATTTTGTACAGCAGTCTTTGTAAGCTCCTAGACGTTTAACTAAGGGCAGACACAAAGATAAGCTGTTTCTCAATTTCTTATTTTACTTTTTTGAATTTTCTGACATTGGTTAGTGTTGAAATGCCACCTCAGGCTAGAGTGGCAACTAACTCTCTTACATCCCTCATTTTTTGTCTTCATCCGTTCCTATTTTCACGTTCCTTCTAATGCTCTTTTATTCACATAAATGTTTTATAAAACTGGAAGTGGCTTGTAAAAAAATCAGTTACAGTATCTTTACAAGTTACTAATTTGATCTTGTTGGAGTTGTACTGAAGAAATCAGATTTTTTTCTCGTTTGGCCAGGATGACATTATGTACCTTTTGAAAAACATTTGACGTGCGAAACTAAAAAGAAATCAACTAAAAAAAGCTTTTGAGCACTAACCTCGACGTCATGTTCTCTTAATATGATCTCACCTATTGCCAGTCTACCAGAAATTGCATTATTTACGTACTCAATTGAATGTGTCCTGGCCTGGATTTTAATTATGACTATTTCCTCCGCATCTATTTTTGAATCAATTCAGTTCAACCCTATGACTCATGGGAAAAAAAGATCATGAACAAAAGCAATACGAAAGGTTCCAATAGGAAATAGCAAAAAAACAGGCACGTTATGACGTCGGTAAGTTTCCTAGGAGAAATATCCTCCATACACAATACAGAAATAGTTTTTCGTTTTGTAGGCAAAGAAAACGGTGCCGCCGCAGTGGCATCGATTGCAAACAGCGGGTAGGGAATAGTGCCAATAACACATTTTACGTTTCCCGCTATAACTGGATTTTTGGATACGGGATATATTAAAGGTTTTAAATTAGCAAATCCGCAGCAGCAGCTGAAAAAACAAGCATCTTCATTAAAGCAGAATGTGGTTGCCTTTTGTACTGTCAAATATTTCTCACGTTATTACGTTGCACTGCTGTGAAATTAATTTAATATGTATCAGCAGCTTGGGAGAAAGCAGAATACAGCAGTTTGGAGAAAATACAATTACGAACACTTACTTCCTAATTTTGCTTGGTTTCCGAATTTGTTGGCAAAGGCGTTTTGGATTATTTAATATATTACTCCTTTAGTTCTCTTTGATGTGCTCTTACAGGACTTTGTGAAATGGCCCCAAAACTTCTAAAATAGAAACAAAACTGGGAATATTCATGCACATGTAGTACAAACAAATAGAAAGAAGTGTGCCTGCCCTCTTTGCACTTTTAAAAGGGAGTTGAACCTTTCAAGGGCCGATTCACAAATGCATGTAGGGACACGTAAAAGAGTACAGACCAGTTGTGTGCAAGGTGTGAGTAAGGATTATATTCCAAACCATCTTAAATACATTTGGAGGTCAGCCCGGTCATCCTATGTTTAAAATCCTAAGGTCTGATTCAGAAACTGAACTTTGAGTAAGTTCACACTTTTGAGGAAATTTACTACTTTTAAGTTTTCAGTAACTGCACTTTTGTAGAAACGTACGATTTTGTAGTATGTCTAGCACTACACATGGCCAACCAATTGTCCTGCAACACCCTAACATAAAATAGAAGTGAGGTAGGTACAACCTTACAGGAAATAATGTTCGATTAAATTATTTAAAATAATTAAAAATAGAAGTAAACATAAATAAATGTTACAAATATATAAAAATAAGGCATATTTATCGTTACATTTTTTATAATGAAATAATAAATATATATATATTTAGTAATAAACTTACTCCAAAGTGTAAACTTAAAAGTATAAGTTACCTTTGTGAATAAGACCCCTATTGCTTTGGTTTATGTTTTCTTCTGGCTTTCAATTCAGTTTGACTTTACCATCCTCCACAGATAAGCAGTCAAAAATTACATCATTTAAAACGAAGTAAAAATTGCTAAAACAGGTGAACCCTTGTTAAAAGGGGCATACTTTGGTCTTTATCTTTCCTTCACTTTTCATTTGGGTCGAAATGGGAGGAGGATAGATGTAGAAGCAATTATCAAAAAGCTAAACATAATTTAGGATAGAGAGTTAAATGTGAAGTCCATTATTTTAAAGCATTTTGAGTTCAGAAATCATACAGCGTCTCACACATTTTGTTTAGGAAATAACTGTGTAGTAAACTACATGGTTGCACAAAATGTACTTCCAAGCATGTGAGGGCGATTTTCCAGTTCCAGGTATAGTTTAAATATTCTATAGACAATCCCTAAAAGTAAAGCATATACAAGGTAAGAAGTAACTTGTAGCATTAGTGAATGTTGTGTTGGGATCCTCTGTAGGAAATCCCAGGATGCAAACGTTGGCAGCTCTCCATTCATTTTTTCATTCTTCCAGTTTACTTTCTAGGCGGACCATAGCACTCACCAATGTGTCCTTAAATTTTATCTGGGTTCCACAACTGGCCCTTACAAGTATCAGCCTTAGCCTCTAAATGGAGCGCAGTCATATCCATATAAAATATTGCTGCTTCCACTCTTGAAACCTTGGGTTCCATTTTATTGAGGTGCAGCAGCGTAATTTTGACTCCAGCCTTACACGTCATAAATACGCAATATATACTTGCACTTAGCACATGTACTCTGTGTGTCCTAACAACATTAATGTAAAGTGTTTTACTTGATATCACTATTGAAGTGCATTTACTGTAGGATTTTAGACTCTTATATACACTGTGTGACATATTTACAAGAATTGCCGCAAAGCAGTTGTCACGCTGTTTAGGTGCAATTTTTTTTACCGCTGCCGATCGGCAAATCCTAACGCTATGTTTGCAATGTATTTACAATACGTCACCACGTGGCGTTAGGATCAGCTAGTGGCAGCAAAAAAATATGTTTACTTCAGCGTCAAGGCGATAAAGAAATTCACGTCAGTGTGAAAATAGTGATCGCCGGCAAAATAGTGGTAAAAAAGTTCAAGCTAGTCAGCCCAATGCCACTTTTCAGCATCTAGCGGCAAAAATAGCTTACAAATACGCCAATAAGGAAAAAGATTTTTTTTTTTTTAAATACCTGAATGAAGAATGGAGCAGCCAGGACCAAGTTCAACACAGGACAACAACCCCCCCAACCCCCCCAACAGCCAGGATGACCAGCCAGAGTCCCAGGGGACGAGGAAGAGGAAACGCAGATTCAGTCAGGAGGAGAATTAGATCCTGACTGTGGAGGTGACGAAGCATCAACACCAGCCCTTTATCACCTCCAAGGTGTCATTGGGGACCAAAAACGTGATATGGCAGTCCATTGTCAACAAGTTGAACTATGGGGATAAAGAGCTCCGGGACAAGTTAGAAGCCTTTTAAAACAGCACAAGGAGAAACAACATCAAGATTTTGAATATACCAGAAGGATTTGAGGGAGAGAATATCAAGAGTTTTACAATCAGTCTCCTGAAAGAAATTAACCTTGATACTGAGAAACTTAAATTAGAAGAAGATATTCAAAGGGTACATCGTGATCTGTTTTCCAGAAGGTCAGCAAGGAAAACTCAGAGGAAAATCCTGGTTAATTTCAAGTCGTACTCTCTCAAAGAGAAAATCCTGCGGGGCCCTTAAAGCGGGGAGCTATAAGAAGGGGGACTGGTCCTTCCGCATAAGATCGGATATCTCACGAGCTACGCAAGATAGACAGTGCGAGTTAGGGAAGTTTATCCAAAAACTTAGAGAATTGGGTGCTACTGCTCATATTCGTTTCCTCGCCTCCCTGAGAGTTATGTGGAACTACAAAATGCATAATTTTAGAGACCCAAACAAAGTTAGCTCCTTAACTGAACAGATTAAAGTGCAGCAGAAATGATGTAGACTCCATTGCTGTGATGTAGGGGGAGAGCTCAAAGAGGTAATCTTTTAGAATACCTTTGCTTATTAGGGAGGGTTCCCCAGGGTGGGGAGGGTGGATCACCAGCAAAAAAACTAAAATAAATACAGTTTTTTCTTTTTTTTCACTGGGTGGGGGAGCATGTGGGAGAAAATAAAAAAAATGATAAGTCCTCATCATTTAAAATAGACCAGATTTATGTGATAGGTACACAACTATATTCAGTTAGTCCCGGCCTTCAAAGTTTAATCTATGGCGAGCCTAGGGAAACCTAGACATTTAAAAGTTTTAACCTGGAATGTCAATGGTCTTAGGGTTGCCTCCAGAAGAAAGAGAATCTTGGAGTATCTTAGGCTCTCAGATAGTGAGCTTTTCCCTTTGCAGGAATCTCATTTACGGAAGAGGAATGGGAAGAGATATTAAAAGGGCAGAACTGGATAGACCACTGTGTGTGTACCACTCAGTCATGCTCGGTGAAGGGGGTGACGCTCCTCTTTAAGAAGTCCATTCAAGCCACTTTGGTTGGTGGAGTGTGTTGTTGATTTGGCAGGAAGATGGGCAATAGCCAAGGTTAACATTTTTGGCTCTTGGTTAGCATTTGTAGGGTACTATGGGCCTAATTTAGATGACCCCGCCCCCCCTTCATGCTTTATTCCTCCATCTTGTAGACCTTAACCTCCCTATTATACTAGGAGGGGATTTTAATGTAGTAATTGATACTGCTCAGGGAAAATCGTCTATGAGGGAAACCGCAATTGCACCCAATATGAGCACTGTGCTGAAACAGCTGATGGAGGATATTGGTATTATTGACTTCCGGAGGCTTAAGGGTGGCAAAGGGGAGAGTGTTGGGGGAGGTTTACTTTTCACAACAAAAAATATGACCATCGGTCCAGGTTAGACTTCTTCCTGGTAGATACTTTTATCAGCAAAAACACTACCAGAGTTACTCATATTCTGGAGCACTTATCGGACCACTCGGCAGTCAGCCTAGAGTTTACACCAGTGAATAGGTCTCCTCCTCATAGATGGACCCTTAACCGTACACTACTTTTAGATCCACAGGTAGTTGAGAAGTTGAAAGTTGCCACAAATAGTTGTTTCCTTTTAAACAAAGCGTTGGCTCCCTTGCATATTGTATGGGACTCTTATAAGGCCTTTTTAAGAGGCATTTAAACTAGTTTAACCGCTGCCCAAAATAAAAAGGTAAGGGAGGAAATTCATAAACTCGAATCTTCAGTATGGACCCTCCAATTAGAACTTGAGAAGGCTCCCAGTGCTCAATCATCTACGCAAATTGAACAACTCCTACAACTAGCAAGGCTAGAACTTGCTGACTACTTGGAGGCAATAGTGAAGAGGAAGTGGGAAGCCAGCAATCTTTCCCACCATGAATATGGGGAGGGTTGTGGCAAATTGCTGGCCTGGAAAACTAAATCTAATCAGACAAGGAATATGATTAAGGCAATTAGATGTGAAAACAAGGGTAAAACAGTCTCAGACAATGCTGAGATTGAAAACGCCTTTGCGCAATTCTTTCAAGATTTATATACAGAAGATCTGGTGGGGGGGGAGACCAAATCGAGAACTTTCTTCAAGACTTAGAACTTCCATTCTTACAGGGGGCCTCTAACGACGACTTGAATGTCGCTATGTCTTGAAGAAGTTTTTTAAATTATCAGTAACTTAAAGAAAGGGAAAGCAGCTGACCCTGATTCTCTTCCTAATGAGATTTACATGATTCTAATGGAAGAATTGGCACCCATTTTGTTACAACTTTTTAATTCAGCTTTTTTGCATAGATACGATTCCCCACCTACCTGGGACAAGGTCACTATAAACATCATTCTCAAACAAAACAAAGACCCTAGGGCCTGTGAGTCTTACAGACTCATCTCCCTCCTGAACTGTGACTATAAAATGTATACACAGATTTTAACCAAGTGGCTCGAAAAGGTGGTGGGCACTTTGATTCACAGTGATCAGAAAGGCTTTATTAAAGGAAGGCATCTATACGAACTAATTCATGACCTAATAGGGGCAATAGATCTGGCTGGGGAGCATAGTAGACCCTTGACAGTACTGGCTTTCGATGCAGCTAAGGCCTTTGATAGGGTTAGCTGGCCCTTTCTGTATAGGATGATTCAGCAGTTCAATCTAGGAGAGGCTTTTTTAGCAGCAGTTAGTTCTTTATAAAAAAACCCCTCGGCCAGGATTTTGGTTAGTGGAAATCTCACCAAACCGATACATATTGGAAGAAGGACTAGGCAAGGGTGCCCTCTTTCACCTCTCCTTTTTAACCTCTATATTGAGCCATTGGCATGCAAATTAAGGGCGTGTATGAATATTTCTCCCTTTGTTTGCAATGGATGGGAGAAAAAAATTGGTTTGCATGCCAATGATTTGATGGTTTATACAGGGGATTCGGTTGCCCTCCCGGCAATCTGGGATACTCTGGAAGGGTTTGGAAGGGTGTATGCTTATTGTGCTAACCAGCAAAAAACTGAGATAATGAAATGGAATACGCAACACACCAGTGACCCGAGAAGACAGGAAATAACTTACCTGGGAATTCAAGTAGTACACGATCTAGACAAATTAGCTCAGCTTAATTTTAATAAGGTAGCCTCTGGGGCCAAAAAGCTACTTAAGGTGTGGGCAGTCTTTCACTTTAATTTATAGGCAGATCCAATCTACTAAAAATGTAAATTCTCCCTAAATTTACTTTTACGTTCAAAGCGATTCCGTTAGAATTCAAAAGAGAGTGGTTTAAGAAGGTACAAGGGGAATTTTGTAGTTTTATTTGGAGGGATAAAGGGGCCAGAATTGCTTGGAGGAAGCTCTGTAGGAGAAAGGAACACAGTGGCATTGCAAATCCAGACCTCTATCAATATTATCGGGCCTTCCACTTAAAGAATGAAGTGGCCAGAATTGCTTGGGTGAAGCTCTGTATGAAAAAGGAACATGGTGACATTGCAAGTCCAGACCTCTATCAATATTATCAGGCCTTCCACTTAAAGAATGTACGACAGTTGTTGATGGACAGCTCCTTTTTCTCACCGATATTAAGACCTCTTACTGCTGTCCTTCCCGGACACTGGGATTTTTTGCTCTTTAAATTTGGCCATCCAAAGTTCTTAAAAACAGTGATACTTAAGATCACTTGCGGGCGCATACAAGCTGTGGTACTGAGTAAGACTTCCACTAGAAATACCTTATTACAGTAGCCTTACTCCGATATGGTACTCCCCCGGCACCCCCAGCCTGCCTCCTTGATACACTCGCAATCCCCTTGCGCGACTGTGGTACACATAGATGGGGGCACATAATAGACGACAATCAGTTAGTATCCTGCCAGTATTTGGTAGATATTAATGAGGGCTCCATTTTGAAATTTAAATATTATCAACCAGCAAGTTGGGCAAAGGGCCTACGAAAGGATGGCAAGGGGAACCAGTACTGGGAGTACAGGATACTGCAACGACCGCTCTTGCGGAAAGAAGTCTCAGAGTGGTACTGGATGTTACTCCAGGCTGGGGAAGAGGTGCAAACTCTGCTCACAGAGATCTGGAAGAGGGAACTGCCAAACCAGGACCTCGAACCATCTGTTTACTGTTCACAAGGCCTACTTGAAGCCAAGGACACTGTCGAAGCTGGGAAATCAAGTGGCAAGCAAGTGCCCCAAGTGTGGCAAAGAGAATGCTGATGATGTTCATATGTTCTGGCAGTGCCCTTTAATCCAGATTTTCTGGCACAAAGTTGGTAAGACTCTCTCGAAGATCATGGGTCAAGAGATTAAGGTGAGCCTGGCTTTGGTAATTTTCGGGGTGGTTGGTGAACAGGGGGATACATTGTGTTTTTTTAAGCCGCAAAAATAACTTATTTTTGTTTTAATTCTGCTTGCACGAAGAGAGCTATTTATTAGGTGGATTCTCCCTCCCCCCCTTGAGTCGGAATGTTTGCGTTCAGTACAAAGAATATCTAAACTAGACCGAGGCACCTATCACTCGAAGAGAACAAAGTTCTGGGAGATCTGGAAAGACTGGTATAATCATCACTCTGTTGCCACTATCTCTTAAGCACTCTTTCTTTTGTGTATAAACTTACTGGTCCAATGATTAACAGTATGCTATACTGGTTGTATGAGACCTGGGTTGCCATCTTACGGTCGTAATCCCTCCCTCTATCGACTATATTTGCATAGGTGGTTCAGGTCTTTGACTTGGCTGGCTGTTTTTTGGCCCGTGATGTTCGCATACCTCCCTGGTGGAGAGACCGGGCCTTTCCAGCAATAGTTTTAGAGCCACCTGGCCCTTCAACATAAACCACAAATGAGGACTTAAAAAATAAAAGGTGAACTCCATCGCAGAAGTCAAGAGGACAGGGACGGACTGCAAGAAGCGCTGGCATGATGCCAAGTGCAAAACTAAGCAGAAACTGGTGAGCAGTCGACAGGCAGCATTGCAGACCGGAGTTGGCAGTCCAGTGTAGTTTGTTTGAATTTTCATGCCGCAAACAGTTAAGAGTTAAATTTCCATTGACAACTCATGTACTTTCAGAGGTTTTATTATTTCAGCTATGAAAACTTCACGCTAACATGTAATGCGCTTAATAAATTAATGCTAAGTGGTATTTGACCTGTAGTCGTACCATTTTTTTTAGCTGTTGCATGCCTGGCAACAGTCAATGGCATGTGACATATGTTGTGAATGTGGCTTTTGTTGGTCAGATGTCTTTGGTTCAAAATGTGTCTGGCCTTTCAACATGTAAACCTTCACAGATGCATGCAGTGCTATACTTCGCAATGTTTGATTGGCAATGCATGCAATGGTACAAGTTACACGGTTTTCCATATGTTGTATGTGTGACTACATATGTGGCAAGTACTCAATGTAAATACAACTCAAATAGAGGAAATTGAGAAAATTGTTTGACAATTGTCTTTTGTGAACTGTGCACACGGGATCAAGCACATGTTCTTGTCTTTATGATTTAGTTGACCCAGAAGCATATTAGACATTATGACTCCCAGTGTATCACACACTACATTATTGATATAATAAGATTTTGAAGACGTGGTAAAAGAGGAGTGCACTACACAATTTCCTAGGTTTATTGTTCCACTGTCTACACAGTGTAGTAGCACCCAAAATGTCATTTGATAAAATATCCAACCTTACTGATAACAGGGCTAATACCAGAGCTTACACGGCAGAACAAGCGACAGAAATATATTCTTTGATTCAGGAAGTTAGAACATTCAACGTACAGGGCAGTTCCATCTCTCAACAACTCAAACAATTGGAATATCTAACAAGACGCGAGCTCAACCAACGACTACATGCATCCACATTGGTGAAATATCACAAAGCAAGAAGGATCCCGAGAGGTTTAAGACTCCCATGCTCTTCAGATTCCATCAAAACAATCTATTTATGGATAAATGGTATGCCATCCTTAACAAGTGTTCATTGGACTTAATTCTACTGTTGATAGAAGAACTATCCAAAGCAATTAGAGAGTTATCAGAGGAAATCTCAACCATAAAACAAGACTTGGAAACACGCATGGAACCTGAGTCTCGGAAAATTTCATTGGAGGAGATCAATCATAAATTGGAATCGTACAATAAGGAAATACAGGAAGGTAAACTCCGAAAATGTAAACGTGACACTTTAGATTATAAATTAAATGAAGTGTACACCTGGGCCAAGGTGTATGCTCAACAAAGGTCCAACTTCAAAAAAATAACAACCACATCATCAGAAGAAAGTGTAGTTTCTGAAAGTGAGGCCAACACAAATTGGGGACCTGTCCAATCAATAGGGTTGAGCAGTGAACGCTTGCAGAAAGACTTGGAAAGAGAAGAATCAACAGAACCCACAGGATCAAAATTTTTTTTAGCCCAGGTTACAGACACAAGTCAACCTCCAGGATGGACAAAAACAGTACAAAAACAAATTCCACCATCACAAAACCCGGAGAGGAAAAGGAAAAGGCACGCAAAAACCTAAGGAGCCAAAACAAAGTCTAGTGGTAAACATTTCTTCAACAATTCTCACACCACAGCAGGAGAAGGTTTTGAATAAAGGCATGGGCTATGTACCAACCTACAACACAAATGAGTTAGAGTGTGAAATATCTTTTTCAAATTCATGCGCAATCTTAGGTTGAGACATTTTTTCTCCAATGTACTTCCACCAAAAGATGATTCTCAGGAAACATAAGTTTTAGAGTTTAGATCAAGAAGATGTTTTCAATCTCCAGTCTCTCATAAAATGCTGGACACTTTTGAAATTCTAGTTAAGAAAGATTTACAGAAAGTGAACTTCAACCCAAAGAAGAGACAACATTTTACCAAGTTCGAAAGGAGCACACTGAGATCATTATCCAATAATTCCAATATAACTTTCCAAAACGCTGATAAAGGTGGAGCACTTGTAATGATGGCTACTACATTCTACCAAAACAAAGTCAAAGAATATGTTTAGGATACATCCACATACTTAGAGTTAGATCAAGATCCGACTTACACATTGATTCAAACGTTGGACAAGATTCTTGAGAAAGCACTTTAAATGGAATGGATCACCACCACAACTAAATCGTTTTTGACAGTTCGCAATCCACGAAGACCACGCCTTTATATGCTGCCAAAAATACACAAAGACATCCAAGATCCTCCCTTTCGTCCTATTGTTTCAGGATGTGGTACATTATTTGAACCACTCGGTAAATATCTTGATTTTTCTTACAACCTTTTGTTCAAGGATGGTCGTCGTATGTGAAAGATACAACTGACTTACTATTGAAACTACAGCAGTTGACAGATTTTCGAGAAAGGAATTATATACTATGTACAATTGATGTAAAATTGTTATACACATTCATCCCCCACAAGGAAGGAATGGAATCTGTTGAGTGGGCCTTATTACAACAGCCTAAAATTGGAGCCGATAAAGTATTTCTTCTGAAGTTAGTACACTTTTGTCTACATCATAGCTATTTTCAGTGGGAGGAACAATTTTACTTGCAACTGACCGGAACATCAATGGGCTTTGCGGGAGCCCCGGCCTATGCGAATACTTTTATGGCTAAGTTTGAAGACGACTATGTATATAAGGACTCGGAGTGGAAAGACAACTTAAGTTTATATTGTAGATTCATAGATGACATCTTCCTCATTTGGACTGAATCCAGAGAGAAACTGGAATGGGAAATCCAACAGTTGAACACACACGATTCACGCATTCAGTTTACTCATGTGATATCAGACAACATGATTTCCTTCTTGGATGTATTCATCAACAAAACAGAATATGGCCTGACGACTCAGGTACACAGAAAAATAACGGATAAAAACAACGCTCTCTCATACACAAGTTTCCATCCTACTAAACTAATCCGAAACTTACCATACTCTCAATTTTTGAGGATTAAACGAATATGTCCGACCCGGAGACTTTTGAGGAGCATGTAACAGAACAAAAACAAAAATACAATGAAAGGGGGTATCCGACCACCATAGTGGAAGAAGCAATAAAAAGGACAGCTAAACAGGACAGGAACAAACTTCTGAAGAAACAACCATAATCCCAATTACAACGACAAGTTTTTGTTTCAACATACTCAACCAGCTCTGTGGTATTGAGAAGAATAATCAACGCAAGATGGGATTTGCTTCAGAATCATCCAGATTTCAATGACATTTTCAAACAGACACCGTTATACGCATACAAAAGTTCTAAGAACCTTAAAGAACTTTTGATGACATCCTTCAAAGCACAAACACTGACTCCATAAGGGACAAAGAGATGTCAAAATTGTATACACTGCAAGAATGTTATAACAGGAACCCATATCACTCATCCCAGGACCAGAGAAACAATCAAGCTAACACATACAACGGACTGCAATTCTAAAAACCTGATCTACAGCATTAAATGTCAATGTGGTCTATTATATATTGGCAAAACCGAGAAGAAAATAAAAACACGGATATCAGAGCACAAGAGTACAATTTGTATACAAAACAAAACATCCAGTTTGGCAGTACATGGGTCTGCGGCCAAACACACCATCTCACAATTACGATTCCAGATAGTAGAAACATTAATATCAACTCCTGGTAAAGATCTCACTAGATCCTTATTACAGAGGGAAATATATTGGATCAGAAGATTGGACACACAACACCACAGAGGTTTAAATGAAAAAGTCGATATGAGTTGCTTCCTGTAAGAAGGGGGACAAAGTGAACAGGAGGTGTTTTAACACATATAATACCTATCTTAAAGGGACTACATGCATCCATCTTGAGAGTGCACCCATAACACTCACTTAAATATTAGAGATAAGTTCTCAAATTGGTCCACATTACCACAATACACTGATATATTTGGGGAATCACTAACATTCACTTTGAAGAACAAGCACATTCAGTACATCGGTTAGCATGCATGTGTTTGAGGTTCACGGTTCATTAATATTTGCTTGATCGGCAAATTTGCAGTTATGACCATTCAGTCACATAGGGATCAGACTTGCACTTTCACTGTTTTTAAGATGGCCGCACCAGCTCTGAGTCTGGAAGTCATTTCGTGAGAGTCCACTGTTTGTTTTTCGCTAGAGTATTTTAAATCAGAGGTGAAGTTGGGGTTACGCGATAGATATTTGCGTCCGAACTCTTGATGATATGACGAATAACACATGTCCAGGTGAGAATGGGGTATTGGCTATAGAGGAGTTACAGGATTACACGGTAGCGAATAGATCGAGAGAGTGACCAAAAATATTGACTTAATTCTTTCCAGCAAACATTATCGGCTTTACATGTTACTTGACTCTACCCATGGAGCGCAATTTATAAGGTCAGTTTCGGTCAGATTTGGAAATTAAGCATTGTGACATGTTTAATATTGGGATTTAATATGGATGTATTTCGAATTGTAGATTTCAGCGAGAGTACCACCCAGTGGAGTTCGGTGTCACTAAGGTTAACATCGAGTGAGTTACAGCTTTAGTCCTTGGCAGCATTAGATTAGGGTAATATGGTTGCGGCACAAAATATTGCATGGCGATAAAACCCCGGTCAAATTTTTTTAAAACAAAATAAATGAAGGAACACGGGTTGAAGTTCATATGCCATTTCATTGGTAGTATGAGCACAATTTATTCACAACCAAGCACGTCCAACCACCCAAAAGAGCATGACAGCAATCACTAAACCACACCAAAACTCCATTTCATTTATATATTAGAGATTGGTAACCTCCCCCTGTATGTTGTTACTTTGTATCATTACAGATTGGCCCATGATGAAGGGACATAGGTCCCAAAATGCATTGGGCTTGAAGAAAAAGAATATATGCATGTTGGAAGAAAGCATATAAATGTGTGAATAACAGCAATGTGAAGAAATATTATATGTAGCATGTGTTATTAACCATATGTGAGCTAATATGTAAGATTACTATATGTGATATGTTGAAATGTATAAATCATTGATGTAAATACAACTCAAATTGAGGAAATTGAGAAAATTGTTTGACAATTGTCTTTTGTGAACTGTGCACACGGGATCGAGTACATGTACTTGTATTTATGATTCATTACTTACTCCATTCCAGTAAGGTGTCTATCACTGTCATGGGGTTGAGACACACACATATGTGTCAACCAAACATGTAATACTTGTGTCAAAGATTTGGGGGCATGCATACAAGGCACAAACGCCAATGGGACATCACTTTTGTTTAGGTTCTTGTGGTGTTAAAAATATCCCCATATTTACAGGGTTGCGCAAAGTCAGTTAACCTTGATTTACGCCACCTTGTTCATATTTGCCTCACCACAGCAGTCCGCAACAGCAAAGGGGTGGGCAATTAATGTTGGGTTGGACGTTCCACCACAACATCCATAGCATTTGATGCGGCTCCAGATTCACATATCTGGTGCCGCGTCAAATTTGAAAATGCAACGTTAGACAGGCAAGACTAGGTGACATGTATTTTGTTCTCATGACTTCCAGCTCATTCGATGTGTGCGGCATGCCGCAGCACACATGGATGATGCAAATCCCCTTTCTAGATTATTTTTGTGCTGTAAGGTAACACTTCATGCACAGAATAAATAACTATGCAGCGCAGTCACCCTTGCTATAAGGCACAAGTGTTCCGGCACTGGCATTGCCCAAATTAGTTGGCATCAGCGCAGGGGCACACACAGGGATGCACCATGAATATGGTACTTATGCCTCATCCTTGTGTGTTGAGACAAGACAAAGCACAGTGCTACCAATTTTTGCACAACACCAGCCTCAGACCTTTCATCATAGATGAACCCCAACAATTCTGATTGGGAATTTGCTGTTTCAATGTGTGAGGCATTGACATGAAAGTGGATGTATGTAACCCTGTGAGATGTTTTACCACACATGGTGGTGCACAGTGTCCACTGTGGGGACACTATACAGAAGTTAGTAGATGTGTTGTGAGGTTACACAGAACCATTGAACAAGTATCCTGCGTACACTGCAATACAAGACACTTTGGGGCCAGTGTAGTATTAAGTATCCATTCATTGTGTGTCTGCACTGGCAATAGCAGTGCAGATTTCGTCTATGACACTCATGATATGCCCTTAGAGATGTCGTTGTTAGCTGTCAGCTTTATGTTGACATCCAGGACAGTGGAGAGGAATCTGAAAAAGGATGCCCGTGATATTCTTGCCACTCTGGTGGTGGTATGTTGAGTAGTTCCTGACGCGAGCATGTGGAGGACAGCAAGTAGCTTGGTCTGTGGAAGGATGTTGGTGCAGCGCTGGGATATCAACTGCAGACCTGGCACTATCTGGTTCAGGAGGCGGACTGTGAACCCCTTCATAAGCATGTCATGGACTATGACCTCCTCTTGCCAGAGGTGAATGAGGGTGATCCTCTGGTGGTAAATCCCCTCCCTTCTATGGCACTGCCATGGTGGTGGTTGTCATGACCCTGTTTCCCCCTGTCCTTGCACGTGGTGCGCACTCATGCTTGTCCAACCTGGAGTGTAAATATTGTGAGTATTATGGAACTGTCCCGCATGTTGGTAGTTTGACTGATCCAATGATCAAGTGTGCTACTGATCTGAGTAATCCCTGCTGGCAGTGGTTGTTTCATCAAATATATGTTTGTGCACTCTGGATATGTCCATCAATGATTGTATACATGAGAAACATTAGTTACGCAGAAGACATTAATCACGTTGCATTTGCAACCATGGCACGTGTTCACACAACCGTAGACATGCACACATGGCCTAATTAATGGTGACACATTGTCAGCACACCTCCTTGTGTGACATCTCATGTTAGGGTATAAAAGATGCTCAATCTATCTGCATGTGCTTGCCCTCATCAATGCTACCTTACCTGAGTACCTCCTGTCTTCAGCAACGATCTTTCCGGCTGGGTGTCTCTGCTCCCCCAAAGGTTTATGGTTGTGCGTCTCTCTTTCTTCCACGGTTCCCGACGGTTCCGGAGAGTGTTTGGCTTTTCCTGGTTCCCTGTCTCCAGCTTCCTGTTGCTGACGTTCCGGTCATCCTAGATCGGCACGTCCCACACAACTGCACTGCGAACCTGCAACAGAAAAAAAGAAAAGAAAAGACCAAGAACATTCTCATGTCTGGAAATGCAGACTTCAGTCTGTACAGTAAGTTAAGGTTAGTATCATTAATGCTCACTGTTGCAGCTTTCATATTGATCCCTTTGAATCTCCACAAAAAAGGGGCTTTCAGGATTTGTAACAAGTGCTACATGAAAATCTAGTTTTATAACTAGTGCTATGAAGAACATTGCTTTGTATGTTTGTTCCTTGTATACATGTACAGAACATTTCACCTCACTTTGACTCCAGGGGTCCTAACCATTTCTTATTCTACTACATATTAGATTCCACCGACATAGGAGGGCCAGTCAGAAGACCACCCCACACTGATCCAGTGCGCTCTTGATCCAGTCCCTTTTCAGACGTAGATCCCGAGACCTGGATTATCTTTTTTGGAATCCTTCCCATTCTCCCTTCCCTTTGAGAGTTTCCATCGGTGCCATGTTACTATTATCAGTGGTACCGAGGTCAGGTCCAGTTCCAGTCATCACCCAAAGGGAACGGAGCCGGTGTTCAGGTGAGTGACGCATAAAAGTGGTGGTGGTCTCCTTGGTGCTCCTAGCTGCAATAGCAGGAGTTCTATGGTGTTGTTGTGCATGCCAAGGATGAATTGGGGGAGTTCTCCTAGAGCCTAATTTATGAGGCCCTAGCAGCACTTTTGCGCCACCGGAACGTCACTTTTTTGACGTTCCGGTGGTGCAATGTGCCACTGCATATTTACAAGGCCATAAATGAGGCCCCTATTATACAAGTGTGTTAGCGTCATTTTTAAGAGCAGGAAATTCCTAGCGGTAGGAAACCACCACTAATGTGGCTTAGCAGCAGTTTTTCTTTTTTGGCGACGTACAAGGAAATCCTTGTAAATATCGCATTGTGTGTTTTGGGGAGTTTTTATGCGGGAACGCCTACCTTGTATCCCATTTTCGGTAAGTCACGCTAACAGAGGCACTGGGAGAAATTGCTGCTAAATCTCTAAAACTGTCGCTAACGGGGTTTGCGGCAACTTGCAAATATGGCAATAAAAAATAATCCGTCGTAGTGTCAAAAGATTGACGCTACGGTGGCGTTAAATCCATGTAAATATGGCCTTGTGTGCCTTAACTTTATTAAATGACTTTTATTGTTTAGGTAATTGAATAAAACTAACCCCGGGCGGAGACCTCTGCTCCGCCCGCGGAGTGTGCGGAGATCTGCCTTCTCCGCGTTCCGCGGAGAAAGCGAAGAAGGCAAATCACCGCACACTCGCAGCTGAGCGGAGGTGGCCAGCCCCCGCCTCCACCCCCCTATTATAACAAGTAATTAAACAGTAATAAAAAATAAATTTAAAACCACTTACCTGTATGCGGCGTCCCCGGGCTGCCCTCCTCCTCTTCCTCGCCGTCTCGCTAATCCTTGTGAAAACTGTGCATGCGCGCGTAGTGCATTCGAATTTCTCGCAAGAAATCCTAGGGGGGGTGGAGGCGGGTGGCGTAGCGGAGCTCCACAGAGTTTGTTTGCAACTCCGTGGACCTCCGCGTAGCCCCGCTACGCACACTACGCCCGGGGTTAAATAAAACCATTCTCACAGTGTTAAAATGAACTTACTTTAGAAATTAAAAGGATTCATGTAATATGTGCATTAATGGTTCATATTTGCATTTATAATATAGTTCTTAGTCACAATTATACACATTTACTCAAGTTATTTTAACTGTATTGTTATATTCCATATAGGTACCCTATATAAGCGCAGGTAACATTGCAACCTTTCACCTATATTCTTCCCTACATTACATACATAACGGTTCTTAGGGACTGACCTTTTACCTAGATACGACACTGTATTCAGAACGCGGGTTTCCCTCTAGTTATGCATGAGGCTTCTTGGAAGCACAGCAGGACTAACAGCAGGACGAACATCTCCTGTATAATATCTCTGTATAAAGTTCAGGCCCGACGTCATCCTTTAGGCCGACACAGTAACAAAGCAAGGTAGGACCCCTGGGCAGACCTATGGGTATATATACATAACATCTTGCTTAGAAGGACAGAGGAGACCGAGACTTCCCGGCTGACACACTGACCAGAGACGCTGAGGTTCCTGCATGCAGACACTCCAGTTCGCAGTGGTCTAACATCCCTCGCGGGGTGTCCAACTCGAGACCAGGACGGGGTCCCAGATTCTCTCATTCTCAGGTAATGGGGTTGACTAGATCCTAGAGGGATTCTTGGCATAACACCTACACAGATGCTAGGTACATTTAGGTACATTCAGGTACATCTAGTTAGGGAGGCATTGTAGGAGTACGCACTTTTTATCATGTGTTTTATGCACTTGTATATATTCATGATTTCGGCAAGATGGTAGAACTATACCATCCCTTTACTTTCGTAGTACTGCTAATCATATACATCTGTTTGGTGTTCTCAAGTGTTCTCAAGCTGGGTATGGTAGATTCTTTGTAAGCTACTGGTTCCAGAACCTGGAACGTGGGGTTGGTTGCCAAGCGCTGCTTGAATGTCTTGTCAGCAGTTGCTCCTGGCTTGCTGCTGGATGGGGTCTACATCTGTACTTTCCTGTAATAAACCATGTCTCCCCACCTAAGCGGCTCCTCCTACTCATTTCGTCGAGGCTCACCTCTTCATTTTGGCGACGATGTACAACTCACGCTGCTTCTACAAGGATAGACCCCAACTGCACTTCCGTACTTTCACGGAGAAAAACCCGCAACTGAAGCCACCGACAACCAAACGGGAGCATTCTAGAGAAATTCACGGACTTCTTCACCATCTAATTACAAAGAAAACGCAACAGGAACAACTCTTCACCACCCGCTTTGCCTCGTTTTCTCAAGTAAGGAGTAAAGAGGGGGAATGAGGTTTCCTACCAGACTTTGCAGCCTCTTTCTCCTGTGGTCTGCGTAAAACCGGGGCCGTGGTGGTGGCAGTTTATTCCGTCCCGTGGTGGTGGCAGTTTTGTCCATTTTCACGAGAGACCTCTCTTGTGCTGCTTTGCTGTGAATCGCGTGCAGGCGCGCGCCTCCCCAGCCTGTCCTGCCTGACCTTCGACGACGCAACTTGACGCACTGGAACGCTGCGTGCGTGCGTCCATTTTCTTTTCAGTCTCGATTGTTGCAAGTCAGTGCCACGTAACCCAGCAACCAATGTACGACGGTGCGCACGGCCCTCTTTCAGCGCATGATCTCACACAGCTGTTTGTAACGCGCTGATGCGCACAGCTTTCTTCAATGCTTTTAAATAATCCATGTTGCGCTGATGCGCACAGCCTCTTCCTCTGACTCTGGGTCGTCCTGTCCACAATTTCCATTTATTTCCAAGTTGGAGTACATTTATCCACAAATGGAAGTGCACAGATGATTACCACACGCTGATGCACACAGCTTCGTTCTTTTCTCTCCAATTCAACTTGTTTTTATCTCCACTTTTGGTCCAATTTGTGCACTAGTTTTCAATTGTACGCTGATGCATGCACGTGGTACTCTCCTTCATTACTTTCATGCTTCCTTAAAACTTGTTTGTGTTCAAGTGGTAACGCGTATGTTTTTTCTTACCAAATTGGTTGGTTCACACAGGCAATTGGTCTATTCACCAATTCACTAGTGTTAAGAACCCTATGTTGTGAAGCGTGTTTCCATGACTTCTTTCCCTGTTGCACGCAGCTTGTATTTTAAAATAGTGTGCAAGCTCTATATCATTGGAAGTGTAATTTAAGCTTCCGATAATGCAGAATGTTCCGGCACCCCCATTTTTCCTTTCTTCGCCAGGTGTCCCTCCCATCTTGTGGCAGAAATGGAAGAAGGTTTTCAATCACTATGCACGTGTATGCGGCACCTCTCTAAGTGCGGAGAGGAAATCTTGTCTTCTGATGCATTGTTTAGGGTCTGAGGGCCAGGAAGTATTTGAACACCTTCCAGACCTCGCGGATAGTGAAGCGGCCTCCCTCAATGAGTATGAAATTTGTCTTAAAAAACTTGACCTTCACTATCTACCCAAAGTAAGCACTGTGCTAGAGCGATGGAACTTCGGTAGAAGGATGCAAAGAGAAGATGAATCCGTTGAGCAATATGTCACAACTTTACGCAAGTTGGCGTCAACTTGCAGCTTTGGGGCAAACCTGGAGGAACGTCTCAGGGATCAGTTTATGTTGGGGTGTGCGCAAGATAAGACAAGGGATTCTCTTTGGCAGAAAGATAATCCCTCGCTGCATGAAGTCATCACTATAGCTAAGAGTCATGAACACTCTAAAGCGTGTATTGACACTATAAAGAAAGACACAAGTCTGGTGAAAGGTGATCAAAGTGATGTTAAAGTTGTGGTGGACAAGTCAGTTAAACCTAAGGGTCATGTTGATCAAAGGCAATATATTCAACCTCAGAGGTTCACTTATGACAATCATAAAGCCAACCAAAAACCATGGGCTAGGAAACAATTCTATGGGAAGTGCTATAGGTGTGGGGACTCAGGTCACATGGCAGATTACAAAAATTGCCCGGGAAGGAAAGCATTGTGCAAACTCTGTGGGAAGAATGGTCATGTTTCGAAATGTTGCAACTCTGGTAACCTTAATGTCAACAAGTCTGTGAAAGAAGTTGACTTTGATGTTTATGACTCTGATGAGTTTGTTATTAGTCAAGTCAAGGGAAAGGAACCTGATGGTCCCTATGAGGATGTTATGATCAACGATGCTGTGGTCAATATGCTGTTTGACTCAGGGGCTAAAATTACGTTGGTTCCAAAGGTGTTCTATGTTGAGCACCTACATGGCAAGGTTGTTCTTGAGAAACCCGACATTAGGCCCAAAGGTTATGGAGGGGTTCCGATAGATCTTCTTGGGTACTTTTGGGGTGTGATAAATTACAAAGGGAGAGTGGTTTCTGGAAAGATTTACGTATCTATGAAAGGGGACTCTCTCATTAGTTGGCTTCACCAAAGGGACCTTAACGTTTTTCTAGATCCCAACGAAGTTCCGCAAGTCCATCTAAAAGAAGTTCCCTCTGTAAAAGTGGTCAATAGCTTTGAAAATGATTTGGTTAAGGAATTTCCTGCTGTGTTTGCAAATGAGTTAGGATGTTGTAAGGATTATGTACACAAGATAAAACTAAAAGAGAATGTCGTTCCCAAGGTTGCTAAAGTCAGATCCGTTCCTCTCTTAGTGAGAGATAATATGAAAAAGGAATTAGACAAACTACTTGCTAAGGGTGTGATTGAAGAGGTGGAAGCGACAGAGTGCGTGTCTCCGGTTGTCATGGCACGGAAGGCCAACGGAGAGGCTCGTCTCTGCGTGGACTTGAGAGAACTCAACAGATCTGTAGTTGTGGATCATTTCCCCTTACCCAACATCGCTGAGATGTTGTGTTCCCTGGAAGGGGCCAGGCACTTTTCCTCGCTAGATCTGAGCTCCGCATATCACCAGGTGAAGCTGCATTCTTCTTCCCAAGACTACACGGCATTTGTCACACCTTTTGGCACCTTTAGGTTTCTGAGGATGCCTTTTGGCCTTATCTCTGCAGCGTCTGTTTTTCAGAGGGTGATGGAAGGCATTCTCAGAGACTTGGGTGGGGTGAAGGTCTACCAAGACGATGTGCTAGTTTTCGGAGGTGATGCAGGCGAACATAATCTGAGATTGAGAGCAGTCTTGAGTAAGCTAGAGAAAGCTGGTCTGACTTTACGGGCCGATAAATGCAGGTTTAATGTGCAAGAAATTGAATATCTTGGGCACACCGTTTCAGGTGAAGGAATTAGGCCTAAGCAGTCTCTTGTGAATTGTATTCTTGGTCTGCGTTCACCTTCCTGTAAAGATGAGCTCATTACATTTTTGGGTATGGCGGAGTTTTACCACAAGTTCATTCAAGACTTTGCAGGAAAGACTTCTTCTATGAGACTGTTGTTGAAGAAAGGGTCAGAATTTTCATGGTCGGAGGACTGTGAGAAGGAGTTCATCGGTATAAAGGATGAACTCAATCGTGCCACCTTCCTCAGTAGTTTTGACCTATTCAAACCTTCTACTCTTATGACGGACGCAAGCGCCACTGGTTTAGGAGCTGTGCTCTTACAGAAAACAGGTGGTGTAGAAAGGACGATTCTGTTCGTCAGCAGACCTTTAAGGGGTGCAGAGTGTAACTACTCTGTAATTGAGAAGGAGGCGTTGGCTGTGTTTTGGGCTGTACGCAAGTTACGAAAATTTTTGTGGGGAAAGAAGTTCACTATTTTATCTGATCATAAACCACTCAAAGAGGTGTTCACAAAGAAGGGAATAGATTTTGTGTCACACAGAATTCGTAAGTGGGTGGTAGCGCTGCAAGAATTTGATTTTGATCTTTTATATATACCTGGTTCCAACAATGTTCTTGCAGATTGCTTGTCAAGGTTAGGTGGTAATGAAGTTGACCCTGTTGAAGAGTTTAACAATTTTGGAGGAGAAGATTTGGAAGAAGATGTCAATGTATGCACAATTAGTGAAGGTGTCGTTTCAGAGTCTGTATGGAAAAAGCACCTTTTGGATGATGTGGTCTTGCAAAAGGTGATTGTTATGGTGAAGGACGGGTGGTGCGAAAAGAAAGACTGCGGGATTGACTTGAGAGGTTTTTGGCATGTCAAAGAAGATTTGGCTGTTGTTGATGGCGTGCTTATGCGTGGGAGCAAGCTCATTCCCCCACTGGCCCTGAGAGAAAAGTTGGTGGGGAGTGCCCACGCTTCGCACATGGGTATAGCAAAGACTAAGGAAAGAGTCAGAGAAGGGTTTTGGTGGCCCGCCATGGATGTTTCAATAGAGAGACTGGTGCGTGAGTGTGCTGAGTGTGCCAATTGTGATAAGTCTTACAAGTGCAGAACTCAACCAATGGTGGTGAGAGAACTAGCTGTTGCCCCGTGGTCTGACATCTCCTTAGACATTTTAGGTCCCATTAATTTGAAGTCACAGACTCGTTATCTCTTTGTGTGTATTGACATGTTTTCACGGTGGCCAGAGATAAAGATTGTTAATTCGGTTGAATCTGATGCTGTTATCAATTTCCTAGATGAGCTGTTTGAGCGTGAAGGGTTTCCTTCGACTGTGCTATCCGGCAACGGTGTGCAGTTTACTTCTCATGCGGTGGAGGAATTTTTGTCTGCGAGAGGCATTAAGCACAAAACAACCTCTCTTTATCATCCACAAAGTAACGGCGTGGTTGAGAGGTTTAACCGGGTCCTCAAGGAAGCTATACAGCAAGCAAGGTCGTGTGGCGTGTGCTGGGAGGTGGCGGTAAAAAAAAAAGTGAGAGAGTATCGTTTCACTCCACACTCCTCTACGGGGGTGACTCCTTTTCACCTTTTTAAAGGGAAGATAGCCAATGTGGAGGTAGCTCCGGCATGGATCTCTGGCAAAAGAGCTTTGGTGGATGAGAAGTTTGATTGTGTGGATGGGTGGAAAGACAAGGAACGTACTGGTATGATGAAAAGGAAAATTAGCTATGATCTAAGGAAGGCTGTAAAATGTACTGTTGTTGCTGTTGGTGACTGGGTCAAGATCAGGTTACCAAAGAAAACTTCTGGGATATCTAAATACAGTCGACCATTTCAGGTGGTCAAGGTGTTTAGAAATGCGGTGAGGACGAGTGATCACAAAATTTGGAATTTGGAAAGGGTTGTTAAATGTGGGACAACTTCCTTTAAGGACGTTTCTCCATGTTCAGGAGAAAGTGATCTTCAATTATCTGGGTGCAGTTCGAGGCCTGTACGGTTGAAACGGGTCCCTCTTCGTCTCCAAGATTGAGACGTGTAAGCTTTCACCATTTGCTTGTTTTTATCAAATGTTTCTGTGATTTATAATGTTCAGTTTTGTTTATGAAGGGGAGGTGATGTGGTGTTCTCAAGTGTTCTCAAGCTGGGTATGGTAGATTCTTTGTAAGCTACTGGTTCCAGAATCTGGAACGTGGGGTTGGTTGCCAAGCGCTGCTTGAATGTCTTGTCAGCAGTTGCTCCTGGCTTGCTGCTGGATGGGGTCTACATCTGTACTTTCCTGTAATAAACCACGTCTCCCCACCTAAGCGGCTCCTCCTACTCATTTCGTCGAGGCTCACCTCTTCAATCTGCTACTGTCTAATGGTTGTTGCAGCCCATCTATTCTACACTAGAATAACAACTGTTCAGTAAATACTTATTGAAAACGCCCAGCCTGTTTATTCTGTGTAACTCTCTGAGACAAACTAAGTGAGCACGAGTGACTGAGCGAAAGGTAGTATATTGTTTCCACGATTCTGAGGGATCAGGGTTGTCATGTTCTGAGGTTGCCAGAATCTATTCTCTCCTTGGTAAGAGGAGATTATAATGGCACTGTGAGCTAGCTAATACAGATAGGCTAACGTATCCGGTGGGGGTGCTCGGAATCAGTCTGCCACCAATCCCACAGTTTATGTTATCCAAACGCGCAGATCCTGTATAGGTAATATAGGAACTACATGACAGGGCGCCGCCAACATTGGTTGGGTACTTATTTAACAGTAGAATCTGAGTAGTTCAGTCGTGCTATTCTCAGAGACCCCTACTCACAAAACACCAGAAACGTCTGGAGTGGGTGGGCATGCAACATTAACCTAATGTCCTGACATTTTTCATTAATTTGTGATTTAATGTGCACATGTATTTTGAATGTGCACCATTGACTTAATACATTAAATTGCCATGACTAGACCCGTATTTTTTCTTCATAAAATACTGTTTTCTATTTTCTGCTTCCATGCTTTTTCCTTGCAAGTACATCCACATAGTCTGAGATTAGATACAACAGAGAGAGAGAGAGAGAGAGAGGAGATAGAGAGAGAGAGAGAGAGAGAGAGAGACCTTGACAAGGAACATGGAGAGCTAGAGTCTCAACTGAAAGTTTCCACTTATTAATGTTGCAAGGAGTCACAGGTATCCAAGGACTATACTGTTCCCAGGTTTGGCCTGGGAAATTTAGTAAATTTTGCAGCTCACAGCGTGAGAATGGAAAGGACAATGGAGCCCCTGATAATGCAAACAGAGGGGGTGTTACTTTGGAGACTCTTGCAGTAACAACTGGTGTTCACACTGTCTAATGTTAGGAGAACTTTCCTTTGGACTTTGAGAGGTGTAGACCGCTATGCTTATCCCCGAGTGCGGCTTAGGCTAACCCTTATACTCCTATCCCAAGAAGACTCTTGACTGAGCTTCTGAAATGCTGACACCTTTCCGCACTTTCCACGCATTTTCCTACATTTCCTTGATTTTTTAGATCCTTTTTGATTTAATCATCTACATTAGTTTGGAATTTGAATTGGATGATTCTAGACTCTACTCATGTATAGAAGGGAGGATCAGAAACTCTTTTCTGAGCATCAAATTCTGTTATTAATTTTCTGTATTGCTGTGACTGTATTCTTGAGTGCCTTATAGTGGTATGCCCAAACTTCTTTAGGAGATTGGGTTATCCACTTGTTATTCTGTATCTTTACAGTGTGGCATTGAGATTCATTTAACTTAACCTGACTGCTAACATGTAATAAATCTTAACTATAGGCACTGATTTGATTCCTGGTCCTTATTGAGTAGCCAAATGGGTTGCGGTGTAAATTTTATTTGTTTGATTGAATGCTAACTCCCTTTACTCTTTTTTTAATTTTTATTCTTTACCCAGAAAGGAACACATAATCAAAATACATTATACAGACACTCGTGGATAATTTACAAAACCTACAGAACAGGGTAGTGATGGGGATCTGATCGCACCTCTTTCGTCATGTGCAAATTAAGTAAAGATTCATTTGTATTCTTCAGGGTGCTGTTAGGTACATTTGCATCCTACTACCCAAAATGCAAAACCCACTTGAGCGATGGCTCTCGTGTTACGCAGAAAAACTAGAGACCAACGCGCTCCTGTAAACAATCTAAAAACAGTCAAATACACATATTTGGGATGCAGTCCGTATAAGACAAAAAAATGTTCCACACTACAAACTCCAATGTTGTTCAGATGATGTTTATGTATTTCTCTCAGATGGTACAAGCAACAGCCGACACGTGTTTCTGGGTAAGATTTTCGTGTTTTCCCCCTTACACCTACCCTCTACCATCGGCGCCGGCAACCCCACCCAATCCACCCCTCCCAGCCTTCTGTACCCTACCACCCCAATCCTCCCCCCTTGAACTCCCTCTCTCCTCCCACCCCCACACCCCCCAACCCTGAGAAGCTATCAGACCGAACAGTGGTCTGTATTAAGATGAGTGCGACACCCATGACCCGTGCAATTTATACGTACATTTCTTATTACAATACAAGAATAAATGATAGGCCCTAAATCCATCAGCGGAGCTTACTTTTTTTTGGGGGGGAGCACCTAGAAAAGTGGTCAGAGGTAAACAGGCCAAAAAATAATGCAGATGAAAGTTAACTCCGTATTGCCCCCTGTTCATATAATTCTTATACTTTGATACCACCTAGGAACTCCTTTGCCTTAATTTCAGATGCAAAAAAACGTGTTTGCCCCCCAGAATCACTTTCAAGCGTGCTGGATTAATGAAATATGCCTGCACATTTTTGTCCTGGAAAGGCTTAATTAACTGCCGCAACCGCCATCGTCTTGCAACCGTGGTGTGCCAGAATTCAGGACGGACAAAAAATGAAACATCACCACTTGACCGCTTCTCTTCAGGTCTTGCTTTCTCGGAGATCAATTGCCTTAGGAGGAAGTTTCCAAAGTAAACTAAAATGGCACACAGCATGACGTCCTTTCTAGCTGGTTGTCTCAAGACGAAAGTTACTCTATGAGCTCGCTGCACCTCTTGAGACCAATTTCATCCTGTTAGTTTAGGGTAGACAGTTAGCGGTAGCTCTACCATATAGGTCCAGGTGTCTGTGCCTTCGACTTCTTCTGGGACCCCTAACAGGTGGGGGTTATTACGCCGCTGGTGATTCTCGTGATCTTCGAGCTTCCATTGTATGTCAACGAGCTGAGATTCATGTGCCTCCATCTGTGCACGAGTGGATGCCAGGTCTATTTCTACCACAGTAGTTCTTGTTTCAAGATCTGTCAGGCGATCTACGATAGTGTTGCATACTTTAGCCAGTTTTCTGAGTGCCCCTTGGACTTTCCTCAATACGGTTTTAGCCTTGCGGCTATCTTGGTGTGTCTCTTCATGATGCGTTAATATGGACTGATAAATAGCGCCCAGTGTGGGGGGGGTCAGAGCCAGTAGTATCTTGTGAGAGCCTGGGAGGAGAGCCAGTTAAATGTTCTGTGGGTGAGTAGTCCCAAGCTAGATCTTTGTCCTCTAGTGTTTGCCGGCCTGCCTTCTTAACCATTTTGCACACAGTCATGGCGGGAGCCCCTTTGCCATCATTTAGATCGCTATCATTCTTGCTAGAAACAGCGGAGGAGCCGGACCCTTCCACTGACCATTCAGCTCCATCGGAAAGTGAGAAAAAACAGTCACTTGGCTCCTTTTCCAGGACGTAGTTCACAATCTCCCCCCCCCCTGCTGGGTCACTAATCACTGAGTTTAGCTTAAGGATTGATCACTGGTTACTTAGATCGGCTCTACCAGGTCCGGGCTAATAAGATTATACAAACCGGGTGGGGGGCAGGCCAAAGAAGGGCCACTCAGGGATGCATTGCTTAAGCCCAGGACTGCCTCCGGCTGATCAAGGCTCCCCTTATCCACTGGGGGCCAATTCCCCTTCACTATGATCAATATTGATGATAATATTCTCAGTGTGTTCACCAGTACACTCCCCCACTCCCTTGACCAGAGGCTGAAAAGAAGAGGAAGGAGCCAGCATATCTTTGTCCATGGTAGAAGAGGTCCCAGCCTCCAACATCTCCTTGCCATCCTGTGTTCTCAGCTCTGGTACCACCATTACCGTCAAATCTTCTATGGCTGCAGTGTCAGGCCGGTCTGTTTCAGTTGCTCATGGCACCCCCAGTGTTTGCCGGTCCTGTTGTTTCTCAACTGCTCCTTTCAGCAGCTCCACTACTGTCGACCGGCCGGACTTTGGTTAGTGGCGGCCGTGCCTCTCCCCTTCCTCTCCAGAGGAGACTCTACTTTCAGCACCGTAGAAGCGCGTCTCCCTGCTTGCCGCGGTGTCGCCCCCCGTGGCAATGTTCTCTATCTCCTGTGAACCGAGTGTGATAGTCATCGCGTGGGTCGCGGCCAGCTTTACCCTTCTGTGCTGCTCCGGCTGCATTGGGACACATCCCTGCCATGAGAGGCGTGGGATTGCAAATGGTACAATTAGAGTGATTCAGGGCAGCAGCTACAGGGCACCTGAAGGCAAGCAGGCTTCCCAGGAACAGCCCTAATCGAGAATAGCCTCCAGGGGCTGGGTAAACATCTGTCGGGGCTTCGAGGGCCAAAAGAACTTCGCAGGTCCATTTTTATTCATCTTTATCCACCCACGATTCAGGGTGCTGCTACCGGCTGCCTCAAGCGGCCGCCATCTTGCTTCTCCCGTCACCAAAATCCGAGTTCAACTCCCTTTACTCTCAGTTGACAAAAAAAGTCTATTGGATAACAAATGGTTAAGAGGGTTGGCCCAGTGCTGGATCAGAGGCTTTTTTTCTGCCACCTCCACAGTTTTGAATTATTTTTTAGAATGGCATCCAAATGCACTAAACATTTTCCTGTGCTTACAGGCTGGATCACTTACGGACCCACCATCATCCTCCTCTTCCTGTGCTGCATATCTCTTCCTTGGAGAAAAAGAAAGCATCATGTTTACCCTTCTGCTGGACATTGCCCCCCATCCTGACCTGAGTCCAATCTACATTGCTGCCATTTAATAGCAATAAACCCTCAGTGATCAGAATGTCATATGTTATGGCCACAGGGGTCTCTTCGCTGCTGAGCCTTCTAATGCCCTACCCAACAAGAGTCATCCATCTCTTCACCAGCTTTGTTTGAATCACCATCCATCAGATATTGCATGAAGATCCTGCACCACTCCTGAAATGTACGGTAGGACAAGAACTCAGACAGAGGGCAGAACCCCGCTCTCAGTGGTGATGCCTCTGCCAGCATATAGCTCTATTCCTTCATCCACCATTTTGTCTCCATTTAAGGGCCAGGAGATTGCTCTTCCATTGCCGCTCTTACTTCAACAATTACTCTCAAGTATATCTCAGCAAAACCACTGCCTCTTCAATAGGTGTCACCTCCAAACTGCAGGCATTCTGCAACAAATCAGGCCACTCATAGCAAAGTCAAAGCGCAGAAAGCATTACCAGTGATCAAAGCACTAAGGCAAAACTGACACTTTATCTCTCCACCACCAGTTTTGAGGGTTGTCAAAAACGTATATAGCCACCGACAGTCACTGTATTATGAATAACCCTGGGCATAGTTCGCGTAGTAGCGCTACGCGTAGCTACGCGAAGTGCACTTCGCACTACGCGAGCTATGCGTAGCACTACGCGAACTGCGTAGTGCGGTAGGAAATGCTGTTCGCAATGATTGCACAGTGCCAGATGCTTGTCCGCACTGTGCAATCATTGCAAACGGCATCTTGCACAGTGCAAGCGGAATGCGTTTCTGCCGCTCGAGTAGATTTGTACTCGAGCAGCAGTTTTCTCAACGCGGACTGGTAGTTTCTCATCGCGAGCGGTCGCGAGCATACGCGACCACTCGCAATGAGAAACCTGACCTCCCCGCGTTGAGAATCTCGCCGGGAGGTTTATTTTCCACGCTCGCGATCGGCAACTTGATGTTGCTGATCGCGAACGAGAAAAAGTCTCGCCGGGATGTCATTTTGCTCGCTCGCGGTCGCCAACTTGACGTTGAGGACCTCGAGCAAGCAAAAAATGCCCGCTACGCGTTTTTGCACTGTGCTACGTGCAATTCGCGTAGCACGTAGTTGCGCAAACTACGCAAATTACGCAAGTGTAGCGTAGTTTTCTGCCCAGGCCTAATTATGAATTGCATTCAAGCAGTTTTTCTTGTTATTTGGTGAATTTTATAATAATTATTTTTTAGACTGTACTTGCAGTCTTTTTAAATACTTGTTTGCCTTTATAACCGATCTAAAATCGATGGGCCCCAGCAAACTGAAACAACCCACGTATCTCTTTTGTAGGGACATCAACTCAAAAATGGGGTCCCACAAAATGGTTCAGGGGCAGGACCCTCGGGACCTTCTATTGAAGAGAGCGGATTGTAGAGGGGAGTAACTAGAGGGGTATTTGGATGCACATGATTTTGTCAATGTGATGGAATGGTTTAGTGTGGAGAAGAAGATATTTCCCTCTTAAGGGGTCATGGATGATCCTCAATTATAGATTACATATTCTTAACTATAGATCTCTTACCATGGTTCACCAAGGAGGTATTTTAGCCATGAAATAGAGTGATCATAATGCCATATTCTTGGAGGGCCATTTCCTAGTGTATAAAGCAGCATCAATCCTATAAACCAGAACACAGGGATGGCCTAATGTTTGTGTAGCACTTGAAAGACCTGGGGGGCACACTAAGGGTGTTATTGAATCTCAACTGTTGTCCTTTTTGTTATGTCTGCCTGATGCGCAAGGGGATGTAATGTTAACTTTGATTCAAAATCTTTATTAGGTTCAAAAACAATTGACCCTAAAAGGTACAGGATAACATTTTTTATTAAAAATCAGTTCAAAGCAGTGAGACATAAAAATGGCACTTCATCAACAGTTGTAAGCAAGGCACAAAGAGCATATATAGGCCTACTGCAATTCTAAGTATATTTCAGTAAAAGGGAAGTAAACACACTTGGTTAAATATTTAAAAACAATATAATAAAATCCACAAAATGCGTATAGGCCACATGGCGACTTGGAGGATGGGACTCTCCTAATACAATCTAGGCTCCCTATAGATGAGGCAATACTAAAACAGAATAACAAATCCAACAACAAGCTGGAATCCTCCATAAACTCTATGACTCAATGTCTAGTGACACAAATCCAATTAAAAGAAGGCATACATTCATCTAATCGAATACTTCTAAAGTGCAGTGAAATAAAAACATAAAGTACATATCACCATAAAAAACGTAAAGAAGAAAACTTCCCTTAATGTCGTGTAGTTCCTATATGACGTATACTGGATCTGCGCGTTTGGATAACATAAACTGTGGGACTGGTGGCAGACTGATTCCGTGCACCTCCACCAGGTATGTTAGCCTGTCTGTATCAGCTAGCTCACAGTGCCACTATAATCTCCTCTTACCAGGGAGAGAATAGATTCTGGCAACCTCCGAACATGACAACCCTGATCCCCCAGGATCGTGGAAACAATATACTACTTTTCGCTCAGTCACTCGTGCTTACTTAGTTTGTCTCAGAGAGAAACACAGAATAAACAAACTGGGCGTTTTCAATAAGCATTTATTGAACAGTTGTTATTCTGGTGTAGAATAGATGTGCTGCAACAACCGTTAGACAGTATAGGATATAAATGATGAGCAGTACTATAAAAGTAAATGGATGGTATAGTTCTACCATCTTACAATAATCATGAATACATTAGAGTATATAAAACACATGATAAAAGATGCGTACTCCTACGATGCCTCCCTAACTAAATGTACCTAAGTGTACCTAGCATGTATGTAGGTGTTAAGCCAAGAATTCCTCTAGGATCTAGTCAACCCCGTTACCTTAAGTGAGACTGTGGGACCCCGTCCTGGTCTCGAGCTAGACACCCCGCAAGGGATGTTAGACCACTGCGAGCTGGAGTGACTGCATGCAGGAACCCCAGCGTCTCTGGTCTGTGTGTCGGCCGGGAAGTCTCGGTCTCCTCTAACCGTCTTAGCAAGATGTGATGTATATATACCCATAGGTCTCCCCAGGGGTCCTACCTTGCTGTATTACTGTGTCGGCCTAAGGATGACGTTGGGCCTGAACTTTGTACATAGATTTTATACAGGAGCTGGTAGTAATGCTGTGCTTCCAAGAATCCTCATGCATAATGTATGAGATTTCGAACTAGGGAAAACCCACGTTCTGACTGCAGTGTAATATCTAGGTAAAAGGTCAGTCCCTGTAAACCGTGACAAGCGTAATGTAGGGAGAGAATATAGGTGGCGGGAAATGAGATTACCGGGGCCTATGTTATGATACCTATATGGAATATAGCACTAATACGAACTGCGCCCCATGTAAATGAGGCAATACTGAAACATGACAGTTGATCAGTCAGAATACATACAAATTTTAGGGCAGTCTTATGATCCGTGACATTATTTGCAACAAAAGTGGTTTCAAATAATATCCAGAGTCCATCATAAAACCTGCAAAAAAGGATAAAGAGCTTAGTGCTCTGTTTTGAAATGCCATCACATGAACATGGGATCCTATCTCTGTTTCATGACTGGAAAAGTGACTAACAAGTGCAATATATGCATAGCCGAAACCTAGGTAAAACAAATCGATGCTGGGGTTGTGAGACCGTGGTCAGATATGATTGAAAGACTTTCTCAGATGGGTTTGACATATATAGTGAAACCATAGACTTCATAACCTTACTAAGATTCCTATTTTCTTACCTTGTGCCTAAATATAACACTTTTACTTCATTGTTATGCAGTGCCAACACACTATGTGGGGATGTCATCATAGAAGGGCAGTACATCTCCTCCAGGACATCATTAATGTGGGCAAGTCAGGGACTATTAAAGGCATGATCAAGGGCTAAACAATCCATAATATTGAATCTTGTAAAGGATGTTTCGGGTTTGGCCCAAATTGGCCGCCAAAGCAAAATTGGCTTGAATGTGAATAAATCTTCCAGATAGGTTAGCTTGACCTCTTTATGGATAATATATGTTGAGATAGAGGAAGGGATACTTAGCAAATGTTTGATGAAGGCATTCTCTTCAGCCTGTAAAGGGCCACACGATGCATGGCCCCAGATGTCTCCTCCATACGTAGCAGCTGATAATGCTTTGGCTTTGTATATGTTAATGATTTCTCTAATAGGACAGCTACGAAGCTTACTAGAAAATCTAAATATCCCTCACCAACCCTACTCATTTTTGATCTAATGATTTGTACATGATTTGCCCATGAACCATTGCTGGCAAATAGTATGCCTATATAATTAAATGTATTTACCCTCACAATCGGGAAGCCTTTAATGAAATGGGTTCTACATTTCTGTTTTTTTCCCCCCACAGAACATAATGAACATCTTAGTGCTATGAATCGCCAGCTTCCTCTCATCCATGAAATCAGCAAAAGCGCCCATCAGCCTCTGCAGACCGACATCAATACCATGTCATCGGCATAATGTAACACAGGAATTGAACAGCAAGGAACTATAGGCACTTCTTCCTGCAGAGCCCTAAGGGTGTCATCAACCCCGTTAGTGTAGAGGGAGAATAGAAACGAGGCCAGGATGCAGCCTTGCCTAATTCCTTTCTTAACTTTAAAGGATTGGGTGCCCTCCCCGTTTGGGCCAAAGTGTACCTTGGTAGTCAGACTCCCATATAATTTGACAAGAAAACTAACACTGTTTTCTGGCATCCCAGTGAAAGTAGGGAATGCCACAAGGTTGTATGATCCACCAAATCAAAGGCACTACTAAGGTCAGTGAAACACAGATATATTGAGCCGGGCTTGGCCTTAGTGTATTTCCCAATAATCGGATATAATGAACACACTGTTCTACAGTTCCCGATCCTTTTTTAAAACCATACTGTACTTCTGAAAGGTTAGAATTATCTAGGGCCCTCTGCTTTGTCTTTGCAAGAGAACCCTGCCCATCAATTTAGCAGAAGAGTCCAAAAGTGAAATTGGATGATAATACTTGGGGTCCAATCTATCACCTTTCTTGAACACAGGCGCTTTAGTGGAATCTGCCCAACTAGGGGGGATCCTATACTCAGTGGCTGCATTGAGCACGCTTGTCAGGATGTAGCCCCAAAGATTCCCCAAGGCCTTGAAGGCATCGACTGGGACACCATCTGGTCCTGGCGCTTTACCTCCTGCACTTTCATCTAAGGCAAGGAGTGCCTCCTCCAAGGTCACTTCCAAGGGGCTACCACAAATTGAGATGTCAAACATACATGTATCACACTCCAGCATGCCAAAGATATATGAATAATGCTCAACCCATTCATGAGAGTGCACATGCGAGGTAAGTTCAGGGACTGAATCGTCTCTTAAAAAAAGGGGATTTACTGTATTCCAAAACAAAGTAGCATCATTGGTCTCAGCTGCCTGTATCAAATTTGACCAAGCATCTTCCCTGAGTGCCCTTTTCCTGTTTATTAGTGTCAATTTATAATCCCTCCTAAATTGCTTGATGGCAGTGAAGTCCCTAGGAGAGCTATGTAATGCAATCCACAAGCAGTTTGAGAACATGATTGATCAAACCAACCTTGTTTCAGTGAACTTCGGGGTTAGGTCTACAGGTCAAGAGAGCGTTGATTGGCCTAGCAATTGCATCTATTAGCCTTATAGAGTCCACCCTGTCACTCAGGCAGTATCTAAACTCTGCTGCATTAGTATTTAACACCCTTCGCAGCATCACCGAGGGGGTCAACCCCCGTCCACTTAATCCTCACACCATTTGGCCTAGTGGGGTCTATATTAGCAACTATTTTACTCACACCCAGCCTCTCATCCTGTATTAAAGCAGATATGATCAGAGGGTTATGATCACTTACTGCAGTTGCTATTATTTTATAGTCAAAAACAAGATTAATAATTGTATTAGCACCTCTACCAATAAAAGAAGAGAGTCATACTTTGAAATTAAAGAGTAGAGAACATGTTCATAAGTATTGTGAAAAAAATGTGAGACTCCCTCACCGGCTAAATCCCTAATGCCACACACAGATCTTGCAGAAAAAGTGCATTTCTGTGTGTAAAAATCCCAAGTCCATAAAATGAGTCTATTTTGAGGGCAAGCTTGGAAAAAAGTATGTAGGTCAGCCTCTAGAGCTGTAACAACTGAACTGTGGGTGGAGTCAAAGATATTATTATAAAAATGAATTCGCTGACCCGCCCTTGAAGGACAGCCGCACAAACTGATAATAGAGCGAGGCAGTGAAAGACCTCCTGTTAGCCGCAGGTAATGTGTTTGAAAAAAAAGTTTGAAGACCACCCTTTGAGCGGTCTGGTAATTATCTTACAGCAGATGTAAAAATAGTAGAGAACCCTTCCACGTAGTAGGGACTCAATTCCCATGTATCCTGAAGGCAGATCACGTGGGACATAGCTGTAAGATGAACACAATCTGGGCAAGTAACTTATTTTTAAAACCAGCTATGGTAGGATGTACCCAATAGGGAGCAAAGGGCGTGAGGGCGCACAGATATTATAGTTAAAGATCAGGAGCCTCAAAGTCCCCCCTGAGATTGGCAATATGTCAATGTTTCCCACTGCACTCTTGCCTATTTCCCCGCCTAAGTCAGCCTAATCAGTCCTAAGCATAATGAAAACTCGATTTTTGGAGTGCTAGGGGGACTTTGACAAATAGATAAAGTAATCTAGGTAGGATGACCATCTTTATTAGCTCTATCATTCCCGCCAAGAATAAGGGGAGATAACATTCAGCGTGTAGCCTGTTCTGTGATCCTAGACAACCCCAGAGTTTTCTTGCATGATGACATTCATATCTCGATTAATCTACATACCAAAGTATTTTAGTGAGCCATCACACCAATCTAATAGGTGGGCCAGTGTGTCAGTGAGTGAGAAGATCTTGGATTTCTTCCAGTTAAAGGTCATTCCAGGTAGGTGGCTGAACCTATATTCCCTCAGGATCAGATTAAGGCATTGTCGTGGATCCCTGTGATATAAAGCCATGTCATCTGCATATAAGGGCATTAGGATACGACAGCTAGTGAATCGCCGTGTACAATATGAATAGTGTTATCTGAGCTTAGCTGCCAAAGATTCTAGTGTGAGCACAAAGAGAATGGCTTACAGCATGTGACCCTGGTGGGTCCCTCGGGAGATCTCAATCACTACAGAGGTAATCTCATTTATCATAACTGTTAGGGGTATACCCATCCTATTTAATATGGTGATAAGGTATTTTAAGGCATCACATGCCTTACAAGCGTCTCAGAAATATGGCTGCAATGTCTATCTCCAGATTTAAACTGTCTAATATAGAAATTGTGCGCAGGTTGTGAGCTGTTGGCTACAAAATCGGACAGGTCTGGTCTCACCATGTCTGGTAGTAGTAAGTTATGGTGGTTAGCAATCAATTTAGCTAATATTTTGGCATCACATATAATCAGTGAAAGGGGTCGGTAGGATTCACACTTTTGAGGAGATATTTCTGGCTTCAATAATTGTATTATTATTGGCACATCTCATGGTAGATGGGAAATTTCCCTGCTCTCTTGCTTTATCATACACACCAGGGATGTGTCACAAGGACGTCTATTTAGCATTTATAAAATTCAGCTGGGAGGTCGATAGACCCAGGTGCTTTTCCTATTGGGAGCTCTCCTATTTTTTATTTTTTTATTTCTTCAAGCGAGTATGGTTGTATCAGAAATAGCCTCTGCACATCAGCCAGGATGGTATTCAACAGATAGTCAGCTATTTGCGATGAGTAGGATGGACCCTTAGTGGTGGATAGGTTAGCAAAGTATGTGAAAAGGTATTTAGTATTTGGGCACTGTCGTGTTGGCAATTACCGAGTCGGTCTCTAAAATCTCACTTGCTGCCCATGGGCGTTTGATTATTGTAGCGTGAGGCCTACTGGGTCGCTCACTTTCCCTGTAATCTCTTGATCGGACATATTTACCACTTAACTTGGTCTCTCTCTCTCTCTGAGTACTCTGTGATCTTGCCTTAAATTTGATCCAGGTGAGTCTGCTGTTATCCTGAGTTACAGTTTGTTCCAATTTCTTGATACCACACTCTATATTAGCTAAATGTGTGCAGAGTTACTTAAGTATGCTATTTTGCTTTTTAGTGCATGCTCCTCTGACCGTGACCTTGATGGCCTCCCAAACTGTGCCAGTGCTACTCACTGACCCCACACTGCTTTGAAAACATTCTGTTATTTCTGTTTGCAGTTCCTTGTAGAACATTGTATCTGTCAGATGTCTAAGGACCAGTGCCTGGTGAGATGTATTTATGGGGGAATCTCCAGAGTCCTTAGCACCAGGGAATAGTCCAATAACTTATGGGCCATATGACTGAACTCACATTCATTCACATAGCTTTATTCGATCTTTATAAACAGACCATAAAAGCACATAGCATCATTATAAAAACTTCATATCAGATATGTATAAAACCTATATACAGTGTTAAAAAAGAATTAAACAGTTTTGCCATGATCCAAATTCCATTTAAATAAACTTTACAAATCCAGTAAAATACCTTAAAATCAAAGTCAATCATTGTTATTAAAAGATCGTCCCACCAATTTCCTCTTTCTAAAACATGCCCACAAAAATGAGGCTACCGCATAGCATACAAATGGGTCCGATAAAGCCTTTAGAAAATACATTGCCACCCGATACTGTTTAAAATTATGATACCTCAAGATCGGAATTATAAATGTTTTTCTTTCTTCAGAATAGTTTTTACAAAACAGTAATATATGAGGGTCTGACTGCACGGCAAAATTATTACACGGACAAGGAGACAAATCTGCCAGTTTGTATCTCTTAGCCGGATACCCCAAAAGTAGCGGGATCATATTCAATCGAAAACACAGTAAAATAAATCCATGCTGAGTGTTATTTACGCGTGATAGGTAGTAAAAACCCTCCCCAGGTCTTGGGGGAACCAGATCGTAGGCAATGGAGGAGTGGAAACAAGATTTCTTTCCCCTTCTCTCATAATTTACTCTCCGGTTGAATAACTGAACTCTTTATCCCTGAGTCCCACTTCTGGCATCACCAGCCAGAAGTCAAAACAAGACCACGTGTCATGTACTGTTGAATAGAATATATCTGTTTTTTCATCTAATGTCTATGACACCAAACATCCTGCATTTTATACTCTAATAATATGGATTGAATTTAGTGTGCGCTGTGTTTTTCCCTCCCGTTTTCATTTTGGATCTATCCATACTGTCGTGCAAGGCGCAGTTAAAATCTCTGCACCAGATCAATATTTGCGGCTCCATAATGAGTATCATTCCTCACAGTGAGATATAGAGTGACAGGTTATCAGTGTTTGGCCTACAGCAATTCACAAATGTGCCATTATAAATGCTCCGAAGGAGGGCATATCGACCGTGCTCGGCATTGTGCAATCCCAATGCCAGTAGTCATGTGCCTTTCTTTAAAAAAAAATCTTTTTATTAACTTTTTGCTCAATTAACCATTCGTAGTAATCACTTACATTAATTTGCACACCATTAACATTATAGCGGAAACACTCAGGGATCCCAGAAGGATACACGTTCACCAATGTTATACATTGCAGCAGAACAAGCATACAACAATAGCTTCAGATCATCCGCAAGGCAACTTCCTTAGACAGTTCAGGGTCACACCTTCTCATAGCTGTACTACACAAGGTGCTGATCCGCTACTATACATCCTCCTCTATATTTACACCATGGTGACCATATTTTCTCCCACTTTTTGGCACACCCTCTGCCTTTATATACAGTTTCCTCGGCTCGTTGGCACCAATCGAGATCACGTTTCCATTCTCTCAGCGAAGGCGGAGAGGGCGCTCCCCACCACCTCGCAATGTTCCGTTTGGCGACCCCGGCTGCCAAGGCAAGCCAAATTCCCGTGTACCTGGGCCAATTTGAGTCCCCTTTAATCATAAGGAGGAGCCATTTAGCATCCATCGGGACCTGTACCCCGGAGACTCTGGACAGCACCTCCGTCACCCCTTCCCAGTATCTGACTATCTCAGGGCACTCCCAAAGGATATGGAAGAAAGTACCTTCCTGCTGGCACCCTCTGACGCAGAGCGCAGTCTGCGTTCTGCCCCAGGTGTATAGGTGTGTGCGTGGGTAGTATATACGATGCAGTATTTTAGTTTGTACTAATCTAAAGTGAGACCGCACTGCAATCTCCCTAGGGCTCTGTATTGCCTCCTGCCAATCTGTGTCATCCAAGTTCCCTAGGTCGTCTGTCCATGCAGCTCTCAGGGCCACGAGGGGGTCTGGCATATTGTTTATTATCTTACGGTAGACTGCAGAGGTTGGCTTTTCGGTGATAGGGTCAAGGAGTAATCTGTCTTCCAGAGGTGAGTAGTCCGAAAGGGGGTTACCCCGCTGGATGTGTCGCTGCAGGGCGTGTATGAGCCTGAGGTAGTGGTATTTTTGCGTCTGGTGCAAGGTGTATTCCTGCTGCAAGGTTTCGAAGGTGAGTGGCGCTTCCCCCCTCCATACGTCTCCCAGGCGGTCGATCCCTATAAGTTTCCACTTTCCGAAGCCTGTTAGTGTTACCACCCCCTTCAGGAGGTCGCCGTTCCACAACGGAGTTTGGCTAGTCAATTTTCCTGCCCACCCCAGTAATTTATTTGCCTCCCTCCAACATTCCACCACTACTCTTGTGTGGGAAGGGCACTGCAGCTGACTCCTTCCTGAGTAGAGGAGTGAGGCATAATGACCCACCAGTATGCCGGCTCTGTCTGCCCGATACGCTGGTTCATCCGGGTCGGCATATACCCAGTCATTTATGACCATGAACTGTGAGGCCCAGTAATACAGCCTGAGGTCTGGAACCGCTAAACCACCATTGTATACTCCGCGCTGCAGTTTGGTAAGCGCTATCCTAGGTGAGCCTCCTTGCCATAGTAGCTGCCTGACTTCGTGGGATATTTTTTTCTAAATGGATGGGGGGACTCGATACGGGGTGTTCTGTAAGACATAAAGGAGGTGAGGCAAGGCCATAATTTTGAATAGGGCCGCTCTACCCATTAATGACAGCGGGAGGGCATGCCAGTGACGCACATCAGCACTTAGGCGCTCCATCTGGGGGTCTAGGTTTTTCTGCATAAATACTGCAGGGTCTCTGACAATGTATATGCCCAAGTATTTAAACCCTTCCGTTGCTACCGGGGCTGCGCAGTTGGTTGGCGCCCTTGGAGGGGGAGCCAGAGAGTGGGAATACGACCGATTTTGCCCAGTTAATTTTATAGCCTGAGTAGCTGCCAAAAAGCTCAAAGATATGGAGCACCCTTGCCATGGAGTAGTAAGGCCAGCTAGGTATAGAAGAATATCATCCGTGTATAGCGAGATGCGCGCTTCCCACCCCCCCGGCGCAACTACGCCCCAAATCGCTGGATCCCTTCGGACCCAGTGAGCTAGTGGCTCCAGAGCCAGGGCAAAGAGCAGCGGGGATAGAGGGCAGCCCTGCCTTGTACCTCTCCCTAACCGGAAGGATCTGGATAGTACACCGTTGACTCGCACCTGGGCCCTAGGACTCTCATATAATAGCCGAACCCATCTTCTGAAATTAGGACCAAAGCCCAGTTTACGTAGTACCATAAATAAGTATGGCCACTCTATACTGTCAAACGCCATTGCGGCGTCCAATGACATTACTGCTGTCTGTTGGGCCTCCGGATTATTTGTGAGGTGGAGCACCCCATAGAGCCTGCGTAAATTGTGACGAGTGCTTCTATGGGGCATGAATCCTGATTGGTCCAGGTGTATGACCTCTGATAGAACAGGTATCAATCTGTTAGCCAGTGTCTTGGCAAGCACTTTCGCCTCCATGTTGATCAAGGAGATAGGGCGGTAGGAGGCACACTGATCTGGCGGTTTCCCTACCTTATGCACTACCGCTATCGTGGCCGCGCATTGTTCAGGCGGGAGTCGTCCCGTCTCACAAGCCTCTGTCAGCATGTCTAGTAGCGGGGGAAGTATGATGGAGGCCTGGTTTTTGTAGATCTCCACAGGAAGGCCATTGGGACCGGCAGCCTTCCCAGATTTGAGGTCGCCTAGTGCTACTCCCAGTTCTTCCTTCGTGAGATCCGCCTCCAATGCGTCACGCGACTCATCGGAGAGCGCTGGAAGGGAAAAATCTCATAGGAATTCCTCACAGTCACCCTCCGTTCTAGTGCTTACTGATTTGTAAACTTCCTCAAAGTGCGCCGCAAAGGCCTCCGCTATGTCAGTGTTAGCTGTCTGTAATTGCCCCGTCCCGTCAAACACGCCTGTCACCCAGGAGCGCTCCCGATCTCGCCTTTCCAGCCACGCTAGGAGCTTTGATGCTTTGTCTCCTACGTCATACAGCCTGTGTTGTGTGGCCAAGGCGTGTGCCCGGGCTTCCCCATCTGCCAGTGCCCGCAAGTCGCGTTGCTTTAGGGCCAGCCTATGCCTCATCTCTCGAGAGTTGTCAATTGCTGCCTCTTTCTCCATGTCGATGACTTCACACTCCAGGGAGCGTACTTGGAGCTCTTCATCCTTTTTTTTCCCACCAATAAGTGCCTGCGCCCGTCCCTGTAGCACCGTTTTATAGGCCTCCCATAGAATGACGTGGGAGGTCACTGAACCTTTGTTTTCTTGGAAGTATAATTCTGAGCTCTCACGGAGCTGATCGCTAAGGTCCGGGTCTCTAAGGCGCCAGGGATCCATTCTCGGGAAGGGGGCTCTATGCAGGCGGGGTCCCTTAATGGCTGCTCATACCGGGGAATGGTCCGACATACCTCTTGCCATCTGCCTTGAGTCAGTGAATTCATCTACCCTATCGTTTCGCGTGAAGAGGTAGTCTATTCTGGAAAGGGAATTATGTCTGGCCGAATAGTACGTGTATTGTCTATCGGAGGGATTGTGCGTTCTCCAGAGGTCTATCAAGCCAAGGGCAGTTATGAAGTCTGCTAAGTCTCGCTCGTTTTGTTTACTCACCCAGGAGCTGGAGCGATCCAGCTCTGGGTCCATGACAGCATTGGTGTCTCCACCAATGAGTAGGGTACCCAGGGGAAATTCAAGCAGGAAGGAGCTAAGCTTGGGTAGGATGATGCTATGCAGTCCCGGGGGTACATAGACGGAGCAGAGTGTAACAGTACGGCCTTCCCATTTACCCGTCGCTGCCACCATGCACCCTGCCTCATCCGTCCTTACTGCGGTGATGGTCAGAGGGAGCGTGCCACAGACTAGGATGCCTACACCCGGAGCCCCCGATGAGAAGCATGAGTGGGCCACTAACTTGTAGCCAAAACCCTCTAATGATTTACAGGTATTGCCTTTTAGGTGCGTTTCTTGAAGTAATACTACATCTGGGGAATGCCTCTTGATGTATTGAAGGACCAGGGTACGCTTGATCTTGTTGCCTAGTCCGTTAACATTACAGGTCTATACCCTCATGTTGGTGTGTTCCCCCATGACATTCGGTTCAGGGCCCACCTCCGAGAGCCCTCTCTTCCCGCCAAACCCAATATTGGACAGCCTGGTGCATTTGGATGACTAAATAGATCGTGAGCATTTGTGCAAACATACAAAAAAAAAACGTAAACAATATACCCAACACCCCCCTCCCTGCGACCCTGCTAGGTGAGTAAGAACCTCCCACCTCCCAAACACACAGAGTGCCTGTCGCCCGAACTGTGTTATAGTAAACAATGAAAAGGGGGGGCAGCGTGCCAGCCGCCAGCGTGAAGCGCCATGAGAGTTACAGAAGATAAACTGAACCCACTGAGGGGGTCTTGATAGTACCCTAGTCGGATTGTTCACTATGTAGCCTTTGTTAGGAAAGTGGTCCTCCATCCCCAGGATCCCAAACCCCCGGACAGGTATGACAGCGCTGCTTCGTCCATAGCAGCCCAGGGGATGACATCAGCTGCAGAACCCACCCCACAGCTGCCCACTCCTATACATGGTTTTACCCCCCAGGATCAAAAGTCATGGGGAATACAGTGCATAGCAGTGATACTTGCGGTGAATGAGGCACCCTCCGCGACGCACAGTGTTCATTATGACTTCCCCGGGCTGTCCGTTCCGCCATCCACCTCATGTCCCTCAGCGATGACTGCAGTTCTCGGGGGGACATGGGGCTGTCTCCCTTTACGTTCGACCTTGCGCCAACCTTCGAGCCAGTCACTTGCCTCCGCTGGTGAGTCGAAAAAGTGCGATTTCCCATCGTCGAGTATTTTGAGTTTTGCGGGGAAGAGCATCATGTATTTTACGTTGGCATCGCGCATGGCCCGCTTGACTGCATCGAACGTGCGTCGCTGGCGCTGGACCTGCAATGTAAAGTTAGGAAAAAACCGGATGGTAGCATTTTCGTGGTGCAGGTCCCCATGTTGACGTGCCGCATGTAGTATGGCGTCGCGATCACGAAAGTTGAGTATCCGGGCTATGATCGTGCGCGAGGGCTTTCCCGGGCGTGGTCGACCACCCAGCGCTCGGTGGGCCCGTTCTATAGAAAAGAAGGAGGACATGCGTTTGGGTTTCAACTTATTCAGGATTAAGTCCTCTAGAAAGAGATCCATCGACTGGCCTTCCATCCCCTCCGGCACACCCACTACCCAGATGTTGTTGCGTCGGGCTCTCCCTTCTTGGTCTTCGAGTCTAGCATAAATGTCCGATTGATTCTTCGTAAGACGCGAGACCTGCTCCTCCAGTCGCTTGGTTTTGGCCTGCAGGCCGCCGATGTCTGCCTCTGCTGTGGTCACCTTGTCCGCCATTTTGCGGAAATCCGCTCTAAGCAGGTTCACTTCCTCCGTGACAGAGTCTAATTTAGGTTCCAGTGTCCCCTTAAGGTCTGTGATCGCTCTCATTATATCTTTCAAGGATGGGTCAGGGAGCTGGTCCTCCTGGTCTTCCAACTGATCTCCTCCTGCTGCGCCATCTTCTCGGCTCCGGGCAACCGTGTACTTGTCTATTTGGTTCATCTGCCCTGGCCCCAGCGCCTTGTTACGGCCCATGTTCTCTAGGTATAGGGCGTCGATGATAAACTTGTCTGTGGGAGCCCTTCAAGTTTAGCGCTGCCCAGGTGTGGGATACAGCCACCTCAACTGTCTGACTTGGTGCTGGTTCGACAGCCCCCCGTCTCCAGAATCACCTGCACTGGTTGCGCGCCCCCCTCTCGCACCCAGAGGGGGATTTCTCCCCTGAGTATAGCGTGTGAGGCCTTGCATTGCGCACCCAACCGTCAAGGGCCCCAGGTGTATTGAGGCGCAGCTTCAGAATGTCCCAGCACCTCTGGGCAGTCCTATGGTATGTCAGGCCTCAGAGATCCAAGGAAGGGGCGGGAAGGGGGGACTCCGGTCCGTGCCGCTGCCACGTGCCGTCTGCCCCCAGGCTGGTCCGAGCAGCTCCCAGGTGCAACCTCTTCCCGCCTCGCTGCTCGTCGCCAAGGGGACCGCACTGACCGTTCCCGGGGCCAGTCCCGAGTTGAGTAGGCACACCGCAGGCTCTGGGTGTCTAGGCTTGTCAGAGGGCCGCCGCTGCCTTCACCCGGGACCGCGCCCGTCCCAGGATAGTGCGCTGCAGGCTTGAGTTGTCTGCTCGTCTCTAGGGGACCGCTTCCGCCCACCCACTGGCCGAGCTCGTCACAGCGCGAGATGCAGCTGGATCCGTCGACCACGCTGCCTCAGGACCGGGCCCGATTTAGCGCTGCATGCTGTCTCTCCGGCGCCTGGGCCCGGGGCTCCGGCCCGTCTCCTTTGCCGCTGGGAGCGCGTCCGAGGCTCTTTACGCGGCCGGGACTCCGGGCCGTGAGGGCGGCGCCATCTTGCCTCGCGCCCCCGATCCGCTCTCCACTCTACAGCTGTTCTCTACGCCGTCTCCGGGGGCTGCAACTCGGCACCGTGCTGCCGATACGTTTCCCATGGGGCCTGCTTCGCTTTGCCGACTTAGGATCGGATGATGACGGATATTAGTGGGTATTGGCGCTGGTGGCTAGCGCAGCTCCTCTAAATGGTGGCCATCTTCCGCGGCTGCTGGCCACGCCCCCCCTCATGTGCCTTTCTTGACCATAATAATTACCCTCAAACATAGGATGAGTATATCGAGGCTACATGTCCCATTGCCCATCTTACAACAAAGGTGGATGTAGTGGGTTTCCTGCTATAAGACAACATTAATTGGATGTCTCGCTAGGTAACCTAATACCTGGCATATTTTGAGAGGTTTTTAAGCCCTCAAACTTTCCATGTGAGACAGTTTAATATGGTTGCTATGTGTTCGCATTGCATCTCATGGTGGATGCATTGTGTTATGTTGCTAAGTTTGAGAGTATGCATGCATGTGGGTCTGTACTGTTCCTTTCAATGACTGACCTTCAACCCTCTGATATTGTCTATGTAATACAACAAACAAAACAGATAACCCAAGCACACCGCACGCACTCTGGCAGCCCAAACCCGGCAGGACAGACTTCATTTGATTTTGAGAACCAACTTTCAAAGTGCTCAGTACTCAAAACAGCACCAAGAGGGTTACAACAGCAGTGGCGTAGCAAGGGGGGGGGTGAATGGGCGGTCCGCTCCGGGTGGCAGGAGTTTTGGGGGTGGCGGCCTCCTCCCACTTTTACCTGCCGTCTTGGGGCAGCAATCGGCAAAACCCCCCACGCTCTACAATGCGGCTGTCGTAGGGCGGCAATCGGCAGAATCTCGCCAGCACCCACCCCCCCCTTCAATGCGGCAGTGTGTAGAAAACTGCAGGGACCGGTGAAGGAAGTGACCCGATTAGGGCCACCCGGGTCACTCGCGACTACCTCTGTGCCTTCCAAACAAATGAAGAGTCGGTCAGACAGTAGAGAATACAAACCAAGTTATTTATTAGTACTGCACTGCAGCAGAGCTCAGTCTGACCAGCCTCCTGAGATGGCTGCCGAGGGACTGAATTTCACAAGCATAAAGGTAACAATTATACATTTTGCAACTGGGCAGGAACACGCCCACCTTGTAACTTTCCACAGGGAGACAGTTTAAACAAAGGGGCACACAAGGATGAGCTAAGAGTCTGAGACCGGGCACACACTATCTCTCTGGCAAGGTCATTCTGTCTGTGCCCGCAGCTGGAATAGTGGGAGCGAACCTCTATCTAGTGGGAAAAGTATGCGTTAACGAGCGACCTTCTCATGCTTTCAGCGAGGCCTAACCTTGGAGACGCAGATGCATCTCAGCAGTTTTTCTAGCTGAGAGAGCAGAAATGAACTTTGGTCAGTAAGATAAAAAGGCGGCCAGTAACAAAATGGAGCCATGAATGCTAACCTAATGCAGAACGAAGCATGAGCAATAGGATAATAACATTTCAATTCTAACAGACCCTCCTTTTAGCATTCATGCTAAATTTTATTGTTGCTATCAGGTAAGGGTCTTTACAACTCTAAAAAGGAAGAAAATATGCTCGAGTATAGACAGCAATATATATATCGTTGGTGCAAAAATCATTTTTTTGCTCATAAGCATTCAATATCATCAGCATCAGAAGGTGGAATTGTGAGAAGAGAAGAGGTCTCAAAAATCCCTTCGTCTATATTCATGAGATCCTCTATCTCCTTTTGTACCATTATTGCAGCGTTGGTATCATGTATCGATATGTTTCGCTTAGGGGTGAAAATACCAGCACAATAGGAACAACACAAAGGAAGGCATTGAATGAGAACGCAACAGAGTACCAGAAATACCACCATGTATATCACCTTTTCAAGAATCGAACCCCAGTTACCAAAAAGAGACCATTCCCAGTTTCCACTTTTCATGCCTTTAACATTCTCTATTATATCTAATATTTGCTGAGTAATATTTTTTTCCATATTTTCAATGTTGACTATGCACTGATCGCCTACTACCGCGCATACCCCTCCACTTTTAGCTAAAATGAAATCAACTGCATATCTGGTCTGTTCAGGATATATTCGCATACTCTCTAATTGTACAGTGATGTCACGCAAAGACGCTACAGTAGAGTTGGACAATATTTGCAACTTGCATCCAAAATATTCTCTGGCCTACTCACTCCTGGCCATAGATGTCATTCCCAAAGTAACAAGGGATGACAGAATGTACCCAAAAGTGACCCCATTCTTAGAACTATTGATCTCTATGTCCGTGACTCCCTCACAGAACTCCCTTGTAAGTGTTCTCTTCACCCAGCGGACATTAGGCTTGGGATTAACATGTTTGCAGGGTTCCCCTAAAGGCAATACCATTCCCAGGGATACATCGCCTGTACCATTATGGACATTAGAGTAAGTTCCATTGGACAAAAAATAAAAGCCAGGGTGTGCATAAATTGACCCATCATAATCCACAGCGGAATATCTGGAATTCATTCCAAATGTACGAGGGTCTTTATCATTTGCCAGAGGGATCGTACCCTTGTGCAACACTGTACCTGAACAGTTTACATACAAATCTGTTTCTGTGCTATTTACAATGGGACAACAAGCAGGATAATAGCCAGCTTCTTGGGTAACTACTATATCTTTATAATGCCAGCCTACTAGCGTGATATTCTGGTCCTGCATGTAATAATTATCGCAATATGTATCATTCAAACATCCTGAATAGCCCATTCCCTGTGGTTTTCTATAATATAAACACGGACCCTGGTAAGCAAAACCCAAAACTCCTGAAACTACTTTCAAATCCTGTGGTTCAGTGTAGGTATAATTCACAAGAGACAATGGATAAGCAGTCCATAGGCTGGTGACTGAGTCGGTAGGATAACAAGCTGTTCCTTGTCCAAAAAACTTCAAATGTGCATCTAAAAACATATTGTTTGGGACAGACCTCTTATTTCTAGGAACCTTTCCTTTGTCTTGCAATGTTACATCATGTTCACTTTCCAATACCCATATCAGCCCAAATAATATCAAAGGCAACAGAACCACAGAAGCGACACATAATATTTTCCTTTTAAGTGACCACGCCATGTTAGGATGAGCGACAATGAACACGGGCTGCTCCTCGTCAGCCATGAGTCGACCAAATGGATACATTGTTGTGAATGGAGAAGGAATATAATGCAACGGGGCAAACAGCAATTGAGCCAAGAGAGTGGGCAATAGTCCCAGCGTCCTTCAGAGTCCCGCTGGTGAACTCCTATTGTTCCTTTCCGTTGGTGCCGTTGAGCAGCACTTTTCTTTCGATGGGCTGCCCGATGGCAGCCTAATCTTCCAGGGATCCCACATCGCTCAGGGCGATACAAACACGTCTTCTGCCCTGTTCAATGTTTAAACAATGCACCAATCTCCCTTTCCCTCAACTACCAAATCATACCACAGGCAAGGTACACCCTATTCTTCTGACCGAAGTCCATCCCTATTAATCTAACTGCCCCTCTGGTGCACTGCTCCTCCGTCGGGAACGCAAATTGTACCTAGCCGCTCCAGGCACAGAGGGGTCAGTGAAAAGGGGTTCAAACTCAGGAGGGCCAGTGGATGGTGTTTCAGACTTAGAAAGACCATGGGGTGGGGGCTCAAATTCAGAGGGACTGATTGGTGGAGGCTCCTTGGTGGCCCGTATTGCAGGGGGCCCTGCCTCATTCAACACTGCATCGCTCTCCCCCTCTGAATGTGCCCACTTCAATCGAGCATCGGAAAAGGAAATGAAGCTGGGTACTTTCTCTGTCTCACTGTCCCCCACTCCTTCCAGCACCCTCTGGTCGTATGGTAGGGGCAGGGGCACCTGCCTACAATGACTTGTGTGCACCCAATTCTTTCGGCCGGCCACCTTCACAGTAACCCTGGGCGAAGTTCGCGTAGTAGCGCTACGCGTAGCTACGCGAAGTGCACTTCGCACTACGCGAGCTACGCGTAGCACTACGCGAACTGCGTAGTGCGGTAGGAAATGCTGTTCGCAATGATTGCACAGTGCCGGATGCTTGTCCGCACTGTGCAATCATTGCAAACGGCATCTTGCACAGTGCAAGCGGTCGTTTTCTGCCGCTCGAGTAGATTTGTACTCGAGCGGCAGTTTTCTCAACGCGGACTGGTAGTTTCTCATCGCGAGCGGTCGCGAGCATACGCGACCACTCGCAATGAGAAACCTGACCTCCCCGCGTTGAGAATCTCGCCGGGAGGTTTATTTTCCATGCTCGCGATCGGCAACTTGATGTTGCTGATCGCGAACGAGGAAAAAGTCTCGCCGGGATGTCATTTTGCTCGCTCGCGGTCGCCAACTTGATGTTGAGGACCGCGAGCAAGCAAAAAATGCCCGCTACGCTACGCGTTTTTGCACTGTGCTACGTGCAATTCGCGTAGCGCGTAGTTGCGCAAACTACGCAAGCGTAGCGTAGTTTTCTGCCCAGGCCTACTTCACAGCACTCCGGGTGGCAAGCAGCACAAGGACAGGCCCCTTCCAACGGGGCTCCAAGCTGCCCCTCCTTTTGAAGTTTTTCACCAAGATGTAATCACCGGGCCGAATCGCATGCCCTGGCCCCTCCGGTGCCGGCGGCAGGGTCTCTGAGATCTGTTGGTGAATAGTACGCAAACTTTTAGTCAATTCATACAGTCTATTAACATAGGGTATTCTATTTCGGAGAAGCGACGTGGTCTCTGGACACCCCAAACATTTGCGGGGTGTCCGAAAACCACCTCGTACGGTGACAACCCTGTTCTACTGTGGGCCGTAGTCCTTGTAGACAAAAGGGCCAGAGGTAAAGCATCTGGCCACTTCAATCCTGTGCTCTCCTGTATTTTTGCTAATTTGAGTTTGAGAGTACCATTGTACTTCTCAACCAAACCTGCTGACTGGGGGTGTTGTGCAGCATGGAATTTCTGCCTAATGTGTAGACCGTCACAAATGTGCTGGATAACTTTAGAATTGAAGTGACTTCCGTTGTCACTCCAAATCAAACTGAGCAATCCAAAACGATGGAAAAACTCCTTCAACAGTGCCTTCGCTGTTGCCAAAGCTGTATTCTCTTTAGTGGGATAAGACTCAACCCATTTGCTAAATGCACAAACAACCACCAGCACATATTTCAGGTTATTCACCTGTTCCATTTCAATAAAGTCCATCTGTAGGACCTCGAAAGGGAAAAAAGGTGGTGCAAAATTACCAGGGGTGTAGGAGTACCTTTGCCGGGATTATACCTCAAGCATATCATACAGTGTTTCACCAGGTGGGCAGCCGTCTTGGGGATATGATCATTCTGCCATACAGGGTCTAACAACTTGCATATGCCCGTAGCACTAATATGGGCTGGTCCATGGGCCATCATGACTACAGGGAGGACATAGGCATCTGGTAGCATCCACCTCTGTTTCTCTGGGTGTTTGTCCAACACCCATCGTCATCTAGACGTGCTGTGCCTTCCTGCCAAACTGCCAACTCCTCAACTGTTGCCTCACTTTGAATTTCCTTAACACTGTCCAGTGTATCCTCCAACATAGCAGCATCGGTCCCCCACCTTGCAGGACCCGCTACAAACATCCTTTTCAATTTTGTGCAAGCTGTCTCTTTCGCTACCTGATCAGCAAATGCATTCCCCCTCCCCACATCATCAGTCACCGCCTTGAGAGCACTGCACTTTATGATGGCTAATTTCTTAGGGAGTGCCAAAGCTGATAGAAGCCTCTGTGTAAGGGGGCCATGCTAAATAAGGGTCCCATGCGGCGTGAGTAACCCTCTCTCTGCCCAGAGCCGCCCAAAATTATGAGTGACCCCGAAGGCATATTGGCTGTCAGTGTAAATATTGATGGCCAGTCCCTCACTTAATTCACAAGCTCTAATAAGGGCAACTAACTCAACTGCTTGGGCGGACTGGTAAGGAACTCGTGATGTCTCAACTACCGTGTGCAGTGTAATGAGTGCATATGCCGAGGTGGTGGTGCCATTTGGTAACTTGAAACAAGAGCCTTTGCCATATAGTTCCCCTTGTGGATCAGATAAAGGAACATCAGTCAGGTGTACCCGTCCCTTCGTCTCCTCCTCTGTACGGAACATGCAATCATGCACGTCCGTGTCCTCACTCTCAGAAGGGAGGGGTAGTAGCATGGCTGGGTTCAGAGTGGCACATCTTTTGATGGTGACGTGTAGTGCAAACAGGGTCAGCTCATAGCCAGTCAGACGTGCACAGGTAAGGTGCTGCGTCTTTGTTCTGTTCAAAAGTGTGTCCACAGCATGCAGTACCATGACTGTGAGATCAGTATCAAGGACGAGCCCTGCCGATTGTCAAATAGAGAAGGCCACGGCCGCGACCGCTCTTAAACAGCTCGGGAGGGCTCTTGCGACAGGGTCTAGCAAGGCAGAGAAATAAGCACACGGCCTCTGCTTACCTCCAAAGGCTTCTGTTAAGACAGAGAGCATGCAGCCAGCCGTCTCGTGTACGTACAACACGAACAGCTTCTGGTAGTCGGGCGTGCCAAGCACAGGCGCAGAGCAAAGTGCGACTTTTAGTTGCTCAAAAGCTTGTTGACATTTATGCGTCCAAGGCAAGGGTTCATGCACATCTTTAGTGGTTGATTGCAACAGAGGCTTTGTTAGTAGGGAAAAGTTAGGTATCTAGTGGCGACAATACGAAGTAATGCTGATAAAAGCTCGCACATCCCACTGCGTCTTAGGGATGGGCATTTTAACAATAGCATTAATGCGTTCAGGTGTTAGTCTCCTTCCCTCCTTTGACAGTAGGTGACCTAAGTAGGTGACCTTCTGTTAGACTTGGCTTTTTCAGCGGGTTTACCCCCAGACTTTTTGCTTTTTGGCCTCCTGTTTTTGACCCTGTGTGTGTTGGTTTTAGGCAGGACTCTGGGCACTTTACCACTGCTAATCAGTGCTAAAGTGCATATGCTCTCTGTGTAAATTGTGTTATGGATTGGTGTTTACATGATTGGCCTATTTGATTTATGTGTCAGTCCCTTGTAAAGTGCACTGAGAGTGCCAGGGCCTATAGATCAAATGCTGTTGGTGGGCTGCAGCATTGGATTGTGCCACCCACGCAAACAGCCCGTAAAGTGTAACTCTGGCCTGCCATTGCAGAGCCTGTGTGCAGCCTGGGGCTGCCATGTCAACTTGGCAAGTGCACATACTTGCAAGTCCCTAAACTTTCCCTTTTCTACATGTTAGTCACCCCTAAGGTAGGCCCAAGGTACCCCTGTGGGCAGGGTGCATTGTATGTGAAAGGTAGGACATGCCCTGGTGTGTGTGGCATGTCCTGATAGTGAATTACAGCCTATTTCGTTTGTCACTATTGCAAGGCTACCTGTTCCCCATAGGCCAGAATGGGCAGTTTTGATTATTACAGCTTATAATCCCAACTGACCCAGGGAACATGGTAGAAATTCGAGTTTAGTATGCCTGGACTCAGAATGATAAAATGCATCTTTTAGTGAAGTTGGTTTTAACATTCTGTGTTTGAAAATACCACTTTTAGAAAGTGGGTATTTTCTTGGCTAACCATCCAAGCCTGCCTCTGCTAGGTTGTGTATTCCTTGTCTGGAGTGTGAGAGACAGGGGCTGGGGGATGCCAGGAGACAGGGTGAGTCAGCACAGGGCTGAATAGCTAGATCTACATGTAGATGGGTGGGAGGAGTTGCACCTGGGACCTGAATAGGGCTGGGCCTTCCCTCCACAATGCTGGCTCCACCTCCTGTGGTGCGTCTGATGTCCCTGGCCTGCACTGTGACAGGAAAGAAGGAGTCTTGTCAACAAAGTGCTCCAGGACTGACCAGAACTGGTTTGGACTAGGCAAAGGCCTCTCTGCCTTCAGAGAACAAAGAGAAATTGAGGATAAAAAGGGGGACCCAAACCCCAGAACTTTAGATTACTTCTCAACTAAGGAACCTGCCAGGGAGAAGGACCGGGAAAGCTGGAGGAGGAGTACTGCCCCTATGCTGCGTGTTGTGGGGTTGGCCTGCAGTGGTTGCTTCTGTCTTGGGTAGGTAAAGGACTGGACTGTGCTTTCATCATCCTGCTCTTAGAGTTTTCTCCAAGGGCTTGAAGTAGAGCATGCCTCCTGTTGGAAGTCTCAGGGATAGAAAAGACTTCAGGGAACTCTTTGGGATCAAGAAGACTGCCAAGAAGAAGAGCTGGAGAAGCTGTGAGGAGGAACTACCACTTTGCTGTGTGCTTTGCTGTGTCGGCCTGCAGTGGCTGCTTCTGTCTTGGGCAGTGAAAGGACTGGAACTGAACTTTCTGCAATCGACTTTGTGAGTGTCTCCAAGGGCTTGTGGTAGAGCTTGCCCCCTGTTCAAGAAGTCTCAGGAACAGCAAAGACTTCAAGCCCGACGCCATCTACGATGCCGCTGCCGACTCCGTGTCCTGAAGGCACCGCAGAGGGCACTGCCGCAACGCCGCACCGCGACCCTGGTCTCGCCAACGACGCCTGCTGACGCCGCCACCGAGCCGCTGCTCGCACCGCGACCTGTGGGCACCGCACTCCGCACCGCCTCGCTTCACGACGACGCCGTGGTATCCCCGACGACGCCGCTCCATGCCGGACTCGACGCCGCTGCTTGCACCGTGGTTCGGGGGCACCGCTCGTAAGTTACATGACGCACCGCCCTCATCCCGCACCGCAGCCTTGGCCCACCGACGCCGGTGCCATCGACTCCGAGTTCATCAGCCGACGACGACGCTGCAGCTACGACGACGCCGCTGCTGCACCGTGACCTGCCAGCACCGTGACGAGCACCGCCTCCATCTCACACCGCGACCCTGGTCTCACCGACGACGCCATCCGACGCCGCCACCGAGCCGCTGCTCGCACCGCGACCTGAGGGCAGCGCACGCCGCACCGCTGCACTTCGCACCGCAGCACTCGACGCCGGCCGACGCCAGCGCTACTGACTTCAACGGAGAGGAGATCGATCTGCAACGCGTGTGACTTCGAGGGCCCCGACGATGCCGCACCGACCTCCGGAACCGACGCCTGCGGATGCCGTGTGTTCGGAAGCTCACCGCGAGGTCATTGACGCCCTGCATTTCTGAAAGGTACTGTTTGCGGGTCTTCCCGACACCGTAGCTGACCTGCGACGCCGCGGTCAGCCAGAACTGTTTGGATTTGTTTGTTCACGATGCCGTGATAGCCCCGGACGGAGCTATCGACATCGAGGAACTGTTTTTAAGGACACTGTGATAACTGAAGATTTTTAAAGTACTGTACTGTGGATTTTTATCGTATTTGGTCTTGTTTTAAGTATATAAAAATATTGGATATTTTTCTAAACTGGTGTGGTGTCCGTTTGTAGTGCTTACATTGTATTACTGTTGGTTTTGTGCAAATGCTTTACACACTGCCTCTAGAATAAGCCTGACTGCTCGTGCAAAGCTACCAAGGGGGTGATCAGGGGTAATTTTAGGAGTGTAACTCCCTTATCCTGACTAGGAAGCAGGGTCCCTACTTGGACAAAGGTGCAAGCCCTTGCCAACTAGAGACCCCCATTTCTAACACCTTCTGTCAACAAAATTGGAATTTTGAAAGGGACACTTTATGTCCATGGTGGGCCAAATGTAACAACAATTTAACCATTGCAGCTTTGCAACCGTCTTCAGTGTCCAAAGCGATCAAGAGATCGTCCACATACTGCAACAATACATTTCCTGTGGGAAGTATGAGGGAGTCCAATTGGTTTTTTGAAGCTTGACTATAGATACTGGGACTTTCAGTATAGCCCTGAGGGGCCCGGCAGAATCTAAAACTTCTGCCGGCGAGGGCGAATCCAAACAGATACCTACTATCTGGATGGATTGGAATGCTAAAGGATGCATTTTTCAAATCGATGACAGAAAAGTATTTGGCAGAGGAAGGAATCATAGTCAAAAGGGCAGTGATGTCGGGGACAACTGGGAACTGAGGAACCACAATCTTATTAATCGCACGCAAATCAATCACAAAACGATAAACATCTGAATGATCATCAGAGGAACCCGAGGGTGTCCTCTTAAGTATAGGAAGAATAGGCCTATTACAGACATTCGCAGTCGTCTCTTCAACAAACCCTGACTGAATTAAATCCTGTATAATCTGTAATAGAGCTTGCTCCCCTGCTTGCGGTATTTTGTACTGAGGAATACGAGGAAGAATAGCGTTGTCTTTCACCCGAAAAGAAACTGGAGGTATCTGCAACAGCCCTACATCCGTATTACCTGTAGCCCATAAAGCAGTTGGCACATCTTTAAACACAGCGGGAAGGGGTTCCTCTTTGGACAAACACTGCTTGGAACTCGCTACATTGGGTCCTATTGTCATATAGACACCGTCCGGGGAACAAGAAATCGTGGCATGTAGTCTCTTTAACAAATCCAAACCCATCAAATTTTCCCCACAACTCGATGTGAGCAAAAACGGTGAATCCACGGTAAAGGGACCAATAGTCAAAGCAAGGGGTTTAGAAATGGGCCTTACAATGGGCACACCTGAAAAGTCTACCGAGACATTATGTTGGCCAGACAGAGCTGCCCCAGGGACCAGCGAACGAGAAACAGAGCTATTCATTGCACCTGTGTCCACTAAGAATTTTTTAACTGAGCCTTGCAAATCCGCAGAGACATAAGGACTGCGCTGATCTACAGGTACTTGAACTGGTCCCTCACCCTGTCCTCGGCTGTCCTAGCTATGAGACAAGCCTGTCACATCATCCAAGTCATAATCATCATGGTAATACTGTCTTCCCCGAGGGTAATCGAAATAATTGTGGTCAGAACGACCCTGTGACATGCCACCTTCCTGAGCGCCATCCTGAGCACTTACTCCACAACCCCATCCGTGAGAACCCCGTGCTCTAGGGGCCGCAAACTTCTGTAGCAACACCGGACACTCGCTACGCCAGTGTCCCTCCACTTTGCAGTGCGCGTATTGGTTCGGCCCTATAGGCGCAGCTTTCCCGTCAGTACGAGGCAGCTGGCAGGCCGGACCAGTACCACGTCCCCTACCACTACCCCTAGACGCCTGCTGCAACAACACCTTCGTCTTCATCTCCTTGTGCTTCTTCTCCACCTTCTCTTTCTCCTCATTTTCCCTGTGTTCATAGTATTGTGCCATACTCAAAATAACAGGAGAGGCAGTCGTCCAGGTGCTTTCTGAAGCCTGTAACCGAGCTGCAATCTCCGGGAGCAAGTTCGTAACAAATCTATTAACAAATAACCGGATACCCCCCTCCGCTGATAAATCCTGCCCACTAAAATCCAAGAACACACTCTCGAATCGTGAGAAGAAATCAGACACACTTTCATCTTTCTTCTGACAGCATGCTGTTAACTTATCCCAATCCACTCTTCTTGGCGGGATAAGAGAGTGCATATACGTTATTATGTGGCCGGGCAAGGCTAATATCTCAGCCTTCGGTTTCTCACCAGGTTTCCTATCCTTGTCCCATGCTCTAAACTCGTCCCAGGTACCACCCAATTCCGCCACATGATCCTGCTTGTGCACTTGCCTCCAAATAGCCACCGGGACTAACAAACCAAAGAACATCTCAATATCTGTTAGGGTCATTACTGTAGATGAGGCAGCTTCTGTTAATTCTTTGTAGTACGCAGTGGGATTTTTTCTTGGATCGGGTAACTGAGTCTTAAGGGACAAAACCTCACTCCTTTTCCATGGAGTATACACCCACTTGTCCTAGAAACGAGCCTCCACTCGCTGCCTGACAACAGCATCATTTTGATCACGCAGCTCCGGTATTTCAGGGGGAAATATAGGGTGTACTTCCCACATTGGAAACTGAGACCCTGTTGTTGGGCTCTTCTGACATAACCTGCCCCGATAACCAACCAACGTTGTAACATTACTGAAAACATCGTTAGGGGCCATGCCATCAGCATACACACAGACCCGGATGTCATAAATAATCTGAGGTGCAACACTATTGAAACACTGTTCCCACAGCCCAATTAACGTAGCTGACATATGCTTAAGGGCATGCTGCTGTACAAACGGTTCATAATCTTTCAGCACACTCCACACATCCTCCACACCGTAAATCAGGTTTCATGCCCACTGGGCAGCCTGATTAGCTACCATCGTTTTTTTTGACTCACCCACAGCAGATCGAATCAGCACCCGCCCCATTCTTTCCCGTGCAGTCGCCCAGTCCCCCTCATCCAGTCCATGTACCGGCGTCCCACTACTCAGCAATGTTGGGGAAGGGAGATGCGGGGAAGACACAACAGCTGAAGGGGCAGGCACCAGAGTTACTAATGGCTGTGTTGAGGGTCAGAGAGAGAGAGTAGGCTGAAACAATGGGCGTAGCAGGCAAACTAGCAGTTATCACTGCCGTGACATGCGGAGCCAGAGAAAGAACAGGAGGTGCTGTAGCCGAAGCGGCCGAGTCGATAGCAAGAGAAACAGAGGCAGAGGAAGGAAAGGTAGAAAGCTGAGACTGCGGGGCATCAGGGTATATTCTCTGCGGGGCATATGGAGGCAGAGGTCGGGCATCCAACAGATCCTCCACAAATGTATTGCCCTCCTCTCGGGCAACATAGGATTTATCACATTGCAACCTGAACTCACGATCAGCACACTCTATACCCTTCTCTATTTTCCCTCTCTCATACGCTACTGCTTTCTGTGTTACTGTCTGCGTCTTCCCTCTCCGGGCCTCTTTCTCTGCTCTCATTCGTCTTTGCTTAGCTTCCTTTTGCCATACCTGGAGATAATCAAACATCGACTGCCTACTTCATTCCGCAAACAATTTATCCTGCAGGAAATTCAATTTCTGTTCATCAAAGGTGCCTGTTAATGGCCACTGCAACTCGGCATTATCCCTCGTATATTTGTACCATAATGTACTAAATATAAGATGGCCAAGGCCGTGCTTAACGTACATGTCATAGTTTGAGGTGCATTCCAGAGCCTCAGGCTGCCTCTCTTCCAATCGGGCATCAGCAGAACAACAACGGCACCTCAAACAGCACAATTTGCTTAAACATGGCATCTTTAAAAAAGAAACAAATTCGCTATTCGTACCAGATGATTAACTTACCAATATTTTTTCAAAAGTCAGTCCTCAGACTGCACCAAAATTACAAAGCAGAACCAAACCCCAGGCATTTTCAAAGTAAGCCAAATTCATTATTTTGCCTGGCAAAATGTCCGCAGACACCTTGTATCCAAAAGTGGTCCGTAGACCCACAAAGCACAAACCAAAAGTGGTCCTCAAGCCACACCAAGTATTACCAAAAAGGTGCCATATTCACAAAAGGATCAAACAAACTCACCTGGTGCACACAGGTTGAACAAATTTATTCTCCACTGCCGACTCTTCGGACCAAACGGTCAATTCCAAGGGTTTCGCCTTTCAGGACCCCAGCCGGGATGACCACTAGGGCGCAGCACCGCCCGATCAGACAGGCGGGGCAGCTGCGAGAACTAAGCTCTGTCGTGTAGGGATCCCCGATCCGCCCATCCGACCTGATGCGGCCCCGTCCTCCTCACCCACCTGCGGGCTAAGATGGGTCACCCGATGGAGTCCCTGTTCGGGCGCCAACTGAAGGAAGTGACCAGATTAGGACCACCCGGGTCACTCGCGACCACCTCTATGCCTTCCAAACAGATGAAGAGTCGGTCAGACAGTAGAGAATACAAACCAAGTTATTTATTAGTATTGCGCTGCAGCGGAGCCCAGTCTGACCAGCCTCCTGAGATGGCTGCCGAGAGACTGACTTTCACAAGCATAAAGGTAAAAATTATACATTTTGCAACTGGGCAGGAACACGCCCACCTTGTAACTTTCCACAGGGAGACAATTTACACAAAGGGGCACACAAGGATGAGCTAAGAGTCTGAGACCGGGCACACACTATCTCTCTGGCAAGGTCATTCTGTCTGTGCCCGCAGCTGGAATAGTGGGAGCGAACCTCTATCTAGTGGGAAAGGTATGCGTTAACGAGCGACCTTCTCATGCTTTCAGCGAGGCCTAACCTTGGAGACGCAGATGCATCACAGCAATTTTTCTAGCTGAGAGAGCAGAAATGAACTTCGGTCAGTATGACAAAATAGCGGCCACTAACAAAATGGAGCCATGAATGCTAACCTAATGCAGAACGAAGCATGAGCAATAGGATAATAACATTTCAATTCTAACACCGGCATGGGCGGCCAAAGGGCAAGCTATGCCACTGTACAACTGTCATACCATGAAGGGTATTATCCTTGGGGGTTCTCCATGTAGGCCAGCAGTTCCCTGGCTCAGAATTTGCCAGGGGGTGGAGTAGAACCAGTAGTTTCACCCAGCATGTGTCTGGGGCTGGATATATGGTGTGTCCCCCAAGGACCAATATGGAGTTCTTGTAAGGGACACCGCTACCTTCCAATCTGAGGAACAGGCAGATGGATTTGTCAAGCCACTCCTGGGGTCTGTAGATTGTGTATGGAGGTGAACCAGAGTCACTCTTGTCCATTGCTGGTGCCATGGGGTTCATTGAGTGTCTTTTAGATAGGCTTCCATTTGTTTTGTTAAAAATTCTAAGGCCTGATGTGGTGTTGAAAATATGCTGTTTACCGTCCAAATTCACCTTTAATTATGTGGGGTACTGCATGGCATATTGGATGATCGTACGAAGTAGCTGTTTCTTCAGTGGAAGAATTTTCTGTCTTGCTTCTTGGACAGCCACTGTGAAGTCCAGAAAGAGAGAGATGTTGTTTCCCTCAATCGATATGCAACCTTGTTCATATGCCAACCTAAGAGCCATGTCCTTATCTCTAAAGTTGAACAGGCTTGCAATTTCAGGACAGGTTGGAGCCCCGGGAGGAGGTCTAGTGGTTAGCTTTCTGTCTACCCTTTCCGCCACAAAGAGTTGTGAGAAGGCCTCCGGGCCAAAGACTGAAACTGATTTTTTATGTAGGTCTCAATTTTGTCCGTATTGGTGGGTTCTGGAATAGTCAGTATACAGAGATTGTTACACCTTGAGCATGCTTCCAAGTCCACTAATAGATTTTTAACGTTTTTAATGTTGAGCAATGTCTCCCCATTAATATTGCTGTCATTTTTAACCTTCAAAATTCTATGTTCTGTCTTCAGTCTGATATTGTGCTTCCCTAACTTACAGGAGATAGATTCCATGCAAGCACTGAGAGTGTCTATTTTACCATCTATTGACACTAGACTTTCTTGAATGGCATGCAGGAGTGTCTTCATGTCAGCGCCCTCATCCACCAACTCCATGGTGGTGTCTTGTGTGTTGCTCTAGGGGTTTTCAGGACCAGCGGCTCTCAACAGGGTTCTAAGTGCATGTTTGGTTGTCTGGCATTTGATTTCTCTAATTTTTATGGGTCAAGTGTAGGGTCTGGCCCTTCCTGTGAGGCCGCAGAGAGAGCCTAACCCAGGAAGGACATAGGAACTGGACAGAACTACTTTGGGGGGGCTAGGGGCTGCCCCCACACAAATGCTGGCACTGCGGATAAAACCTGGCACTTTCAGACCCTGAATCAGATCACTCCTGGACCTGTGGAAGTTTTAGAAGAAGAAATGTCCTGCTGTCCTGCTATTAGAAGGACTGCCTTGCTGTCCGGCTGTCTGAGGTTGGAAGACTGAATCTGCCCTTTTGAACTCAGGAACACCAGAGTGACTCCAAGTACTAGTTAGCCTCCTGTATGAGCTACAGGGATCCAAAAAGCTTCCAGAGGCCTCCCTGCAATTTCCCAGCTGACCACTTGCAACTAGACCTGCCTGAGCCCTGCTGCTTCCCTGCTGTCTGAAGAAGGAAGATTGGATCTGCTACTTTGAACCCAGGACTACCAGAGTGACTCCAAGTACTAGCTAGATAGTCTCCTGTGTAAGTTACAGGGATACAACAAGCTTCCAGAGGCCTCCTTGTAACTGCCCAGCTGACCGCCTGCAACTAGACCTGCCCGGACCTGCTTGAGCCCCGCTGCTCGCCTCTTCTGGAGTGAGGCCAGATCCCCAAGAGGTGCTGCCCAGGTCCTGGACCCTTGGTTGGCATCAGAGTGTACTGTTATGAGCCTCAATGTACCCCAATATAGGCCTAGGTAGCTACATGACCTTTTACCTACATTCGTCCTACCTTGCTCTGCATAACGGTTCTGGCACTGACCTTTTACCTAGTTATGTGCTGAATAAATGTCGATCAGTTTTCTCAGAAACTGGCCTCATTTATTATGCATGAGGATTCCTAATATCATATTTTAATTTCCTGCCCAGGACGTACACAGCAGGATTACCATCTTCTGTATAATAACTCTGTAACAAAGGCACCGCTATCATCATCGTTGGACGACAGGTCCACCATGCACAATGGCAAACCATTACATATTTAGGTAGAACCCCTGAGGGTATTTTTTGGGCATAAAGAACCACATCTTCACTGGAGAACCAGAGGAAAAGCTTTCATGCTGACACTGGACGCTGAGGTCTCGGCCTGCAATGTTTTTTGTGCTTTTAGACAGGCATATTTTAGCATTAGTTGATATTATCATCCTTTGGATGAGGAGTGGGTGTTATGAGCCCCAATGTACCCCCAAGATAGGCCTAGGTAGCTGCACGACCTTTTACCTACATTCGTCACACCTTGCTCTGCAAAACAGTTTTGGCACTGACCTTTTACCTAGTTATGTGCTGAAGAAACAGGGGTTGTCATGTTCGATAGTTGCCAGAAACTATACGCTCCTTGGTAAGATTAGGAGGCTTACGGTGGCACTGCCAGCTAGCTGGTCTAAAAGGCTGGCATATTCTTTGGGGGTGTCTGGAATCAGTCTGGACACCAATCCCTTAGTTTATGTTGTCTAAACGCGCAGATCCTTGTATTTGTAGGAACTACACGACAGTACTCCTCTTGAAGTAAAGGTGAAAATCCTTAAGTTAGGTTCTTTGTGACGGCAAATGGACCCATTCGCATCAAGACACTGGCGGCAGCAACAAACACCAATGTGAAGTTCTTCACACTACAGCAACAACCGTCCGTGATGCCTGACCGGCTTGGCACCCTACAGCGCTGACTGTCCACAACGCTCGACCTGCTCTTCACACTGAAAGTCTCTTCCTCTTACACAATCTGAACTTTTTGCGCTGGACTTGAGAAGGTAACACTTCAGCAGGTCTAACCTGGTCCCCTACATCCGGCCTGTGCTCCACCGCGGTCGACCTGAACTTGTGGCTTTCCCCACGACTAGCGCGACCTGATAACATCGTGGGGTGCTTTCTGCTTCTTGGAGCTATTTTGACTGAAAATTTTAAAATTCAATATATATGGTTCTATTAATTTAACTTTGTTGTTCAAGTATTTGTTTTATTCATTACCGTTTACACTATTTTACTAAATGTGCTTGGGATTTTTCTTGTGTTGTGTTTTCACTTTATTACTGTTTGTGTGCTGCAGAAATACTTTGCGCATTGCCCCTAAATTAAGCCTGACTGTTTTTTGCCAAGCTACCACAGGGTTAAGCACAGGTTAATGTAATGACTTTTTGTGGATCACCCTTACAAGGATTGTGGTTGCTGCTTGAGTGGTGCTTCTATCCCTCTCAACCAACAACTCAATTTCTTACAACATGAACCTAGGTTTTCAGCCTAATTATGATTCACAGGCCCAATGTGATAAATATCTGGCTCTTTATCTCCTAGACCACTAGAAATGGTTGTCATCATCCCTCCCTGAGAACAATGGTCCTGAATACTCTTTGACATGCCTCAACTTACATGTCAAATCCGAGTTACTCCATCACAACGATGTCGGATATCCCACCTGCTGAACTATAAATCCCATTATAGCCTATAGGATTTATATTTCTGCAGACGGGATATCCATCACCTTTGTGACGGAGTAACCTTTCCACCAACATCTAAATCAGGCCCTAAGTCTGCACTCCACCGCCCCGCTCCCACACCGCCAAACTCAACCGCCAGATTACGAGTTTCCTTCTTGTCTGGTGGGCGGTCCTTCCCACAGCAGTGCCTTTGAAAAAGGCACCGCAATAGGAACACCAAAGCAAGTTCCTGCACGGCATGGGCTGTTAAGTCCATTTTGTGCAGCAACTGGCTGTGCATGCAGTCAGGGGGCACACAATGTGCCCCCCTTCATGTATTCCAATGGCCTGAGGCAATTTCATTGTCATTGACACCGTCATGAGACCTCTATAAGTAAGGAAACTCCTAATATACTTGGCGGGCCACAGCGGCCCTGCCAATCATATTGTGGCCTCACACTGCCACGCCACCATCAGGGATCACAGATCCCTGGCGGTTGCTGCAGTGCCATGGAGGTCTGACTGCCGTAGTTATAATACGGGGTCGGACCACTGGTGCAGCGGCCGTCACCGTACCTTTACCACAGGTTTGGCGGTCCGATGGACCGCCAAAATTGTAATCAGGTCCTTAATGTTGACAAGGTGACTCACCCTAAATCTCTGCTGGTTACTGTTAGAACACAAAGTATCCCGTGGCCTAATCTCTAATAAAAGTTTAAATCTGTAGCTGTGACCATGAATTAGTAACTGTACATTGATGAAGAAAAGAGCTTGTATTTAAACAGGAAACAAACTTTACTTTATCCTGAAGGATTGTCAATCAGTAAGATCAAAACTCTCAAACAGCTCTGAAAATCTTTTCAGAAATATAAATTCCAGAATGCAGGATGTAGTAGTAGACTATATTGTATTAATCAAACGATTACAATAAATACATAAAGACATCAGTTAAAAGATATCTTAAAAGGTACAAATAATAGTTAATATGTTTTTTAAACGCTATAGCAATAAATAAAATATTTTAGTTGGAAGTACGGAGGTCTCGCAAAAGTACTATAAACAAGATGTAAAATGGAATTAGCTTACTGATAAAAGAAGGAACATGAATGGGTGGTTGTTCCTTGGCCTATAGGGCGGCAGTGGCCTGGAATGCACTCCCCCTAGACCTTCGCTGCATCCAGGATGCAAAGCTCTTCAGGAAACGGCTGAATACGCTGCTTTTCATGTGATTCTCTTCTGTTGACCCTCAGCTCTCTTGCAAGGTATCGCGCCGGGACACTCTTGAGTAGCCGTGCGCGCTATAAATGCATATAACATAACATAACATAACAATAGAATATTGAACTTTCCTTGAGATTACCTCAATAAATGAATTACCGCAGGTATTCTTTCCGTAGGGTTGACCATTTAGAACAAATACAAATGATGCGGTCTATATTTTCAGTTTTGTAGCCACATAGCTGCACGAGGATTCCAAGTTTTTCAAACTGGTATGGTGGAATGTACAGTAGTATGAATCTCAGATATTACTTTTTTTGCAGCTTCTAGGTTTGAGCAAAGATAGGGTTGTTTGAAATTCGGATAGGAGTTATAAACCAGCTCAAAATGTGCGCAATTCAATATCATTTCGAGATCTTTTGCACGATAGTTTTGCCTGAGAGTTCCTTTTATCAGTAGTTCACGTGCTAAACGAGGCAAGAAAGAAATCATACTTTAAGCTGGAAGATTATGTTGTCTGATCATACTGCCAAAATCCTCCAGGCTCAGGGACAAGTTATGGTGTTTATTTTTATGAAGTTCTTTAAAAATGAACTCCTTTAGCTAGAACTGTTATCGTTGCTGCAATCACATATAATTTACTGCCACGGCTAGTTATATTATGTTGAGATAAAATCTAAGTTTACTTTGGGGAGTAGCTGCACCTATATTTAAAAGGTGTCTTATGTTATATTCTGTTTTTCCACCTTTCAGCTCGATTATTTTTCTTTTACTATTGAATACTGACTATGCATAAACCAGAAATGGAACAAGCTGTGTTGTTAATGCTATAATGGACTGGGTAATTAATACCTTCGGTGTCTAGTTTAGGTGGCATATCTTGTTCACCATTCCGATCTCATGCGATACATTGTGCGAATAAGAAAGAAGCTAACATGCAGCCTTGTTTTAGCCAGTTCAAGGTTGGCATTTTGGCGGTTAGGGTATTTCCTGTTTTTATTCTCAACCAGCTGTCTTTGTGTAGCCCTATTATAAAATGGAGTAGAGAATGACTGAATTCTGAATAATAGGGAGCTCCACACAGTTTTTACAATGTTAAACGGTAGAGCGCTTAGGCATGTGGCTTTGAAATATCTGTTCACGGTAATGTACCTGGGATAAAATCAGCCATCAGATGCGGCCCGTGCAGGTAAGAGCGGTGGGCCAGTTGGAGCGGGGGATTCGACAGACAACCACGAGGGAAAATTAAATAAATAATTAATTTTCCCTCATGGTCCTCTGTTGAAACCACCCCATCCTGCCCCACCGCTCTTACCTGCACGGGCCGCTGCTGAAAACACAGCGTTCTTCAGAGTTCTGCTCACAGGTAACAGCAATGCCAGTAGCGGTCGGTAGTGGGAGTGCCGCCCGGCGCTGACGTGGGGCGGGGGAGGGGCAGGGTGGGGGGTAGTAAACTACGGATTACGGCTGATTACAGGTAAGTAAACATATAAATAAATAAAACAAATTTCGTTGCGCGCGCGCTGCATCACATTTGGCGATGCAGCGCGCAAAAACGAAATTCGTTTTATTTATTTTTATGTTTACTTACCTGTAATCAGCCGTAATCCGTAGTTTACTACCCCCCACCCTGCCCCTCCCCCGCCCCACGTCAGCGCCCAGCGGCACTCCCACCACCGACCGCTACTGAGCAATGCACTAAATGGATTTACTCTTTGGATGCTTTTTATATGTACTTTTATTTACTCTGTAAAATCCCTCATCTGCGAATGAATGCTTCAGGCTTGAGCAAAAATGGTCATCGCTATTATATTAATATGTTGAGATAGGAAAAGGTTTCCCCTCACGTTAGGCAGCCACGTAAACATCCTTAAGGTGAAGTCTGGTATTCTAAAGAGTTAAGTGGGTGTATTCTTTATTGTATACTATTATTTAACATTGTTACAATTGATAACACCCTCGAATACATCAGAAGGATAACACACAAATTCCTTAAAAACATAATTACATGAATTAGATTTTTAAATTGCCAACATACATTAGTAACATCATAAACCACCAAGGTACTATAAAAGAGAGTTTTTGTTAAGTCATGGATTTTTTAAATATTTGCTAGGATTAATTCCTTTAATAACATTTTTTAAAGTATTTTTGTACTAAAACCAACAGCTAATTGCTCATATGTTCTGATAAAACTAGATGGTTTAAATGGCCCATGCTAGATCAGGTAATAAGACTTAATAAGCCTCAAAAACAGCACTGTTATTTTCTTCACACTTGGCGTTAATTTATTAAAGTACTGCTACTTATTAGAATACATTCTTTTAAGCACCATGTTTAAACGGTTTGCTGAACAGGCAAGATCAGTTATATTGCCAGTGTTCGAGCACAATTTAAGTGCCACTAAAAACATTGGTTTGAGCAGTTTACATCTTGGCTTGGGTGATCTCTGAACAGCAGCAAAGCAAATGCAAAATACTTTCTGTTACAAAGTTGGTTATCAGGCGGAAGAAGTACAGACTCCAGTTGGGTTCAATAGGCTTTATTCATCTGCTCCACTGCTCCACTCCTGTCACAGCCTACATGCCTCACAAGCATCACTGAACATTCTAAGGCACACTTCAGAACCCTCAGTGGGAACGTTCTACTTTACAATAGAGGGGAGGGGAAAAGGAAGGTGCCAAGTGGGAAGATTCCAAATTACAACACTTTCTTTCTTGTAGCTGCAGAGTCTGCAATGCAGTTGGTGATTTACAACGTTTTTCCAGTTGCCTCTGTACTGCTTGGTGGGGAGAACCATAAATCGAGCTTGCAGTATATTTAGTCTGCAGGTTCTGTTATGGATTCCTGCAGATAATATTGCATTGAACTTTTTTCAAAAGAGGAGCTAACTGATTCCGCCGGACCAGATAATTTACAATTGTCTAAATCTAGGACTCCTGAGATGAGGAATAACTGTCTCTCTAGGTTAGTTTTTAATACACCATATTAGAGATCATGCGTTTTTTTAACCTTTTGTGGGAGCATATTCCTCTTTAGGGGGCAGATTTACAAGCCCCTTGCGACATCTTTACGACACCGTTGCGACACTTATGTGACGCAGCGGCGTCGGAAACAATGTGCCACTATGCGACAGATTTACCACGTGACGCATCTAGGGAGATGCGTCACGTTGTAAAGCCCTGCGCTACATTATACCTGCGTTAGGTATAATGTATGCAGGGTGGGCGTTCCGTCGCACGGAAGCCCCGTAAAAGTGACGCAGTGAAATCTACAAAATTTCACTGAGTCACTTTTACGTCCCCTCTGCGCCAAAACCTTACGCCTGCTTGTAGCAGGCATAAGGAGTGACGCAGCATTGCAAGTATAGGATGCCCCTGAGCAGTGCTGGAGTTGCATCGCACTTGCGACACGACTCCAGCACTGCGTCACCTATACGCTGACAGATGCGTCATGCATCTGTCTCTCCTTGCACCACGGTGCGCCGCATTGTAAATGCGGCGCATCCATGGTGGCGCAAGGGGTTCCTAACGTCACGCAAAATAACTGGCGCATCCCTGCTGATCTGCAGGGATGCGCCAGTTATTGTAAATCTGCCCCTAGGTCTTTATTAGCGGCTCGAGATAAAAGAACAGGGGGTTGCTGGCAAATTGAAAAGCTCTTCTAAAACCACTTTTAGTGAATTTAGCTTAGTGTTCATCACAAAATGGTGATATTTAATAAAATCAGATTTACAAGCTTTACTGTCTAAACTGCTCAAATTCGAAACATATCTGTGTACTAAGAGTCATCTGTGGCAGTTGGCAAATCCTTCTGTACATAACACACTGTAATTTGTCTAAAATAAGTGGATATTTTGATGGAAAGGTTTCATGTCTTCATCAATCAATCAATCAACGTTATTGCAGTTCACAGAGCCATAAAACTGCAGAGGAAAAAACACAAAAAATTGCATAAAAAGCATAGTAAATTGCAGTACACAATTCTTCCCAGTGCAGATAAGTTAAAGTAAATTGAGATCGAATTACCTCCATTAAAGAACAAAAGAACCAATAGAGTACATCCATACTAAGACAATTGCCAGAGAGGCAAAAACCTCGAAAGTAGCCCTACAATTTGGCTCCAAAGGGGTCAACTATGCCATCCAGTAGTCTAAGGGGATAGTCGGACGAAGGTGACTCAAAAGCACTGGCTGTCGCAGGTAGACTTAAAGTGCACAGTGCATTTAGAAAGACAAAATACTTTTTTTTTTAAAACCATTGGACATAAAAAACAGACGACTCAAAAGCACTGGACTCAGTGCTTAATTTGTAAAATATTAAGTGCCAGGGCTCTGACCAGGAGGCCGCTGCAGCTTGCACCACCCATCGCCCTTGTCATCGCTGCCAAGACAACTACTAACCATCTCTCTCGCATGTATATGCGACAGTTCAGATTATTCCAGGTCCCCAAAGCTAAAGGAATGGCTGGGGAGGCAGGTATTAGCAATTTTAATGTATATTGTTTTCCTAAACTACCATTGTTCTGCTCATCTCTAAATTAGATGAGCAGCGCCACCAGGTGGTGGACTGTTCTAAGTATGGTGTTGACAATTAGGTGCCTGTGCTGAGCACCGGAAACCAATTAAGTGCTGGTGCTTAGCACCGGAAAGCCCCGGCTCAAATTAAGCACTGACTGGACTTAAAATGAACACTGCATTTAAAACAGAATAAGTTTTAAAAAAAATAAAAAAAATTGATCACTAAAAACACACCCTTAAGATAAAGAATCATTCCCAGTTACTCTTGATCTAATGTGCCAAACTGAGCGTAAGTAGTTAAAGATTGAGTAATTTATACTATTCCTATTGTCTGGCTTACAGACTCTTAGGGCATCATGGCCGTCTTCAAGCCTGAGAAGCCGGCAAAGGGGAGCAATCCAAAGGGCATGCTGTTTTGTATCAGCACACCAAAAGAATAGTAGATGTTCTTCATTTTCCACAGTGGGACAGCCCATGGGACATAGATTAGTAGAAATAACGTATTGTTCCATGAGGAAGTGAAGGACGCAATTGGCAGAATCCCTAGCCAAAGTGTAATAAAAAGGGATCTTGGCAATGGGACATTTACATAGTCCCTAAATTCTTCAAATTGTGGGCCGTATTTAAAAGACAGATAGGAGTCTGTAAGAGTGGTCGAGGATACAGCCGAGATTCTGGTACAAAGGACAACATTCCAATAACAAAGTTTAACGGATTCTCAGGCACTTTTTGGTAGTGAAGTGGGATGCAGTCAATGTACGTTCAATCCTAGTTTAGTCAGTCAGGTTTTTACATGGGATACCCTGGGGATCGTATGTGCAAGGTGGTTAGCCACTATCTCCCTAAGGCAGTCTTTATATGGGGCCAATTCCTCTGTAGTCCAGAGCCTGACCCAATATAAGATAGGTTACAGACAAGCTACATCTGAGATTTGCCTGAGATTTAAGTCAAACCGTAACAGGAGTATGGGGGTACTTTTCGGAGCCTCAACAAAGATTTGTTAAAAGAGTTTTCGCTTCTGTCAAGTGGGCTGAGATTACAAAAGCCCCACAGGTCAGCCCCGCAAAAAGCTGCCCGCACTCTTGGGCCTTGTATATCTCCAGTTCTGGTGAAATGGAGTATGAAAAAGACCTGTTAGCGAACCTAACAATAGACACAGCTCTGTATTTGAGAGTCATTGTGCTTTTTTCGATTTGGGCAGACCATCTGTGGGAGTCATTGAGTCTCACCCCTAGATAGTCAAATTCGGAGACCCTGTCAAGGCTAGCACCCTTTAGAACTAAATTCCCCTACCCTTTTTCCAATGGCTATATACCATATATTTGATTTGCTATTATTTATTTCTAGGTTGTGGTCTTTGAAAAATAGGCTGAACTTACCTAAAAGGGTATTTAAACCCTGAGAAGTTTTAGAAAGGAGAAGTGCAACATCTACAATTAACAGAAGCGGCACTTTAGACTCTTCAATTTTGGGGGAGTCGTTCATGCAGTCCTGTAGATAGGTGATGTATCTGTTGATCAATAATAGAAATAGTACAGGTGCTAGGACACATCCCTGGTGGATACCTCGCCTGATGGGAATGTCTCCTGTAGTTTCCCCACCTGTGCCCCTTTTGACTCTAGCAAAGTTGTCTGTGTGCAATTGCTGGATCAGTGGCAGTATGCCAGCAGGAACCCCAGATTTTCCAAGGACCTCCCAGAGTTTTGCCCTGGGGACAAGGTCGAAGGCCATTCGTAGATCTACAAATCTGACGTAAAGCGACCCCTGATCCATGTCGGCAATATGCCATTTAATGGCAGGAACCAAAGGACCTGATCAACTCTGCTTGTGTTGGCTATGAAACCTGCTTGAAGAGGCGACAGCACTTTTTCAGACCTTATCCATTTCTATAATTTTGTCAAGAGTTGTTTGCTATAGGTCTTTTGTATATTGTCAATGAGCTTATAGGACAGTAATTGCCTGGGTCTTGTCTAGCTCTCTTCTTGTAAATGGGAATGATCTCAGCCCCTTTCCAAGAGTTGGGTATGGAGGCTACTGCTGCTATCGCATTGGAAAGAAAATTAATTTAAGGGCCCCAAATCAGAGGTTTGGAACAATATATGTCAGAGGGAATTCTATCAAAAACAAGGGCTTTCCCCTCTTTCTGCACATACAGCGCATTGAGGGTATCTTCTAATGTGAAGACCACTAGCTCCCCTCCTATGTCCACAATGGTGGACGCGATCCCAGGGCTGTGGGTACTCTTCTCTGTCATGGGCTCTGCATAGAAGGCTGTAATATGCTTGACTCAGTCCCCCACCGAGATATGGCATTCGGGGGGGGGGGGCATAGTCCCTTCATCCATTGTGGGTAACCAAATGCCAAAACAGTCTGGTGTCCTTTCCCTTCGCTGCTTCCAGCAGGTCCTCCCAAATCTTAGCTTTCCACTGGGTCTTGCTAGTCTTAATTACCTTGGTGCAATCCCATTTAGAGCAAGTGATGTCAGACCTTACATTACTTTTTAGGGTTTTCACCAAGTCATATTTGGCCACTCTACAGTCGTGGTCAAACCATTCGTGTGTCTTGGGAGAGGTATTATGGGGTTTGACCTCTTTCCCAAAAAATGTTTTCAAACTTGAAAACAAGTCTTCATGTGTGGCAATAATGTGGGAGGATGTGTGATCCTGGTCTTTAAGTATTGTCAATGCTACGCTGACTATACCATAGACCTCTGTCAGAATTTTCTCACAATTTTTAATGTTCACCCATTTCACATTTTGTCTGTTATTTTTTGTCAGGGCTATTGTATTAGATGTTAATATTTCAGGACAGGACAAGTCTTTGATTTGGCACTCCTTCATTTTCAGTGAAAGAGGAAAATGATCGATGTCTAGTCGATCAATAACCTCTATGTCAGCCATCTCATGCCAGATCCTAACATCTAGCAATATGTAGTCGATGTTGCTTTTGTAATCCCCCTCTTAAAAGTTGGTTTGGCTCTAAAAATCGAGGTAGAGAGGCTGTATCTTGCTCTTACGCCATAAGATACAACTACGTCTACTACATGTAAGGCAGCTGTGCGCATCTTGAAATTTTTACTAAGGTTAGAATGTGAGGGAATTCCCAAAGATTTATCTTCTAGCCCAGTCAGTTTTAGCATGGGCGAGTATGGCTCAAAGCAGGTATTAAGGGTACATGCAATGACCACCACGTGGCATCCTTTCCTATACGCTTCTATAAGTGTATCCAAGATTTTCAGAGTTTGAACGGTTTGTTATAAGGAGAAGAACTGTTGTAGATATTGACCAAAAGGCAGTGGGTCCCTGACTTCAGGATCAGTTTAAGGGCTAGAAGCTCTAAGGAATCAGTATCAATTGAACAATCGAGGGATGTTTTAGTCCATATATCGAGTCCTGCCGAAGGTCTACCCACTTTGAAGCTGTAGTTTCAATGCTATACGGGGTAACGCCCTGTCTACAAACCTTATTTGTTGCCCACATCTCTTGGAAGATGCAGATTTGGAACTTGGACTCTCCCACAAAGACAGTATGACCCACTTGGGATCACACAGTGCTCATATCCCTATAGGATTGAGCAGCTTTAAGAGTCCTGGAACAGTTGACCTCAGGATTCATTGAAGACATGCCAGCCATCAGTAAAGAACACGGAGGCTGGCTGGTAGCTGCATGTGAACCCCTTATAGAGGACAGAGTCTTAGATGGGTGCTTGGAATGATGCTTAGGTGGATGTTGGAGCAGAAGTGATGATGTATCAGTGCTAATGATGTACGAGCGGTCAAAATTTCCATAGCCTTAGGCGGTCCATTAGAAGATACCCGAGGCAAATCTTTAAAGTCTCGAGGGAAAAACAAAGTAGTTGTAAAGTTTGGTGGCCCAGTGTTTGGAAAGGAAGAGGAGCTAAAATGACCCCAGACAATTTGCAAGAGTGCTTACTACTTCTAATGTCACTTGTTTTAGATCATTGATCTCATCCCTCAGAGCTTTAATAAGGCTTATTGCCTCTTCCAAAATTAATGGACTAAAACAGTGTTCCAGAGTAGCAGTGGGCGGAGTTGAGGCAGAAATTTTGGACTGGATGGCAGAGGAATGGTCTGCTTGTAGAGCCTCATACCTATTTGAGCACGCAACGTTAAGAATTACATGTGTAAAGCCACTAGATGTGGTAGTTGGAAACTTCTGTAGGACAGAAGGAGTAAGTTGTTCCTTCGGAATGGGAGGAATTCACTATAGTATGATCTTTAAGTGTCTTTGGCTTCTTGTTAAATATTTCCGCCACCTTACCCCCCACACCCCTTGGCACTCTGTCTTTACCTCTTCAACTACAATGTCAATGTCTTTGGCCACACAGTTTGCGGATGCTTTCTTATGATATTTGGGGCACTTTGATTGCAGGGGAGCACCTAAAGGGCTGGTAGTTGCCTTTCCTTTACCCATAGCAGAACAAGGAAGGTAAGAGATGAGCAATAGGCGAACAAGCCCTAGTACCAGTTGGGCTTTCGCAGTTAGGGAAACAAAATTATTTAAAAGGAGTGAGTGCCTTTGATCTTCGGTGTGTCCTGAATCGTGGTGTCTTCAAAGTTTCCAGACAAAAGCTAAGGGGAATGGCCCTGTCTTGCCTTAAAATTGGCTTTGATGTGCTTGGATGAGCCTGCCCTTGGCTCGGGCTTTTCCTCGGTACGGCGCAGGTATGTCCGGGCGTGTCCCGTTCTGCGGGGAGTTGCAGCCCTAAAGTGGGCTGAAGGAGCCAATCAGTGCTGCGCAAGCTGCCTCCTGGCAGGAAAGTTCTGCAGTGTTTTTTGGGGGATGGAGTCCCCTGGTGATAGCACGTACTCGCTATGTACATATCATATTGTAGTGAAAATCGTTGCTTTGATAAACTTTATAATTGCTTATAAAGTTAGGCTATAAATTTGTGTATTCACAGAGCTAGTATTAAAGTGCTTGCTTTTTCCTTGATGTGAGTTATCTGAGTATGTGTTCATCGGTATCCAAGAGCCAAACTCCTAAATAGCTATATGTTGGTTTGTATTGGCTAACCAACACACCAGATTTTCTTTGATTAATTCTTGCATTTCCCAAACACTGTCACATTTGTTTTGTTGACAATTACCACGTTTGTTACACAAATTATATTTATTTAGTTCATCCAATGCAAGCTGCAGGTTCACTTCTGTCTGATCTAGGATGACCACATCATCAGCATATTGGAGCATCTGTACCTTTTGCATACCCATCCTGGGAGGTAAAGACCTTTCTCTAAACAAAGTCCACCATTGTCAGCAATGAAACGGTTGAATAACAAAGGTGCCAGTAATCACTACTGTTTTAAACACCTTTTCTTGTTTATACGTTCCAACACTTTGTGGATCATTCACACCTACACCCTCACTCATGTCTCAATACAAATGGCAAAGTTGGTTTTTAATAAGGGTAAAGTGGTGCCCCATTTTACGGAGCAAGCAAACAGGGGAGATGCAAAGGGCAAGGTGGTATTATGTGCCGTATAGGTCAAGGTTCATGTTAGAACTGGGGGTCTCTAGTTGGCTGAGGTATGTACCTTAGTCCAAATAGGGACCCTTGCTTCTAGTCAGGGTAAGGAGGGACACACGCTTAGATAACCCCTGCTCACCCCCTGGTAGCTTGGCACGAGCAGCCAGGCTTATCTCCAAGGCAATGTGTAAAGTATTTGCAACCACACTCCCAGTAACACAGTGATAACACCACAAATGGACACCACACTGGTCTCAAAAAAATAGCGGTATCTTTATAAAAGGAATACGATGAGACCAAACGATAGAAATCCAACATATGCGTATTCGTAATATTTCGCTTTGCCGGTTATTAGGCCAGCAATCACTTGTAGGTTCTTATGGTATTAAATGAGCAATTCACGATCTCTAATGCAGTCCTAATGCAATGCTATGCAGTTCGTAATGCAGTTCGTAATGTAGTAATAAGACAGTCCTTAATGCAAGAATCAGGCAGTTCGTAATGCAAGAATAATGCAGTTCGTAATGCAAGAATCAGGCAGTTCGTAATGCAAGAATAATGTGGTTCGTAATGCAAGAATCAGGCAGTTCGTAATGCAAGAATAATGCGGTTCGTAATGCAGGAATCAAGCAGTTCGTAATGCAAGAATAATGCGGATTGGTAATGCAAGAATCGGGCAGTTCGTAATGCAAGAATAATGCGGTTCGTCAATCTGCGCGGTCAACTCGGGCACCACTAGGCCCCAGCAACAGGGACAACAGTCGTAAGCTTAAAGGGGCGGCCCCGGTACTGCTGGGCAGGTACGGGCCGCTCCTGTACTCCTCCTGCACGCCTCCCCAGGCCACACACGCTTGCGGCTCCCGACCGGAGTCCAAGCCTTACCTGGGGGGGTGCCCTGCCTCGCTCTCTCTCTCCGCTCGTCGGACGTCCTGCTGGGCGATCCTGATCACATTGCAGCTCTGTTGCGAGGCGACGCTGTAGCCGGAAGGTTTACGGCGCTGCCTTCTCCTTCGTTGACGATCTTGGGCAGATTCCTTTCGACGAACAAGGATCACGATCCCTTTCACCTTGTAGCTTCCTTAGCTTCAAGAAATCCTTTAGCACGTTGCGGCGATCTTTACTCACAGCCTCAGTTACGATGACGGCTCGGGCCACAAACAGCAATGCAGCAGCGTGGACAATGTTTCACGCTGCGGGGGCAATGCGGTCACGGGGCAACTCGTAAACAGCACCACGGACCACACGGCAGTCTCAGGCGTGCAAAAAGCACCCGCACACAGCGTCGCTGAGACACGGTCCTTAGTTTCAAGTAAGCCTTTAGCACGTTGCGGCTCGGGCCGGTGGCGGCGATCTTTACTCACAGCCTCAGTTACGATGACGGCTCGGGCCACAAACAGCAATGCAGCAGCGTGGACGATGTTTCACGCTGCGGGGGCAATGCGGTCACGGGGCACCTAGTAAGCAGCACCACGGACCACACGGTAGTCTCAGGCGTGCAAAAAGCACACGCACACAGCGTCGCTGAGACACACTTGGAAACCTTTATGTTCCTTAGTTTCCACAACAGGGGACCAGCTCTCCTCGGGCCCTTGGAGACAAGTTACTTCAGGACACAGCACACAGCAAAATCCTCTCAAGCAGGGAGACACAGCACACAGCAAAGTCCCTTGTCCTCTCCTCAGTCAAATCACCAAACTGCAGGCCAGCCCCAGAACACACAGCAAGGGCAGTCCTTCTCTTCAGTCTCTTCAGCTGTTCTTCTTTGGCAGAGGTTCCTCTTGATCACGAAGTAGTTTCAATCCTTTTTCAGTATGGATTTCAGTTTTGAGTTCAGGGTTTTCAGCTCTTACATTTATACCCCTAAATGCCTTTGAAGTCTTTGTGTTCAGGGGGCTCTGACCCCGGTCCAAACCAGACCTGGGTGTCTTCCTGCCAGTGCACACCCTCTTCCTTTGATAGTCAGGGTCTGGGGCCCAGATGCTCAGCAGGAGGTGGAGCCATCTTCTGGGGGCAGCAACACAGCCCTCTTCACATGCAGGGGGCTATTCCTCCCCCCCGCACATCAAACGCAGGCCAGCCTGTGGCTGTCTCACCTACTCCTCCCTGGGGTCAGGACACTTCCCAGACCCTGTCACATCCAAACCCAGACCGGCAATACACAACCAGGCAGAGGCACACAGGATGGTTTAAGACAAGAAACCAGCCACTTCTAAAGCGTGGTTTCTAAACACACAATTCAAAAACCATCTTCACAAAAAGATGTGTTATTAAATTCTGAGTTCAGGCACACTAAACTCCATCTCTCCATCTTATGCCTATGGGAAGATATGGTGGAAACATGGGACTCAGCATTCCCCATTCTGTCCTATGGGCAAGATGGCCTTGCAACAGTGAAAAACGAGTTTGGCAGTATTTCACTGTCAGGACATGGTACACACCTCAGTACATGTCCTACCTTTCACATACACTGCACCCTGCCCAGGGGGGTACCTTGGGCCTACTATAGGGGTGTCTGATGTGCATAAAAAGGGAAGGTAAGGCCTGGCAAGTGGGTGCACTTGCCAGGACAACAAGGCAGTTAACAATCTGCGCGCAGACACCGCAGTGGCAGGCCTGATATCTCTTCTTAGGGCTACTTGTGTGGGTAGCACAATTAGTGCTGCAGGCCCACTAGTAGCATTTGCATTACCAGCCCTGGCACACATAGTGCCCTTTACTAGGGACTTTACTAGTAAGGCAAACATACCAATTATGGACAACCAATTACCATAACACTTTATACAGGGAGCACTTGCACTTTGACACTGCTCAGCAGTGGCAAAGTGCCCAAAGCATCTAAGTCGGCAACAAAATGTCAGAAAAAGGTCTAGGAGGAAGGCAAAAAGTTTAAGGAACTTTAGCCAAAAAGGGCCAAGTCCAACAGTTCATAATTGTCAAATGTGGACCTTTTTTGCCTGAAGCCAAAACTAGTAGAATGGGTTTATTCTTTTTCCTTCAGCCCATTCTTCCACTTCACTCAGTAGGATTCTTGCATATGCTTTTACCTCTACATCTTGTAAAGCTAGTAGTTGATAATTGGTGGAGTTCAATCTATCTCCTTTCTTAAAAATGAAATGTAATATGGACCAACACCATATTTGAGGAACTGGAGCGTATTGGAATGAAGCTCGACATAAGGGAGATAATCAATGACACCAAAATTCAATATCAGCTTTAACAAGGAGCTGGGTAAGCCATTTCGGGCCAGTAGCACCATTGTGCCTTACAAATGTTAGCACCCTTTTAATGGATGTCCGAACAATCAGTTTGTGTAATCAATCTCCATTCTCAAGCGGACATGTCGGGTGTTGTGTAAAGAGATCTTATGTATTCTACATTTCGAGTATGGCACCCCATTTCCTTTATTGCCAGTTCTATTTTCTAAGGAGTTCGCAAACTGCTAAGATTTAGACTGATGATCTTTTTGACCCAGTAATCTGTGTACTAGCTGCCGTTCACCCTTGCAGTATTTCTTTTTTCTACCAATAGAGTTATTTGTTATCACTGTCTTATGCCTCTAACATATAGAGCTGCAGCCCAATCAGTTATATTCATGTTGATATTTTTTTCAGCACTCCTGAGGGCAAATTTACATCTCTTAACTTTAGCTGTATTCCATAACTTGGTCTTGTAATCTTTAACTCTCAATGTGTTAAGACAAATAAATTTATTTTTGCTTTTATGTTTTTTAAAAGTTGATTCAATTATTCCAGGCCAACTAAAAGTTAACTGGTCTGAATTCTTAAAACTGACAAACAAATCTGTTTAACATGGGTAGTGTTACCATTTATTATTGTCATTTTTAAAGAAACTCTGCTACATTATATGCTCTTGAAAACTAGGTCACAATCTAAACCAAGTGAGTTACCAACCACCTTTAACGTTTCTGCTTTAGATAATTCAAGGCTAAATGTTGCAACAAGTGTGAAGTGATCACTTTCTCTAAATTTAAATACGGAGAAATAGGTACAAGAGGAGCAAAGGTGCTTAGAGAGAAAACATTTAATCTAGAGTAGAGACTTCTCCAAATGAAAAAGGTATATTGCAATTGAGTTGCTGAAGCTGAAAGAAACTTTACAACAAATTAAGATTATATCAGAAAACGAGGTCAGTGACCTTTGTTTAAGGGTATCTATTTCGCTTTGGAGTATGGGTTGTTGGGTCTGACAACTTGCCAAGGTTAGTCAGTTTAAAGTCACTTGTTGCACTAATCTAATGATTTGTGTATTTACAAATTAATGGCCACATGCATCATTTAAAATACCGATCTCAAAGGGGCAGGTTCGCAGAATCTGCCCCTTTGCGTCCGATATTTTTGCATTTGGGATGCATCATCCCAAATGCAAAAATCGCAATTTAAGTAATCGCTAAATTTGCGATTACTTAAATTGCGCTTGCATTTTGGGAATTGTAAATTGCGATTCCCTAAATGCAATGCATTAACCCAATTTTTTTTGCTATTTTGCAATTAAGAAACGCAAATTACCATCAATTCAAAGTTGATGGTAATTCGCGAGAACTTTGAAAAATGCACAAAAGTGCATTTTTCAAAGTTCCATGTTGCACACATACATGCCCTTGGGGCATGTGTGTGTGCAACATGTGGTAACATGGCAATTTATGGGGTGCATCAGGGTGTCCTTTTGGCACCCTTGCACCCTAGAAATTGCATGCGCAATTTGCGAGTACCTATTTGGTACTCGCAAATTGTGCATGCAATTCCCATTCATTCCTATGGGCCTCTAGGCCCATAGGAATGAAGGGGAAGCAATTCCTTAATTGCGATTCGCAATTTGCGAGTCGCAATTAAGGAATGTGTAGGAATCGCAATTTTTGGGTGATTCCTACATGCATAAGCAATTGCGATTCCTAAATTGCGATTTCTTAAAAATCGCAATTTAGGAATCGCAATTACAAAGCTTGATGCATGTGGCCCTTACTCCTCTACTGGTTCGCAAAAACTTTCAACTTTTTCCTATGAAGATTTAAATATACATTGATAATAAAAATTTACATTCTTTTGCCACCAGTGCGACAGTGGTTAAGAGATATTGCTTGAAATAAGGTGCTATTCGAGTCTATTAATGCAATTTATGAATTCATGGCTGTTGACACATATATAAAGAGATCTCCTGATGGTGTCCCAAAATTATTAAGCTCAGCAGCCAGTCCGCACATTTTTAGAAACTCCCAAATTGGGATTGTTGTGGTTTTCCACATTTCCTGCAAACAAATGATATTCTAGGTCATTAAGAACGTTAACACACCATCCTGACCAAGGGTTTTTCTGAGACCAACAACATTCTTAAAGATGAGTGACTGTTGATTTCCAATTGAATCGAGCTCGAAATAATAGGTAGCATTAGAACCTAAAGTAGTGGGCAGCTGTGTATGAATTTGTTTACTAAAGTTTAATGAAAGATCTGAGGCTCAGTTTACACCTTTAAGAATGCTCTTTAAAACACAGTTCAATTGGGAAGCCTGCAGGGACGTGGTCAGAACAATAGAATATTTCTATGGCTCCATGGTTTGGATGGTAATGCTGCAAAGAGCAAATACAGGTTTGTCTTGAAAGACTTATGTTACCATGTTTCAGGATCTAAATGCTAATATGGCTTCTTTCACCCCTGCAGCAGAATGGAGTGTAACAAATTGAATTTTAATGATACCCTTAGAGTGTGCATGATTCAGAGTCTGCATGTGATGAAAGAAGTGTAGAATGCTACTCGTATTTGAAATATCCTCTCTCCAACGTGAAGTGTTTTGTGGAGCAAAAGTAAGTCCTAGCAGATGATTTTGGTCTTCATAATTTGGGCTAGAGAAGTATCAGTAGAAATTTGTGGTAGATGTACATTTTAAGTTATCTGGTTTATTTGAATCTTTATTTGTTTATTTGTGTAGCTTTCTTGTTGAAAAATGTGTTCACTATTAGCCATTGATTCAAACTTTGTCTCAGTCATTGGGAGATCACAGCTATCTGTTATCAGTTGCAGCGTCTATGCTTGTTGGGTCTGTCCGTAGCTCTGTCTCCATATTTGATTGTTTCTTAATCGGTGGCATAGTACCAATTCAATTCAATTAGGTACTTTATTTCGGTCATAGACCATAAAAGTAACAATTCACCCATACAAGTACAAATAAACCATGTCATAAATAGATAAAAACAATTCAGAATATATTACAATGAATCAATCAATCAGGGGAATTGTAAGCGTGCTACTCACCCGTGAGGGTCTCAAGGCGCTGGGGGGGGGGGGGGGGTAAGCCGCTTCCTTTCAGTCGAAGAGCCAGGTCTTGAGCGTCTTCCTGAAGATGTTCAGGGAGGGGGCGTGTCTGATGTGGAGCGCGAGCCCGTTCCAGGTCTTGGCTGCGATGTAGGAGAAGGTTCTTCCAGCTGTTCTGGCTCTGCGGATGCGCGGGGTTTCTGCGAGGGCGAGGTCGGCGGATCGGAGGTTTCTCTTGGGTACGTGGAAGGAGAGTCTCTCGTTGAGGTATTGGGGTCCGGTGTTGTGGAGGCATTTGTAGGCGTGGGTGAGTATCTTCAAAGTGACACTCTTCTCAACGGGGAGCCAGTGGAGGTTCCGTAGGTGTTGGGTGGTGCGTTTGTGACGAGGAATGCCGAGGACGAGTCTGGCTGCGGTGTTCAGTATGGTCTGGAGCTTGCAGAGCAGACACTTGTTGATCCCGGCGTAGAGGGCGTTTCCGTAGTCCAGTCTGCTGGTTATGAGTGCTTGGGTGACGGCCTTCCTTGATTCGGGGGGATCCACTTGAAAGTCTTTCGGAGGATTCGGAGGGTGTTGAAACAGCTGGAGGCGACGGCGTTGACTTGTTGTGTCATGGATAGGGAGGAGTCAAGTACGATGCCGAGGTTTTGGGCATGGTTCATGAGTGTGGGGGGACTGCCGAGGGCTGTGGGCCACCAGGTGTTGTCCCATGCCGAGGGGGAGGGTCCAAGGACGAGGACTTCTGTCGTCTCTGAGTTGAGCTTCAGGCAGTTTCTGCTCATCCAGGATGCAACGTCCTTTATTCCTTCCTGGAAGTTGAGTCTGGTGGTGATTGGGTCCTTGGTGAGGGAGAGGATGAGTTGGGTGTCGTCGGCGTAGGATACTATGCTGAGTCCGTGCTGTCTGACGATGGCGGCGAGGGGGGCCATGTAGATGTTGAAGAGCGTGGGGCTGAGCGATGATCCTTGGGGTACTCCGCAGTTGATTTCCGTGGGTTCGGAGAGGAAAGGTGGTAGTCTGATTCTTTGGGTTCTGCCGGTGAGGAACGAGCTGATCCAGTCGAGGTTGGTTCCTTGTATGCCGGCGTCGTGGAGTCTGGTGGTGAGTGAGCGGTAGGAGACGGTGTTGAACGCTGCAGAGAGGTCGAGTAGGATCAGGGCCGCGGTGTGTCCTTGGTCGAGGAGGGTGCGATGTCGTCTGTGGCAGCGAGTAGAGCGGTTTCAGTGCTGTGGTTGCTGCGGAATCCGGATTGGGAGGGGTCAAGGATGGAGTTTTCTTCGATGAATTTGGTTAGTTGTGCATTGACGGTCTTCTTGGTGACTTTGGCCGAGAAGGGGAGGAGGGAGATGGGTCGGTAGTTCTTGAGGTCGGTGGGGTCTGCTGAGGGCTTCTTGAGCAGGGGTCTTACTTCTGCGCATTTCCAGTCATCGGGAAAGATGCCGGTCTTGAAGGTGGTGTTGATGATGTGTCGTAGTTCGGGAGTGATGGCGGTGGTGGCTCTGTGGAAAATGTGCAGAGGGCAGGGGTCCGTGGGGACCCTGAGTGGATGCCTTTCATGGTCGAAGTGGTGTCTTCTGTAGTGATTGGAGTCCAGGAGGAGATGATGGGCTTGATGGCGTTCCTGGAGCAGGAAGTGGTTTCGGAGTGGGGTGTCTGGTCGTTGAAGTTGTCATAGAGTGCCTTGATTTTCAGATGGAAGTAGGATCCGAGCTTGTCGCAGAGGTCCTGGGAAAGGGTGATGTCCGTGGTTTCACTGGGGGGCTTGGTGAATTCCTGGATGATGCTGAAGAGTTGCTTGGAGTTGCCGGCGTTGGCGAGGATCTTGTTTTGGATGAAGGTCCTTTTGGTGGATCTGATGAGTTGGTGGTATTCCGTCATGGCGTTTTTGTAGGTGGTGTGGTCTTCTGGGGTTTTGCTGTTTCTCCAGTTCTTCTCAAGACGTCTGCAGGTGCGTCTGGATTGTTGGAGGTCAGCGGTGAACCAGGTGGCTTTCCTGGGGCGTTGTCTGTTGGGGTTGCGTAGTGGTGCAAGCTGGAGATCCATCTGTGGAGTCCTTTGGCTGCGAGGTTGGCGTCGGTCGACATGGTGGGGCATCGCGGTTGAGGGTGGAGTTGAGTTGTTCCTCAGTGACTTTGCTCCAGTTCCTTTGTGGGGGGTGTGGTGCAGGTTTGGGCAGCGTGGGTTTGTTGACGTGGAAATGTACGCAGTGGTGGTCTGTCCATGGGGGTTGCATGGTGTGGCTGAAGTGGATATTGTTTCCTCCTGCGAAGAAAGGGTCGAGGGTGTGTCCTGCCTTGTGGGTGGGCGTGGTGACGAGCTGTTTCAGTCCGATGTTGGCGAGGTTGTCCAGGAGGGTGGCGGAGTTGGGGTTGCTAGGGTTGTCGAGGTGGAAGTTCAGGTCTCCGATGAGTATGTAGTCCATGGAGGCGATGGCGTGGGGTGCGATGAGGTCGGCGAAGGTAGTGGCGAACGAAGCGCGGGGTCCGGGGGATCTGTAGGTGAGGGTGCCGCAGAGAGTGGTTCTGGGGCTGGTCTGGATCTGGAAGTGAAGGTGTTCGGTGGTGGGGAAGGAGTCCTTCGTGGTGGAGGTGGAGAGTCGGAGGGAGCTCTTGTGTACGATGGCGAGTCCTCCTCCTGGGTGGTTGGGGCAGTCCTCCCTCTGGATCTTGTATCCGTCAGGGATGGCGGTGGCGATGTCGGGCGCGGAGGAGGAGTTGGTCCAGGTTTCCGTAAAGAAGGCGACGTCTGGCGAGTGGGTGTCGAGGAGGTTCCAGATCTCTACGGCGTGTCTGTGCAGGGAGCGCAGGTTGAGGAGGATACACCTCAGGGCTTCGGTGTTGTTGGCGTTCGGTGCAGGGGTTGTGGGGGTTCGGTCAGAGGTGAAGGATTGGCGGCAGTGACGGCAGGAGAACTGGCCGTGGGTGGTGTTCGGCATCGACTGCTGGCAGTTGTTGTTCCTTCCGGGGTTCAGTGCGAGGAGGGCAGTGGGGTTGTAGCAGTGGGAGGTAGCAGATCCAGGGTTCCTGGTGCTGGCCACGGTCGGGTCGTGGACGGGCGCAGATGGGCTTGCCTTTGGTGCGCCTTTGGCGCCCCAGTGGCGCAGCCGCATGGCGGCCGCCATTAAGTAGGGAGGGAAGCGCGGGGAGGGGCCGCGGGGTCAGCAGCGGCGGGGAGGGCACAGAGAGCAAACGGGCACCGAAAGACAGAAAAGACAAGACAGGCACAATAGAAAATGCAGTGAAGAGGCTAGAAGGAAAGACAGAAAAACAGGCACAGAAAGACAAAAACGGCACAAAGACAGAGACAGACAGCAGCGGCCAGCAGAAGAGCAAGGCTCTCCCACTGGACCACCAGGGATGAGGCGCAGGCAGGAGCCTGCGGGTGGAGGAGGGCCTCAAACACCTACCTGACCAGGCAGAGCACAGGGCACGGAGCAGCTGCACTTAACAGCGGAGTTGAGGGGGAGGAGAGCAGGTCCCTTACATACTAAGAAATAGCACTAGTTTGATAAAAGCAATAAAACCATACTGTGTTGGTATCTATAAGATAATAACAATTCATTTAAAATGGATGTATTACATACTCCGAAATAGCACTGGTTTGGTAAAAGCAATAAAACCATACAGCACATTAGAATGTGTGAGTTACTGTATGATCTGAGGCCTAGGTCCTACCAACCATGGAATCAGCCAGAGTGTTTGAAGCAGGCATAGAGAGGATTTTGCACCGAATGGGCCAAAAACTCTTAAGATACTTGGCTACAGAAGAAACTATGACAGGAGACGTATCTACTCTGCAGCTTCTCGAGGCTACCTTATACTGCTGGACACCTAGATAGCGAAATATGATAGCTATCTAGTGTTTTCGCTGTTTGCAGAAGGTAAGGCAAAAGAACAAGAGATGATCAGACATTTCTTTACCCCAGCCACATGCAGAACACATTTTAGATCCTCCTTGGTCACCTTTCCATTTGGATGTAAATATAGCAAGAGGAAGTGAGCCTAGCCTAAACCTTAGATAAAGTGCTTTAGTGAATGGAGGATCTATCTCATCCATGTAATTTTCAAAGTTTGGTACTGGCTTGAACTCAAGGAAGCTTTCAGTCAAGTGCCCCAGGCCTACCTGATTACATAGTTTGGTCTCCTTGCACTCCAAATATGCAAGCTTCAGCTTTTTTTATAGCTAGAGGAGTAACAGTACTTGGATCTAGCCAATACTCATGCAAACCCCTAGAAATGAGAAACTGCTTTACATAGGCCAACCACCAATTTTTCGCTCTTCCTGGGATCTGTTCAGGACATCACTCAGACCCTCCCTGTAATCTGCCAACTCAGGAGTGGACCATACTCGACACCAATAAACAATTGGCTTCAGGCGGATTACGGAAGCTATAGACTGTACTCCTAAGTTTTGTTTAAAGACTAATGGACTTGACTAATGGAGTGCTTTAGGGTAGTTTGAGGGCTACTCTCAAAAATATGTTCTTAGCTATTTCCAGGCCATTTAAATTGCCCTGCCCCCAGAGTTCTGCTCCGTATGTAGCAACAGCTACAGCTTCGGCCCTCCAGACTTAAACAATGTGGAAAAGTGGATGCAAGTTAGTCTTACTTGCAAATTTTAGAATAGCAGCTGCCCTATGTTTCAGAATGAGAGTGCTTTTTACAACCTGATTGACCCAGGTTTTGAAACTGGATAAGCAGATGCGAAAGTAGGCAAAGTCTGTCACTCACTCTTGTTCCACCCCCTCTAGGAATATATTCCCTCTAAACCTTCTATGGGGGTGGATGGCCATAAACTTAGTAATGCTTCAATCAATCAATCAATCAGGGAATTGTAAGCGCGCTACTCACCCGTGAGGGTCTCAAGGCGCTGAGGGGGGTCCGCAGATCTGTTTAGCCGAAGAGCCAGGTCTTGAGGGTCTTCCTGAAGGTGTTCAGGGAGGGGCGCGTCTGATGTCTGCCGGTAGCTCGTTCCAGGTCTTGGCTGCAATGTGAGAGAAGGATCTTCCGCCTGCTCTGGCTCTGTGGATGCGCGGGGTTTCGGCCAGTGCAAGGTTGGAAGATCAGAGGTTTCTTTTGGGTACGTGGAAGTTGATTCTGTCATTGAGGTATTTGGGTCCGTTGTTGTGTAGGCATTTGTAGGTGTGAGTGAGGATTTTGAAAGTGACTCTTTTCTCCACGGGGAGCCAGTGGAGACTTCGTAGGTGTTGGCTGATGTGTTCGTGTCGGGGGATGCCGAGGACGAGTCTGGCGGCGGTGTTCTGTATTGTCTGGAGTTTGCGGAGTAGGGACTTGTTGATGCGGGTGTAGAGTGCGTTTCCATAGTCCAGTCTGCTGGTGATGAGTGTGTGGGTGACTGTCTTCCTTGACTCAGGGGGATCCACTTGAAGGTCTTGCGGAGGATGCGGAGGGTGTTGAAGTAGCTGGAGGTGACGGCATTGACCTGTCGGTTCATGGTGAGTGATGAGTCGAGTACGATGCTGAGGTTCTTGGCGTGGTCTGAGGGGGTAGGTGGGCTTCTGAGGGCGGTCGGCCTCCAGGTGCTGTCCCATGCAGAAGGGGTGGTACCGAGGACGAGGACTTCTGTCTTCTCGGCGTTGAGCTTCAGGCAGCTGTTGGTCATCCAGACTGCGACGTCTTGCATTCCTTTCTGGAACTTGAGTTTGGCAGTGGTGGGGTCTTTGGTGAGGGAGAGGATGAGCTGGGTGTCGTCGGCGTAGGATACGATGTTGAGGCCGTGTTGTCGGATGATGGCTGCGAGGGGGGCCATGTAGATGTTGAAGAGGGTGGGGCTCAGTGGTGAACCCTGTAGGACTCCGCAGGTGATTTTCGTGGGGTCGGAGAGGAAGGGTGGGAGTCTGATCCTTTGGCTTCTTCCGGTGAGGAGTGATCGGATCCAGTCCAGGGCTGTTCCTTGTATGCCTGCGTCGTGTAGTCTGGTGACTAGTGTGCGGTGTGAGACGGTGTCGAAGGCCGCTGATAGGTCGAGTAGGATGAGGGCTGCGGAGTGGCCTTGGTCCAGGAGGGTGCGGATGTCGCCTGTGGAGGCGAGCAGGGCGGTCTCTGTGCTGTGGTTGCTTCGAATCCGGATTGGGACGGGTCGAGGTCGGCGTTCTCTTCAATGAATCGTGTCAGTTTCCTGTTGACTGTTTTCTCTGCAACTTTGGCTGCGAAGGGGAGGAGCGAGATGGCCCGATAGTTCTTGAGGTCGGTGGGGTCAGCTGTGGGCTTCTTGAGCAGCGGTCTGACCTCTGCGCGCCTCCAGTCGTCTGGGAAGGTGCCTGTTTTGAAGGTGGTGTTGATGGTGCGTTGTAGTTCGGGTGCGATGGCGGCCGCAGCACTGTGGTAGATGTGAGGGGGCTGGGGACGGTGGGGGCCCCCCGGGTGGATGCTCTTCATGGTCGAGGTGGTGTCTTCGGCCGTGATCGGTGTCCAGTTGGAGATGGTGGGCTGGCTGGTGTTTCTGGGGGGCAGGGGGGGCTTTCATTAATTATTAGGCGATGGTCTAGGCAGAATGAATTGAACTTTTTCAGGAGGGCCTCAATGCCCTTGGGAGTCTTGGATACCAACAACGTATCGTCTGTGAACAACAAAGCTAGTATCTTGATTCCTCTGAGTACCGGGCAATCATTGTTGCCAGCCAATAGATAGTCAATACACCTAATAATGAACAGCAGGAACAACTTAGGAGCAAATACACATCCCTGCCTTACCCCCTTACCAATCCCAAAATGATCAGTAGCTTCCCCATTGGCTCCCCAATGAACTTGTGCAAAATTATCGCAGTCGAGCCGAATAATGACATTAAGAAGGGGGCCGAGAAGTCCCAGGTCTCTGAGAATACACCATATTTATCTCTAGGGACCATGTTTCAGACAGTAGTCTTTCCTGCCCCTTGGAAGTTAGCATCAGTTCTCCCATAACTAAAAAAATCAAATCTTAACTTTGGACTTGAATAATTACCGTCCCATATCACGGCTATCCTATCCAGCCAAACTGGTAGAGAAGGTAATAAACTTGCAAATATCCTCCTCCATAGATACAAATCATCTCCTAGATGATACTCAGTTCGGCTTTAGGCAAGGCCATAGTATGGAATCAGCACTTATAGTGGCCACAGAGGAAATTAAAGAAACCCTGGATGGAGATGGAAGTGCAGCCCTCATTCTGCTGGATTTGTCAGTGGCCTTCAATATGGTCAACCATGAGCTTTTGGTTGACCGTTGTAGTTCTAGAACTCAGGATAGAGGGTCCGGTGCTGGCCCTATTACAATCATTCCTCTCTGGGTGGCGACAAGTGGTGTCCCTGTTGGAATTCACCTCAGAATCCTATTCTCTGCCTTGTGGTGTCCCTCAGGAATCATCGCTGAGGCCCACAATTTTTAATCTATACGTAACACTTTTGGCTTCGCTGCTAAAATCATTTGGCTTGTCATTTGCATCATATGCTGATGACACCCAAATAATAGTTTCCCTTGCTAAAAATTATGTCCATTCCAGCGGCATATTCAGGAACTGCTTGAGTGCAGTAAGCAAACGGATGGACTGCAACTGCCTAAAGTTAAATTCAACAAAAACAGAGGTCATTCTGTTTAGGTATAGCCCATCTTTTTGGTCCCCAGCTTGGTGGCTGTCCGAGTTAGGATCGCTCCCCACACCTGCCTCTCAAAAGTCAAAAATCTGGGGGTGTTACTGGACAGGGAACTGAAATATAAAGATAAAGTAAATAAAGTCATCTCATCCTCTTTCCATGCTCTCAGAGTGATTGAGAAGACTGAAAAATTCTTGCCCTTTAATCTCCTAAAAACAGTAGTCATTGCACTTGTGCTAGCAAGACTTGACTACTGTAATAGTCTTTATCTAGACTTGCCCAAGGGTTCGTTAACGGAATTACAAACTCTCCAGAATGCTGCTGCTCGGTTCCTCTTGAAAATCTCAAAATTCCAGTGGGCAAAAATAGCCATCAGTCAACTTCACTGACTCCCATTCAGGGAGCACACTTTCTTCAGGGCCTTGTGTCTGGCCTATAAGACCCTTCACAGATAGGGCCCATCCCACTTCAAGAATAACCTTAGATGGTATACACCCGTTAGGACCTTGCGCTCCAGCTCTGCAAGTAGTTTAGTGGTGCCAGTTTTAAAACACCCCTCCTGGGGTGGCTGAAGCTTTTACAGGTACACGGCCCTACATTGGAGCCATCTTCCTAACGAACTGAAAACAGCATCATCACTCTCTGTTTTTAGGAAATCCCTAAAAACATGGCCTTTCATCCAGCTAATTAGGAAATATCCTAACTGAATTTCCCCCTCCATATGTTTTTCATAGTGCCACAATGCCTATGGGCAATCATTGCTCTCAGTGGCGGCCGGCATGGCTCGCGGGTGGGGGGCGGGCCCGGGGGTGTCGGGGGAAGGGGGTCCAGCAGGGGGAGACTAAAAAATATATATATACAAACTTACCTTGAGGCTGGGTCCCGCGCCTCTGCTCCTGCTCTCCTGGCTGCGACTCCAGGAACAGGAAGCAGGCAGCCAGGCTCACTCCTCTTCGCCAATCACAATGCTGCAATGCAGCGTTGTGATTGGTCTGAGCGCTGTGACACAGTTCTCAGCCAGGGACTGGAGGGGTGGGTATGTTCTCTATGCAGGCTGTAATGCAGCCTGCATGGAGAAGGGGGAAAGTGCGCATGACTGGTTTGGGCGGCCCGAGAGGTAAGTGTGGGCAAACCACACCTCCCCTGCTCCGAGAGCAGAGCAGACCCGCCCCCGTAAAGCAGCAGGACACAAAGCATAAAAGGATAATAACTCTAAGTTATTATCATTTTATGTTTCTACTTGGCACTGCTTAAAAGCAGTGGGGCGACGCCCACGCTCCTCCGCCATAGTGGTTGCTCTTAAAAAGATGAATCATTTATTCATGTCTAATGCCGCCTGGCGTAGTACCCTTTTCTAGCTTATTCTTTGTGTGTTTCTTTATCTCTGTGTTAGGAAATAGTAGAATTAATGGCTCTATGTGTATGTTTTTGGTGTGACTAGGTAGAGAATCTGAGTTCAAATCTTTACATTCATCAGGAACATGCTTTGTCAAAACTTCTGTGTGGGAAAACATAATTCTTTTAGTGCTCTCCTTTATTTGCCATAGTGTTGCGTGACTTGGTAATTGAAACTTAATTGAGCTTGTTTTTATGTTTTTTTCAACCTTTTCTTTCCCATTCTTGATGAGGACTTGGCAGGTGGTGATACGTTGCCCAAACTCTCTGAAGTTTTCTCTCTATAAGGTCTGCACTAGGTAATTCTAAAGGGTGCACGGAGCTTTCCATGTTGTTAGCCAAAAGTTCAATGTTTGAATTAGAAACACCAGCATGTGCAACAGTCTCCTTATCATTCAATTCTGTGAAGGCTTTTGTTGACCCTGCTTAATATTCATTAATGGTTCTGTCTGTATTTAGGCTTCATGTTTGCTTTATAATATCCACCAACAGGGGAAGCAGACTAGTGTCCAAAGCGTATGCAATGTGAGAATATATGCACATTTGGGATTAAGATGAGTGGTAAAACGTTTGCCCAGGTAGGCTTCTAAATTTCTGATTTTATTATCTAGATTAGTATTACAATTGACCAAAGATTGTAACAGGTCCACCTGAAGCTATAATGTATGTGCCTGCCATGTTAGTGCATTCGGGCCGCTGTAATGGTTGAGTTAATGCATGTTAATAAATTATTGGATGACATTTTGGAAGTGTGATAAGGCCCCCCCACAGCACCACATTCATCTTACTGCGCGTGTTCAACTGCCGCTAATATTTTTGTGCCTGACTAGCTCAGAGCAAACCTTTCTGTGCTGCTTAAATTATTATCCATGCCTCTAGTAGCAATTATTGAAGTAGCTATGATTGATGACGGTTCATTGATAGGAATATCATCCATGTATTTTTCACTAAAATAAACTTATGCAGTCCTTTCAACAGACCACGATTGTGTCACTACTCGAGGCGTGTCGCCAATTGAGATGGGAGAGTTTGGGGCGTTTGTAAAGTAGGGGGCAAGAGGATGTCTCTGAGTCACAGCTTTTTAAACTATTACAATCGCATTTAATTGATATGTTATCTGTTTTTACCGGTGGCCAGTAACCCCTTCTCCTTGTTTGGTAAGACAGGGCTTGATTGCAGGAGAAGTTGATCTCAAGGTGGGACGTTTAGCTCGTTTGTTAATCCTTCTCAGTCTTAAAGGATTGTTCCTTATTAAAATACTTTATGTGATAATCCAACTTCAGTGTAAAAGCTGAATTGCAACCTTTGTGTTTCTGGCGACTAAATCTCCTGGACTGCAATGAGTTCTTGGCAGAGTAGACAATAGAGTGGTGTATGATTTTGAAATTCTTAATTCCGGCACAAAAAGTCAAGCATCAGTGAATCTGTTATAGGGCCACCAATATAGCACTGTATTATGCTGTAGAAATAGGCATCTGGGTACTACTTAGCGAATACCAATACTGAGAACACTAACAATGCTGATAATACCTCTACCCCTTCTGTCGCACTGTGCTGCCACCTTCTACAGTCGAATGGATGAGATTCAAACTGTGGTGGTGAGAGGATTTAAGCAAAATTGTGTAACAAGTTCCAACTCATGGGAAATGTTAAGTAGTGCAATGCCCAAAGTCCCTGAAATGCCTTGCCTATGCTGCCCTCTGAGGCTTCATAAATGGGGAGCCTATGCAGCAAGTGAGTCAAAAACAGAACTAAGGGGCATATTTACAAGCCCCTTGCGCCACTTTTGCGCCGCCGTTGCGTCACTCATGTGACGCAGCTGCGACGCAAACCATGCGCCACGTTGCGCAATATTTACAACGTGACGCATCTAGGGAGATGCGTTGCGATGTAAACCCCTGCGCCACATGAAACCTGTGTCAGGTTTCATGTGGGCGTTCCAGCGCAGGGTGGGCGTTCCCTCGCAGGTACGCCACGTAAAAGTGACGCAGTGAAATCTACAAGATTTCACTGCATCACTTTTACGCCCATGCTGCGTCAAAACCTTGTGCCTGCTTGAAGCAGGCGTAAGGATTGACGCACCATGTTAGGGATAGGGCACCCCCGAGCATTGCTGGAGCTGCGTCGCGCTTGCTACGCGACTCCAGCAATGCGCCGCCTTTCGATCGGGGGATGCGACACGCATCTGCCATTCTGTGCGCCACGGTGTGCCGCATTGTAAATGCGGCGCATCGGCGGTGGCGCAAGGCCAAACTTGCGTGTCGCATCTTCCCTGGCGCATCCCTGCTGATTTGCAGGGATGCGCCAGGGAACGTAAATATGCCCCACGATACTTCCAAATGGTGCAAAATGATGCCGGAGACAAGTGTTGATACTGGGTCATGGATCCAGCCACCACACTAGCGACTGCCTACTATGAGGCCACCCCACCGCTCACCCTGAGATGAGGGTGCAGTGTGGTCACTCAAATTATAAGTGATCTACTGTGAGAGACACCAAGGTCGGGGACCTGCTCACCAGCAAACAAGACACAGAGATCGGAACTCCTGTCTCCTCTCTTCCAAAGATCTTCAGCAAAGGCACTGTTTACACAGGTTGTCAATATGCTCTTAGTCCGAAAGTCCAAACATCCATTATAGGTGATGCCAAAACACCAGAACCCGTACCTGGTAAGAGTCAGCGTGGGAGGTGTGGACTCGAGTAACCAAGCCGGGTTCCGTATTCACCTTTCTGCATGTTCAGAGAATTCAACACATCCTCAGCAATAGGCAGGCGATAAGAGGGCACAAGCACAGCGCAGGCAAATGGGTCTGAATAGCTCTACTCTTTATACCTACACTCAAAGGAGTTAAACATGGGTTGGGGTTATACCCTGCTTTTGGTTCCTGCCAATTTCATACAACGTTTCAATGAACAATACGAATGGAACATGTTTATCTGTGTAAAAACCTTTTCTTGCTCTCTACACCACCAAACAATCTTCGTAGGTTTTTTCCACGAGCTGACAGTTCTTAGGTCTGTACTCTTCACTCCATAGTTTGTCAAAAAATCAGCTTGCAACTTTTCACTTTGCTGACAGAATAACGCTTCTCTATGGGTATCTATCAAGACCCATCTGACTCCCTGTTTCCTCGCTGGCCTGATACAAAATCGCAACTACACATCACTGCTTCTCCTTGCATCACTGGTAGTTGCATCCCATTTTTCACTTCCATGGGTGAGATCTTGTACTTGTTACTGAGACCTATTGTGGAAAGCATTGTATATTATCCATGTAAGAATGGTTCCTCCTCCTTCCTATTTCCCCCTCCCTTTTCCCACCCCTTGGTCTCTCCCTTCCTTGGTGATGTAATCACCATTCTTACCTGAAGATTCCAACTGTTATTGCAACTACCATTCTCAGCTGACTGGAAGTTGTGGTGGTGTTAATAAAAAGACGTGAAGGCTTCTACAGGCATATTCGTTATTTACAACAGGGAGCATTCTTATCTCCGTTCTATGCTTCTGTTCAGAGAGCTATACGTTAACACTCTAGAGACCAGGTCTGCTCATAGTGTGGAGAAATAACAGTTACCTTTAGAGAGTACTTAAACTCTGCCCAAAGCTGATTGGGTCATTTTTCCATGAATTACTTGACTGCCAGTGCATCATCTCCACAAAAACTGCTATCACTTTTGTAGGACACATTGATCTTTGGAGATAATTCTGTGGGACAACTTTATGACATGATTGGTCAGATTTCTTAAGGGTTAAAGCAGTTATGGCTAGAGACTTCAGTTTACATACACATAATGACTCCAATATTTTGACAAGAAGGTTTCCTAATATTCTCGACTCTCTTGGTCTTTGTCCAGTTATTCAAGAACCCCACATATGTGAAGGGTCACACTGTTGATTTAGATTTCGTTGGGCCTTGGCAAAATGTAAATTATGCTAGTAAAGTTCCCGAAATTCCTGATTTTTGTGTTAAATGAAATTTGGGTGATTTTGTAAAATTTCACACTGCTCAATTTCATGTAATTTCATCTGCATGAGATAAGTTTACCCTTAGAGATATTTTCTGTTTGATCCAGACTCCTGACTGTAGCTTGTGTGATTTTGTTTTTAGCCAAAGTATACCAATGCATATGTCATGCAAGTTAGTAGCAAACCACATTTGTGCTAAAATTTAAGAAAAATAAATGCAGTTCTTCACACTCCTAGTTTTCAATGCACCTGAAGAATGGATTAAGAGGCTTTGCACCTCTTAAGAGGGCCAATCATTATCTTGATAACATTTCTATGAAGGTACCCTACTAACAGTAGGTGGAGGCCAGGAGCAAAGGGAACTTTGGGGGCGAAACATAACAGCTTTCGAGTGCAAGTAAAGTTTGCTATATTCTTAAATCAGACCTTCAGGACACTAACAGAGAAGAGGTTCTTAGCTCCTTAAATAATGAACTTCAGGACATATTACTGCAAGAGTCCCCAATAAAAGTTGTGCGTAACATAGCATACCGTGCTCTGCTGCCTCCATTGCCTTTTGGCTAGGTTAGTTCTATAGAAATACTCTTGACATACATGCATACAAAGCTAAGCAGTCCGGTAAAAAATTCATTCAGAAGCCCTAAAAAGGGTTCTAACCTATCAATCTGAATGGAAATGGCTCATTGCTTACTGGGAAGAGAATGGACAATTCTACAAAATTAATTTGTGAGTTACAAAAAAGCCCTCTTCGTAGAAATTTGTAATCATCTGAGCTCACATATCTTCCAAGGCAAAAACTCTTCACAACAACTGTTTAAAGTAAGCCTGGGCGGAGCTCGCGGAGCTAAACTCTGCAGAATTCCGTGGAGTTAGCGAAAACTCCATGAGATTCCGCGGAGTTCTGTGAGCGGGCGTAGTAAGGGGGATTCAGCTGGGCATGGAGCTGCGACAGTGCAAGTCATGTCTGGCAACTGCTTAAATCATCAGGCACCTGTATCTCACTTCGCTCATTCACCCAGCTTCCATTCTCCATCGTACACTTTGTGAATCCTATGGCGGGCAGAGTGCACTGTCTGCCAGTGCACCCAGCTGTGCAGATTTAGTGCGCAGATGCTCTCATGGGACATTTCATCGGATCCGCATGCAGTACCATCCTCTTCTCACACGCAGAGCCCCATGGCCTCCGTCCCACCTGTTCTGGACTGGCTCACACACACCAGCCCAGGGCCACAGCACGCCTTGTGCTCGCCCTGATTCCCGCACTCTTCACCCTCCACACTTAGGCACTGCTTGCAGCACCTACAGTCATCCTTCACTGGGAGTTCACTCAGGCACTTGGCAGGCAATGGGGGTAGCGGTCAGGAGAGCAGGGACCGCACTCACCGCTGACACTGGAGCAAAGCGAAGCCACAAAGACACACACAGGAAACACCAAAGAGTTAATCGTGGCTGCGGCCCACCTCCTCAAGCTGGAGCAGGCTGACCCCTTCAACCTCCAATTCTTGCAGCCTGATAATGCTCGAGCCAGCACTGTGGTTATTAAAAGGACTCTGATGACAGGGAGAGCAGAGCAGACAGTCCCAGCTGCACTACCGCAAGCACACCATCCCATCCTTTCCCACACACAGCACCTCTCAGACTATGAGAGGTGAAAGGGTATTCACTAACTTGGCCTTTCGAAGGTCAGCCAACTCCTCAATGGGAGCGAATTAAACTGATAATACAAAATGTTCATTCAGGTGCATTTTCTACAGTTTATGGAAAATGTTGTGATTTCATTTATAAAGCGCTTACTACTACTCCTTAAGTGCTAGCACGCTACAGCAGAAACCAAGGTTAGTGGTTAATTTATTTGTTATTAGGTTTAGTAAAGTCTTTACTAAGGGGAGAAACTACAAGACTCTGTCCCTTAGTGAGGGGTCGATTCCGATCTCGGTCGGAGGCGCACCCAACACTATTCGGCCGGGAAAAAAGCCAGGCGAATGCCTATTTCCCGACCGATTCGCACATTCTTCCGAACGAGCAAGTATGATGCGCACAACTGCATAGATTCCGACCCAGTCGTACTCACCCAATCCAGGTCCTGTTCTCCGACCGAGCCGGATCCGTAAACGCAGAATCGAGTCGCACGGAAGCCAAAATGCAGCCCCGTCCGGCCGGACAAGTACGATGCGCTTTCCGTACGCGCCGAACCCGTCGCTACGCACGGCACGTCAAAGCATCCGGGAGAGGCGCACATAAGCTCCGATTCGCGCCACAACACGATCCACGGCTACGAGACGAACACGCCAGCGACGAGGACGAGGCGAAGCAAAGAGAAAGACGAACGAGACGAACCAACTATGAATCCCATCGTGCCGATCCTACCAATACTCTACATCTACTACCGGAACAGGCACGGACGCGTACGGCGCAGAAGGTAAGTCAGACACCAAGCACAAAAACAAACTACACGTACCCGACATATCACACACACACAGAGGGATGCAGAAATTACTTACACCAGCAACAGCAGCACCATAGGGGCGGGATGGCCATCACCAATACCACATATACACATAGGGGCCTGGATGCCCACCACCACTACCACCCCTACTCAGGGGTGCCAGATGCCTGTCACTACTCCCACCTCCACCCAGGGTGTGCCAGATGCCTACCACTACTACCACCTCTACCCAGGGTGTGCCAGATGCCTACCACTACTACCACCCCTCCCCAGGGGGTGCCAGATGCCTACCACTACTACCACCCCTACCCAGGGGGTGCCAGATGCCTACCACTACTACCACCTCTACCCATGGGGGGCTGGATGCCTGTCACTACTACCACCTCTACCCATGGGGTGCTGGATGCCTGTCACTAATCCCACCTCTACCCAGGGGGTGCCAGATGCCTACCACTACTCCCACCCCTCCCCAGGGGGTGCCAGATGCCTACCACTACTACCAGCCCTACCAAGGGGGTGCCAGATGCCTACCACTACTACCGCCCCTACCCAGGGGGTGCCAGATAACTACCACTACTACCACCTCTTCCCATGGGGGGCTGGATGCCTATCACTACTCCCACCTCTACCCAGGGGGTGCCAGATGCCTACCACTACTACCACCCCTCCCCAGAAGGTGCCAGATGCCTACCACTACTACCACCCCTACCCAGGGGGTGCCAGATGCCTACCACTACTACCACCTCTACCCATGGCGGGCTGGATGCCTGTCACTACTCCCACCTCTACCCAGGGGGTGCCAGATGCCTACCACTACTACCACCCCTCCCCAGGGGGTGCCAGATGCCTACCACTACTACCACCTCTACCCAGGGTGTGCCAGATGCCTACCACTACTACCACCCCTCCCCAGGGGGTGCCAGATGCCTACCACTACTACCACCCTTACCCAGGGGGTGCCATATGCCTACCACTACTACCACCCTTACCCAGGGGGTGCCAGATGCCTACCACTACTACCACCCCTACCCAGGGGGTGGCAGATGCCTACCACTACTACCACCTCTACCCATGGGGGGCTGGATGCCTATCACTACTCCCACCTCTACCCAGGGGGTGCCAGATGCCTACCACTACTCCCACCCCTCCCCAGGGGGTGCCAGATGCCTACCACTACTACCACCTCTACCCATGGGGGCTGGATGCCTGTCACTACTCCCACCTCTACCTAGGGGTTGCCAGATGCCTACAACTACTACCACCCCCACTCACAGGATGGCTAATACATGACACAACAAGCACACACCAACATAAACAATGCAACATAAAGACATCCCCCCCAACACCATGACAAGCATGTGTAGACTGTGTCAAATGGCTACAACACTGAACATGACTTTGAACATACAATGTGACCCCCTATCACATGTGCCACATATAAATGTGTGTGGCCCCCACAATGCAAGCAGACCATGACCACTGTGGCAATGCGGTCCAACCCCATCATCACAGTGACCAAAATGTAAGTGTGGGGCCCATAGCTGAAGCACATCTTGAACATTGTGGCAATGGGGTTCAAACCCCCATCATCACAGTGACCAAAATGTAAGTGTGGGGCCCATAGCTGAAGCACATCTTTAACATTGTGGCAATGGGGTACAAACCCCCATCATCACAGTGACCAAAAGGTAAGTGTGGGGCCCATAGCTGAAGCACATCTTGAACATTGTGGCAATGGGGTTCAAACCCCCATCATCACAGTGACCAAAATGTAAGTGTGGGGCCCATAGCTGAAGCACATCTTGAACATTGTGGCAATGGGGTACAAACCCCCATCATCACAGTGACCAAAAGGTAAGTGTGGGGCCCATAGCTGAAGCACATCTTGAACATTGTGGCAATGGGGTTCAAACCCCCATCATCACAGTGACCAAAATGTAAGTGTGGGGCCCATAGCTGAAGCACATCTTGAACATTGTGGCAATGGGGTACAAACCCCCATCATCACAGTGACCAAAAGGTAAGTGTGGGGCCCATAGCTGAAGCACATCTTGAACATTGTGGCAATGGGGTTCAAACCCCCATCATCACAGTGACCAAAATGTAAGTGCTGACATTGAAAAAGCTGCAACTGCCAAACTGCATGGATGATTCCTGGTCACAGAACAACAAACACATCAGTGGCAAAGTAGTGCTTGTGTCCCATAGCAACATAGATTGGGGAGGCAAACACTGCAGTGCAAATAAGACATACCTTTGGCCATGTGCAGACAAACATCACCCATGGGGGCTGACACTGTCAACATTCATCAATGACACAATGACAGAAGTGACCATGATAATGCAGACCCACATATTTGCACCAATGGGCACACAAATGCAGATACCCTGTGGAGACTGTAGATGTGAGGTGAACAGATACCATACCATGGCAGCAATGGGACACACAAACAATGATCATTGTGCTGACTGTTGACCTAGGAGTCCCAGGGACAGCAGGGGAAACCCACCAAACAACATACAGCCAATGGCACACTAAAGACATGCCAATGCAGTGGTGCAGATGCACAAACACAAACAGGCAGACCCACACTGCACATCAAACACAACAGGTGAGGGGGGTGCCAGTGTCCCCAGGCAACCCCACAACACATGATGAGGCCTGAATACCAATTACACAGATGTGCATACAGTGCCACACAAAGGTAACTCATGGATCCAAATCCCCTATGTGGGCAATCAGGCATTGTTAGATGAGAGGGAGCACAAATCACACATGTCACACAAGCATGTAGGAACAGCAAATGACACAGCAAGACACAGAGACACCACAGCACTACCCCCAGGGTCCCCACAATGTGGTGACCCTGGGCTGCATTACAATCCCACTGTGATGACAAAGCTAGATGCCGTTCACACTGTGAACCACAGTCATGTGTCCTGAGCAACAAACTACCATCACACCTACACAAGCACAAATCAATCAGCACGGCCAGTAAGCCAAGGCCAACATGGAGGCAGGGGTCTAGCCGTGCAACAACTCTCCTCTGCACACACTCAACACCACACACCTCGACCTCCAACAATGTGCAGCAGTGAAGCTCACATGCACTGGTGACATTGCACATGCACCCATGACAATCCCATGGGTGGTGGTGGGAACCAAGGTGCAGAAACACATCACAGATGGCCACTCAACAAGACCCTTGAATGTCTGACACACTGCACACTACGCTGTACATGGACATGACGGCAATACCACACCAACCAATGGGATCCCAGCCACAGTCCCACACCACTGAAGAAGCCAAGGTCACCCACAAAGAACACACATAGACAACTACCAACATTGCAGCCCTGACCCTGAGGAGTGCCAGCAGTCACTCACACAACGTGTCACAATCACTGAAAGCTAACACAAACTGGAAATCACATGACAGGTGTAAACAACAAGTGCCAAGGGGAATCCTGACTGTGACCCATCTGCATCTGCCCACAAACTCAGCCCTCACAGCCAACACACCTATGGGTGACACCCTGATGACCAGTAATGTGCCATGCACCCACATCACAGAGAACCCAGGGAGAAGACTTTGGGGAACATAGGTCAACTCAGCAAGCATCACAAACAGGAACACCACTAGGGATCCCAGCATGCACAGCAAAATGGAAGTGAACACACAGACATGCTCATACAACACACACCTTGGGCGCAGGCGATGTCACAGGAGTACACACTGCCATGAGGGGACTCCACTCCTGTGTGAGGAAAGCTGTGCCATATGTTGCCACAGTAGGGCTCCATCATGTCAGCAGAACACTTGGTCACACAGTCAACAATTTGCACCAAATGAAGGCTCCCGTCACATCAGCCTGGTCATGGGAGTGTCAACGAAATCATCAGCACAGATCCAACACACATGTATAGCAAGTTGCACTGACAACACAGATGAGTCCTTCCCCATTGATGCCCAAACCTGCATGTCCAGTGGAGATGGCCACATGGTCAGGGAAGTAGAATAATTGAACAATGGCAAGCACAACAGATGTGCAGGGGTGGAAGCCACAGATGTGACATTGCTAATGTAAGTAGGAAATCCCATTGCCAAATATTGAAAATATGACACCCTCAGATGCTGCTAAGGATGACATGGATACACCACAGGATAGGACACATTCCCCCTGGACCACATGGGTTCCTGAACAGTAACACTTCATTTTCATGAGACCAAATATCACCATCACTGCAGCAAGGGCATGGTTAGCATCATCAACATCATGTACATCAGAAGCAAAAGCACTAGAGAACAGAAAGTCGCTTTATTCAGCATATGTGGGTTCAAAAGTTGAAGTCCAGTAAAAAGAAACAAAGGCCAATGGCCAGTCCATCCTGAAAGTCTAAACAGGGTGACAGTGGCAGATGTCACCCTACGCATGCCTGCACTGATAAAAACCAGGGACAATCCCCTCGGAGGGGTATATGGGGGGGCAGGCCAGGCACCGCAGGGACAGGATCATGGCTCACCAGAAGGAGGCAGGGAAGGGGTGGTGGGTGCTGAAGAGCCACTGACAACTGCAGTGGAGGTGTCTGACATGGTGTGTGCCGGCACAACTGGGGGGCATGACACTGATGGTGTGGGTGCCGGCACGACTGCAGTGGACCGTGCAGATGGAGTGGACAGGTCCCCCACTGCAGTGCCCAAGTCAGACAGGGTGGTAGTGGACTCCACTGCAGTGCCTACCTCCAGGGGAGGAGAATGGGGATCAGGTAAGGTGGGCAGGACAGAGGGGGAGGACACCGTCTCCACACCAGTGGCACAGACAAGCGCAGCGGGGGGGTGGGGCCGGAAGAGCAAATGGCAGGGGGAGAAGGCCGGATCTTTTTGGGGATGGTGTATCTGTGGGTGGGGAACCTGGGGCAGGGTGTGGTGGTGGCACCTGTGGAGTGGGGGCCTGAGGGATGGAGGAAGGAGACTTGGTGCCTGAGCTGCAGTGCGGCGGCGGGGTCTTGCTCTTCCGGGTCCGGGGGACTTGCGGATGGGGGCGTCAGTCGGTCTGCTCCTGGGGGAGGGTGTCCGGGGGCGAGGGGCACTCCGCTCCGTGTGGGTGGGCTTCCTCTTCCCCTGAATGCTGGATCAGCTGGATCGGAGGGGAAGAGGCCGAGGTCACTGAGGAAGAGCCGCTGTGTCTTTGGGGTTGCAGGTGAGGCAAGGGAGGGGGTTTTGGAGGGAGAGGCAACTGAGGACTGCGCAGTGCTCGTGGATGCGTGTGTGTGTGCCTGGGCCCCATCCCCTGTGAGTGTGGTTTCAGTCCCCTGACTGTGCGTGCGTGTGCGTCTTGTTTGTGGTGTGTGTGTCTGTGTGCTGCTCGTGTCTGTGCTGGTGTGTGCCTGTGCCGGTGTGTGTGTGCTTGGGACAGGTAAGGTGCTGGGGAGTGTGGATGGGGCAGAGGCAGGAGGGGTGAGGGACTGTTGGAGGAGGGACACTGCTGCCGTCAGGGAGGAGTCCATGGACCTATTGCCCCTCTGTAGGGCAGACATGCCCGATGAGATGCCCTCCATGAACGACACCAGCTGAGTCAACAGAGTGGTGTGTGCATGGAGGACACTCAGCATCGCTGTCTGACCTACATGGAGCTGGCGAAGGAGGTACACAGACTCCTCACTCAGGGCAGCAGGGGACACAGGGGCAGGGGGTGCGGTGCCTGGCCCGAAGGAGACATGCTCCCGAACATGGGAGCCTCCACGGACCTCGGGAATGGGAGCCGATGGGAGGGCGGTGGTGGTGGTGGTGGCGGGGACAGCAACACTAGCTGGGGTGTGGTGGCTGCTGACACCCGCATCCACAAGGGAGTCATCCTCCGAGCTGCTGTGGTCCTCAGCTGAGGTGGATGGTGCTGAGGACTCCTCGGTGTGGCTCCCCTCGCCCTCCGTGCCACTGGGTCCCTCCGACCACTCCTCGGCTGCTGACCCAGTCTGGCTCTGTGGCTCCTCCTGGTCCGTGGAGCTGTCCCCTCCTATGGCTGTGGATGTATCTGCAAACAATAGGGAAACAGACAGACATCAGTCACCTGCACCGAACGCACACACCACAGTAAGTACAGCACATTACAGTGCAAGCCCTGGCATCCTTAGTTGAACATTGCCAAAAGTGCCCAAACAGAATAGGAGTAGCCAATTGTCAGTCTGATGGTCAACCATGGCACTCACATCCCTCCTGGCCTTGCACACATCTGTCTGGTGTCTGTTGGATGGCAATACCCCAGTGTGGACACATGCACCACCTACACAGTAGTTGGACAGTGCAGAAAACACGGTGAAGCATGTGAACATGCACACATCACAACTCTTGCCACTGAGTCAGTACAGGTGTCCGGATGAAAGGGATGCCCAGAGTCAAATATGAAATGCATGTGATGCATACCAGCGACAGACACCATGATGCACCCATGTCCTGATAGCCATTGCCACAATGGTGTGCATGTAGCACATGTCACTCCCCTGCAGGATCACTCATAGGAAGTTACATGCCATGGCACAGGCATGCCTGCTAAGTCATACATCACTGTCTCCAGTCACATGGGCAGGGCAGCCAGACAACAACAGTCTGCACTGTGTCACAATAGTAGGTCATGGGGAATGCAAGTCCTGGAGCTGAACAAGTGCACATGTACATCCCCCACACACCACATCATCTGAACCCTTATCTGTCCACGTCATACCGATTGGACATATGGGAGACCTGTAACACAACCCTCTGAACCTGAGCACCTCACAATCTGCTGTGAATGGGAAACAGCTGCCTGAACTTCACATTCGCATACCCCAGTCTGCACAGTCAAGTGATCAAACACCTACATGTCACCCAAGTATCGTCTCCTATGGTCACATCTCCGGTGGCATGCTGAGCCCCAACCAAGAGACACCCCAGCAGTCATGACAAGTGTTAGACTTGGCACCATTGGCGTGGGTCTCCCTTCCATTTTTTTGCTGTTGCCTCTTATGTTTTGCTGGTTTTAGATGCTTTTGGGCACTGTACCACTGCTGTTCAGTGCCACAGTGCAAGTGCTCCCTACTGTAAATTGATGTATGGATTAGTGACTCCATGATTGGATGATTGGTTTACTTGTCAGTCCCTAGTACAGTGCTCTGAGTGTGCCCAAGGCTTGTAAATCCAATGCTGCTGGTGGGCTTGCAGCACTGGTTGTGCCACCCACAGAAGCAGCTTGTAAAATGTGTCTCAGGCCTGCCATTGCAGAGCCTGTGTGCGGTCTGTGACTGCCATGTCGACTTGGCAAGTGCAGCCACTTGCCAGTCCCTAAACCTTCCCTTATCTTCATATCAGACACCCCTAAGGTAGGCCCAAGGGCAGGGTGCATTGTAAGTATAAGGTAGGACATGCCCTGGTGTGTGTGGCATGTCCTAATAGTGAATTACAGCCATTTTCGTTTTTCACTATTGCAAGGCTACCTGTTCTCCAAAGGCCAGAATGGGCAGTTTGATTATTACACCTTATAATCCTAACTGACCCAGGGAACATGGTAGAAAAACGAATTTAGTATGCCTGAACTCAGAATGATAAAATACATCTTTTAGTGAAGTTGGTTTTAACATTCTGTGTTTGAAAATACCACTTTTAGAAAGTGGGTATTTTCTTGCCTAAACTTCCAAGCCTGCCTCTGCTAGGTTGTGTATTCCTTGTCTGGAGATTGAGTGACAGGGGCTGGGGGTGGCTACAGGAGACAGGGTGAGTCAGCACAGGGCTGAATAGAAAGATCTGCATCCAGAGTGGAGGGAGGAGTTGCACCTGGGTCTGAATAGGGCTGTGCCTGCCTTCCACAATGCTGGCTCCACCTCCTGCCGGGCGTCTGATGGCTCTGCCCCTCACTCACAAAGGAAAGAAGGAGTCAGAAAAACAAAGTGCTCCAGGACTGACCAGAACTGGTTTTGGACTAGGCAGAGGCCTCTCTGCCTTCAGAGAACAAAGAGAAACTGTGTATAAAAAGGGGACCCAGACCCCTAGGAAATTAGATCACTTCTGGGAAATCAAGAAACCTGTTGCCAAGGAGAAGAACCGGAGAAGCTGAAGGAGGAGTACTGCCCCTGTGCTGTTTTGCTGATTGGGGTTGGCCTGCAGTGGTTGCTTTCTACCAAGGACAAGAGAAAAGACTTTGCTGTGCTTTGTCATCTTGAAGAAGAGAATCTCCAAGGGCTTGAACTAGAGCTTGCCTCCTGCCTGAAGTCTCAGGGATACAAGACTTCACCAACCAGCTCCCCCTGCATTCCCTTGCTGGGAATTGAAGTGCCTGCTGTTGTGCTGGGCCTTCTGAGAGACTGCGTGTCGCTGGGAGCTGGAAGCGCGACGCAACAACGAGAAGCGTGTCGCCGCCGCAGCCGCGGTCATCGCATCGCCAAGGAAGCGAGACGCCGCTGCCGCTGTCATCCTCGCATCGCCGAAGCGCGGCGCATCACCGGAGAAGCGGGACGCTGCCACAGAGGTCATCGTCGCATCACCGGAGAAGCGCGTCGCAGGGCCTGTCGCGGCTCCAAAGATCATCGAGTCGCCGCACGGCCGTCGGGCGTGCACGCATCACACCAACGTCACATCGCAACCAAGACGCCATTTTGTCGCATCGTACCGGAGAAGAGTATCGCATCGAGGTGCCATCTTGTTGCATCGCACCGGAAAGCAGTAAGAAACCGACGCATCACCTCCCCACACAGTAAGGAAGCGAGCATCAACTCCCCTGCACAGCAGTAAGGAACCGACGCATCCACTCCCCTGAGTGTAAGGAACCGACGCATCACCTTCCCTGCGACCCTTTTGTTTTCTTTGCGTTACGCATTCAAGGTACATTGAGAGTAAAGTGTCGCATTTACAACTTGAGAGAACTGAACTATTTTATAACCTTTTAAAGTCTATTTTTGAGTACAGTATTGTGGATTTTTGCTATTGGGTCTTGTGATAAGTCTATATAAAGATTACTTATTTTTACATAACAACCTGTGTGGTGTCCATCTGTAGTGTTTTCACTGTATTACTGTATGTGTTCCCAAATGCTTTACACACTGCCTCTGAGATAAGCCTGTCTGCTTGTGCCAAGCTATCAAGGGGTGAGCAGGGGTTATTTTAGGAGTGTATCCCCCTTATCCTGACTAGAAGCAAGGGTCCCTATTTGGACAAAGGTGCAAACCATTGCCAACTAGAGACCCCCAGTTCTAACATTGGTGGCAGCGGTGGGACGTCCTCTTGCCATGCCTGCTCTTTGCTTACAGAGAGGTGCCCCAGAAGTCCTTAGGGTTCAGTCCCTTTGAACTGCTGTACGGCCATCCTGTAAGAGGACCTCTGAGTCTGGTCAAGGAAGGCTGGGAGGAAGCTCCCAGGAAAACTCCCCAGGATGTATTTAGTTACATGCTGGCCTTCAGGAACCAGACTCGGCGTTTCAGACAACACGGTGAGGCGAATCTGGAAGCCAGCCAGGAAGAGATGAAACGTTGGCATGATCAGAATGCCACTCTGATCGAGTTTCAGCCTGGACAAAAGGTTTGGGTCATGGCCCCAGTGGAGCCCTGTGCGCTCCAGGATAAGTGGACCGGACCATTTGAGGTGGTGGAGCGCAAGAGTGATGTCACCTACTTGGTGGACTTGCAGTCTCCCAGGAACCCCTTGCGGGTCCTGCATGTGAACCGCCTGAAGCCCCACTTTGAGAGGTCTGAAGTGGGCATGCTCTTAGCAACAGATGCTGGGATGGAAGAGGAGACTGAACCTCTTCCTGACCTCCTGTATGCAAAAGAGCAAGATGGGTCAGTGGATGGTGTGAACCTCTCTCCCACCCTGACCCCTGAGCAGCAGAATGACTGTCGCCAACTGTTGGGGTAGTTTTCTGATCTGTTCTCCCTGACTCCCAGTATCACTGAATGGTGCATCCATGATGTGGACACTGGGGACAGTCCTCCTGTGAAGCACAAAACTTACAGAGTGACTGACAGGGTGAGAGCTTGCATCAAGGTGGAGGTCTCCAAGATGTTTGCCTTAGGGGTGATTGAGTCCTCTAACAGCCCTTGGGCCAGCCCAGTGGTCTTGGTCCCAAAGGCTGCCGCGCCTGGTGCCACACCCGAACTCCGGTTCTGTGTGGACTACCGAGGACTCAATTCAGTCACCAGGACTGACGCGCACCCCATCCCCAGAGCTGATGAGCTCATTGATCGGTTAGGGGCTGCCCGGTACCTCAGCACGTTTGATCTAACGTCTGGATACTGGCAGATTGCCTTAACTGATGCGGCCAAAGAGAGGTCAGCATTCTCCACACCAGATGGGCACTACCAATTCCGGGTGATGCCCTTTGGGATGAAGAATGCCCCTGCCACCTTTCAGAGGTTGGTCAACCAGGTGTTGGCTGGGCTGGAGGATTTCAGTGCTGCCTACCTGGATGACATTGCAGTGTTCAGCGCCACTTGGGAGGAACATCTGCACCACCTCTGGGAAGTGTTGAAGGCGCTGCGGAGGGCAGGCCTCACGATCAAGGCGAGTAAGTGCCAGATCGGGCAGGGTTCTGTGGTGTACTTGGGACACCAGGTTGGGAGCGGCCAGGTGGCGCCCCTACAACCCAAGATAGATACCATCCTGGCTTGGGAACCCCCAAAACCCAGACAGAGGTGAGAGCCTTCTTAGGACTCACCGGGTATTACAGGAGGTTTGTCAAGGGGTATGGCAACATTGTTGCACCCTTGACTGAGCTGACTTCCAGGAAGCAGCCCAGGAAAGTGAACTGGACTGATGCCTGCCAAAAGGCTTTGATGCCCTGAAATCTGCCATGTGCACGGCGCCCGTGCTTCAGGCGCCCAACTTCTCAAGGGAATTCATTGTGCAGACAGATGCTTCAGAGCATGGTGTCGGGGCTGTGCTTTCACAGATGAATGAGGAGGGCCTAGACCAACCTGTAGCCTTTATTAGTAGGAGGTTACTCCCATGGGAACAGAGGTGGAGTGCGATTGAACGTGAGGCATTTGCTGTGGTCTGGGCACTGAAGAAGTTGAGACCATACTTGTTTGGGACTCACTTCCGGGTTCAGACAGACCACAGGCCCCTCAGATGGTTAATGCAGATGAGGGGTGAGAACCCAAAACTGTTGAGGTGGTCCATTTCCCTACAGGGGATGGACTTCACGGTGGAACACCGCCCTGGTACAGAACACGCCAATGCTGATGGTCTGTCCAGATTTTTCCGCCTTAGTGATGAGAACTCCCAGGAGGAAGGGTAGTTCTCCCCACATTTCAGCTGGAGGGGACACGTGTTAGACTTGGCACCATTAGCGTGGGTCTCCCTTCCATTTTTTGCTGTTGCCTCTTATGTTTTGCTGGTTTTAGATGCTTTTGGGCACTGTGCCACTGCTGTTCAGTGCCACAGTGCAAGTGCTCCCTACTGTAAATTGATGTATGGATTAGTGACTCCATGATTGGATGATTGGTTTACCTGTCAGTCCCTAGTACAGTGCACTGAGTGTGCCCAGGGCTTGTAAATCCAATGCTGCTGGTGGGCTTGCAGCACTGGTTGTGCCACCCACAGAAGCAGCTTGTAAAATGTGTCTCAGGCCTGCCATTGCAGAGCCTGTATGCGGTCTGTGACTGCCATGTCGACTTGGCAAGTGCACCCACTTGCCAGTCCCTAAACCTTCCCTTATCTTCATATCAGACACCCCTAAGGTAGGCCCAAGGGCAGGGTGCATTGTAAGTATAAGGTAGGACATGCCCTGGTGTGTGTGGCATGTCCTAATAGTGAATTACAGCCATTTTCGTTTTTCACTATTGCAAGGCTGCCTGTTCTCCATAGGCCAGAATGGGCAGTTTGATTATTACACCTTATAATCCTAACTGACCCAGGGAACATGGTAGAAAAACGAATTTAGTATGCCTGAACTCAGAATGATAAAATACATCTTTTAGTGAAGTTGGTTTTAACATTCTGTGTTTGAAAATACCACTTTTAGAAAGTGGGTATTTTCTTGCCTAAACTTCCAAGCCTGCCTCTGCTAGGTTGTGTATTCCTTGTCTGGAGATTGAGTGACAGGGGCTGGGGGTGGCTACAGGAGACAGGGTGAGTCAGCACAGGGCTGAATAGAAAGATCTGCATCCAGAGTGGAGGGAGGAGTTGCACCTGGGTCTGAATAGGGCTGTGCCTGCCTTCCACAATGCTGGCTCCACCTCCTGCCGGGCGTCTGATGGCTCTGCCCCTCACTCACAAAGGAAAGAAGGAGTCAGAAAAACAAAGTGCTCCAGGACTGACCAGAACTGGTTTTGGACTAGGCAGAGGCCTCTCTGCCTTCAGAGAACAAAGAGAAACTGTGTATAAAAGGGGACCCAGACCCTAGGAAATTAGATCACTTCTGGGAAATCAAGAAACCTGTTGCCAAGGAGAAGAACCGGAGAAGCTGAAGGAGGAGTACTGCCCCTGTGCTGTTTTGCTGATTGGGGTTGGCCTGCAGTGGTTGCTTTCTACCAAGGACAGCAGAAAAGACTTTGCTGTGCTTTGTCATCTTGAAGAAGAGAATCTCCAAGGGCTTGAACTAGAGCTTGCCTCCTGCCTGAAGTCTCAGGGATACAAGACTTCACCAACCAGCTCCCCCTGCATTCCCTTGCTGGGAATTGAAGTGCCTGCTGTTGTGCTGGGCCTACTGAGAGACTGCGTGTCGCTGGGAGCTGGAAGCGCGACGCAACAACGAGAAGCGTGTCGCCGCCGCAGCCGCGGTCATCGCATCGCCAAGGAAGCGAGACGCCGCTGCCGCTGTCATCCTCGCATCGCCGAAGCGCGGCGCATCACCGAGAAGCGGGACGCTGCCACAGAGGTCATCGTCGCATCACCGGAGAAGCGCGTCGCAGGGCCTGTCGCGGCTCCAAAGATCATCGAGTCGCCGCACGGCCGTCGGGCGTGCACGCATCACACCAACGTCACATCGCAACCAAGACGCCATTTTGTCGCATCGTACCGGAGAAGAGTATCGCATCGAGGTGCCATCTTGTTGCATCGCACCGGAAAGCAGTAAGAAACCGACGCATCACCTCCCCACACAGTAAGGAAGCGAGCATCAACTCCCCTGCACAGCAGTAAGGAACCGACGCATCCACTCCCCTGAGTGTAAGGAACCGACGCATCACCTTCCCTGCGACCCTTTTGTTTTCTTTGCGTTACGCATTCAAGGTACATTGAGAGTAAAGTGTCGCATTTACAACTTGAGAGAACTGAACTATTTTATAACCTTTTAAAGTCTATTTTTGAGTACAGTATTGTGGATTTTTCCTATTGGGTCTTGTGATAAGTCTATATAAAGATTACTTATTTTTACATAACAACCTGTGTGGTGTCCATCTGTAGTGTTTTCACTGTATTACTGTATGTGTTCCCAAATGCTTTACACACTGCCTCTGAGATAAGCCTGTCTGCTCGTGCCAAGCTACCAGGGGGTGAGCAGGGGTTATTTTAGGAGTGTATCCCCCTTATCCTGACTAGAAGCAAGGGTCCCTATTTGGACAAAGGTGCAAACCATTGCCAACTAGAGACCCCCAGTTCTAACTACAAGGAAGCCACAGCACACTGACACAGAGGCAGACACCAGAGGGGACATATCACTGAGCACAACGTGTCAGCTGATACACGGGAGTGGGAGTACAGAGTGTATTGTATGGCCTGGAGTAGGCATGACTGTCCTGCCCCACATGAATGAGGGATGAGCCCTGGACAGTAGGCAGCTGGCTAAGTATGTGTGACACACGTAATATACACACTCCTGGGGCCCAAGCATTGTTCCCACCCGCAGCATGGGTGTGTGCCAGATACCCCAGGCACATGTGGGAGATCAGCTCAGCAATTGGACCACATATCAAAGTAACATGCAGATTACATGTCAGAACACAGGCATTGTGTAAGCAAAGGACCCACCCATGATGCCCACCACAGAGTTAGGGGAACAGATGATGTCCCCCACCTTGAGTCAAGCAAACTGCAAGGACACAGTACCCAAGTGACACAATTCCCTGACTGCAAGGGCCACACCTGGGTATCAGATGAGGAGTGGGCAGTGCACAATCGAGGGACATGGGTCCTGGACCACATGACTGATGTACTGTGGAAGTTCAACCAGGCCAGAGGAGGGCACATAGCATGGCAGACAAAGTTCACAATGCAGTCATGGACTCACCCCCTCCTTGCTGCTCTCTAGTCTTCAGCTGCCCATCCAGATCAGGAAAGACCACCGCCAGGATCCTGAGCATGTGGGGGTCAGGGTCCGGTGTCCGCCCCTCCTGCGAGGAGGCGACAGCTTCAGCTGGACCCGTGCGATCCTCCGGGTCCAGCCCCGAAGGTCCTGCCACCTCTTCTGGCAGTTGCGGATCCGGCGCTTGTAGTCCCCCATGGATCTCACTGTCCGGACGATGGTCAGCCATATCTTCTGCTTCTGGTGGGCATCAACCTGTGAGGAAGACAAAGTGAGAATGCCATTACTACACATGCAACATATCCGTGCATTACACAGTTGGATATACATGTCTCAATCACAGGGGCACATGATGTACACAGGCAGTGCAACGATGGCTATGGACAGTATGCCAGCAGTTACTACATGGTATCATTGCCTGGGAAGTAAAACCTTGTTTAAATGCACTGTCACTGCACTATACCTGTTCAGTGCATGTAACTACACACTATGGGGGGTAACAACTACTCAGTGAGCCTGCTAGCCAGTGGCGTGCAGACTGTTAGCCTTGCTAGTCAGACAACATGCACATTTAGTAAGGCAGTGGACAGCACACTCACCTGCTCCCCTGCTTTCCCTCACAGCTTGCTGTACTGTGGAAGGAGGCTGTCCAGCAGGGCCTGGTTCTCCTCAGTGCTGAAGGCTGGGGCTCTCTCCACAGTACGTGCCATTGCAGGGTCCAGAGGGTGCAGATACAGCAGCAGTGGTGGTGGCAGATGTCGTCCTGGAGCATGTAGTGCAGGCAAGTGAGCTCTCAGGGGAACAGCCAGCATTATATGTGTGCTGCAGAGGCAGATACTATCCCATGTGTCCAAAGTGATAGGTCCAAGTCTTTAGCCTCTTCTGAATCTGGCCAATCCATGGAATTGCACCACTTACACACGCCCACAGCATCCTTCAAAAGTTCAACTTCATGACACCCATGAATTTGCAACATTGTTGTGGGTGACCAACTGAATTTCCAGCATCAGACTCGTTCAAGATTTGAAAACGCGTCCGTTGCCAGGCCAGGCCATAGCCAATGGGTGCGCACCGATCGGTCCATTGCTGTTCAACGAGTACCCGGATACAACGCGTACCCGCTCACATTGAATGCAATGGGCCGGCCGGGCACACCGATCGGTCCATTGCTGTTCAACGCGTATTGCGGATACAACGCGTACCCGCTCACATTGAATGCAATGGGCCGGCCGGGCACACCGATCGGTCCATTGCTGTTCAACGCGTATTGCGGATACAACGTGTACCCGCTCACATTGAATGCAATGGGCCGGCCGGGCACACCGATCGGTCCATTGCTGTTCAACGCGTACCCGGATACAACGCGCACCCGCTCACATTGAATGCAATGGGCCGGCCGGGCACACCGATCGGTCCATTGCTGTTCAACGCGTCCCTGTACAAGTCACTGGCATATGTCACCATGCCTGTCACAGGTGAATATATGCCAGCAACATATACTTCCCAGGGAGTGAGGGGCACACCTACAACACCACACCCTGTCCACACTGTATCCTGAGGCATGTAAGGCTGCATTACCTATTCCGTGTATGGGGGTAAACATGTTGTTCTCTGGGTGGCACTTGGGGGCAGCCACTCCCAGGCTGTGCACGTGTTCATGGGGACAGAATCTTTGGTGTTAAATGTACATGACCACTGTGATGTGCAACTGTTCATTTCTGTGCATGTGGCATGGTCATATTTCACGGTGGTGTATGTGTATATCATGTCACATACCCCCTGAGTCCCATGTGTGACGGTATGTACGTCCCAGGGTGACCCATTGCCACAATGGTGATGGTCCTCCACAGTCTGTGTGCATGTTGTGTTTACAATGTCTCTGATTCCATGTGCACAATGGGAGACAGTCTCCACATCCACGTTGTTTGTGCATGGACTTTGATGTTGTACGTGTGTGTGTCACAGACGTCCATGTCTGTCCTGCAGAGGCAACAGGGACCACTACCTGTGGGGGTAATGGTTGTTTTGCTGTGGTGTATTCATGATACACCATGTCATGCCAGTGTCCATGTGGCAATACAGGGTCCCTGGGAATCTACCTGTCGTTGAGCTGTGATGCCTGGGGCACATCTGTCCTCACATGTCACTGTGGGGTGTGTTTGGAACGTGGCAGCAGGAGATGGGAACTGTGACACGGCCTCATGATATCCCATGGCACAACCTGGGACTTGTTGATGCCACTTGTTGAACTGTGATGTTAGATGTTGGCCATGTATGTGCCATACATGTCCTTACGGAACTGCACACATCATGTACTTGTGCCTCATAATGATGTATCATGTGATATTGAGTATGGTCAATGCCACATATGTGGGGTGACTGACAATCTTTCTTTCTTCACCTATGCACTGCAGGGCACCAGCTGTCCATAGACCATTCCCTGACCTTGCAACCATGGTGGAATGGGACTGCATCCGACGGTACCGCTTCACCAGGCCGCTGATTGAGGTGTTGACGGTGCGGTTGGCCCCACATTTGCAAGCTGGCCGGACATACCCTACAGCGCTGACCCCCAAGGTGAAGGTGATGGCAGCCCTACACTTCTTTGCCACCGGTACCTTTCAACACACTGTGGCGACTGCTGGTGGGATGTCACAGACCATGTTCAGCCGTGTGCTCCGCGATGTTTTGGAGGCTATGTTGATTTACCTGAACCAGTACATCTATTTCCCTAGACTCCAACAACTCACTGACATGAAGAGTGACTTCTATGCCCTGGGGAGGATGCAGCATGTCATTGGCTTCATTGATGGGACACATGTTGCTTTGGTACCACCACAGGCCCAAGAGCAGGCATACAGGAACCGCAAACACTACCACTCGGTCAATGCACTGGTGGTATGTCTTGCAGATATGAGCATCTCACACGTCTGTGCCCGTTTCCCCGGTTCTGCACACGATGCCTACGTGATGAGGAGTAGTCGCATCCCGAGGATGATGTCACAGATGCGGAACCAGCGTGCCTGGCTTGTTGGTGTGTACTGACTTAGTGCCATTGTGTGTGTTCTGCAATGTAGTGTTCCACCCTCTTTTCCAACTCAGCTAATGTGCAATTGTCTGTATGTAGGTGACTCCGGATACCCCAACATGCCGTGGTTGCTGACGCCCCTCAGGAACCCTGTGACACCAGGCCAGATGCGCTACAATGAGGCACATGGTTGGACCAGGAGAGTGATTGAGCGGACATTTGGTCTCCTGAAGAGCCGCTTCCGCTGCCTGGACAAGACAGGAGGGGCCCTCCCATATGCCCCAGCAAAGGTGTGCAAGATTGTCATCGTCTGCTGCATGCTACACAACCTGGCAGTGTGGAAGGAGTTGCCTCTCATCCTGGATGACGATGACCAACATCCGCCACCTGTGGAGGATCCTGGCCTGGACCACGATGCCAGTGATGATGATGATGATGATGATGGTGATGTCCGCACACAGCTCATCACCAACTTCTTCAGCTGAATGTGAGTATCCAGAGATGTCATGTCAATGATGTGAGTATGCATGATATGTGTTGGTGGTGCTCTGGTGCTGTTTGAGTGTGTCCATGTGCTACATGACTGTATGCATGTAGCGATGTGTCCTTACAGGTAGTCTGTACTCCCCAACAGTGTTGACATGCTAACTTGGTTCTGGGTGGGTATCATGTGACATGTATTGGGCATGAGTATTGAAGTTCTGTCCTGTTCTTCAGTGCTTTTGACTGTGTTTCATTTCTGTCCTTCACAGGGTACTTTCAGAGTGGTTTGGTCAACTGTGATCCCCGACACCGTGATTCGACTTCCAGGGTGGTAGCTGTCGTGTCCCTACAGGTGATGTGCGCCACACCCATGGACTTCCTTCCTTCTACACTTGTTGACTGTGTGCCCGCTGCCAGGTGGGATTGCCTTGCATCTGTAGTGGTTACAACATGTTGCAAATGTGTAATAAACCTGTGCTTCACTTTGTGATGTGCGTTGTCTGTGGTCACACATCTGACTGACATTTGCTTACTGCACCAGTGGGCTAGTTGACAGAGACTGTGAATAGGTGTTGTGTCTGTGCATTGCACCGTATTTCCTGGCAACATCAGTGTAGGCGATGAGTCAGATGGGCTAGGTGTGTATATGTTGTGTAGCCCTGGTGGTGTGTCTCCCTCATATGTGTCACGTTGCCATGACTCACATGCCTGTGTTGTACTTGCTGTAGCAGTTAGCATGCACAGTGTAATTTCGCAGGTCATCATCTCCATGACAGGAACCACGTTGGAATCACAACAGAGGCAGGTATGGTGTATTAGTGTGTTTATTGTCATACATGTGTGTGTATAGTGCACAGGATGGTGGGTGCTGTACATTTTGATTTCAAACCTAAGTTCCTAGTTGAATTGGAAGTCCTGGTAGCAGATATGTCCAGAATAAAGTCCACAGTCATCTGATAAATTGGTCCAACTTGTACTCCCCATGTCATGTGGGGGAGTTGTGTTGCAGTCAACAGGGTGAACAGTTTGCGCACAAAGGTGATTATCCAGTACAGGTTTTGGCTTCCTGGGGGTTGCACAGGGCCATCGGCCTCTCACTTGCCCCTCCTCGGACGACCCCTCTTCTTTGGGGGGGACCCTCAAGTGCAGGCTGCTGCGGTGCAGGGGACTCTCCGCCAGAGTCATCCTTCCTCCCTGTGGCAGTTGCAGTTGTTTCAGCACCAGATGTTGTGGGCACACAGGGAGGTGTTGACTGGTTGCTGCTCATCTGGCGGAGGCATTGTAATATGTCCCTATGCACCGCCGTCATCTCTTGCAGTGTGTCCCACTTGGACTCCATGCGGGACATGTGCGAGTCCAAGCATGCATGATGGGCAGCCTGCTGCTGTTTAATGTCCCTGAGGAGCCCCACTACCTGGCTGAGCTCTCCGGTGCTGGACTGGTACGCATCGGCTATGCGTACCAGTTGTGGGTCATCATGCAGTCCAGACCCCTCTGCGATCAGTGACCTATGTCTCCCACCCCTCCCACCACCCCTGGCGACACGTGCAGTACCTGAGGTGGCACGCACAGGTGACCCTGGGCCCCCTTGGGGGTTGTTGGTGGTGTTGGTGTCCATAGCCCCACGTTGGTCCAGGGTCCCTGTGCTGGTGGTGGTGGTGCTCCTTGGTCTGTCCGTGTCAGCAGGGGTGGTATGTGTGTTGACAGTCGTTGGAGGGTGGGTGCAGGGGGTGCAGCTGGTGGTCCTGCTGGTGCTGCATAATGACTTGCTCCGGAGGTGCCAGGTAGGTCTTCGTCATCCGAGGAGGGCAGAGGCTGTTCCACACCAGTGAGCTCCGTTTCCCCTTGAGCCTGGGACAGGGACTCCTCAGCGTCTGCTGCTGTGTCCCCATCATCACCTGTTTTTGGGAGACACACACAATGTATGTTATGTTTCTGCAGGCATGAATGGTTGACACACATGACAGTTGTGACTGTACCTCTGGATGCGGGCCTGTACATTGCATTGTCCTAAGTTGTCACAGTCAGAGGTTGATATTGGTGTAGCACATTGTCCTACATACTTTGGGCATTTCTATATGAATGTTGGGGTGTGTACATGGTCTGCATTGGTTGTATTTGGTTGACATCCGGCCCTCCTTCCCACCCAGCCAGATATTCCACCATGGAACGTGCTTCCATTGCAGGGAGTGCAAGTTGTCTTTCAGGATGTCAGTCAGTGGTGTCCTGCTGTTGGTTGGTGCACAGTTGCCAGCAGGGCCTTGTGCTCCCCACAGCAGTACCCAGTGTCAGCCATCTTGTCAGTTCTTTTCCACTCCCTGTGATGTGCGCATGGTTCAGGGTGGTGTTGATGGGACAGTTGTGGGGGTGACCAATATCTGTGACTACCACTCCCATCATGCTATTGCCTCCACCCCACTTCCCAGCATGCCCATTCTTACTTGCTTTTGGGTGGACTTCACTGTGTGTGAGTGTGAGAGCAATGGCAAGATGGCTGACAGTGGTGTCCTGCTGTTGGTTGGTGCCCAGTTCCCAGCAGGGCCATGTGCTCCCCACAACTGAGCACCAGTGTCAGCCATCTTTGAAGTGGCTTTTGACTCCCTGTGAGGTGTGCATGCTTGGGTGTGAGCTTGCTGGGCCATGTGGGTGGGGGATGTTGGGCTGTGACTACCACTCCCATCATGCTATTGCCTCCACCCCACTTCCCAGCATGCCCATACTTACTTGCTTTTGGGTGGACTTCACTGTGTGTGAGTGTGAGAGCAATGGCAAGATGGCTGACAGTGGTGTCCTGCTGTTGGTTGGTGCCCAGTTCCCAGCAGGGCCATGTGCTCCCCACAACTGAGCACCAGTGTCAGCCATCTTTGAAGTGGCTTTTGACTCCTGTGAGGTGTGCATGCTTGGGTGTGAGCTTGCTGGGCCATGTGGGTGGGGGATGTTGGGCTGTGACTACCACTCCCATCATGCTATTGCCTCCACCCCACTTCCCAGCATGCCCATACTTACTTGCTTTTGGGTGGACTTCACTGTGTGTGAGTGTGAGAGCAATGGCAAGATGGCTGACAGTGGTGTCCTGCTGTTGGTTGGTGCCCAGTTCCCAGCAGGGCCATGTGCTCCCCACAACTGAGCACCAGTGTCAGCCATCTTGTCAGTTCTTTTCCACTCCCTGTGATGTGCACATGGTTCAGGGTGGTGATGATGGGACAGTTGTGGGGGTGACCAATATCTGTGACTACCACTCCCATCATGCTATTGCCTCCACCCCACTTCCCAGCATGCCCATACTTACTTGCTTTTGGGTGGACTTCACTGTGTGTGAGTGTGAGAGCAATGGCAAGATGGCTGACAGTGGTGTCCTGCTGTTGGTTGGTGCCCAGTTCCCAGCAGAGCCATGTGCTCCCCACAACTGAGCACCAGTGTCAGCCATCTTTGAAGTGGCTTTTGACTCCCTTTGAGGTGTGCATGCTTGGGTGTGAGCTTGCTGGGCCATGTGGGTGGGGGATGTTGGGCTGTGACTACCACTCCCATCATGCTATTGCCTCCACCCCACTTCCCAGCATGCCCATTCTTACTTGCTTTTGGGTGGACTTCACTGTGTGTGAGTGTGAGAGCAATGGCAAGATGGCTGACAGTGGTGTCCTGCTGTTGGTTGGTGCCCAGTTCCCAGCAGGCCCATGTGCTCCCCACAACTGAGCACCAATGTCAGCCATCTTTGAAGTGGCTTTTGACTCCCTGTGAGGTGTGCATGCTTGTGTGTGAGCTTGCTGGGCCATGTGGGTGGGGGATGTTGGGCTGTGACTACCACTCCCATCATGCTATTGCCTCCACCCCACTTCCCATCATGCCCATACTTACTTGCTTTTGGGTGGACTTCACTGTGTGTGAGTGTGAGAGCAATGGCAAGATGGCTGACAGTGGTGTCCTGCTGTTGGTTGGTGCCCAGTTCCCAGCAGGGCCATGTGCTCCCCACAACTGAGCACCAGTGTCAGCCATCTTGTCAGTTCTTTCCACTCCCTGTGATGTGCGCATGGTTCAGGGTGGTGTTGATGGGACAGTTGTGGGGGTGACCAATATCTGTGACTACCACTCCCATCATGCTATTGCCTCCACCCCACTTCCCAGCATGCCCATACTTACTTGCTTTTGGGTGGACTTCACTGTGTGTGAGTGTGAGAGTAATGGCAAGATGGCTGACAGTGGTGTCCTGCTGTTGGTTGGTGCCCAGTTCCCAGCAGGGCCATGTGCTCCCCACAGCAGTACCCAGTGTCAGCCATCTTGTCAGTTCTTTTCCACTCCCTGTGATGTGCGCATGGTTCAGGGTGGTGTTGATGGGACAGTTGTGGGGGTGACCAATATCTGTGACTACCACTCCCATCATGCTATTGCCTCCACCCCACTTCCCAGCATGCCCATGCTTCCTTCCTTTTGACTCTGCTTCCCTGTGGGGTTGTGTGCCTGTGCTGACAAGATGGCTGACAGTGTTATCCTGGGGTTAGTTTTGCTACAAGTCCCATGTGTGTCCCTGTGCTTCACACTGCATGACCCAGGGTTGTGGTCCTTTGTGGGATATTTGATTAGAGTGTGAGGCAATGCATTCTCCCAGGTGAGTTGTGTGGAGTTTGTGTTAGGGGTGTGTGTGAGTGGAGCTGCTGGTAAATATGGTCAGTGCTGTCAGTCCTCCTTCCCACCCAGCCAGATTCTCCACCATGGAACGTGCTTCCGTTGCAGGGAGTGCAAGTTGTCTTTCAGGATGTCAGTCAGTGGTGTCCTGCTGTTGGTTGGTGCACAGTTGCCAGCAGGTCCTTGTGCTCCCCACAGCAGTAGCCAGTGTCAGCCATCTTGTCAGTTGTCTTCCACTCCCTGTGATGTGAGCATGGTTCATGGTGGTGTTGATGTGCGCATTGTGAGGGTGGGCAATATCTGTGACTACGACTCCCATGATGCTATTGGCTACACTGACTTGCCCTGCATACACAAGATTCCTTCCTTTCAGTGGGCTTCACTGTGAGGTGGTGTTGTAGTGGTGGTTACATGTCTGGATGTGTTTGTTAGTTATATTTGTGCCACTGCCTAGCTGTAGTTGTAGTTGTGTTTGTACATGTGATGACACAGTTACATATCACTATGAGATGGCATGTGTTGTGTTTATCTGACTGACATACACATTTTGGGATGATTCTGTTCTGGTTGGTGTGTATTTGCTTAGGGTGCATGGTTTGACTCTCCCCTTGACAGTGATGTGTGTGTATTGTCGCACAATATTGTGTACATTTGTTGTGTACTCACCAGGCTCTGGGATGTTTTCTAGTCCATAGACGCTCACTGGTGGTAGGATGGCCCGCACCTTCTCCTCCCAGGGCCTGAGGTATACTGGTTTGGCAGGAGGGCCACTGCTGGTGTGTTGGCTCAAGAGGTAGTCCTTCTTCAACAGCTCCCTGACCCTCCTGCGCACGTCATACCACCTGTTCTGGATGTCTACCTTTGTCCGCAAACATGGTGATTGTGCATTCACCCTGTCGACGATCCTCTCCCACATCTTGGTTTTCTGCGACATGGGTGTCTGTTGGACCAGTGTACCAAACAGCTGTGGCTCTACCCTGAGGATCTCATCTACCAGGACTTCCAATTCACTATCTAGGAACTTATGATTCTTCTTTGGGGGCATGGTGATGGGTGGTGATGGTGAGTGATGTGTGTGTTGGTGTGCAGGTGAGGGTGTATGAGTGTGTGTTTAGCTGGGTGTATGTGAGGGTGCTATTTGTTGAGGTGCTGATGGTGTGTGGCTTGTGTGATGGATGAGCTGTAGGTGGGTGGGTGGTTGCTGTCTGTTGTGTGCTGGCAGGTCATTAGAATTTGCAAAGGATCATGGTAGGGATTTGTGTCCTTTATATGGGTGGAGTTGTGGGTGTGTCTTTGGGGCCGATTATGATGGCGGGTGGACTTTGTGAGAAAATGTATAACAAATGCAAATAAGAACAAATAAACTGAAAATTTTAAAAACATGTGTAATCAATAAAAATGTGTACAAAAATAACTAACATACATCTCCTTTCTTATTTAAATATAGATACAAAATGAAATAGCTAATAAATAATAAAAAACTTCTATGCCTAACTCCAAAACTAACAAAACTCAGGGAAAATGCTGGATAATAAACCTAATTTAATTACTATTCCAACTCCAAAACAAAATAAATTCAGGGAAAGTGCTGGATAATAAAACAGAATAAATTACTATTCCAAATCCAAAACAAACTAAACTCAGGGAAAGTGCTGGATAATAAACCTAATTTAGGGGCCCATTACGATACCCGGCGTAAAAAAATCCGCCAGGCATGGAAGCGGCAAAAATCCGCCCGCACACACCGCCTGAACACCGACCACGCCATTATGAGTACACAAACTGAAAACCGCCATCGGCGGAAAAATCATACAAAATACCGCCCGCCATCGTCCGAGTCGGAGTCAAACCGCCCGCCACGGACGGAAACACGCACGACAACACAAAACCGCCCGCCCACACGGCCGACACACCGCACGTGAAATTACGATCGCACCGCCATGAGCGCGGAAAAACAACAAAAATACCGCCCGCCAGCGCAAACAACGCCGATGAGAATCGACACGGCAGAAGCCATGGCGCCCACGTACCTGCACAGAAACCATCCGCACACAAAACCAATAGCACACAACATGGCCAACAAGTCCACACAGCAAGGCACGCACAAATACACAAGCACAGTACACATCCCGAAAACACCCCCCCGGACAAACAAAAAATACAAAGGCCAGAACCCCAGACACAACACACCTGAAAACAACAGACCCTGAGGACACACCCACATAGGTGAGTACAAAAGCAGCACTCCCACAGACCACACCCCCTTGCTACATTGCAAACCAGAGAGGAGAGGAGAGGACACAGTGACACAGCAAGGACAGCAGCACACCACAGAAACGCACACATCACTACCACCACCACCACCACCACCACCACCACCACCAAACACCGGCACCACAAACCCCCTGCACATTACACAACACACACCGCACCAGCACCACAAACACCATGGCACCACAAAGGATGCCCAAGTTCACGCCCATGGAGCTGACGGTCATGGTCGACGAGATCATCAAGGTGTACCCACAAATCTATGGGAACATGGTCCAGCACACACCACTAGCCACCAGAAACAGAATGTGGACCCGGATCGTAGACCAGGTCAATGCAGTCGGGACCCTGCCCAGGAACAGAGTCGAGATTAACAAACGTTGGAATGACGTAAAGAGCCTGGTCGCAGCCGCGGTCATCGCATCGCCAAGGAAGCGAGACGCCGCTGCCGCTGTCATCCTCGCATCGCCGAAGCGCGGCGCATCACCGGAGAAGCGGGACGCTGCCACAGAGGTCATCGTCGCATCACCGGAGAAGCGCGTCGCAGGGCCTGTCGCGGCTCCAAAGATCATCGAGTCGCCGCACGGCCGTCGGGCGTGCACGCATCACACCAACGTCACATCGCAACCAAGACGCCATTTTGTCGCATCGTACCGGAGAAGAGTATCGCATCGAGGTGCCATCTTGTTGCATCGCACCGGAAAGCAGTAAGAAACCGACGCATCACCTCCCCACACAGTAAGGAAGCGAGCATCAACTCCCCTGCACAGCAGTAAGGAACCGACGCATCCACTCCCTGAGTGTAAGGAACCGACGCATCACCTTCCCTGCGACCCTTTTGTTTTCTTTGCGTTACGCATTCAAGGTACATTGAGAGTAAAGTGTCGCATTTACAACTTGAGAGAACTGAACTATTTTATAACCTTTTAAAGTCTATTTTTGAGTACAGTATTGTGGATTTTTGCTATTGGGTCTTGTGATAAGTCTATATAAAGATTACTTATTTTTACATAACAACCTGTGTGGTGTCCATCTGTAGTGTTTTCACTGTATTACTGTATGTGTTCCCAAACGCTTTACACACTGCCTCTGAGATAAGCCTGTCTGCTCGTGCCAAGCTATCAAGGGGTGAGCAGGGGTTATTTTAGGAGTGTATCCCCCTTATCCTGACTAGAAGCAAGGGTCCCTATTTGGACAAAGGTGCAAACCATTGCCAACTAGAGACCCCCAGTTCTAACATTGGTGGCAGCGGTGGGACGTCCTCTTGCCATGCCTGCTCTTTGCTTACAGAGAGGTGCCCCAGAAGTCCTTAGGGTTCAGTCCCTTTGAACTGCTGTACGGCCATCCTGTACGAGGACCTCTGAGTCTGGTCAAGGAAGGCTGGGAGGAAGCTCCCAGGAAAACTCCCCAGGATGTATTTAGTTACATGCTGGCCTTCAGGAACCAGACTCGGCGTTTCAGACAACACGGTGAGGCGAATCTGGAAGCCAGCCAGGAAGAGATGAAACGTTGGCATGATCAGAATGCCACTCTGATCGAGTTTCAGCCTGGACAAAAGGTTTGGGTCATGGCCCCAGTGGAGCCCTGTGCGCTCCAGGATAAGTGGACCGGACCATTTGAGGTGGTGGAGCGCAAGAGTGATGTCACCTACTTGGTGGACTTGCAGTCTCCCAGGAACCCCTTGCGGGTCCTGCATGTGAACCGCCTGAAGCCCCACTTTGAGAGGTCTGAAGTGGGCATGCTCTTAGCAACAGATGCTGGGATGGAAGAGGAGACTGAACCTCTTCCTGACCTCCTGTATGCAAAAGAGCAAGATGGGTCAGTGGATGGTGTGAACCTCTCTCCCACCCTGACCCCTGAGCAGCAGAATGACTGTCGCCAACTGTTGGGGTAGTTTTCTGATCTGTTCTCCCTGACTCCCAGTATCACTGAATGGTGCATCCATGATGTGGACACTGGGGACAGTCCTCCTGTGAAGCACAAAACTTACAGAGTGACTGACAGGGTGAGAGCTTGCATCAAGGTGGAGGTCTCCAAGATGTTTGCCTTAGGGGTGATTGAGTCCTCTAACAGCCCTTGGGCCAGCCCAGTGGTCTTGGTCCCAAAGGCTGCCGCGCCTGGTGCCACACCCGAACTCCGGTTCTGTGTGGACTACCGAGGACTCAATTCAGTCACCAGGACTGACGCGCACCCCATCCCCAGAGCTGATGAGCTCATTGATCGGTTAGGGGCTGCCCGGTACCTCAGCACGTTTGATCTAACGTCTGGATACTGGCAGATTGCCTTAACTGATGCGGCCAAAGAGAGGTCAGCATTCTCCACACCAGATGGGCACTACCAATTCCGGGTGATGCCCTTTGGGATGAAGAATGCCCCTGCCACCTTTCAGAGGTTGGTCAACCAGGTGTTGGCTGGGCTGGAGGATTTCAGTGCTGCCTACCTGGATGACATTGCAGTGTTCAGCGCCACTTGGGAGGAACATCTGCACCACCTCTGGGAAGTGTTGAAGGCGCTGCGGAGGGCAGGCCTCACGATCAAGGCGAGTAAGTGCCAGATCGGGCAGGGTTCTGTGGTGTACTTGGGACACCAGGTTGGGAGCGGCCAGGTGGCGCCCCTACAACCCAAGATAGATACCATCCTGGCTTGGGAACCCCCAAAACCCAGACAGAGGTGAGAGCCTTCTTAGGACTCACCGGGTATTACAGGAGGTTTGTCAAGGGGTATGGCAACATTGTTGCACCCTTGACTGAGCTGACTTCCAGGAAGCAGCCCAGGAAAGTGAACTGGACTGATGCCTGCCAAAAGGCTTTTGATGCCCTGAAATCTGCCATGTGCACGGCGCCCGTGCTTCAGGCGCCCAACTTCTCAAGGGAATTCATTGTGCAGACAGATGCTTCAGAGCATGGTGTCGGGGCTGTGCTTTCACAGATGAATGAGGAGGGCCTAGACCAACCTGTAGCCTTTATTAGTAGGAGGTTACTCCCATGGGAACAGAGGTGGAGTGCGATTGAACGTGAGGCATTTGCTGTGGTCTGGGCACTGAAGAAGTTGAGACCATACTTGTTTGGGACTCACTTCCGGGTTCAGACAGACCACAGGCCCCTCAGATGGTTAATGCAGATGAGGGGTGAGAACCCAAAACTGTTGAGGTGGTCCATTTCCCTACAGGGGATGGACTTCACGGTGGAACACCGCCCTGGTACAGAACACGCCAATGCTGATGGTCTGTCCAGATTTTTCCGCCTTAGTGATGAGAACTCCCAGGAGGAAGGGTAGTTCTCCCCACATTTCAGCTGGAGGGGACACGTGTTAGACTTGGCACCATTAGCGTGGGTCTCCCTTCCATTTTTTTGCTGTTGCCTCTTATGTTTTGCTGGTTTTAGATGCTTTTGGGCACTGTGCCACTGCTGTTCAGTGCCACAGTGCAAGTGCTCCCTACTGTAAATTGATGTATGGATTAGTGACTCCATGATTGGATGATTGGTTTACCTGTCAGTCCCTAGTACAGTGCACTGAGTGTGCCCAGGGCTTGTAAATCCAATGCTGCTGGTGGGCTTGCAGCACTGGTTGTGCCACCCACAGAAGCAGCTTGTAAAATGTGTCTCAGGCCTGCCATTGCAGAGCCTGTGTGCGGTCTGTGACTGCCATGTCGACTTGGCAAGTGCACCCACTTGCCAGTCCCTAAACCTTCCCTTATCTTCATATCAGACACCCCTAAGGTAGGCCCAAGGGCAGGGTGCATTGTAAGTATAAGGTAGGACATGCCCTGGTGTGTGTGGCATGTCCTAATAGTGAATTACAGCCATTTTCGTTTTTCACTATTGCAAGGCTACCTGTTCTCCATAGGCCAGAATGGGCAGTTTGATTATTACACCTTATAATCCTAACTGACCCAGGGAACATGGTAGAAAAACGAATTTAGTATGCCTGAACTCAGAATGATAAAATACATCTTTTAGTGAAGTTGGTTTTAACATTCTGTGTTTGAAAATACCACTTTTAGAAAGTGGGTATTTTCTTGCCTAAACTTCCAAGCCTGCCTCTGCTAGGTTGTGTATTCCTTGTCTGGAGATTGAGTGACAGGGGCTGGGGGTGGCTACAGGAGACAGGGTGAGTCAGCACAGGGCTGAATAGAAAGATCTGCATCCAGAGTGGAGGGAGGAGTTGCACCTGGGTCTGAATAGGGCTGTGCCTGCCTTCCACAATGCTGGCTCCACCTCCTGCCGGGCGTCTGATGGCTCTGCCCCTCACTCACAAAGGAAAGAAGGAGTCAGAAAAACAAAGTGCTCCAGGACTGACCAGAACTGGTTTTGGACTAGGCAGAGGCCTCTCTGCCTTCAGAGAACAAAGAGAAACTGTGTATAAAAAGGGGACCCAGACCCCTAGGAAATTAGATCACTTCTGGGAAATCAAGAAACCTGTTGCCAAGGAGAAGAACCGGAGAAGCTGAAGGAGGAGTACTGCCCCTGTGCTGTTTTGCTGATTGGGGTTGGCCTGCAGTGGTTGCTTTCTACCAAGGACAGCAGAAAAGACTTTGCTGTGCTTTGTCATCTTGAAGAAGAGAATCTCCAAGGGCTTGAACTAGAGCTTGCCTCCTGCCTGAAGTCTCAGGGATACAAGACTTCACCAACCAGCTCCCCCCCTGCATTCCCTTGCTGGGAATTGAAGTGCCTGCTGTTGTGCTGGGCCTACTGAGAGACTGCGTGTCGCTGGGAGCTGGAAGCGCGACGCAACAACGAGAAGCGTGTCGCCGCCGCAGCCGCGGTCATCGCATCGCCAAGGAAGCGAGACGCCGCTGCCGCTGTCATCCTCGCATCGCCGAAGCGCGGCGCATCACCGGAGAAGCGGGACGCTGCCACAGAGGTCATCGCCGCATCACCGGAGAAGCGCGTCGCAGGGCCTGTCGCGGCTCCAAAGATCATCGAGTCGCCGCACGGCCGTCGGGCGTGCACGCATCACACCAACGTCACATCGCAACCAAGACGCCATTTTGTCGCATCGTACCGGAGAAGAGTATCGCATCGAGGTGCCATCTTGTTGCATCGCACCGGAAAGCAGTAAGAAACCGACGCATCACCTCCCCACACAGTAAGGAAGCGAGCATCAACTCCCCTGCACAGCAGTAAGGAACCGACGCATCCACTCCCTGAGTGTAAGGAACCGACGCATCACCTTCCCTGCGACCCTTTTGTTTTCTTTGCGTTACGCATTCAAGGTACATTGAGAGTAAAGTGTCGCATTTACAACTTGAGAGAACTGAACTATTTTATAACCTTTTAAAGTCTATTTTTGAGTACAGTATTGTGGATTTTTCCTATTGGGTCTTGTGATAAGTCTATATAAAGATTACTTATTTTTACATAACAACCTGTGTGGTGTCCATCTGTAGTGTTTTCACTGTATTACTGTATGTGTTCCCAAATGCTTTACACACTGCCTCTGAGATAAGCCTGTCTGCTCGTGCCAAGCTACCAGGGGGTGAGCAGGGGTTATTTTAGGAGTGTATCCCCCTTATCCTGACTAGAAGCAAGGGTCCCTATTTGGACAAAGGTGCAAACCATTGCCAACTAGAGACCCCCAGTTCTAACAACAAGGAAGCCACAGCACACTGACACAGAGGCAGACACCAGAGGGGACATATCACTGAGCACAACGTGTCAGCTGATACACGGGAGTGGGAGTACAGAGTGTATTGTATGGCCTGGAGTAGGCATGACTGTCCTGCCCCACATGAATGAGGGATGAGCCCTGGACAGTAGGCAGCTGGCTAAGTATGTGTGACACACGTAATATACACACTCCTGGGGCCCAAGCATTGTTCCCACCCGCAGCATGGGTGTGTGCCAGATACCCCAGGCACATGTGGTGAGATCAGCTCAGCAATTGGACCACATATCAAAGTAACATGCAGATTACATGTCAGAACACAGGCATTGTGTAAGCAAAGGACCCACCCATGATGCCCACCACAGAGTTAGGGGAACAGATGATGTCCCCCACCTTGAGTCAAGCAAACTGCAAGGACACAGTACCCAAGTGACACAATTCCCTGACTGCAAGGGCCACACCTGGGTATCAGATGAGGAGTGGGCAGTGCACAATCGAGGGACATGGGTCCTGGACCACATGACTGATGTACTGTGGAAGTTCAACCAGGCCAGAGGAGGGCACATAGCATGGCAGACAAAGTTCACAATGCAGTCATGGACTCACCCCCTCCTTGCTGCTCTCTAGTCTTCAGCTGCCCATCCAGATCAGGAAAGACCACCGCCAGGATCCTGAGCATGTGGGGGGTCAGGGTCCGGTGTCCGCCCCTCCTGCGAGGAGGCGACAGCTTCAGCTGGACCCGTGCGATCCTCCGGGTCCAGCCCCGAAGGTCCTGCCACCTCTTCTGGCAGTTGCGGATCCGGCGCTTGTAGTCCCCCATGGATCTCACTGTCCGGACGATGGTCAGCCATATCTTCTGCTTCTGGTGGGCATCAACCTGTGAGGATGACAAAGTGAGAATGCCATTACTACACATGCAACATATCCGTGCATTACACAGTTGGATATACATGTCTCAATCACAGGGGCACATGATGTACACAGGCAGTGCAACGATGGCTATGGACAGTATGCCAGCAGTTACTACATGGTATCATTGCCTGGGAAGTAAAACCTTGTTTAAATGCACTGTCACTGCACTATACCTGTTCAGTGCATGTAACTACACACTATGGGGGGTAACAACTACTCAGTGAGCCTGCTAGCCAGTGGCGTGCAGACTGTTAGCCTTGCTAGTCAGACAACATGCACATTTAGTAAGGCAGTGGACAGCACACTCACCTGCTCCCCTGCTTTCCCATCACAGCTTGCTGTACTGTGGAAGGAGGCTGTCCAGCAGGGCCTGGTTCTCCTCAGTGCTGAAGGCTGGGGCTCTCTCCACAGTACGTGCCATTGCAGGGTCCAGAGGGTGCAGATACAGCAGCAGTGGTGGTGGCAGATGTCGTCCTGGAGCATGTAGTGCAGGCAAGTGAGCTCTCAGGGGAACAGCCAGCATTATATGTGTGCTGCAGAGGCAGATACTATCCCATGTGTCCAAAGTGATAGGTCCAAGTCGTTAGCCTCTTCTGAATCTGGCCAATCCATGGAATTGCACCACTTACACACGCCCACAGCATCCTTCAAAAGTTCAACTTCATGACACCCATGAATTTGCAACATTGTTGTGGGTGACCAACTGAATTTCCAGCATCAGACTCGTTCAAGATTTGAAAACGCGTCCGTTGCCAGGCCAGGCCATAGCCAATGGGTGCGCACCGATCGGTCCATTGCTGTTCAACGCGTACCCGGATACAACGCGTACCCGCTCACATTGAATGCAATGGGCCGGCCGGGCACACCGATCGGTCCATTGCTGTTCAACGCGTACTGCGGATACAACGCGTACCCGCACACATTGAATGCAATGGGCCGGCCGGGCACACCGATCGGTCCATTGCTGTTCAACGCGTATCGCGGATACAACGCGTACCCGCTCACATTGAATGCAATGGGCCGGCCGGGCACACCGATCGGTCCATTGCTGTTCAACGCGTACCCGGATACAACGCGTACCCGCTCACATTGAATGCAATGGGCCGGCCGGGCACACCGATCGGTCCATTGCTGTTCAACGCGTCCCTGTACAAGTCACTGGCATATGTCACCATGCCTGTCACAGGTGAATATATGCCAGCAACATATACTTCCCAGGGAGTGAGGGGCACACCTACAACACCACAGCCTGTCCACACTGTATCCTGAGGCATGTAAGGCTGCATTACCTATTCCGTGTATGGGGGTAAACATGTTGTTCTGTGGGTGTCACTTGGGGCAGCCACTCCCAGGCTGTGCACGTGTTCATGGGGACAGAATCCTTGGTGTTAAATGTACATGACCACTGTGATGTGCAACTGTTCATTTCTGTGCATGTGGCATGGTCACATTTCACGGTGGTGTATGTGTATGTCATGTCACATACCCCCTGAGTCCCATGTGTGACGGTATGTACGTCCCAGGGTGACCCATTGCCACAATGGTGATGGTCCTCCACAGTCTGTGTGCATGTTGTGTTTACAATGTCTCTGATTCCATGTGCACAATGGGAGACAGTCTCTACATCCACGTTGTTTGTGCATGGACTTTGATGTTGTGCGTGTGTGTGTCACAGACGTCCATGACTGTCCTGCAGAGGCAACAGGGACCACTACCTGTGGGGGTCATGGTTGTTTTGCTGTGGTGTATTCATGATACACCATGTCATGCCAGTGTCCATGTGGCAATACAGGGTCCCTGGGAATCTACCTGTCGTTGAGCTGTGATGCCTGGGGCACATCTGTCCTCACATGTCACTGTGGGGTGTGTTTGGAACGTGGCAGCAGGAGATGGGAACTGTGACACGGCCTCATGATATCCCATGGCACAACCTGGGACTTGTTGATGCCACTTGTTGAACTGTGATGTTAGATGTTGGCCATGTATGTGCCATACATGTCCTTACGGAACTGCACACATCATGTACTTGTGCCTCATAATGATGTATCATGTGATATTGAGTATGGTCAATGCCACATATGTGGGGTGACTGACAATCTTTCTTTCTTCACCTATGCACTGCAGGGCACCAGCTGTCCATAGACCATTCCCTGACCTTGCAACCATGGTGGAATGGGACTGCATCCGACGGTACCGCTTCACCAGGCCGCTGATTGAGGTGTTGACGGTGCGGTTGGCCCCACATTTGCAAGCTGGCCGGACATACCCTACAGCGCTGACCCCCAAGGTGAAGGTGATGGCAGCCCTACACTTCTTTGCCACCGGTACCTTTCAACACACTGTGGCGACTGCTGGTGGGATGTCACAGACCATGTTCAGCCGTGTGCTCCGCGATGTTTTGGAGGCTATGTTGATTTACCTGAACCAGTACATCTATTTCCCTAGACTCCAACAACTCACTGACATGAAGAGTGACTTCTATGCCCTGGGGAGGATGCCGCATGTCATTGGCTTCATTGATGGGACACATGTTGCTTTGGTACCACCACAGGCCCAAGAGCAGGCATACAGGAACCGCAAACACTACCACTCGGTCAATGCACTGGTGGTATGTCTTGCAGATATGAGCATCTCACACGTCTGTGCCCGTTTCCCCGGTTCTGCACACAATGCCTACGTGATGAGGAGTAGTCGCATCCCGAGGATGATGTCACAGATGCGGAACCAGCGTGCCTGGCTTGTTGGTGTGTACTGACTTAGTGCCATTGTGTGTGTTCTGCAATGTAGTGTTCCACCCTCTTTTCCAACTCAGCTAATGTGCAATTGTCTGTATGTAGGTGACTCCGGATACCCCAACATGCCGTGGTTGCTGACGCCCCTCAGGAACCCTGTGACACCAGGCCAGATGCGCTACAATGAGGCACATGGTTGGACCAGGAGAGTGATTGAGCGGACATTTGGTCTCCTGAAGAGCCGCTTCCGCTGCCTGGACAAGACAGGAGGGGCCCTCCCATATGCCCCAGCAAAGGTGTGCAAGATTGTCATCGTCTGCTGCATGCTACACAACCTGGCAGTGCGGAAGGAGTTGCCTCTCATCCTGGATGACGATGACCAACATCCGCCACCTGTGGAGGATCCTGGCCTGGACCACGATGCCAGTGATGATGATGATGATGATGTGTGATGTCCGCACACAGCTCATCACCAACTTCTTCAGCTGAATGTGAGTATCCAGAGATGTCATGTCAACTGATGTGAGTATGCATGATATGTGTTGGTGGTGCTCTGGTGCTGTTTGAGTGTGTCCATGTGCTACATGACTGTATGCGTGTAGCGATGTGTCCTTACAGGTAGTCTGTACTCCCCAACAGTGTTGACATGCTAACTTGGTTCTGGGTGGGTATCATGTGACATGTATTGGGCATGAGTATTGCAGTTCTGTCCTGTTCTTCAGTGCTTTTGACTGTGTTTCATTTCTGTCCTTCACAGGGTACTTTCAGAGTGGTTTGGTCAACTGTGATCCCCGACACCGTGATTCGACTTCCAGGGTGGTAGCTGTCGTGTCCCTACAGGTGATGTGCGCCACACCCATGGACTTCCTTCCTTCTACACTTGTTGACTGTGTGCCCACTGCCAGGTGGGATTGCCTTGCATCTGTAGTGGTTACAACATGTTGCAAATGTGTAATAAACCTGTGCTTCACTTTGTGATGTGCGTTGTCTGTGGTCACACATCTGACTGACATTTGCTTACTGCACCAGTGGGCTAGTTGACAGAGACTGTGAATAGGTGTTGTGTCTGTGCATTGCAACGTATTTCCTGGCAACATCAGTGTAGGCGATGAGTCAGATGGGCTAGGTGTGTATATGTTGTGTAGCCCTGGTGGTGTGTCTCCCTCATATGTGTCACGTTGCCATGACTCACATGCCTGTGTTGTACTTGCTGTAGCAGTTAGCATGCACAGTGTAATTTCGCAGGTCATCATCTCCATGACAGGAACCACGTTGGAATCACAACAGAGGCAGGTATGGTGTATTAGTGTGTTTATTGTCATACATGTGTGTGTATAGTGCACAGGATGGTGGGTGCTGTACATTTTGATTGTCAATCCTAAGTTCCTAGATGAATTGGAAGTCCTGGTAGCAGATATGTCCAGAATAAAGTCCACAGTCATCTGATACATTGGTCCAACTTGTACTCCCCATGTCATGTGGGGGAGTTGTGTTGCAGTCAACAGGGTGAACAGTTTGCGCACAAAGGTGATTATCCAGTACAGGTTTTGGCTTCCTGGGGGTTGCACATGGCCATCGGCCTCTCACTTGCCCCTCCTCGGACGACCCCTCTTCTTTGGGGGGACCCTCAAGTGCAGGCTGCTGCGGTGCAGGGGACTCTCCGCCAGAGTCATCCTTCCTCCCTGTGGCAGTTGCAGTTGTTTCAGCACCAGATGTTGTGGGCACACAGGGAGGTGTTGACTGGTTGCTGCTCATCTGGCGGAGGCATTGTAATATGTCCCTATGCACCGCCGTCATCTCTTGCAGTGTGTCCCACTTGGACTCCACGCGGGACATGTGTGAGTCCAAGCGTGCATGATGGGCAGCCTGCTGCTGTTTAATGTCCCTGAGGAGCCCCACTACCTGGCTGAGCTCTCCGGTGCTGGACTGGTACGCATCGGCTATGCGTACCAGTTGTGGGTCATCATGCAGTCCAGACCCCTCTGCGATCAGTGACCTATGTCTCCCACCCCTCCCACCACCCCTGGCGACACGTGCAGTACCTGAGGTGGCACGCACAGGTGACCCTGGGCCCCCTTGGGGGTTGTTGGTGGTGTTGGTGTCCATAGCCCCACGTTGGTCCAGGGTCCCTGTGCTGGTGGTGGTGGTGCTCCTTGGTCTGTCCGTGTCAGCAGGGGTGGTATGTGTGTTGACAGTCGTTGGAGGGGTGGGTGCAGGGGGTGCAGCTGGTGGTCCTGCTGGTGCTGCATAATGACTTGCTCCGGAGGTGCCAGGTAGGTCTTCGTCATCCGAGGAGGGCAGAGGCTGTTCCACACCAGTGAGCTCCGTTTCCCCTTGAGCCTGGGACAGGGACTCCTCAGCGTCTGCTGCTGTGTCCCCATCATCACCTGTTTTTGGGAGACACACACAATGTATGTTATGTTTCTGCAGGCATGAATGGTTGACACACCTGACAGTTGTGACTGTACCTCTGGATGCGGGCCTGTACATTGCATTGTCCTAAGTTGTCACAGTCAGAGGTTGATATTGGTGTAGCACATTGTCCTGCATACTTTGGGCATTTCTATATGAATGTTGGGGTGTGTACATGGTCTGCATTGGTTGTATTTGGTTGACATCCGGCCCTCCTTCCCACCCAGCCAGATATTCCACCATGGAACGTGCTTCCATTGCAGGGAGTGCAAGTTGTCTTTCAGGATGTCAGTCAGTGGTGTCCTGCTGTTGGTTGGTGCACAGTTGCCAGCAGGGCCTTGTGCTCCCCACAGCAGTACCCAGTGTCAGCCATCTTGTCAGTTCTTTTCCACTCCCTGTGATGTGCGCATGGTTCAGGGTGGTGTTGATGGGACAGTTGTGGGGGTGACCAATATCTGTGACTACCACTCCCATCATGCTATTGCCTCCACCCCACTTCCCAGCATGCCCATTCTTACTTGCTTTTGGGTGGACTTCACTGTGTGTGAGTGTGAGAGCAATGGCAAGATGGCTGACAGTGGTGTCCTGCTGTTGGTTGGTGCCCAGTTCCCAGCAGGGCCATGTGCTCCCCACAACTGAGCACCAGTGTCAGCCATCTTTGAAGTGGCTTTTGACTCTCTGTGAGGTGTGCATGCTTGGGTGTGAGCTTGCTGGGCCATGTGGGTGGGGGATGTTGGGCTGTGACTACCACTCCCATCATGCTATTGCCTCCACCCCACTTCCCAGCATGCCCATACTTACTTGCTTTTGGGTGGACTTCACTGTGTGTGAGTGTGAGAGCAATGGCAAGATGGCTGACAGTGGTGTCCTGCTGTTGGTTGGTGCCCAGTTCCCAGCAGGGCCATGTGCTCCCCACAACTGAGCACCAGTGTCAGCCATCTTTGATAGTGGCTTTGCACTCTCTGTGAGGTGTGCATGCTTGGGTGTGAGCTTGCTGGGCCATGTGGGTGGGGGATGTTGGGCTGTGACTACCACTCCCATCATGCTATTGCCTCCACCCCACTTCCCAGCATGCCCATACTTACTTGCTTTTGGGTGGACTTCACTGTGTGTGAGTGTGAGAGCAATGGCAAGATGGCTGACAGTGGTGTCCTGCTGTTGGTTGGTGCCCAGTTCCCAGCAGGGCCATGTGCTCCCACAACTGAGCACCAGTGTCAGCCATCTTGATCAGTGCTTTCCACTCCCTGTGATGTGCACATGGTTCAGTGTGAGCTGATGATGGGACAGTTGTGGGGGTGACCAATATCTGTGACTACCACTCCCATCATGCTATTGCCTCCACCCCACTTCCCAGCATGCCCATACTTACTTGCTTTTGAGTGGACTTCACTGTGTGTGGGTGTGAGAGCAATGGCAAGATGGCTGACAGTGGTGTCCTGCTGTTGGTTGGTGCCCAGTTCCCAGCATGAGCCATGTGCTCCCCACAACTGAGCACCAGTGTCAGCCATCTTTGAAGTGGCTTTTGACTCCCTTTGAGGTGTGCATGCTTCGGTGTGAGCTTGCTGGGCCATGTGGGTGGGGATGTTGGGCTGTGACTACCACTCCCATCATGCTATTGCCTCCACCCCACTTCCCAGCATGCCCATTCTTACTTGCTTTTGGGTGGACTTCACTGTGTGGTGAGTGTGAGAGCAATGGCAAGATGGCTGACAGTGGTGTCCTGCTGTTGGTTGGTGCCACAAGTTCCCATGCAGTGTCCCATGTGCTCCCCACAACTGAGCACCAATGTCATGCCATCTTTGAAGTGGCTATTTGACTCCCTGTGAGGTGTGCATGCTTGTGTGTGAGCTTGCTGGGCCAGTGTGGGTGGGGGATGTTGGGCTGTGACTACCACTCCCATCATGCTATTGCCTCCACCCCACTTCCCATCATGCCCATACTTACTTGCTTTTGGGTGGACTTCACTGTGTGTGAGTGTGAGAGCAATGGCAAGATGGCTGACAGTGGTGTCCTGCTGTTGGTTGGTGCCCAGTTCCCAGCAGGGCCATGTGCTCCCCACAACTGAGCACCAGTGTCAGCCATCTTGTCAGTTCTTTTCCACTCCCTGTGATGTGCGCATGGTTCAGGGTGGTGTTGATGGGACAGTTGTGAGGGTGACCAATATCTGTGACTACCACTCCCATCATGCTATTGCCTCCACCCCACTTCCCAGCATGCCCATACTTACTTGCTTTTGGGTGGACTTCACTGTGTGTGAGTGTGAGAGCAATGGCAAGATGGCTGACAGTGGTGTCCTGCTGTTGGTTGGTGCCCAGTTCCCAGCAGGGCCATGTGCTCCCCACAGCAGTACCCAGTGTCAGCCATCTTGTCAGTTCTTTTCCACTCCCTGTGATGTGCGCATGGTTCAGGGTGGTGTTGATGGGACAGTTGTGGGGGTGACCAATATCTGTGACTACCACTCCCATCATGCTATTGCCTCCACCCCACTTCCCAGCATGCCCATGCTTCCTTCCTTTTGACTCTGCTTCCCTGTGGGGTTGTGTGCCTGTGCTGACAAGATGGCTGACAGTGTTATCCTGGGGTTAGTTTTGCTACAAGTCCCATGTGTGTCCCTGTGCTTCACACTGCATGACCCAGGGTTGTGGTCCTTTGTGGGATATTTGATTAGAGTGTGAGGCAATGCATTCTCCCAGGTGAGTTGTGTGGAGTTTGTGTTAGGGGGTGTGTGAGTGGAGCTGCTGGTAACTATGGTCAGTGCTGTCAGTCCTCCTTCCCACCCAGCCAGATTCTCCACCATGGAACGTGCTTCCGTTGCAGAGAGTGCAAGTTGTCTTTCAGGATGTCAGTCAGTGGTGTCCTGCTGTTGGTTGGTGCACAGTTGCCAGCAGGTCCTTGTGCTCCCCACAGCAGTAGCCAGTGTCAGCCATCTTGTCAGTTGTCTTCCACTCCCTGTGATGTGAGCATGGTTCATGGTGGTGTTGATGTGCGCATTGTGAGGGTGGGCAATATCTGTGACTACGACTCCCATGATGCTATTGGCTGCACTGACTTGCCCTGCATACACAAGATTCCTTCCTTTCAGTGGGCTTCACTGTGAGGTGGTGTTGTAGTGGTGGTTACATGTCTGGACTGTGTTTGTTAGTTATATTTGTGCCACTGCCTAGCTGTAGTTGTAGTTAGTGTTTGTACATGTGATGACACAGTTACATATCACTATGAGATGGCATGTGTTGTGTTTATCTGACTGACATACACATTTTGGGATGATTCTGTTCTGGTTGGTGTGTATTTGCTTAGGGTGCATGGTTTGACTCTCCCCTTGACAGTGATGTGTGTGTATTGTCGCACAATATTGTGTACATTTGTTGTGTACTCACCAGGCTCTGGGATGTTTTCTAGTCCATAGACGCTCACTGGTGGTAGGATGGCCCGCACCTTCTCCTCCCAGGGCCTGAGGTATACTGGTTTGGCAGGAGGGCCACTGCCGGTGTGTTGGCTCAAGAGGTAGTCCTTCTTCAACAGCTCCCTGACCCTCCTGCGCACGTCATACCACCTGTTCTGGATGTCTACCTTTGTCCGCAAACATGGTGATTGTGCGTTCACCCTGTCGACGATCCTCTCCCACATCTTGGTTTTCTGCGACATGGGTGTCTGTTGGACCAGTGTACCAAACAGCTGTGGCTCTACCCTGAGGATCTCATCTACCAGGACTTCCAATTCACTATCTAGGAACTTATGATTCTTCTTTGGGGGCATGGTGATGGGTGGTGATGGTGAGTGATGTGTGTGTTGGTGTGCAGGTGAGGGTGTGTGAGTGATGTGTTTAGCTGGGTGTATGTGAGGGTGCTATTTGTTGAGGTGCTGATGGTGTGTGGCTTGTGTGATGGATGAGCTGTAGGTGGGTGGGTGGTTGCTGTCTGTTGGTGTGGTGCTGGCAGGTCATTAGAATTTGCAAAGGATCATGGTAGGGATTTGTGTCCTTTATATGGGTGGAGTTGTGGGTGTGTCTTTGTTCCTGTTCGCCCCAGTATTTATTGGCTTTGTGATAGCTTGTTTGCCGCCATTGTTCGTGTCAATTGTGTCCGCTCGCTATTTGTGTGCATGTAGGACACGTTCTTGTGACCAGGATGCCGGACCGCTCACAGTTGTCGCGTGCGAGCATCTCCTATTCGCTCACGCTGTGTTTGTGCTGTTGTCGGTGCTGCGTACAGCGCCGGCCGCGCTCACAGTTGCTCGGCGAAGTTGAATGTGGTCTGTGCATCGTGTCATGCACAACGTGATCAGGCACGTGCGCGGTGCTCCGCGCGACCTCGTGTGCATGCAGATGCAGGTGGTGTCGCATCGGTTCCGTCATGTGCAGCTTTCCCGACCCATCGCAGCTTCCTGGCGGCTCGGTCGGGCCGCTCCAGCAGCAAGTGGTCGGATGCAGCCTTTCCATGGCGGCGACGCCACCAGTCGGAATCGGCTCGATCTCCGCCGGCATCATAATATGGATTGTACAAATTTCCTCAATTATGTGGTAATAATATGTGCTAACACTTGACAAATGTGTGTTACTTTCCCTCTAATTGCTAGTATTTGGAAAATGCATGTTAAATGCAACATTGTTACATGTTATACATTTACAATTGACAAATCGTCGCATGTCGACGGGAAGAATGATTGTTATTTGCCTTAGGTCCATGAAAAGTGTAACATTAATAAATATGTGTTAATTTCCCAACTCTACAAAGTAAAGGTATATTAAAAATATATTATACTTTGTAATAAATTCTGAACTACATCAAAATATCTGGATAATGTTTTTAATATTGTGAGAAAATGTATAACAAATGCAAATAAGAACAAATAAACTGTAAAATTTAAAAACATGTGTAATCAATAAAAATGTGTACAAAAATAACTAACATACATCTCCTTTCTTATTTAAATATAGATACAAAATGAAATAGCTAATAAATAATAAAAAACTTCTATGCCTAACTCCAAAACTAACAAAACTCAGGGAAAATGCTGGATAATAAACCTAATTTAATTACTATTCCAACTCCAAAACAAAATAAATTCATGGAAAGTGCTGGATAATAAAACAGAATAAATTACTATTCCAAATCTAAAACAAACTAAACTCAGGGAAAGTGCTGGATAATAAACCTAATTTAGGGGCCCATTACGATACCCGGCGTAAAAAATCCGCCAGGCATGGAAGCGGCAAAAATCCGCCCGCACACACCGCCTGAACACCGACCACGCCATTATGAGTACACAAACTGAAAACCGCCATCGGCGGAAAAATCATACAAAATACCGCCCGCCATCGTCCGAGTCGGAGTCAAACCGCCCGCCACGGACGGAAACACGCACGACAACACAAAACCGCCCGCCCACACGGCCGACACACCGCACGTGAAATTACGATCGCACCGCCATGAGCGCGGAAAAACAACAAAAATACCGCCCGCCAGCGCAAACAACGCCGATGAGAATCGACACGGCAGAAGCCATGGCGCCCACGTACCTGCACAGAAACCATCCGCACACAAAACCAATAGCACACAACATGGCCAACAAGTCCACACAGCAAGGCACGCACAAATACACAAGCACAGTACACATCCCGAAAACACCCCCCGGACAAACAAAAAATACAAAGGCCAGAACCCCAGACACAACACACCTGAAAACAACAGACCATGAGGACACACCCACATAGGTGAGTACAAAAGCAGCACTCCCACAGACCACAACCCCTTGCTACATTGCAAACCAGAGAGGAGAGGAGAGGACACAGTGACACAGCAAGGACAGCAGCACACCACAGAAACGCACACATCACTACCACCACCACCACCACCACCACCACCACACCACCACCGGCACCACAAACCCCCTGCACATTACACAACACACACCGCACCAGCACCACAAACACCATGGCACCACAAAGGATGCCCAAGTTCACGCCCATGGAGCTGACGGTCATGGTCGACGAGATCATCAAGGTGTACCCACAAATCTATGGGAACATGGTCCAGCACACACCACTAGCCACCAGAAACAGAATGTGGACCCGGATCGTAGACCAGGTCAATGCAGTCGGGACCCTGCCCAGGAACAGAACCGAGATAAACAAACGTTGGAATGACGTAAAGAGCCTGGTCAAGAAGAAGGAGGGCAAAAACAGAGAGCTGGCTGCCGTCACTGGCGGAGGGAATCCCGCGCTCTTTAAGACCTTCAAAGCGTGGGAGGAGAAGGTGCGAGTCGTAATCCATCCGGAGATCCTCGCCGGATTAGCAGGGGGAGTGGAGGCTGGTAAGTACAAACTAATGTATACCAGCACACCGCTATGTACACACATGCGCAACCACCATGCCACAGCTCCCAGGGACAAACACCCCCATGTCCAGCACACAATACACAACACATCACACGCACATGCAACAGACACTACCACACACAGGCCAAACCGAACAACTGTAAGATGCGTGGGGACATGTGTACACTAAGCCAGCCACGTAACCACCAACAGGTCCACAAATATGCCAGAAGCGCCACAACGAGCACCCACCACACCCATGTGTCCGCCACAGCTGCACCAACTGACAAGTAACAGGTAAGTGGCAGGAACACAAAGTGCAGTGGGTCGGAGGGGGACAGCTGAAGTACAACACCCACCAGGCCCCCACTCCCACAGACCAGCAAGGTGGAGCACTCCCCACACCCATGTGTCAGGCACAGCTGCACCAACCGACAAGTAACAGGTAAGTGGCAGGAACACAAAGTGCAGTGGGTGGGACGGTGGACAGCCCAAGTACAACACACACCAGGCCCCAGTCCCACAGCACAGCAAGGAGGAGCATCCCCCACACCCCACACCCACGTGTCAGCCACCGCAGTGCACAACGACAGCCGAAAGGCAGACATCACGGTCCACAGCAATCGGTGTCAGTGGGTGTACAGCCACCCCCACGACCCACTACACCCCCCACCCCCACAGACCTGCAACATGGAGCACCCCCGCTAAGAGCCATGTGGCATCCAGTACAGTGCACGCACGAACAACTTGCAGGTGGGAAACTGGACAGGGCTGGATTACTGGAGGCATGAGGACCATAACACCACCAACACATGGGACATGTCACGTAGCACACGAACACGCAGCACCGCCCACCGTCACGAACAAGTGAACAATGTGCACACGGACATGAACAGCAGACTCACACCCCACATGACCCATCACAGACATAGCAACACCCAAGGAGCCACGTCTGCATGCACAAGCCACACTGAATATAGTCCCACACGGCAGCCACTGTGCAACTCATCACACACAACCGAAACACCATTGAAGTCCTGTCCATGTAGCCCCTACTGCCTGTCAACCACACACCCCACAACTACGCCTATGTAAGACAAACAACACTAGACGCAACAGAGCGGAACAACAGAAATGCACACGAACACCACTGAACCCATCAAACACACAGACACACCATGCACATACAACATACCATCCATCCCATCCGTCAGCCCCAGTCTCATGAAAGGCATGTCATCCGCACAGCTGCCACACATACAGCAGTCACGCTAAGACACATGCCCATGACCAACCATGTGCCAGAAGTCAATTAAGCGCACGACACACTGTGAGCAACAACACACAACATGGGCCACACCCCCCGAGCACTGCAGTGATGCACATGGCACAGGGCAGCACGCACACCAAGGAGATGGGACAACTGCAATACGTTGGCTGGCACACAACTATCACTCACTCATAACGATGCGTCCAATGCCATGTCCAGTAACCACAACAGACAGCAAATATGCAGGGCATGTCAGGCATGCACACACCTCAGACCATGCACTGTCATGCTGCCACAACACATGTCACGTTCGGCACCCATGGCTCACAGCATGTACCCCAAAAGCATATACCCTCCCAAATGCGAATCTGGGGCATGGCCCCCATGTTGCCATATGCGTTCCTAAGCGTTCCATTTGAACCCCAAAAGCATATTCCATCCCAAATGCGAATCTGGGGCATGGCCCCCATGTTGCCATATGCGTTCCTAAGCGTTCCATTTGAACCCCAAAAGCATATTCCATCCCAAATGCGAATCTGGGGCATGGCCCCCATGTTGCCATATGCGTTCCTAAGCGTTCCATTTGAACTCCAAAAGCAAAGTACAAACCAGACCCAGGATGGGCCAGGAGCCCGCATACACCAGAGTCACAATGAGTAGGGGCAAAGCAACACACCCATCGGCATGGCCAATCCGTCCCATGCCACATGTGCACAGCACACAGTCCCATTGCCTAGCACACACACCTACAGATGCCACAGCCACACACTCGCCTCCGGGAAACCCATGTACGAGATTGCACGAACTGCCAATGTCAGACGACTAATACATACTTCGCCAGGTGCAACACAATAACAAATCTCATTCTCTCCACAGGTGACGAACTGCTGGACGCTGGGGATGGAGACAGCAGCCAGCACAGCCAGCCTACAAGCCCCCAACGAGGACACACGGATCTGGAGGATCTGTCCACCTCTTCGGACACGGACCACCAAGCTGGCCCATCTGGCGTGGCAGGGCCCAGCCGCTCCCCAGGACCCCTCCTACCCACCAACCCATCATCCAGGGATGCTGAACAGTCCCAGTCCCCTGCTGCCACTGTCGTTGCGGCCACACCCACGGTCATTGCGGCCACTACCACTGCCGCAACCGCCACCATCGCCGCACCGACCACCACCGCCTCCACCACCACCACGTCTTCGCTGGCACCAGCCCCAGCGCAGGTGGTGGCCCGGCCGACTGGATCCACCCTGGGAGCCACAGCGAGGACCGTGGTGAGCAATGTGGCTAGTGGGCAGGCCGGTGGCAGCAGGACTGGTAGGAGGAGCAGGGTCAGGGAAACGCCAGCCTCCCCTGGGAGCCATGCCCTGCCTCAAATGGACAGAGTCCTTGGGGCCTATGAAGAGGCCCAAGGACAATGGGCCAGGTCTGCTACTGACACGCGGGAGGTGCTGGGGGTGCTGAGGTCCATGGACGCCCATATGGGCCAATTCGTGTCCCGTATGGACCAACTCGTGGACCTCATGGGCCAGCTGGTGGTGGCGGTGGGGTCACAGGCAAGGCCAGCAACACCACCTCCGCCACCACCTGCTAGGGCGCAGGCTCGGGCAGCAGTGTCCACTTCCCCTGCGTCCACAGCCAGTGAGCACACCTCACCCACCACCAGCAGGTCGCCACCACACACCCCCTCCCAAACGTGGAAGGGGCCGTCCGAAGAGGAAACAGATCTCCCGGGAGGACTTCGCACGCTCCAGTCGCAAGTGAGGCAGCCAGCCAGCCTTCCGCCAGCCTTCCTTGACCAGCCACTGCATTGACTTGCTCTACGATCCCACTCCACACAGCCATCTGGATGGCATGTGTGTGTTGGACTATGGACATAGAACCAGTGGGTACACCCTGATCATCACGCAGCCATGACCGACAGCTCATTGTCACTGCACGCACCACTTTTGTCATCACCTTACACACAATCACATGTCACAGTTTGTAATAAATGCACCTTTTTCACTAACTGCTGTTTGTGCCCTGTGTCTTTATTGTACGGAATACAACGGCCACCTTGGGCGGAAAGGCACCTGATGCGTGGCATGGAAATGGAATCCGGAGGGCCTGTAGGGACCTAGGGGTGGGAGACAGAACAGGAGCACATTCAATGAGTGTGTCACACACCCATCACACAGTACATGTCAACAACTACAAGCAATGTACACACATCGCACAGAGCAATAGGGCACAATGCCACAGCCACCAACAGTGGCATACTACCCTGGCCATGGAGCGTTGACACACTGCACGCAGTGAACATACGGCCACCCTGACACAGCACACACACACCTGCATAGATACAGACACATCATCCGTCGTACATGGACACTCACCGTCAAGTGAAGTAGCGGGCGATGAGCTGCTGGCGCACATTCCCAGCTTCCTCCTCTCCGCTGTCCACCTCACTCGAGCTGTCCTGGTCTGCGGGCTGGGGCCCTGGTTGATCTCCGTCATCCACAATGAGGGGGATCTGCTTCCGAATGGCCAGATTGTGCAGCATGCAGCACGCCACCACTATCTGGCACACCTTCTGTGGGGAGTACGCCAGTGCACCCTCGGTGCGGTCCAGGCACCTGAACCTGGACTTGAGGAGGCCAAAGGTACGCTCGACCACACGTCTGGTCCTCCCATGTGCCTCATTGTATCGATCGTCTGCTGGGGTGCGAGGATTCCTCAATGGACTGAGCAGCCATGCCCCATTCGGATACGCAGAGTCACCTGGGTGTGAGGGACACAGAGAACCGTTGCTATTCCAACTGGACAGGGGACAGCATCGCACAACCAGCACGCTACACCACTCCACATACTCACCGACAATACAGCCACGATCCTGTTGCAGATTGGCCATCAGTCGTGGCAAGATGCTGTTGCGCATTATGTGTGCGTCATGGGCCGAGCCTGGAAACTTTGCACACACGTGGGTGATCACCATGTCCGCAAGGCACACCACTTGCACATTCAGGGAGTGCGTGTGCTTCCTGTTGCGGTACAGGTGCTCAGTGGCCTGTGGTGGAACAAGGCCAACATGAGTGCAGTCAATGGCTCCCACGACGTGTGGGATTCTGCCAAGGGCATAGAATGCACCCTTCACTGCCGCCAATTCACGAGCCCTGGGGAATCTGATGTACCTGTTCCGGTACAGCATCATGGCTGCCAGTACATCCCTCAGCACCTTGCTGAACATGGGCTGGGACATCCCTCCTCCACTGCCCACTGTGTGCTGGAATGACCCAGTGGCGAAGAAATGCATGGCGGCCATCACCTTAGCCGTGGGGGTGACAGCAGTCGGATACACCCTGCGGGGACGGAGATGGGGCTCTAACATGGCACACAGTCGATGCAGAGTTGGCCTGTCCAGCCGAAACTTCCTGATTACCTCTGTATCGTCCATGTCCGCCAGCAATTGGTATGGGCGGTCAATGTTCGGTCTCCGCCTGGGTTAAATGGCAGAGGACACATGTCAAAGCAACACGGCACATAGCAATTTCGCATACACATCACTGACATGACTGAGCAAGCACATGAGCCACAGCCCAGCTGTCAAGCTGGGACGGCACGGCCACAATACACTTACACAGGTCTCCCAACAATGGCAATGGCAAGTGAGACATACCACTGCCATGTGCATGCACATGGGGATCTAGGCCCCAATGACTTGCGGGGCGTGCTGATGGGGACTGACTGCATATTCGTCAAGCGGCAACGCCACGGCAACATGAGTGTCTGCTGAGCATGGTACTGCTTCCGAGGCTGGATGAGTATGGCACACGACGACGACGATGTGGGCACGGGCTGAGCGGCCAATACAAGTGGGACCTGTGGCACGAGGGGATATGAGACAGTAGTAGGTGTCAGCACTGCACCCTATGTACAGCACTGTACGGATCACAGCTCCCGAAACATTGACTGGTGTCCACATTGACAGCCCCATGCCAAGACGGCTGTGTGCTTGCAGTCACACGTCACAGGTGAGAGGTTACATTGCACGTGCCAGGTGGCAGTCGTACATAGTGGGAGCTGGCATGTGTGTGCATGTGTCTCCTGTTCAGGATCCACCAGATGGGCGCTGACTCTGTACTGACCATTGGACACAGCATGTTCCGTGGAAGGCTTGTGTGTGTGGGATGGTGGCACTGGATGTGCCTCCGTTGGGTGGGGGGCCATGCACAGGGCGGGTACGTCGATGATTGCGCATTGTTGGTCACGGTGGGTGCACCAGCTAAGATGTGTTGCCCTGTGTTCAATTCCTATGTCCGCATGATGATGGACTGTGGATGTGGGCAGACTACACATTGGTCGATGTGCTGTCTATATGCATGTGCCTTCACACCAGGCACAGCTGCCCCTGCACATGTGACCCCTGCTGGACTCGCTGCTGGGTCTGTGGAGCTGATGCACCTTCTGCGCGTGGGGCGGACAGCTCTCCTCACTTCCCTCATTGCGCATGTCATGTCTTTGCCGCAGGTGACATGGATCATGGAGGGCCCACATGTACGCGTGGGTAGGCTACACATGATTGTTCACTGGTCGCCACCCCCAGTCAGTGTTTCGAATGGGAAGGTTGTCGTGCTGGTGGTATGTTCGATGTGGCGGATGGGCGGGCCTAGGTGCGGGCTTACATTCCGGACATGGGGGGTAGTTGGATTGGCGACTAGTTGCAGTACACACGGGACACGTCTCTTCCTTTCCACATCTGGGTCATCCCTTGTACTAACTGACAGTGATACAGTCATCTTCGCCCCAGCCCTCATGTCCTCCCCTCGCCCCCCAATATGCATGCTCACCTGCGAGGCTAGCGCTTGCACAGGCAGCCCCAAGCTTGCACCAGAGAGGGCAAGGAGTGTATGTGTGGGTCCAGTTGCACGAGTGGGCTGTCTCAGGGTATGATGTGTGGCGGGACGCCGTCCACCTGCGTGGTGCCCCAAATGGAGACCCGGCCTGCATGGACTATGCATCACAGTCTTCGCCTTCCGGATCCGCCACCTGCGACACCCAGTGGCTGTGGCTGCCCTTGCGGCCATGCCGCGTCCGTCTGTGGCTGATGGCCCACACATTCACTCTTTGGCCTCTCTGGGGAGGGCTCAGGGGTGGTGGCGCACGCGCTTGCACTTAGTCGCAATGGCATGTGGCGTGGTTGGTATGATGGGCAATGGATGGGATGGTGCGAGCCACCTCCCGTGACGTCAGTGCTGCTCGTGCTGTGGTGCGTCCCCCTACACTTCCATTTGACTTTTTGCCATGCTGGACGTTGAGGTTCTATTGCCTGCGTGATATGACCAGGAGGAGCGCGAGGAGACCTCTCACACACCATGCTCCACTGCCATCCCGTGCCCTGTATCGCCTGTGCGGATTGACTATGTTGGGGTTACACCTGGTCGACTGGGGCTGTGTGTGCCTTGTCAAGGGGCATGGCGGGCGCACAACAGGATCCAGCTCGTCCACAGAGGGTGGGCTGAGGTGCGCCTGGTACCGCTTTGTACGTGTGCCCGGCTGCTGTGCACACACGTGTTCACTCCCCCGACAGGTGTCCTCTCACAATGCCCAGGGAAGCGGTGGTGTACTGTTCATGAGCCCTCCCAACACGGCGTGCTCCAACTTGGCATGTGCGCATCTACCCGTCGCACCCACCCACCTGAGCACTGCGTCCATACGACTTCACACGACACATGTGTGTCTTCCACAGTAGTGCTACTCATTTGCGTTGACATCCAATACCAGTGGACTACATGGTCATGTCACGACTGCCGTGTACTTCACATACTCTCATCCTCTCTCATTCGTACTTGTGAAATGAGTCAGCGGAGACAGTTCTGGTTTCAAACATTATATTGAGTCTTCTGTCCTCTGTGATGCAGTATAGTGGACACTACTGGCAGCGGAATACATATTGAGGATATACTGAGCATGATTACAAATGGGATAGGGTGTGGGGTTACATCTGCTTGGCCAAGGCTGTGCTAATGTACATTTACGTATAGCTGCGGAGCTGCGGACTTTGACACAGACGGTATACATGTAGCCTACCAGACCGCTCGGCATCATGGGCACAGTCCATCTCAGTTCCATGTGACAGGTTTGCTGCGGTTGTTCCTCATGCACGCGTGCATGTGAGATGACATCAGGGCATGTGCTTGCGTGCATGCAGCGGCGTGCCACTTGTTGTTGCACTGTGGTGGTTACTGGACATGTCACAGTCACTGGGGTCGTGTTGTTGTTGTATGCACTTGTCGTCCATGCAAAGGTCCTGGTATGGGATTCCCGGGGCGGGGGTGGGAGGGGTGCAGCACCCACAGACTCCAGGCGACCTATTCATGTCCACTGAGCGGTGTGTGTGTCCATGGGCGCTGGATCCATGTCGTGTCCTGGTTGTTCGTGCAGTTCCGTCCATGTGGGTGCGATGCACAGAGCCCATGCCACTGCCTCCCACGATGCATGCGGTGTTCCTGGATGTGATGGGGAACAGTGTGCATGTCCCGGTCATATCCGATGTCATGGCGATGTCGTTGATGGTGTGGTTACAGTTGCCGGTCGTTTGGTATGGCTGTTGTGGTGGTGACTGGCCAGTCCGTGCGGAAGCTGAGCATGGGTGCGGGGTTGGACTTCATAGGTCACTCGGGGAACCTGCGTTGTGGTCCGACGTATTTACAGGTTGTCAGGTATGCGATGCCGTCCAGCAGGGCTTCCATGTCATTGGTGGTGTACATGTTTGCCAGCCAATGAAGCGGATGGTGGCTGTCAAGGTGTTGTTCGTAGGTTGTCCCTTGGAGGACCATGATGGGGCATGCTGGGTGACATTCGATGTAGCTGTTCTCGATGATCCGTCGTGTGGAGGCACAGTGGTTCCATTTCAGTGCGCGTGCGATGTTGGCCACATACGCCATGCCCCCATAGGCAGAGCAGGCCCTGTCGTGTGCGTCCAGAGGGAGGAGTAGTGGTAGCAGGTCCGCCTTCAGACATGCCGGGTTGGAGAGGCATATCTCGACGGGATGCTGGTAGGGACACCTCCGACAGTAGAAGACGGGCATGACGCAGCTGAACAATGTGATGAGGTAAGTCAGTCGGTAACTTACGTTCAGCAGGGACAGGAGATCGCATCCCAATGTATGGAACATGTTGGTTTTGTACAGCTTGAGCTCTTCGGCGTAGTTGGGTAGGTGTGTTGCGGTTGCCATTTCGCAGCGGTTCGTAGAGGTGGCGTGCTCCGGCTGTGTGTGCAGTCTGCAATGTGCACGCTCCGGGGTTGCTGTGAGCTCTGTGTTGTCGTGGGGAGACAGGACTTGTGTTCTGTTTGCTTGTTTGGAGGACACGGGCCCTCTTCCCACATGCTTCTCAGACAGTTCAAGGTCAGTGCTGTGTGACTCCTTCCAATTAACTTGCATGTGGCCGACATGGGGGAGTGTTTTCTTCTTTCTTCCCCGTCCGTTGTGTGCTTCTGTGATATGCGCTATCTGCCGTGTGGTCGGTCTCCTCGGCATGCCTGTGTTGGTCTATTCTTGGACAATGGCTGTATTCACCGGCTTCTGTCGTAGGGCTGTGGTTTCGGAGTTGGAATGGAAGGTCATTCAGTGCTGTCTGCTCTCCCTTGTGTGGGCGGCAGCCTGCCTTTCCGCTCTGCGTTGGGCCTTGTGTGTGGATGTAATTCTTGGGCCACCTGTTGTCGGTCACCGGGCTCTTTGGTGTTCCGTTTCATGTGTCTTGTTCATATGTGCAGGGTGGTATGGGTTTTTCAGTGTGGTACTGGCGTTCCTCTTCCCGAAGGGGCCCTGCTTCTCCTAGTTGGTGTTGCCGCCGCTGTGTGCTTCGCCATGTTTGTTACACTGGGGTGTGTCCTGCTGTTGCGTGACTTCACTGACATGTGTGCGTCGGTTGTGTGGCGTTGGGTGTTGTCCGTGAATTGGGCGTTGGGTACATGTCTGTGGCCGGCCTGTCACGTGTCATGTGCGTTCGGGGTGGGGCTGGTGTGTGTGCTGCTTGGTTGTGTCCCTGTGTCTGTGTGCGACGCATGCATGGCGCTGCGGTTGGCCTCTGCGTTGTGCGCATGTGTGGCGGCGTCATCGGCGCTTTGGGGCCGTGACGGGGTGGTTGGTTCCTAGTCCCAGGTGGTGTGTACACATGTGTTCCGCGATGTTAGGATTTGGCCTGTGTGTCATATGTGGATGCAATGGTGGATGTGTAGTGTACACGCGCTGGTGGGGGTTGTCCGCTTTTTCCGCCCTTGCACTGTGTGCGCTGTTTGCGTGCACTTGTTGTGTGTGTGCCTACCTGCGTCTCCGCGGTACGTTGCGTCCTTGGTGGTGCATCAGCAGAAGCATGGGAAGGGCCTGCAGTGCTGGATTCATGCCCGGGGTGCCGCTTCTTCGTTGTCCGTGCTCTGCGTCCGTGTTTCCGCCTCTCTTTCACGTGCGGTGTCTCTTTGCCGTGGGAGCCGTTTGTTTGCGGCATCGTAATTTATGCGCCGGGCGGGACGTGTTTCGTCGGACGGTGTGTGTCAGTTGTGCTGCGCCGCTACGTGTGCGGGCGCACTTTGATGGCGGACGGTGTTGCTGGCTTGCCGGCGGTGTTTGGCCTGCTTTTCGCATCGTAATTGGGCGGGCGTGTGGACTGCTGCGTGCCGGCGGTAACTGGTGGTTTTTGCATCCGCCAGCACGGCGGTAGTGCTTCCGCCCGCCATCGTAATGGGCCCCTAAATTACTATTCCAACTCCAAAACCAACAAAACTCTGGGAAAGTGCTGGATAATAAACCTAATTAAATTACTATTCCAACTCCAAAAAAAAATAGACTCAGGAAAAATGCTGGATAATAAAACATAATAAATTAATATTCCAACTCCAAAACAAAATAAACTCAGGGAGAGTGCTGGATAATAAAACTAATTAAATTACTATTCCAACTCCAAAACAAACTAAACTCAGGGGAAATGCTGGATAATAAACCTAATTTTATTACTATTCCAACTCTAAAACAAAATACACTCAGGGAAAGTGCTGGATAATAAAACATAATAAATTAATATTCCAACTCTAAAACAAAATAAACTCAGGGAAAGTGCAGAATAATAAACCTAATTACATTACTATTCCAACTCCAAAACAAAATAAACTCAAGTAAAGTGCTGGATAATAAAACATAATAAATTAATATTACAACTCCAAAATTTAAAAAAACCAAAGAAAGTGCTAGAGAATAAAATAAAATAAATAAATAGTACAAATTGACATTTATAATAAATAAAATAATAACTTTTTTAATTTCAAATTTCAAATTTAAAAAGATTTTTAAAATTTACAATTTCTATTTTTAACTAAATTTAATTTTGCCTTACACATTTTTTAAATAACTTTATTTTAATTAAACAATTTTAAATACACCACAAAAATATCCACTATAAATACAACATATGACAAATAAATATTTAAAATTTAAAAAAATGTATTTTTAATTATTTAAAAAAATTATTTTTAAAATTAATCCACACCTTTATCCCCTATAACACAAATATCCCACTACTAAAATCTTACAATTTTTTTTTACAATATTTAAATTTTATACCAAAATTTTTAAATTACTCCCCATCCTTATCCCCTATAAACCCAACATCCCGCTCCTAAAATTTAACCAAAATTTAAAAAATATTTACATTTTAATTTAAAAATTTCAATTACTCCCCACCCTTATCCCCTGAAAACCCAATATCCTGCTCCTAAAACTTAACAAAAATGTAACAAATAATCTAATTCTAATTGAAAATGTTTAAATTACTCCTCACCCTTATCCCCTATAAGCCCAACATCCCGCTCCTAATACTTAATTAAAAAAATAAAACAAACTTTTTAACATATATCTTTTTCAATCTATTAAAAATATATTAACTAATAATAATTTAAAAATAAAGAAAATACTACCATTAAAAAAAATATATCGATATTATTTACAACTATATTTTTGACATCGACATTTACAAAATCGATATTTTTGCATTACATTAAATTCAATATTTTTGACAACGAGAAAACTGACCTCGGTATTTTCTACCATCGATATTCTTGAGTCGATATAACTGCAATTCGATATTTCCATGTTGATATTCTGTCTCTGCACCCATATGACATAAATGGTGGCCAACATTCTGATCCAACCAACATCAGATAACTTGCCCCGGACCCCTGCTATATTCCAACTGACAACCCATAAATCTGTGGGCCTACTGAGCACCATATGCTTATCCAAGTCCTCTTCAACAGGGGCTGCATCCAGTCAATCAATGTCTTCCGACTGACTCAAAGGTTCAAAACTATTGCTGAGCGGTATGGTTGCAGTTTTACTCTGACGTGAGTGAGTAACCAGTTCATCTTGTGGCCTGTACTGGCCACAGTGCAATCCTCCCCTTTCCAGTGACCTCACAGTGTAGGGTGGATAGAAGAAGTCCAATGGAAACACTGAAATTCAGTCCTTCGTGGTACGTTTAAGCCCAGGAACGTGGAGAATGCATCCCACCCGCACAGCACTGAGGAAATTTGCTATTATACAGGCACTTGCAAACATCTTTTTAGTGGGACCAATCCAGCCTACTCTGTGTACCATGATGATTTCATCAAACAAAGGCTGAAACGAATTAGCCCTAGTCGCCAACCAGTGAACCACTTTATTCTTGAGTTGCCAATAATTTTCCTGAACCTCCTTCCCTAAGGGGGGAACATCCACCATTATAAGAACATAAGGGGTATCGGCTGGGGGCAACTGTATACCATTGGTACAAGGATATTCTGCAGAGGAGGCGTTTTGTAGCAAAGGGTTGACTACAGCTAGGTGATCATAAAAATCGCTAAGGCTAATTGGCTGGGCATGATGAGGGTCCATCTGGTGAGCTAAATCACCAGTGCGTTTAGTTGATGTTGTTGGAAATAAGGGGCATGATTCCTTAATTAAAGGCACTGAAACCTTATTGGTTATCTGATGCACAGATAGCTCAGAGCAATTTGGTAGACCCTTTGTGACACCTTTATCAGTATCTGTTGAAATAGTAAGAGTCCTTGGTCTAGGGGCTGGGATAAAGGGCAGTTTCTCAACTTGTATTTGTATATTGTCCACTGAACATTGTAGTTTCCCACTGCTGACTCCAAGGCAGTAATCAGTGATCCAAAAGTGTCAAGGGTTGTTGAAATCTTGAGTTCCAAGTTATGAAACAAATCTAGAAATTTGCTCTGAGCCTTATTAATCCCGGGTTCAGTATTGTTATCAGTATTATTGTCAGTTAGATGCTTCATAGGGGCCTTCCTTGTACTGTTTTGGACTTCCTACCTGGTTTGTTTGAAATTGACTGTCCTGTATTTTTTACTTTGCGCCTAGCTCCTGTCATGATTATTATGATGTGCCACTTTGGGTACAGAATTTGTGGGTGATTGCTGGCGAAGGGAAGAAAGATTAGGTAATGGTTCAGTAGAAACAGTAGTTGAAATAACTTCCCCTTCGCCTTGGGCATCTCTGGATAAAATAATGGCTTGATGATCCGTGGCCAGCTCAACTTCGTCATACGAAATTTCATACGAAAGTACCCCAACAGCCTGTTTGAGAAAGGACAGTATTGATTTCCTGGCTCTGGGTCTTTTGTCAGTCCCATTGGTGGATTCCACTTTCCTCTTCCCCACAGTATTATTAGCTCACTGACACCAAAGGTTTTATGGCCGGGAGGCCTGATGTAAAGCAATACAATTTTAAATATAAATTCAAATCTAAATTTCGACACCGGCTACAAGCAGAGTCACTTTGGAAATATCAGGGGGGTGGCCCAGCCCAGCCTTCTCTAGGCACTGATGGGCACAGCACGGGCCCACCCTTGGCCTGGGCTTTGCCCGCGTGCGGCCCATGCTGCAGGAGCCCGGCCGGTAATTTATGTAACTCCAAGCGCTAAGGTGACACAGTAAATGACAGGGCAGTCTGGGGGCTGTGGTCCTCGCCCCCTGCTCCAACTCCAGCAAGCGTTCATGTGTCCCGTGCTGCGGGAGTCCCACCAGCAATTTATGCGCCTCTGGGCGCTAAGGTGTTGAGGTAAATGGCAGGGCAGTCTAGGGGCTGTAGTCCTCGCCCCCGCTCCAACTCCAGCAAGCATTCGTGCATGCCACATTTCACACGATTGACCATTCCATCCTCATATCCAGAATTAAGGACATTAGTATTTCTGGAATAGTAGGTGCCTGGATTGTCATATCTTTTTAGAAGATCGTACTCAGGTACTTTCACTTCTCCTCTTTCGATCCTGGTGTTTTAAAGGGAAATGTGGTATCCTTTTTTAACTTCATCACTCTCACTTGTTTTTAAAAATAATCATTCAAACGATAGCCCGGCTGAATAGACCTCATGGGTGACCTGTATTGCTACATGCAGACGCCTTAGAGCTTTTTGCACATTGGAACTAGGTTGCTCCACTTTCTCTGAATAAGCTCAGTGATTGTCTTGTTAGTAGACAAATGTTGATGAGTGTTAAGTTCCTTAAATTAAATGGCAACAGATTGGATCTATGGCTAGTGATGTCATCGGTACCTATGAATTAAATAGAACTGTGTATCTGGACAACATAAACATCACAATATGCAGACTGTGTCCACACATATCATCAGAGTATGTTGGTTCAATTCCTAGCTAACTCACAGTGCACCATCTGTACCCCTAACCTCACAGGGTACCGGATGGTGCCTGCAATCTCAGAACATGACCACTCTAATTCTCAAGGGAATCTTGGAAACAGATCTACCCTTTTGTTGTTACTCATGCATGCCCAGAGGGAGACAAAAGAAATATACAAATTGGCTTTTCAAACACTTATTAAAGCAGTTGTATTCTTGTGTAAAGAATGTGTTCTGCAATTAGGACAGAACTGAAGATGACCCCATAGCGGACGTACCTGCAGATCCATGTCCGTAGATTGAATGTTGCATTCCAAGAAATGTATCTAGTGCACACTCAAAAGTGCACAATAGACCGTGAAATCCAAGCTGTACGCAGTGTAACGATATAGGTCACAAGGATTAAGACCAGTTGTCATTCGGTTCCTGAAGTAAAGACACTTCAAAGTACTGTATCATGCGTTCACAACACAGCAGACCGTATGGTAGTTCCATCACCATTTGGTCTTGAGGTGGAACATCTATTGTGGAGCAGCAAAAATAGGACCAAAATTCCAACAATCAGGAATAATACTAGGGGTATACCTCCAAATACACTGGAAACCAGGGTGTATAAAAGACGGAATCACTATAAATACAATCTGGAATGTGCTGACAAAGTCAGACCCAATCTCTTTAAAAAAGTGTACCACACCCGAGGTATTTGAAGCATTAAATAGCTGGTGCACAAGTTCGCCAATATGTTGAGGGAGGTTTATGCAAAGTAGCAATTTTATTATGGAGGAAGACCTTGCTACTTGGAGATCCAATATCCCGCTAGCAGATGTTAACCCGACGTCATTTTGAAACAATAAGAATTTCAGTCGACTTAACTTATCAAAGTTAATGTTAAAAATAGCAATTGAAGGCCATACTGTAACCTCTTTGACTGTGTGTGCAGATGGGAACAACACATTTTTACAACAGGTCACGACCCTGAAAACTACATATGGTACTCCTGGTTTCATCCCACAAAAACCTTGGTTGTTCAGAATCAATTAACTTCCATTTGACAGCAATCTGAATACTGGCTGAATTAAGGCACCTGGGGCACCCTTCAGATAACATGCCAAATTAGTCATGGACACATTGCACATGCCATGAAGAGTTACCTCGTTACAGACTAATGAATGACCAAATGAAGTTTCACATTTGTTTTTACTGAGAAATACTTCAGTTTCCTCATTTTGATACCTGTAATCGAAAGGCAGGACCCAGGTCTTGTATACAAATCTATCCCCTGACACCTCATATCTACTGATTTGAAAATGTTTCAAACAAGATGTAAAATGAAACGTAGACGTTAGATAAATACATGAATTAACTATACAGCAGATGGTGTCTCAGCTACTGTGACGGGTAATTTTTCCAAATGTGCTATGCTTAACATTGTGTAAGCCGCATCCTTTTTGCCATTATTTTCTCTGTGCCTGTTAAATTATAAGGCAAAAATTAGTTATGTTCAGATATTTCCATGGCATGTGATTTGACTTTAAAATCTGCAGCATCCAGCTCAACTGCATAATCGATCTAAGCAGATTTTTTCCATGGAGGGACATGTCACTTTGAATGCTATCGAATGCAGATGACAGAATACTATTCAAAGTATAAATGCGAATTGGCAATGTGGTCATGCTGTTATCTACAACAACCAAAGTCTTTTCCAAGTTAGCCCTGTCAATTTCTCGTAAACATTCAGGAGCATCCTGCTAGGACACTTTCCAAAGTTCAATGTATATTGAATTGAATTGACATTTATATAGCGCATGGCTACCCGGGAGCATCCCAGCGCTGAAGCCGTAACTAGAGGACAGATACCCTAGGGGAAAAGCCAGGTCATTAGCTGTTTCCGGAACGTCAGGTGATTGGGTTCCCTACGGAGGTGCAGCGGAAGGGCATTCCAGAGTCTGGAGTTGTTGAATGAGAAAAGCCGTCCGCCACTTCTGGCCTTCTTGATCCTAGGGACCACGGCCAGGTGAAGTTCATCTGAGCTGAGTTTTCTGTTCGCCTTGTAGGGGTGAATCATGGCTTTGTTGATGGGAGGTCCACTCCCCTCCAGCGCCTTATGGGCTATGCAGAGGGCCTTAAAATTGATTCTCTCTTGCACCGGGAGCCAGTGAAGAGAGCGTAGCGCGGGCCTTGCTAAGCATCGATTGGGGGTCTCAGTGAGCAGCCTCGCTGCAAAATTTTGTACGACCTGCAATTTCGCGGTCACTGAGTTCGGGGCCCCTAAGTAAAGGGCATTTCCGTTATCTATCCTAGACAGAATTAGAGCCTGGATCAGTAATTTTTTTGCTTGGAAAGGTAGGAGGGGGAGGATTTTGCTGATCATTCTCAGCAGGCCATAACATGAGGCAGCAGTCTTCCTCGCCTGTACTTTAAAAGTAAGGTCTTGGTCTAGCCAGATTCCCAGACTTTTAATCTCTGTCTTGGGGACCGGCACCGGGCCCATAGAAGTAGGCCACAAGGTGCTTGATAGAAAACTCAGAGAATTGCCGAGGATCATGAGCTCTGTCTTTTCACCATTAAGTTTCAAGTGGGAAAGACTCATCCACTTGGCGACTTCCTCAAGGCAGGAAAGGAGGTCATTGGTCTGCTGGTTGGGGTGGTTCAGTGCTACGACCAGCTGTGTGTCGTCGGCGTATGTCACCATATGAATCCCGAAGGGGGATACAACATCCGCCAGCGGGGCCATGTAAACATTAAAAAGAGTGGGGCTCAGAGAAGAGCCCTGCGGGACTCCGCACTGTAAGGGGATGGGCTGTGAGTTAGCGTCGCCTTCAAAGACCTGGAAGAATCTTCCTTCTAGGAAGGATTGTAGCCATAGTAAGGCTGTTCCAGTCACTCCTGCGCTCCTGAGGCGGTGAACCAAGACACGGTGGTTCACCGTATCGAACGCCGCACTCAGGTCGAGGAGGATTATGGCTGATGCCCCTCCTGCATCAAGAATTTTTCTAGTTTCTTCCATCACCGATAGTATGGCGGTTTCCGTCCCTTGACCGGGGCGGAACCCCGTTTGGGAGGGGTGGAGAACACGGTTGGTTTTGAGAAACGCGGAGAGAGTGCGGTTAGCATATTTCTCCGCTATCTTGCTGATTCCAGGAAGGAGAGAAATTGGGAGATAGTTGCCTAGGTTGGCTGGATCCAGGGTGGGTTTTTTTAACAGCGCTTTTACCATTGCCCTTTTCCACTCAGGAGGGACCATACCCATCGTGAATGAAGCGTTGACCAAACGAGTGGCAGTGGGGGCGATTGTTGGTCCGACCAGTTTCAAGATGTTAGGAGGTGCGGGGTCTAGTGGGGACCCACTTTTTACTGATGACAAGATGGCTAGGAATAATTCCTGGGTCAACGTGGTAAAGGTCTCCAGTTCATGTTCCACTGGATGCCCACCAACATTCATATGCTTAATTGGGATGTTGCTGTCTTTTTGGGGGAGATGCTTAAGGATATTTTGTACTTTAGTGGAAAAGTATTCGGCCAATTCAGTACAGCGGAGACCTGAGGTGTCCGGTGGGGCCGAGGGGCCGGGGACTTTGAGTAGTTTTTTGGCAATGAGGAAGATTTCTCTAGGGGAGCTAGCGGCTGACACGATCTTTCCCTCATAATAAGAGGCTTGAGCAGTTTTTATTTCAGCCTTGTATCGTCCAATAGCCGCCCTATATTCCAAGTTCTTCTCAGGAGAGAAATCTTTCCTCCATATTCTTTCCAATTTTTTGCAATGCTGTTTTAAAGTGCATAGTTTAGGGGAAAACCAGTCGGCCTTATTAGATCCGACTTTCTTCTGGATTGAAACTTTAGGGAGCACCAAATTGAGTGACCCCTCAATCCAGTTGCAGAAATTTTCATTAGCTGCCGTTGGGTCAGAGACGGAATTTGGTGTGGTCTTTTCGAGTTCTGATGTCCACCTCTCCCAAGGGAGTTTGGACCAAGGTCGAATTTGGGTTCGTATAGATGGAGCGAGTGACACAGTGCTTGGTGAAAGTGTTTAGAATGTGGTGCTCTAGGACCAAAACAAAATCATGCAAATTCATGTCATCAGAAAGGAGAGACAAGTGTTTCCTAACTGCAGATAAAGTTGAATGTTGTAACCATTGCTGGCATAACTTCCATGCATTGTAGGTAGTAACCACTCCTGAGTGTTGTGTCTGCACATAACATGGGTCTGGTCTGCTTGCTTTAAAACCCTTTGTGGTGTTTAAAAAACATGTATGACAACCATAAATGTCTAATGGTCACACTAACCATCCGTCTGAACCTGAAAGTGAAGATGTATAAGTACCATTCTGTATTATGTTGTTGAGCTGTTCTTCTTTGTAACATGCAAAGTGTGGCCAATGGTCAAAACATGCAATGGAGGGAATGTTTGGTGTATTCATGTCTTTAATTTTAGCCAAACCCAGGCAGGTGGTCTGCTGTACTGTTTTGTTCAAGAAAATAATTTGTCTTGGTATTAGGCAAGCTCTAAATAAGGCTTCATTGCCCTGGACATGCCAATTCCTTACTCCCCAAACCGATTTCAACTCAAAGTCATCTTTCCAAAATACATATCTGTGTACGGACAGCTGGGAAATAAAGAAATCCTAAGAGATTAATTTTGTTTGGGTTAGCATATTTTTCTTTGCTGGGGAAGGGATGTTATATAATAAGAAGAAAATGGGCCTAAAGGGTTGTTTCCAGAAAAATATGCAAACTCTTGCAGTTATGTATTTGAACTACCCACTGGTGGTGTTGGACAATGTTCCCATTGTGTGTAGGCAAAAACTGCACGTGGAGTACGAACTATGTGTAAAAAATGGTGAGCAAAATGATGATGATAACAAAACATTTTACCATAATTAGCAGAATTAAGATACAAGTCTTCTGTTTTGAATACTGTACAAGATTCTTGTTCAGAAAGCATTGATTTAACAGTTGTAACATCCCAATCATCAGAAATGCTACCAGAAGTAATAACATTGCCCATGCTGACATTAGATACACAAGGAATTTGCAATGTTTCTCTAGGGAAAAAAATATAAAATGGGACTTTATCCCAAACAATTCCATCTGGGATGGGAAATGCAGAAATGTTCACAAGGGACAGGTCTCTTCGCACTTGATGGGAAGAAGAATGAGGCTTCAATACCTTTGCAACCGCTTCAAAGCAAAGCATTCTGGTAGATAATGTCTATTTAGGAGCAAAAAGAAAACTGTAACAAATCTAGTCCAAGCAAACAAGAAATGCAATGAACCTGCACGCCCCCCTTGGGGGAGACAGCCCAACCCAGATCTATCCTATGTACCACGGAATGAAGAAACAGGGACAATAAAGGTGAATCAGCCCGGCGATAGCTCGTAGGGGAAAGGAGATCTACCTACCGAACTCTGTAACGAAATGATGGTTATGTACTTATAGAACTGTACTGCTATGTTTCTCATCTGCTTGAACTTAATAAAAAGATATTTAAAAAAAAAAGATGCAATGAAATGGCAGTCCAAATATATAACCAAGGTGGAATCAGTTATGGAATCAGTTAAGTCTGTTTTGGCCTAAATAAATGCACCTATCCCATGCAATGAAGTGTCTGACAATCCAAGGCAAAGTCATCAATGTCGGCAAAATAGTCAGAGGCAGTCCGTGCGAATACAGCGACCTCACAGGGCAAAGTGGAACTAGTAGGCACCACCAAAGGTGGTTTGATAATAAACAACTTTGTAGTAGGAGTAGCAGTCAAAGACTGTGAATTCACATATGGTGTGTTTGCGGTGTTAGCAGGGAGTAGTAAAACTTCAGTATCTGATGTCCCCAGGCAGGGAGCAGCAATGCCTGTATTATTTTATGCTTGCAGTGCGATTTCCTTTATGGTAGTGAGAGGAGACAGGTACCTACCCAGAAGCCCTCGTGGCCTACTGTTTAGGACTGGCCACATGGTGTGATTTGACTAGGTCTATGGACACAAACCGTTTCTTTCTACAATCAGCAAGTGGTGGCAAAATCACAGTTCTGTTACCTGCAATGCCAAGGACTGGCACCAGTGCTCTGTATGATGGGCTGAACTCCTTCTTGTCTGTAATTTTTTCTTGAATTATTCTGGAATCAAGACAGGAGTTGCTGGTTGCACCTTCACTTCTTCAGTGGCAGAATGTTTAGTAGTTTCATTTGAGCACTCATCTCGGGAGTCTTGTAGTTCCTGTAAGACAGCGAAACGTTCATTGATGTAAAAAGGCGTATCTGCTGCCAGGATTATCAAGGTCTGGAATGAACGTCAGGACTTCATAGGGAGTCCAGCCGCCCAAGGATCTTCTAGGCAGATTATTTAAAGCTCTCTGGACTCCATGCAAGTGATGGATCCAACTACGGTCTGAACCTAATACCCTAATTGTTGAAGACTGTGGTAGGTCATAGGTTTTTCCTTTCCACTATCAAAGTTCCCTCAGGATGAAAAGGGGATGGCAGGGGAGGAATGATGCACAGCCACACTCAGGGTGCCCATGGTATCCCAGTAAGTCCTGCAGGAAAATGATGGTCCCTGGTCTGAGTGGAAAGCAGCTATTGCATATGTCCCAATAAAAACTATCACAACTAAGGGCATGCAGAGACCATGCCACCAATAGCCTTGTTGTAACAGTGAAACTGTAGCCACCACATCTGCATGGGCAGAAGCTAAACCCTCATGAGCAGTTATGATTAATTCTAGCCTGTGGTCTGAGTTTGGAATCACTCCATCCCCCACTCCAGGAATACGAGCAAAAGGTATGATAAGGCACTTAGTAGGTAGGAGTATTTTGCTGGAAACATTTTGGGTAATGGTGTGCCAGTGCATTGACAGCTACCATGATGTCACTATCCACTCTTGTGTGAAAACGAGTAATTGCAGCTACTACAGTAGTCTGAACTGCTGCTTTTGTGGCTTTTTCCGCTAGTGAATTCCCTGCAGCATGTATTTCAACATGTTGGTGACTTAATGTACGAATTACATGAGCCCATAGCAAACATTCTTTAAGGTGTGTCAACTTTCCCTAAAGCAATTTATGCTTGATAGCATTCCCTTTTCAGTCTCTGAATCTATTCAAGCACCAATAATGTAAATACACATTGAAACACTGGACAGAAAAAATACAAATCACATACAATGAGTGTGGAGAATTCAGGATCGGTATTCTCTAGTGCCAGAAATATTGCTTTGAGTTCAGCCAGCTAGGCAGTACAATCCAGTAGAGATTGGATAAATGTTTTTTGAGGGTGGAATTCTCCATTCCTCATGACTCCACATACCACTGCACAAGCGGCACAGTTATGCTGTTTTAGTTCCAACAGCGGGATAGGCTGAACCATCAGTATAGACAATTAAGTCATACTGTTCAAGAAGCAAAACATCACTGGGCACAGGGTATTCTTGTTCATATTGTAGGGATTCTTGTGTTTGTACTGTGGGGTCAAAGACATAGGGCCTGATTCACAAAGGTAAAATGAGATGAAAGACTAACTTTCCAACTTTCCCAAAAGGCAAATTATAAAAGAAGGAAGGCAGCCGGTTAGAGAGGACTGCACTGCCTAGTAAAGTCACGTAGGTCCAGAATATTGCCCACCTCAAATGATCAGCCGCCACTTGACCACAAAATTAGAACATGCAGAGGGGGGATATGAGAGGCAATATATATCAACGAACAGATGGGAAAAAAGTGAACTGTGCAACTTGAAAAAAACAATAAATAGACGTTGTTGTTGTCGCCTGTATGTTTCTTTATTTCAATTATGCTTGGTTTTCAGACATAAATAGCCAACGCGTTTCGCCCAAAAATGAGCTTCTTCAGGGCTGCAATAGCATACAATGTAATAAACATTAGAAAACCGTGAGTAACCGGTAAGTAAAATCAAAAGACAATTAGAGAGAATAGACACAAAAAGAGAGGAGTAATCCAAGGGAAGAAGAGCCGTGAGAGAATTGTGTGCAGAGAAAAAGAATACACACAGATTGAGAGGAGTAATCCAACAGAAGGCGGACATCGAAAGAATTGTGTAAAGAGTGAAAAGGAAGGATGGGGAGGCGAAAAAGAAATTTAGATCATGGTGAGAGTCCGAGGAAATCAGGGCGGTGCAACAGAAACCTGTCCTGTGATGGTAAAGACTAAACCAAATGTGAGCAAGCGTGGACGTGTGTGAAGAGAAACATTTTGAACCGTGTATAGTGATCTCAGGATAAGAGAGAACACCCAAGTGAAGCAGGAACCAGCGAAAAAGCATCATGAGCGAGAGTCGGCTTACCAAAGGTATGGTTGCTGATATCTCGCCAAGTGAAGGTAAGTGTCATCAACGCTGTGGGCGGATTCGTCCGTGTCGGGACGTGTAGATTAAAAGATGGCCTAAATAATTCAAAGAGTAGTGTAAGTGATGGCGATGACTACTGTAAGTAGCTAGTAAAATCTTGTTAAAAAACCTATTTCAGAACATACCTCAGTAAGAGGGGATCACATATGTGTCCATATAGTGGAGATCCCAGGCCAGTACTGTGATTGTACCTGAACGTGTCATCAGTGTACATAAGTCTATAAGAAAGAGCAAACCTAGAATATGTGAATGTAATCGAGCCGTGCCAAATTAAAGGCAACTAAATCAATAGTCAAACTGTCCTACAAACAGGATCCCATGCTAGGCTGGGTTCAAAGGTCAGGTGAGGGTCACTGGCTCATAGGAAAGAAGAAAAAAAAACAGGCTCATTCAATAATATGTAGGTATGTGGGTACTGCCGTAAACAAAAATTGTCTCAGGCTGCTGCCTGATTGGTCAAGGTGTAGACGCTTTCCTATATTAAGGAAAGACGCTGCCCTCAATAGCCTACTATAACCAGTGTAAAAGGGGGACAAAGTAGGTCAGGAAGCTCAGTACGCATGCTACCGTGACTAGCGGTGTAAGGAAAGGAGGTGGAAGTCACACCATCCGAATCCTTGTGAAGGTGGGCGTGAAGCCCAGGGTCTCATGCGGAGTATAGATGCGAAAAATTAAAAGTCGGTGAGGGACCAAGTTTCAGCAATGAAGAACTGAAACGTCAACGCTGTTTCTATCGAGTCCGATAGCAGTGTAATTTAGCGTGAAAAACGTGAAGACATTCAAATAAGTAGGAAAAATCGGCGCTGCATACGTGAAGTGTGGCAAGTAATAAAATGGCAGAAATGCCTACACTGCTGAGCAAAGTATTGTTGCAGTGTCAATCGCAAACAGAGCCTGAAATTCTTCAAGTGTGTAATACCAGCAATGTGTTGAAAGTCTGATTAGTATATAAGAGTTAAAAAAGAGACAATAAACTGGAATAAAATCGAAAAGCGAACTGGATGACATTGAAGTAACGGGAACCCGCACCAGCCAGTGACTGACTTGATTGAAACTCAGCCCATGAGGTTAAGCCCACATCACCGATAAGCGGTGTGCCGTAAGCAAGGCTAGAATTTCGGCCCATGACTTACTTGAAAGTAAAATGCTGTGTCGTTCGGAGACCGTGTCCATAGCGTTCTGTCTCGGCGAGAGGAAGTAATCTCTGAACGCCATGGAGACTCCCACCTTGACGTAGAAACCGCGTGCAACACTTCCGGGTGAAGGATGACGTAAGTGTGCATCCGGCGGGCAACTAGACCGACAACCAGTTGTCGGGAGAAGGCCATCTTAGAGTGATTAAACCGGTGAAACAGATCTATAAATGCTGCGATGTACACTAAAGAGAGTTGGAGACCAATAATCACGGCATAGAGTGTAAGTCTATGATCTATAAGCTTGGGTGAAAACCGGAAAAGGACCAGTGGACTTTTCGTTGCGTGAGAGTTTCAACTGTGTGTCACTAGACGTGTCCTAATTAAAGGTTCATGGTTGACATGTGCGGGACTAAAAAAGAGTAAACGGGAAGTGAGAGGAGTAAGGACAGCTGAAAGATGGTAAAGAAAGAGTCATATTTTACTTAAAAAGCAAAGTTATCAGTAGATAGAGCCAACATTGCCAAGGTACGCATATAAAAGCAATGGAGATGCAATCAAATGGTATTGCCATGCTGTCACTCATGTTATGTAGCCACCCTTTGATATGTAAAAGAAAATGAAGTTGAGTAAAAGTTGAACGGTTGATTCATAGTCCAGGAGAACTAGTTGAAGGGAGTATAATAAAGCATAATTGGACGTAATGACAGTGAAGTGTGAACGATTATGTTTACAGTGTCCCACATCATAAGGACATTGTATTCAGCAATTGAATCAGATCAGATTAACAAACAAACATTGCGGAAAGCATGTAAAGGACAAGGTAATGCTATGTAGGCAATAACGTTACAGTGCCACACAGCGTAACGTCCAAATGTTGCAGAAAGCATGCAAAGGTCGAGGTAATGCTATGTAGGCAATAACGTTACAGTGCCCCACAGCGTAACGTCCAAATATTGGTAGGAAGCATCTATAGTGAGAAAGGGAAAAGAAAGGCAAGGTGGAAAATGCCACAGGGTAGGGCTAATGCACATATGGTTGCTCCTGTGAAATAGTGAACCAATGAGTTGGGGTGCATACAGGTGAGAGAGAACCTTAGTATAAAGGACACTACTACAGAAAACGTAATAGTTGTTTCCTCTTCTGCATGACGTGGGTCCCTAAGGGTAATGAGCAGGGCACATTCATATTGTACGGTAAATTTGAAAAAACAGAAACCACTCATAAGAAATGGTGCATTTCATTGTCGCTGTTAAGACCAAACTTTGAGGAGCGTAGGGTACATATCCACCTGGCTTCCAGCTGTCTGAGGGCCAGTTCCCTATCTCCTCCTCTTTTTTTGTGCGTGGCAACATCAATGCCATGGAAACGGAACTTGGCCTTATCCATTCCACTTGTGCACTCATGAGAAACTATTGCATAAGCTGTGTCCCCATTCATAACTGCTCTGCGATGCTCTTGTATGCGTATCTTAAGCTGCCTACATCTATCTTGCCACAACCACAGATTAGTATGTAGATCACAAATCGGGTAAGACAATTGATGAATTGACGTATCCTGTGTTACGTACTCGTGTTGTATTTAAAGCTCATAGTTTTGTTGCAGCCTAGGTAGCAGATGTTACAGGTACCACAGGTATGGAACCCCAATGGCTTATGAAGCCAGCTTAGCTGTTGTGGTGTCTTGCATAGGGTATAACTAGGATACAGCGAATCTCTAATTGCCCTACACCTTTTGAATGTCATCGATGGTCTCTGTGTGATAATGTTGTTAACTCCTGGTGCCCCTTTTAGTAGTGACCAGTGTTTGCCAACGTATTTTGAACACCTCATGGTTAAGTGAGGAGTGCGTTGTAATGATTGAGAGTCTTTCTTTTCCCTTATTGCTGTCTTTGACTTACTTACTAGTGTGTCTTTTCTCCTCAGGGACCTGGCCCTATTCTCTGCCATTGTCAGCCCACTTTGATCATAGCCCCTTCTGCTGAGTCTGTCCGTTGCTAGTTTAGCTTCTACCTCAAAGTTGGCATCTTCACTGCAGTTTCTGCGAATGCGTATCAACTCTCCATACGGGTTAGCCTTTTTAGTTGATGGTGGGTGAGAGCTGGTGTAGTGCAGAATGCTGTTAACTGCCGTTTCTTTCCTGTATAAGGTACTATGTATCTTGTTGGCCTGGACATATAGCTCTAGATCGAGAAAGTGTATTCTAGACTGAGACATCTCAAGTGTAAAGGTGACATTAAGGGAGTTGCAATTGAGGAAGTCAAAATATTCCATAAGCTCAGGTCCTGTGCCAGTCCATAACATGATGATATCATCAATGTAACGGCCCCAGAACTGGATATGTCTGGCCCAGTCTGAGGCTGCTCTTGACCATGCATGGGTGTGCTCCACCCACCCCATGAAGAGGTTGGCATACGCTGGAGCAAATTTGGATCCCATTGCGGTCCCCTGTTCTTGTTTGTACCAGGTCTGATTGAACAAGAAAAAGTTATTGTCCAGGATGAGATCGAGGGCAGGTTGATTACTAGAGGTTGTAAATAGGTGTCAACAAATTTGGACAGGGCTACTGTCATGGAGCCGATACCAGAGATGATCGGCTGACCAGGTGGAAAGGGCTGTTTCTTGTGTATCTTCGGTAGAAGATAAATGCAAGGGTATCTGGGATTGAGGATAGTGAGAAAATTGCACTCCGTATCAGATAGGAGGCCCACTTCTTTCCAGTGTAGGAGCTGACTATTGATCTTAGTGGTGGCTGTTGGGCATGGGTTGTTTGTGAGTCTAGCATAATGCGTTGTGTTGCTAAGTTGTCTCAGTACCTCACCCTCGTAGTCCTTTCTGTTCATCACTACCACGTTGCCCCCCTTGTCTGCTTCCCTGATCAGTATAGAGTCATTCTTGCTTAGGCTATGGATCGCCTTTCTCTCCTCAGAGGTGAGGTTGTCCCTGGTGTAACTCTTGGTTTTTCTCTGTAATCTGTCTTCAAGACAATGTAAGTCCTCAGTCACTAAGGGGCCGATTCCGATTCGGGTCGGAAAACATACCGACCGACTAGGTACGGGATATTGTCCGACCGACACGTACCTGCGCTGCCCGACCTGCGTAGTACGATGAAATGCATGTGAATCACGGCCGACTCGTACGGAACACAAGCCGAACAACCGAACCGCACGGAAACCAGCTATCCGGCCGGGAAACAACGCGAATCGAACCGACCGACACGAACCAGGAATGAACCCGAACGAAACGTACACGCGAACTCCGACCCGCGCAGTACAATGCAATGCGTGGAAAACCAGACCGAGTCGCACGGAGACCAAGCCGTACGACCGACCCGCATACAAAACCCAGCCGAGGCAACTCAACACTCCGCGACCGACGCGTACGCCGCACATGAAACCTAGCAGAAACACAGCGTGAACGACTCGGAGAAGCTCGCACGAGACAACTGCAGCGTCCTACTCGGTCAGAAGAACGTCTCCTACATGCACAAAAAGTACAAAGGAAAAAATACAAAAAAAAGGGCCAAACAAGCAATTACAAAGCCAATAAATACTGGGGGGGGAAACATGGAACAAAGACACACCCACAACTCCACCCATATAAAGGCCACAAATCCCTACCATGATCCTTTGCAAATTCAACTGACCTGCCAGCACAGAACACCATCAGACAGCAACCACAGACACACTCACAGCTCATCCATCACACAAGCCACACACCATCAGCACCTCAACAAATAGCACCCTCACATACACCCAGCAAAACCTACACTCACACACCCTCACTTGCACACCCACACATACATCAATCACCACCACCACCCATCACCATGCCCCCAAAGAAGAATCCAAAGTTCCTAGACAGTGAATTGGAAGTCCTGGTAGATGAGATCCTCAGGGTAGAGCCACAGTTATTTGGTACATTGGTCCAACAGACCCCCATGTCGCAGAAAACCAAGATGTGGGAGAGGATCGTCAACAGGGTGAATGCACAATCACCATGTTTGCGCACAAAGGAAGACATCCATAACAGGTGGTATGATGTGCGCAGGAGGGTCAAGGACCTACTAAAGAAGGATTACGCCTTGAGTCATCGCACCGGCAGTGGCCCTCCTGCCAAACCAGTATACCTCAGGCCCTGGGAGGAGAAGGTGCGGGCCATCCTACCACCAGTGAGCATATATGGACTATCAAACATCCCAGAGCCTGGTGAGTACACAACAAATATACACAATATTGTGTGACAATACACACACATCACTGTCAAGGGGATAGTCAAACCATGCACCCTTAGCAAATCCACAGCAACCAAAAGATAATCATCCCAAGATGTGTATGTCAGTCAGATAAACACAATACATGGCATTTCATAGTGATATGTAACTGTGTCATGACATGTACAAACCCAACAACAAATAGAGCTAGGCAGTGGCACAAATCTAACCAACAAACACAGTCAGATATGGAGCCACCACTAGAACACCACCTCACAGGGAAGCTCACTGAAAGGAAGGAATTCTGTGTATGCTGTTGAAGTCAGTGTAGCCAATATCATGATGGGAGTTGTAGTCACAGATATTGCTCACCCTCACAATTGGCCCATCAACACCACTCTGAAACATGCTCACATCACAGGGAGTGGAAAAGAAAAGACAAGATGGCTGACACTGGGTACTGCTGTGGGGAGCACAAGGCCCTGCTGGGAACTGGGCACCAACAAACAACAGGACCACACTGTCAGCCATCTTGCCACTGCTGTCACACTCACACATAGTGAAGTCCACTCAAAAGGAAGGAAGTATGGGCATGCTGGGAAGGGGGGTGTAGGCAATAGCATGATGGGAGTGGTAGTCACAGATATTGGTCACCCTCACAATTGGCCCATCAACACCACTCTGAACCATGCTCACATCACAGGGAGTGGAAAACAACTGACAAGATGGCTGACACTGGGTACTGCTGTGGGGAGCACAAGGCCCTGCTGGGAACTGTGCACCAACCAACAGCAGGACACCACTGACTGACATCCTGAAAGCCAACTTGCACTCCCTGCAATAGAAGCACGTTCCATGGTGGGATATCTGGCTGGGTGGGAAGGAGGACTGACAGCTCTGACCATATTTACAAGCAGCTTTTCTCACACACACCCTTAACACAAACTCCACACAACTCACCTGGGAGAATGCAATGCCTCACACTCTAATTAAATATCCCACAAAGAACCACCACCCTGGGTTATGCTGTGTGAAGCACAGGGACACTCATAAGACTTGTAGCCAAACAAATGCCAGGACAACACTGTCAGCCATCCTTTCAGCACAGGCACACTACCCCACAGGGAAGCAGAGTCAAAAGGAAGGAAGTATGGGCATGCTGGGAAGGGGGGTGTAGGCAATAGCATGATGGGAGTGGTAGTCACAGCTCAACATCCCCCACCCACATGGCCCAGCAAGCTCACACTGAAGCATGCACACCTCACAGGGAGTGGAAAAGAACTGACAAGATGGCTGAAACTGGGTACTGCTGTGTGGAGCACAAGGCCCTGCTGGGAACTGGGCACCAACCAACAGCAGGACACCACTGACTGACATCCTGAGAGTCAACCTGAACCCACTGCAAGGGTGGCATGCTTCATGGTGGGATAACTGGGCTGGGGGGAGAAGGAGGGCCGGATGTCCACCAAATACAACCAATGCTGTCCATGTACACACCTCAACATTCACATTGAAATGCTTCAAGTTTGCAGGACAATGTGCTACACCAATATCAACCTCTGACTGTGACAACTTAGGACAATGCAATGTACAGGCCCGCATCCAGAGGTACAGTCACAACTGTCAGGTGTGTGAACCATTGATGCCTGTAGAAACATAACATACATTGTGTGTCTCTCCCAAAAACAGGTGATGATGGGGACACAGCAGCAGACGATGAGGAGTCCCTGTCCTAGGCTCCGGGGGACACTGAGCTCACTGGTGTGGAACAGCCTCTGCCCTCCTCGGATGGCGAAGACCTACCTGGCCCCTCCGGTGTGAGTCATCATGCAGCACCAGCAGGACCAACATCTGCACCCCCTGCACCCACCCCTCCAACAACTGCCAACACACAGACCACCCCCGCCGACACGGACAGACCAAGGACCACCGATGACAACAGCACAGGGACCCCGGCCCAACGTGGAGCAACGGACAACAACCCCAGTAACAACCCCCAAGGGGGCCTAGGGTCACCTGTGCGTGCCACCGCAGGTCCCGCACGTGTCGCCAGGGGTGGTGGGAGGGTGGTAGACATAGGTCGCTGTTTGCAGAGGGGTCTGGACTGCATGATGACCCACAACTGGTACGCATTGCTGATGCGTACCAGAATAGCACCGGAGAGGTCAGCCAGGTAGTGGGGATCCTCAAGGACATTCAACAGCAGCAGGCTGCTCATCATGCCCGCTTGGACTCCCACATGTCCCGTGTGGAGACACACATGTCTCGCATGGAGTCCAAGTGGGACACATTTCAAGAACTGACAGCGGTGCATAGGGACATATTGACATGCCTCCGCCAGAATAGCACCAACATGGCCACACCTCCCTGTGTGCCCACAACATCTGGTGCTGCAACAACTGCAACTGCCACAGGGAGGGAGGAGGACTCTGGCGGAGAGTCCCCTGCACCGCAGCAGCCTGCACGTGAGGGTCCCCCCCAAAGAAGAGGGGTCGTCCGAGGAAGGACAACTGAGAGGCCGATGGCCATGTACATCCCCCAGGAACCCAACACCTGTTCTGGAAATTCTCCTTTGTGTGCAAACTGTTCACCCTGTCGAATGCAACCCAACTCTCCCACATGACATGGGGAGTTTAAGTTGGCCCAATGTATCAGATGACTGTTGACTTTACTCAGGACATTTCTGCTACCAAGACTTCCAACTCATCTGGGAACTTTGGATTACAATCCCAATGTACAGCACCCACCATCCTGTGCACTATACTCACACATGTATGTAAATAAACTCACTAATACACCATACTTGCCTCTGTTGTGATTCCAACGTGGTTACTGTCATGGAGATGATGATCTGCTAAATGACACTGTGCATGCTAACTGCTACAGCAAGTTCAACACCGTCATGTGAGTCATGGCGACGTGACACATATGAGGGAGACACACCACTAGGGCTACACAACACATACACACCAGGGCCATCTGACTCATCGCCTACACTGATGTTGCCAGGAAATACAGTGGAATGCACAGACACCACACCTATTCACAGTCTGTGTTAACTAGCCCACAGGTGCAGTAAGCAAATGTCAGTCAGATGTGTGACCACAGACAACGCACATCCCAAAGTGAAGCACAGGTTTATTACACATTTGCAACATGTTGTTACCACTACAGATGCAAGGTAATCCCACGTGGCAGTGGCCACACAGTCAACAAGTGTAGAAGAAAGAAAGTCCAGGGGTGTGTGGCACATCACCTGTAGGGAAACGACAGCTTCCACCCTGGAAGTTGAATCACGGTGTCGGGGGATCACAGTTGACCAAACAACTCTGAAAGTACCCTGTGAAGGACAGAAATGACACACAGTCAAAAGCACAGAAGAACAGGACAGAACTGCAATACTCATGCCCAATACATGTCACAAGATACCTACACAAAACCAAGTTAGCATGTCAACACTGTTGGGGAGTACAGACTACCTGTAAGGACACATCGCTGTACGCTTCCAGTCAAGTAGCACATGGCCACACTCAAACAGCACCAGAGCACCACCAACACATATCACGCAAACTCACATCATTGACATGACATCTCTGGATACTCACATTCAGCTGAAGAAGTTGGTGATGAGCTGTGTGCGGACATCACCCTCATCATCATCACCATCACTGGCATCGTGGCCCAGGCCAGGATCCTCCACAGGTGGCGGATGTTGGTCATCGTCATCCAGGATGAGAGGCAACTCCTTCCGCACTGCCAGGTTGTGTAGCATGCAGCAGACGATGACAATCTTGCACACCTTTGCTGGGGCATATGGGAGGGCCCCTCCTGTCTTGTCCAGGCAGCGAAAGCGGCTCTTCAGGAGACCAAATGTCCGCTCGATCACTCTCCTGGTCCGACCATGTGCCTCATTGTAGCGCATCTGGGCTGGTGTCACAGGGTTCCTGAGGGGCGTCAGCAACCACGGCATGTTGGGGTATCCCGAGTCACCTACATACAGACAATTGCACATTAGCTGAGTTGGAAAAGAGGGTGGAATACTACATTGCAGAACACACACAATGGTACAAAGTCAGTACACACCGACAAGCCAGGCACGCTGGTTCTGCATCTGTGACATCATCCTCGGGATGCGACTACTCCTCATCACGTAGGCATCGTGTGCAGAACCGGGGAAACGGGCACACACGTGTGAGATGCTCATATCTGCAAGACATACCACCAGAGCATTGACCGAATGGTAATGTTTTCTGTTCCTGTATGCCTGCTCATGTGCCTGTGGTGGTACCAAAGCCACATGTGTCCCATCAATGGAGCCAATGACATGCGGCATCCTCCCCAGGGCATAGAAGTCACTCTTGACGTCAGTGAGTTGTTGACGTTTAGGGAAATAGATGTACTGGTTCAGGTATCTCAACATTGCCTCCAAAACATCGCGTAGCACACGGCTGAACATGGTCTGTGACATCCCACCAGCAGACGCCACAGTGTGTTGAAAGGTACCGGTGGCAAAGAAGTGTAGGGCTGCCATCACCTTCACCTTGGGGGTCAGCGCTGTAGGGTATGTCCGGCCAGGTTGCAAATGTGGGGCCAACCGCACCGTCAATTCCTCAATCAGCGGCCTGTTGAAGCGGTACCGTCGGATGCAGTCCCGTTCAACCATGGTTGCAAGGTCAGGGAATGGTCTATGGACAGCTGGTGCCCTGCAGTGCATAGGTGAAGAAAGAAAGATTGTCAGTCACCCCACATATGTGGCATAGACCATACTCAATATCACATGATACATCATTACGAGACACAAGTACCTGATGTGTGTGCCGTTCTGTAAGGACATGTATGGCACCTACATGGCCAACATCTAACATCACAGTTCAACATGTGTTGTCAACAAGTTCCAGGTTGTGCTATGGGATATCATTAGGCTGTGTCACAGTACCCATGTACTGCTGTCACGTTCCAAACACACACCACAGTGACATGTGAGGACAGATGTGCCCCAGGCATCACAGCTCATTGACAGGTAGATTCCCAGGGACCCTGTATTGCCACATGGACACTGGCATGACATGGCGTATCATGAATACACCACAGCAAAACAACCATGACCCCCACAGGTAGTGGTCCCTGTTGCCTCTGCAGGACAGACATGGACGTCTGTGACACACACACACGCACAACATCAAAGTCCATGCACAAACAACGTGGATGTGGAGACTGTCTCCCATTGTGCACATGGAATCAGAGACATTGTAAACACAACATGCACACAGACTGTGGAGGGCCATCACTATTGTGGCAATGGGTCACCCTGTGACGTACATACCGTCCCACATGGGACTCAGGGGGTATGTGACATGACATACACATACACAACCTGGAAATGTGACCATGCCACATGCTCTGAAATGAACAGTTGCACATCACAGTGGTCATGTGCACAACACACCAAGGATTCTGTCCCCATGAACACGTGCACAGCCTGGGAGTGGCTGCCCCCAAGTGCCACCCAAAAAACCACATGTTGACTCCCATACAGAGAAAAGGTAATGCAGCCTTACATGCCTTAGGATACAGTGTGGACAGGCTGTGGTGTTGTAGGTGTGCCCCTGAGTCCCTGGAAAGTAAATGTGGCTGGCATACGTTCACCTGTGACAGGCATGGTGACATTTGCGAGTGACTTGTACAGGGGCGCGTTGTACAGCAATGGACCGATCGGTGCGCACGCATTGGCCATTGCATATGATGTGAGCGGGTACGCGTTGTACAGCAATGGTCCGATCGGTGCGCACGCATTGGCCATTGCATATGATGTGGACCGAAATACGCGTTGTACAGCAATGGTCCGATCGGTGCGCACGCATTGGCCATTGCATATGATGTGGACCGAAATACGCGTTGTACAGCAATGGACCGATCGGTGTGCACGCATTGGCCATTGCATATGATGTGAGCGGAGTACGCGTTGTACAGCAATGGACCGATCGGTGCGCACGCATTGGCCATTGCATATGATGTGAGCGGGTACGCGTTGTACAGCAATGGACCGATCGGTGCGCACGCATTGGCCATTGCATATGATGTGAGCGGGTACGCGTTGTACAGCAATGGTCCGATCGGTGCGCACGCATTGGCCATTGCATATGATGTGAGCGTGTGCGCGTTGTACAGCAATGGTCCGATCGGTGCGCACGCATTGGCCATTGCATATGATGTGGACCGAAATACGCGTTGTACAGCAATGGTCCGATCGGTGTGCACGCATTGGCCATTAAATATGATGTGGACAGAAATACGCGTTGTACAGCAATGGACCGATCGGTGTGCACGCATTGGCCATTGCATATGATGTGAGCGGGTACGCGTTGTACAGCAATGGATCGATCGGTGCGCACGCATTGGCCATTGCATATGATGTGAGCGGGTACGCGTTGTACAGCAATGGTCCGATCGGTGCGCACGCATTGGCCATTGCATATGATGTGAGCGGGTACGCGTCGTACAGCAATGGTCCGATCGGTGCGCACGCATTGGCCATTGCATATGATGTGGACCGAAATACGCGTTGTACAGCAATGGTCCGATCGGTGTGCACGCATTGGCCATTGCATATGATGTGGACTGAAATACGCGTTGTACAGCAATGGACCGATCGGTGCGCACGCATTGGCCATTGCATATGATGTGAGCGGGTACGCGTTGTACAGCAATGGTCCGATCGGTGCGCACGCATTGGCCATTGCATATGATGTGGACCGAAATACGCGTTGTACAGCAATGGACCGATCGGTGTGCACGCATTGGCCATTGCATATGATGTGAGCGGGTACGCGTTGTACAGCAATGGACCGATCGGTGCGCACGCATTGGCTATGGCCTGGCATGGCAACGGACGCGTTTTCGAACCTTTAACGAGTCTGATGCTGTGAATTCAGTTGGCCACCCACAACAATGTTGCAAATTCATGGGTCTCATGAAGTTGAACTTTTGAAGATGCTGTGGGCCTGTGTAAGTGGTGCAATTCCATGGATTGGCCAGATTCAGAAGATGCAAACGACTTGGACCTATCACTTTGGACACATGGGACAGTATCTGCCTCAGCAGCACACATATAATGCTGGCTGTTCCCCTGAGAGCTCACTTGCCTGCACTACATGCTCCAGGACGACATCTGCCACCACCACTGCTGCTGTATATGCACCCTCTGGATCCTGCAATGGCACGTACTGTGGAGAGAGCCCCAGCCTTCAGCCCTGAGGAGAACCAGGCCCTGCTGGACAGCCTCCTTCCACAGTACAGCAAGCTGTATGGGAAACCAGGGGAGCAGGTGAGTGTGCTGTCCACTGCCTTACTAAATGTGCATGTTGTCTGACTAGCAAGACTTACAGTGTGCACGCCACTGGCTAGCATGCTCACTGAGTAGTTGTCACCCCCCATAGTGTGTAGTTACATGCACTGAACAGGTATAGTGCAGTAACAGTGCATTCCAACAAGGTTTTACTTCCCAGGCAATGATACCATGTAGTAACTGCTGGCAAACTGTCCATAGCCATCGTTGCACTGCCTGTGTACATCATGTGCCCCTGTGATTGAGACATGTATATCCAAATGTGTGATGCACGGATATGTTGCATGTGTAGTCATGGCCTTTACACTTTGTCATCCTCACAGGTTGATGCCCACCAGAAGCAGGAAATCTGGCTGACCATCGCCCGGGCAGTAAGATCTGTGGGGGTCTACAAGCGCCGGATCCGCAACTGCCAGAAGAGGTGGCAGGACCTTCGGGGCTGGACCCGGAGGATCGCAAGGGTCCAGCTGAAGCTGTCGCCTCCTCACAGGAGGGGCGGACACCGGACCCTGACCCCCCACATGCTCAGGATCCTGGCGGTGGTCTTCCCTGACCTGGATGGGCAGCTGAAGGCCAGACAGCAGCAAGGAGGGGGTGAGTCCATGACTGCACTGTGAACTTTGTCTGACATGCTATGTGCCCTCCTCTGGCCTGGTTAAACTTCCACAGTACATCAGTCTTGTGGTCCAGGACCCATGTCCCTCAATTGTGACATGCCCACTCCTCATCTGATACCCAGGTGTGGCCCTTACAGTCAGGAAATTGTGTCACTTGGGTACTGTGTCCTTACATTTTGCTTAGCTCAAGGTGGGGGACAGCATTTGTTCCCGTAACTTTGTTGTGGGCTTCATGGGTGGGTCCATTGCTTACACAATGCCTGAGTTCTGACATGTAATCTGCGTGTAACTTTGATATGTGGTCCAATTGCTGATCTGACTCACCACATGTGCCTGGGGTATTTGGCACACACCCATGCTGCGGGTGGGAACAATGTTTGGGCCTCAGGAGTATGTATATCAAGTGTGTCACACATACTTAGCCACCTGCCTACTGTCCAGGGCTCATCCCTCTTTCACGTGGAGCAGGACAGTCATGCCTACTCCAGGCCATACAATACACTCTGTACTCCCACTCCCGTGTATCAGCTGACAGGTTGTGCTCAGTGAAATGTTCCCTCAGGTGTCTGCCTCTGTGTCATTGTGCTGTGGCTTCGTTGTCAGGACTACTGGGGTGTTTATCGGTTAGGGCTCAGCATGCCACCTGAGATGTGACCATAGGAGACGATACTTGTGTGACATATAGGTGTTTGATCACTTGACTGTGCAGACTGGGGTATGCGACTGTGAAGTTCAGGCAGCTGTTTCCCATTCACAGCAGATTGTGAGGTGCTCAGGTTCAGAGGGTTGTGTTTCATGTCTCCCATATGTCCAATTGGTATGACGTGGACAAATAAGAGTTCAGATGATGTGGTTTGTGGGGGATGGACATGTGCACTTGTCAGCTACAGAACTTGCATTCCCCATGACCTAGGATTGTGACACAGTGCAGACTGTTGTTGGCTGGCTGCCCTGCCCATGTGACTGGAGACAGTGATGTATGACTTTGCAGGCATGCCTGTGCCATGGCATTAAACTCCCTAAGAGTGATCCTGCAGGTGAGTGACATGTGCTACATGCACCCCATTGTGGCATTGACTATCAGGACATGGGTGCATCATGGTGTCTGGTGCTGGTATGCATCACATGCATTTCAAAATAGACTCTGGCCATCCCTTTATCCGGACACCTGTACTGACTCAGTGGCAAGAGATGTGATGTGTGCATGTTCACATACTTCACCGTGTTCTCTGCACTGTCCAACTACTGTGTAGGTGGTGCATGTGTCCACACTGGGGTATTGCCATCCGACAGGCACCAGACAGATGGGTGCAAGGCCAGGAGGGATGTGAGTGCCATGGTTGACCATCGGACTGACAATTGGCTTCTCCTACTCTGTTTGAGCACTTTTGGCAATGTTCAACTAAGGATGCCAGGGCTTGCTCTGTAATGTGCTGTACTTACTGTGGTGTGTGCGGTCAGTGCAGGTGACTGATGTTTGTCTGTTTCCCTAATTGTTTGCAGATACATCCACGGCCACAGGAGGGGACAGCTCCACGGACCAGGAGGAGCCGCAGAGCCAGACTGGGTCAGCAGCCGATGAGTGGTCGGAGGGACCCAGTGGCACGGAGGGCGAGGGGAGCCACACCGAGGAGTCCTCAGCACCATCCACCTCAGCTGAGGACCACAGCAGCTCGGAGGATGACTCCCTTGTGGAGGCGGGTGTCAGCAGCCACCACACCCCAGCTAGTATTGCTGTCCCCGCCACCACCACCACCACCACCACCGCCCTCCCATTGGCTCCCATTCCAGAGGTCCGTGGAGGCTCCCGTGTTCGGGAGCGTGTCTCCTTCGTGCCAGGCACCGCACCCCCTGCCCCTGTGTCCCCTGCTGCCCTGAGTGAGGAGTCTGTGTACCTACTTCGCCAGCTCCATGTAGGGCAGACAGCAATGCTGAGTGTCCTCCATGCCCATATCACTCTGTTGACACAGCTGGTGTCGTTTATGGAGGGCATCTCATCGGGCATGTCTGCCCTACAGAGGAGCAATAGGTCCATGGACTCCTCCCTGATGGCAGCAGTGTCCCTCCTCCAACAGTCCCTCACCCCTCCTACCTCTGCCCCATCCACACTTCCTGGCACCCTACCTGTCCCAAGCACATGCACACCTGCACAATCACCCAAACACACAGACACGAGCAGCACAGACACACCCAATACAAAAACAAAACGTGCACGCAGGCATCCTCAGGGGACTGATACCACACCCACAGGGGATGGGGAACAGACACACACACAGGCATCCACAGTCACTCCGCAGTCCTCCGATACCTCTCCCTCCAAGGCCCCTTCCCTTGCCTCACCTGCAACCCCACCTACAAAGCAGCTCTTCCTCTGTGACCTCGGCCTCTTCCCCTCCGATCCAGCTGATCCCGCATACAGGGGGAAGAGGAAGTCCACCCACACAGAGGAGAGTGCCCCTCACCCCCGGACACCCTCCCCCAGGCACAGACAGACTGAGGCCCCCATCCGCAAGTCCCCCCGGACCCGGAAGAGCAAGACCCCGCCACTGCCCTGCAGCTCAACCACCAAGTCTCCTTCCTCCATCCCTCAGGCCCCCACTCCACAGGTTCCCCCACCACACCCTGCCGCAGGTTCCCCCACCCACAGATACACCATCCCCAAATTGATCCGGCCTTCTCCCCCTACCACTTGCTCTTCCAGCCCCACACCCCCGCTGCGCATGTTTGTGCCACTGGTGTGGAGACCGTGTCCTCCCCCTCTGTCCTGCCCACCTTACCTGAACCCCATTCTACTCCCCTGGAGATAGGCACTGCAGTGGAGTCCACTACCACCCCGTCTGACTTGGGCACTGCAGTGGGGAACCTGTCCACTCCATCTGCCCAGCCCACTGCAGTCGTGCCGGCACCCACACCATCTGACTCATGCCCCCCAGTTGTGCCGGCACACACCATGTCAGACACCTCCACTGCAGTTGTCAGTGACTCTCCAGCACCCACCACCCCTTCCCTGCCTCCTTCTGGTGAGCCCTGATCCTGTCCCTGCGGTGCCTGGCCTGCCCCCCGTATGCCCCTCCAAGGGGAATGTCCCTGGTGTGTAGCAGTGCAGGCATGCAAAGGGTGACATCTGCCACTGTCACCCTGTTTGGACTTTGATAATGGACTGGCCATTGGCCTTTGTGTTTTTTCTGGACTTTCACTTTTTAACACACATATGCTGAATAAAGCTACTTTCTGTTCTCTAGTGGTTTTGCTTCTGATGTACATGATGTTGATGATGCTAACAATGCCCTTGCTGCAGTGATGGTGATTTTTGATATTAGGAAAATGAAGTGTTACTGTGCAGGACCCCATGTGGTCCAGGGGGAATGTGTCCTATCCTGGTGTGTATCCATGTCATCCTTTGCAGCAATATGAGGGTGTCATGTTTTCAAAAATTGGCAATGGGATTTCCTACTTTTATTTGCAATATCACATCTGTGACTTACACCCCTACACATCTGTTGTGCTTGCCATTGTTCAATTTGTCTATTTCCCTGACCGTGTGACCATCTCCACTGGACATGCAAGTTTGGGCATCAATGGAGAAGGACTCATCTGTGTTATCAGTGCAACTTGCTATACATGTGTGTTGGATCTGTGCAGATGATTTCGGTGACACTCCCATGACCAGGCTGATATGACGAGAGCCTTCATTTTGTGCTAATTGTTGACTGAGTGACCAAGTGTTCTGCTGACATGATAGAGCCCTACTGAGACAATGTATGGCACAGCTTTCCTTACACAGGAGTGGAGTCCCCTCATGGCAGTGTGTAATTCCGTGACATTGCCTGAGCCCAAGGTGTGTGTTGTGTGAGCATGTCTGTGTGTGTTCACTTCCATTTTGCTAGGCAGGCTGGGATCCCTAGTGATGTTCCTGTTTGTGATGCTTGCTGAGTTGACCTATGTTCCCCCAAAGTCTTCTCCCTGGCTTCTCTGGGATGTGGGTGCATGGCACATTACTGGTCATCAGGGTGTCACCCATAGGTGTGTTTGCTGTCAGGGCTGAGTTTGTGGGCAAACGCAGATGAGACACAGTCAGGATTCCCCTTGGCACTTGTTGGTTACACCAGTCATGTAATTCACAGTTTGTGTTAGCTTTCAGTGATTGTGACACGTTGTGTGTGTGACTGCTGCCACTCCTCAAGGTCAGAGCTGCAATGTTGGAAGTTGTCTATGTGTGTTCTTTGTGGGTGACCTTGGCTTCTTCATTGGTGTGTGACTGTGTCCGGGATCCTATTGGTTGGTGTGGATTTGACGTCATGCCCATGTACGGCGTACTGTGCAGTGTGTCAGACATTCACGAGTCTTGTTGACTGGCCATGTGTGATGGGTTTCTGCACCTTAGTTCCCACCACCACCCCTGGGATTGTCATGGGTGCATGTGCAATGTCACCAGTGCATGTGAGCTTCACTGCTGCACATTGGTGGAGATCAAGGTGTGTGGTGTTGAGTGTGTGCAGATGAGAGTTGTTGCACGGCTAGACCCCTGCCTCCATATTGGCCTTGGCTGACAGGCCGTGCTGATTGATTTGTGCTTGTGTAGGTGTGATGGTAGTTTGTTGCTCAGGACACATGACTGTGGTTCACAGTGTGAACGACATCTAGCTTTGTCATCACAGTGGGATTATCATGCAGGCCAGTGTCACCACAATGTGGGGACCCTGGGGGTAGTGCTGTGGTGGGTCTGTGTCTTGCTGTGTTAGTTGCTGTTCCTACAAGCTTGTGTGACATGTGTAATTTGGGCTCCCTCTCATCTAACAATGCCTGATTGCCCACATAGGGGAATCCGATCGATGAGTTACTTTTGTGTGGCACTGTATGCACATCTGTGTAATTGGGATTCAGGCCTCCTCATGTGTTGTGTGGTTGCCTGGGGACACTGGCACACACCCCCATCACCTGTTGTGTTTGATATGCAGTGTGGGGCTGCCTGTTTGTGTTTGTGCATCTGCACCACGGCATTGGCATATCTTTAGTGTGCCATTGGCTGTATGTTGTTTGGTGGGTTTCCCCTGCTGTCCCTGGGACTCCTAGGTCATCAGTCAGCACAGTGATCATGGTTTGTATGTCCCATTGCTGCCATGGTATGGTATTTGTTCACCTCACATGTACAGTCTCCACAGGATATCTACATTTGTGTGCCCATTGGTGCTGATATGTGGGTCTGCATTATGATTGTCACTTCTGTCATTGTGTTATTGATGAATGTTGACAATGTCAGCCCCCATGGGTGATGTTTGTCTGCACATGGCCAAAGGTATGTCTTATTTGCACTGCACTGTTTGCCTCACCCAATCCATGTTGCTATGGGACACAAGCACTACTATGCCACTGATGTGTTTGTTGTTCTGTGACCAGGAATCATCCATGCTGTTTGGCATTTGCAGCTTTTTCCATGACAACACTTACATTTTGGTCACTGTGATAATGGGGGTTTAGACCCCATTTCCACAATGTTCAAAATGTGCCCCAGCTATGGACCCCACACTTACCTTTTGGTCACTGTGATGATGGGGGTTACACCCCATTTCCACAATGTTCAAAATGTGCCCCAGCTATGAACCCCACACTTACCTTTTGGTCACTGTGATGATGGGGGGTTACACCCCATTTCCACAATGTTCAAAATGTGCCCCAGCTATGGACCCCACACTTACCTTTTGGTCACTGTGATGATGGGGGGTTAGACCCCATTTCCACAATGTTCAAAATGTGCCCCAGCTATGGACCCCACACTTACCTTTTGGTCACTGTGATGATGGGGGGTTACACCCCATTTCCACAATGTTCAAAATGTGCCCCAGCTATGGACCCCACGCTTACCTTTTGGTCACTGTGATGATGGGGGGTTACACCCCATTTCCACAATGTTCAAAATGTGCCCCAGCTATGGACCCCACGCTTACCTTTTGGTCACTGTGATGATGGGGGGTTACACACCATTTCCACAATGTTCAAAATGTGCCCCAGCTATGGACCCCACACTTACCTTTTGGTCACTGTGATGATGGGGTGTTAGACCCCATTGCCACAGTGGTCATGGTCTGCTTGCATTGTGGAGGCCACACACATTTATGTGTGACACATGTGATAGGGGGTCACATTGTATGTTCAATTTCATGTTCAGTGTTGTAGGCATTTGACACAGTCTACACACGCTTGTCATGGTGTTGGGGGGATGTGTTTTTCTTACATTCCTTATGTTGGAGTATGCTGGTTGTGTCATGCATTACCGGTCCTATGAGTAGGGGTGGTGTTGGTGGTAGGCATCCATCCCCCTATGAGTGGGGATGGTAGTAGTGACAGGCATCTGGCACCCCCTGAGTAGGGGTGGTGGTAGTGGTAGGCATCCAGCACCCCATGAGTGGGGATGGTAGTAGTGACAGGCATCCAGCCCCCCTGAGTAGGTGGGGTGGTAGTGGTAGGCATCCATCCCCCTATGAGTGGGGATGGTAGTAGTGACAGGCATCCAGCCCCCCCTGAGTAGGGGTGGTGGTAGTGGTAGGCATCCAGCCCCCCATGAGTGGGGGTGGTGGTGGTGGTAGGCATCCATCCCCCTATGAGTGGGGATGGTAGTAGTGACAGGCAACTGGCACCCCCTGAGTAGGGGTGGTGGTAGTGGTAGGCATCCAGCACCCCATGAGTGGGGATGGTAGTAGTGACAGGCATCCAGCCCCCCCTGAGTAGGGGTGGTGGTAGTGGTAGGCATCCATCCCCCCATGAGTGGGGATGGTAGTAGTGACAGGCATCTAGCACCCCCTGAGTAGGGGTGGTAGTAGTGGTAGGCATCCATCCCCCCATGAGTGGGGGTGGTGGTGGTGGTGGTGGTAGGCATCCATCCCCCTATGAGTGGGGATGGTAGTAGTGACAGGCATCTGGCACCCCCTGAGTAGGGGTGGTGGTAGTGGTAGGCATCCAGCACCCCATGAGTGGGGATGGTAGTAGTGACAGGCATCCAGCCCCCCCTGAGTAGGGGTGGTGGTAGTGGTAGGCATCCATCCCCCCATGAGTGGGGATGGTAGTAGTGACAGGCATCCAGTCCCCCCTGAGTAGGGGTGGTGGTATTGGTAGGCACCCAGCCCCCCATGAGTGGGGGTAGTGGTGGTGGTAGGCATCCATCCCCCTATGAGTAGGGATGGTAGTAGTGACAGGCATCTGGCACCCCCTGAGTAGGGGTGGTGGTAGTGGTAGGCATCCAGCACCCCATGAGTGGGGATGGTAGTAGTGACAGGCATCCAGCCCCCCTGAGTAGGGGGGGGGTAGTGGTAGGCATCCATCCCCCTATGAGTGGGGATGGTAGTAGTGACAGGCATCCAGCCCCCCATGAGTAGGGGTGGTGTTAGTGGTTGGCATCCAGGACCCTATGGGTGTATATGGCATTGGTGATTGACATCCCGCCCCTATGGTTCTGCTGTTGCTAGTGTAAGTGATTTCTGCATCCCTATGTGTGTGTGTTATATGTCGGGTACGTGTCGTTTGTTTGTGTAGTGGGTGTTTAACTTACCTTCTGCGCCGTACGCGTCCGTACCTGTTCCGGTAATAGTTGTAGAGTATTGGTAGGACCTGCGCGATGGGATTCATGGTTTGTTCGTCTCGTTCGGGTTTCTCGTGGCTTCGACTCGTACTCATCGCTGGCTTGTTCGTCTCGTAGCCGTGGATCATCTTGTGGCGCGAATCGGAGCTTATGTGCGGCTCTCCCGGATGCTCTGACGTGCCGGACGTAGCGACGGGTTCGGCGCGTACGGAAGGCGCATCGTACTGGTCCGGCCGGACGGTGCTGTATTTTTGCTTCCGTGCGACTCGATTCTGCGTTTACGGATCCGGCTCGGGCGGGGAACAGGAGCTGGATTGGGTAAGTACGGCTGGGTCGGGATCTGGGCTGTTATGTGCATCGTACTTGCTCGTTCGTACGAATGTTCGAATCGGTCGGGAAACACGCGTTCGGCTCGTTTTTTTTCCGGACGAATAGTGTTAGATGCGCTTCCGGCCGAGATCGGAATCGACCCCTAGGTCGTGAAATACCTCAATGCAGTTAAGATGAGTGCCCTGTGGAGTAAACTTGCTTCGTGTGTGTAAACCGCTTTCACAGGTGTAGTCCTGCATGATGTTCAGGCTCCCAAGTAAGTGTGTTAGCGAAGGTTCATTGTCATTGTCCAAAGACAAGAGTGTGGCAATATCTCTAACATGTGAAACTGTGAGGTCAGTTTGCGGTGCAATTAAATCAGCAGTATGTCGTTCTGAATTGTTAATGGCAAAATGACATTTTAATTTAGCTGTCCTCACAAATTTGTACAAGTCTATATGTAAATCAGAAAATAGACCTCGAGATACAGGACAGTAGCCAAGTCCTTTATTAAGTACATTGTTCTCATGCACAGATAATGGGGAATCAGACAAATTCACAACAAGATCATCAATATTCATGTTCACAGGCATGTTACTCATATTCATAATCATGTTATTTATTGGCGTTTGTTCAACTGACTCTTTTGATAACGTGTTAATACCCTGTCCTTTTCTGCCATTTTTCCTCCTCCCCCCTCGCCTGGTTTGTCTCTTTGCTTCTTGTTTCCGATCCTGAAGCGAAGGACCTCGTCTAAAAAAGTCGAGGAGCATGCTCCCTGTGCTGCCCCCTCAATCTCTCCTTCTCTGTTCAGTTCGTCCACTGAGGACGCATCAGAGCTTGCACTAATACTGGATATGCTCCCAGTGCTGGCCGTGGCTAATGCAGTATTCTTAGGTACTTGTATGTTGTCAAAGTGTGCGGCGAAAGTGAAAATACGCCCATTGTCGAAGTCACGATCGACCCTCATGATCTTATGGAGCTTCCTACTCTTAACTGCCGATTGGTGTGCAGCGATCTGCTCTTTCAGGATGGCATCGTTCGTTTTGGTCGCCTCGACCAAATTCAATTGTTTGATTTCTTCCTCTAGTGCTTTTACCTCTGTCTGGAGTTTAGTGCACTTCCTGTCTGCATGAGCTATGAGTATCTTCATCATATTAAAAGAGGAATTGTGTAAGTTGTCCTCCCACTCAGAAAGTAAGTCTGGGTCTAGGTCATCGAAGTTGGGGAAAGTAAGGATCCTCAGACCTCTGGGTACCTTTTTGTTTTCTAAGTACCTCTTAAGGGTGACCCCGTCCCACCACTTGGATAGTTCATTTTTCTTAAGTCTCTCTAGTTTCTGGAATTTAATCTTGAGCCCTTCCTTATTGTTGCCTACATTGGAGACTACTTGTTTGATCTCACTATTTGGTTTAAAGAGATCCTTTGCTAACTCTTCCCTGTCGTCATCGAAGCTCATGTTGTAAATCTAAAGTATGCGTGCACCAGGCGTGCAATCAACCTTTAAAGTGCTAATTACAAAAGAAGGAAGGCAGCCGGGTTAGAGAGGACTGCACTGCCTAGTAAAGTCACGTAGGTCCAGAATATTGCCCACCTCAAATGGTCAGCCGCCACTTGACCACAACGTCTATTTATTGTTTTTTTCAAGTTGCACAGTTCACTTTTTTCCCATCTGTTCGTTGATATATATTGCCTCTCATATCCCCCCTGTGCATGTTCTAATTTCGTGGTGAAGTGGCGGCTGACCATTTGAGGTGGGCAATATTTTGGACCTACGTGACTTTACTAGGCAGTGCAGTCCTCTGAGGATCCTTACGTTCCCCAACTTCGATGACCTAGACCCAGACTTACTTTCTGAGTGGGAGGACAACTTACACAATTCCTCTTTTAATATGATTAAGATACTCATAGCTCATGCAGACAGGAAATGCACTAAACTCCAGACAGAGATAAAAGCACTAGAGGAAGAAATCAAGCAATTGAATTTGGTCGAGGCGACCACAAAGAAGTATGCCATCCTGAAAGAGCAGATCGCTGCACACCAATCGGCAGTTAAGAGTAGGAAGCTCCATAAGATCATGAAGGACGATCGTAACTACGACAATGGGCGTATTTTCACTTTCGCCGCACGCTTTGACAACATACAAGTACCTAAGAATACTGCTTTAGCCACGCCCAGCACTGGGAGCATATCCAGTATTAGTGCAAGCTCTGATGCGTCCTCAGTGGACGAACTGAACAGAGAAGGAGAGATTGAGGGGGCAGCACAGGGAGCATGCTCCTCGACTTTTTTATACGAGGTCCTTCTCTTCAGGATCGGAAACAAGAAGCAAAGAGACAAACCAGGCGAGGGGGGAGGAGGAAAAATGGCAGAAAAGGACAGGGTACTAACACATTACCAAAAGAGTCAGTTGAACAAACGCCAATAAATAACATGATTATGAATATGAGTAACATGCCTGTGAACATGAATATTGATGATCTTGTTATGAATTTGTCTGATTACCCATTATCTGTGCATGAGAACAATGTACTTAATAAAGGACTTGGCTACTGTCCTGTATCTCGAGGTCTATTTTCTGATTTACATATAGACTTGTACAAATTTGTGAGGACAGATAAATTAAAATGTCATTTTGCCATTAACAATTCAGAACGACATACTGCTGATTTAATTGCACTGCATTAAAACACAAAAACGATCCAGCACTCCAAAAACAAATTCAAATTGCAACAGTAAATGAGAAAAGTGTTCAAAGAATGATTCAGCAGGTCTGATGTCGTTCCAATTCTCTATTCAAAATCTTCTTAAAAGATAGATTGTAGCCTACGCGTTTCGTCCATCAAGGACTTCTTCAGGGCAAAAAGGTAAGACGTTTCCTTTTCAAGATTCATAGAGGGAAATTTCTATATGGAGACTCGGTTTCCAAAGGAAATGTATTAAATTCTTAAGTATTTTTAGCACCTATGAATCATTCTTTGAACACTTTTCTCATTTACTGTTGCAATTTGAATTTGTTTTTGGAGTGCTGGATCGTTTTTGTGTTTTAATGCTTGGTGGGATCTTGTATCCTAGGGGACTTAAGGGTATTGAGTCTCAGATCCTTGGCACCCAGTTAGCTTAAATCACCTATTACCCCACACAAGGGATAAGTGCAGTCACTATTGCCCCATACCCTTTCTCGCTGTGTTTTGCTTTAATTGCACTGCAAACTGACCTCACAGTTTCACATGTTAGAGATGTTGCCACACTCTTGTCTTTGGACAATGACAATGAACCTTCGCTAACACACGTACTTGAGAGCCTGAACATCACGCAGTACTACACCTGTGAAAGTGGTTTACACACACGAAGCAAGTTTGCTCCACAGGGCACTCATCTTAACTGCATTGAGGTATTTCACGACCTAGTGACTGAGGACTTACATTGTCTTGAAGACACATTACAGAGAAAAACCAAGAGTTACACCAGGGACAACCTCAGCTCTGAGGAGAGAAAGGCAATCCATAGCCTAAGCAAGAATGACTCTATAGTGATCAGGGAAGCAGACAAGGGTGGCAACGTGGTAGTGATGAACAGAAAGGAATACGAGTGTGAGGTTCTTAGACAACTTAGCAACACAACGCATTATGCTAGACTCACAAACAACCCATGCCCAACAGCCACCACTAAGATCAATAGTCAGCTCCTACACTGGTAAGAAGTGGGCCTCCTATCTGATACGGAGTGCAATTTTCTCACTATCCTCAATCCCAGATACCCTTGCATTTATCTTCTACCGAAGATACACAAGAAACAGCCCTTTCCACCTGGTCGGCCGATCATCTCTGGTATCGGCTCCATGACAGAAGCCCTGTCCAAATTTGTTGACACCTATTTACAACCTCTAGTGATCAACCTGCCCTCTTATGTCAGAGATAGCACTGACATACTCAACAAGTTTGAGGACCTTGAATGGGATGACAGGATGTGGTTTGCAACCCTTGACGTAGAATCACTCTACACATGCATTAGGAGGGACCTTGGGAAGATAGCTATCGACTTCTTTCTTTCCAAGAGACAGGCGACCCTTTTTGATCACAACCAAATGCTGTTGATAATGATCAATCTCATCCTGGACAATAACTTTTTCTTGTTCAATCAGACCTGGTACAAACTAGAACAGGGGACCGCGATGGGATCCAAATTTGCTCCAGCGCACGCCAACCTCTTCATGGGGTGGGGGGAGCACACCCATGCATGGTCAAGAGCAGCCTCAGACTGGACCAGACATATCTATTTCTGGGGCCGCTACATTGATGATATCATCATCTTATGGACTGGCACAGGACCTGAGCTTATGGAATATTTTGACTTCCTCAATTGCAACTCCCTTAATGTCACCTTTACACTTGAGATGTCTCAGTCTAGAATACACTTTCTCGATCTAGAGCTATATGTCCAGGCCAACAAGATACATAGTACCTTATACAGGAAAGAAACGGCAGTTAACAGCATTCTGCACTACACCAGCTCTCACCCACCATCAACTAAAAAGGCTATCCCGTATGGAGAGTTGATACGCATTCGCAGGAACTGCAGTGAAGATGCCAACTTTGAGGTACAAGCTAAACTAGCAACGGACAGACTCAGCAGAAGGGGCTATGATCAAAGTGTGCTGACAATGGCAGAGAATAGGGCCAGGTCCCTGAGGAGAAAAGACACACTAGTAAGTAAGTCAAAGGACAGCAATAAGGGCAAAGAAAGACTCTCATTCATTACAACGCACTCCTCACTTAACCATGAGGTGTTCAAAATACTTGGCAAACACTGGTCACTACTAAAAGGGGCACCAGGAGTTAACAACATTATCACACAGAGACCATCGATGACATTCAAAAGGTGTAGGACAATTAGAGATTAGCTGTATCCTAGTTATACCCTATGCAAGACACCACAACAGCTAAGCTGGCTTCATAAGCCATTGGGGTTCCAGACCTGTGGTACCTGTAACATCTGCTACCTAGGCTGCAACAAAACTATGAGCTTTAAATACAACACGAGTATGCAACACAGGATACGTCAATTCATCAATTGTCTTACCCGATTTGTGATCTACATACTAATCTGTGGTTGTGGCAAGATATATGTAGGCAGCACCACAAGGCAGCTTAAGATACGCATACAAGAGCATCGCAGAGCAGTTATGAATGGGGACACAGCTTATGCAATAGTTTCTCATGAGTGCACAAGTGGAATGGATAAGGCCAAGTTCCGTTTCCATGGCATTGATGTTGCCACGCACAAAAAAAGAGGAGGAGATAGGGAACTGGCCCTCAGACAGCTGGAAGCCAGATGGATATGTACCTTACGCTCCTCAAAGTTTGGTCTTAACAGCGACAATGAAATGCACCATTTCTTATGAGTGGTCTCTGTTTTTTTAAATTTACCGTACAATATGAATGTGCCCTGCTCATTACCCTTAGGGACCCACGTCATGCAGAAGAGGAAACAACTATTATGTTTTCTGACGTAGTGTCCTTTATACTAAGGTTCTCTCTCACCTGTATGCACCCCAACTCATTGGTTCACTATTTCACAGGAGTAACCATATGTGCATTAACCCTACCCTGTGGCATTTTCCACCTTGCCTTTCTTTTCCCTTTCTCACTATACATGCTTCCTACCAATATTTGGACGTTACGCTGTGTGACACTGTAACCTTATTGCCTACATAGCATTACCTTGACCCTTGCATGCTTTCTGCAACATTTGGACGCTACGCTGTGTGGCACTGTAACGTTATTGCCTACATAGCATTACCTTGTCCTTTACATGCTTTCCGCAATGTTTGTTTGTTAATCTGATCTGATTCAATTGCTGAATACAATGTCCTTATGATGTGGGACACTGTAAACATAATCGTTCACACTTCACTGTCATTACGAACAATTATGCTTTATTATACTCCCTACAACTAGGTCTCCTGGACTATGAATCAACCGTTCAACTTTTACTCAACTTTATTTTCTTTTACATATCAAAGGGTGGCTACATAACATGAGTGACAGCATGGCAATACCATTTGATTGCATCTCGATTGCTTTTATATGCGTACCTTCGCAATGTTGGCTCTATCTACTGATAACTTTGCTTTTTAAGTAAAATATGACTCTTTCATTACCCTCTTTCAGCTGTCCTTACTCCTCTCACTTCCCGTTTACCCTTTTTTAGTCCCGCACATGTCAACCATGAACCTTTAATTAGGTCACGTCTAGTGACACACAGTTGAAACTCTCACGCAACGAAAAGACCACTGGTCCTTTTCCGGTTTTCACCCAAGCTTATAGATCATAGACTTACACTCTATGCCGTGATTATTGGTCTCCAACTTTCCTTAGTGTACATCGCAGCATTTAGAGATCACTTTCGCCCGTTTAATCACTCTAAGATGGCCTTGTCCCGACAACTGGTTGTCGGTCTAGTTACTCGCCGGATGCACACTTACGTGATCCTTCACCCGGAAGTGTTGCACGCGGTTTCTACATCAAGGTGGGAGTCTCCATGGCGTTCAGAGATTACTTCCTTTCGCCGAAAGAGAACGCTACGGACACGGTCTCCAAACGACACAGCATTTTACTTTAAAGTAAGTCATGGGCCGAACTTCTAGCCATGCTCACGGCACACCGCTTAGCGGTGACGTGGGCTTAACCTCATGGGCTGAGTTTCAATCAAGTCAGTCACTGGCTGGTGCAGGTTCCCGTTACTTCAATGTCATCCAGTTCGCTTTTCGATTTTATTCCAGTTTATTGTCTCTTTTTTAACTCTTATATACTAATCAGACTCAACACATTGCTGGTATTACACACTTGAAGAATTTCAGGCTCTGTTTGCGATTGACACTGCAACAATACTTTGCTCAGCAGTGTAGGCATTTCCGCCATTTTATTACTTGCCACACTTCACGTATGAAGCGCCGATTTTTCCTACTTATTTGAATGTCTTCATGTTTTTCACGCTAGATTACACTGCTATCGGACTTGATAGAAACAGCGCTGACCGTTTCAGTTCTTCATTGCTGAAACTTGGTCCCTCACCGACTTTTAATCTTTCGCATCTATACTCCGCATGAGACCCTGGGCTTCACGCCCACCTTCACGAGGATTCGGATGGTGTGACTTCCATCTCCTTTCCTTACACCGCTAGTCACGGTAGCATGCGTACCGAGCTTCCTGACCTACTTTGTCCCCCTTTTACACTGGAAATAGTAGGCTATTGAGGGCAGCGTCTTTCCTTAATATAGGAAAGCGTCTACACCTTGACCAATCAGGCAGCAGCCTAGACAATTTTTTGTTTACGGCAGTACCCACATACCTACATATTATTTAATGAGCCTGTTTCTTTTTCTTCTTTCCTATGAGCCAGTGACCCTCACCTGACCTTTGATCCCAGCTTAGCATGGGATCCTGTTTGTAGGACAGTTTGACTATTGATTTAGTTGCCTTTAATTTGGCATGGCTCGATTACATTCACTTATTCTATGTTTGCTCTTTCTTATAGACTTATGTACACTGAGGACACGTTCAGGTACAATCACAGTACTGGCCTGGGATCTCCACTATATGGACATATAGGTTATCCCCTCTTACTGAGGTATGTTCTGAAATAGGTTTTTCAACAAGATTTTACTAGCTACTTACAGTAGTCATCGCCATCACTTACGCTACTCTTTGAATTATTTAGGCCATCTTTTAATCTACACGTCCCGACATGGACGAATTCGCCCACAGCGTTGATGACGCTTACCTTCACTTGGTGAGATATCAGCAACCGTACCTTTGGTAAGCCGACTCTCGCTCATAATGCTTTTTCGCTGGTTACTGGTTCACTTGGGTGTTCTCTCTTGTCCTGAGATCACTATACACGGTTCAAAATGTTTCTCTTCACACACGTCCACGCTTGCTCACATTTGGTTTAGTCTTTACCATCACAGGACAGGTTTCTGTTGCACCACCCTGATTTCCTCGGACTCTCACCATGATCTAAATTTCTTTTTCGCCTCCCCCTCCTTCCTTTTCACTCTTTAAACAATTCTTTCGATGTCCGCCTTCTGTTGGACTACTCCTCTCTATCTGTGTGTATTCTTTTTCTCTGCACACAATTCTCTCACGGCTCTTTTTCCCTTGGATTACTCCTCTCTTTTTGTGTCTATTCTCTCTAATTCCCAAAAGGCATTTACTACTTGTAAATGCCTTTTGTGAATACCAAAAGTCGTAAAGTTCAACTTTTGGTATCCACAAAGGGCATTTACGAGTAGTGAATGCCTTTTGTGAATACCAAAAGCTGTAAAGTTAGACTTTTGTCTCAGTTTACCTTTGTGAATCAGGCACATAGTCTACAACAGTAGCTGTTAAGAAGGTGACCCACTATATCCACCTTATATGTAATGCTTTTGTGTTAGGAACATTGGCCTTTGTGACAGCATCTAAGGCTGGAATAGGAGTTACCACAATTATACTTTTCTCCACAGCCAATGATCTTTTCTTTATAACAGCTGTCTGAACTACAGTCAGTTTATTTTCTGTATGTGCACAACACATTTCATCATTAAAATATAAATGTGATTCATATGCAATCGGTACAGTATCACCTTAGTTGAAAGTGACATGTATGCAGCTAGTGCCTTCTGCAATTATGTGGATCACCACATTTGTGGTGTTGACACGTGTGTAAGTGTCTGGACATAAGTATGTCTGTTTGCAGTGTTCGCAGAACCTGTGTATGCGCTGGAGTCCAATGTGTGTTTGAAAGATCTGGACAAATTAGTTCATAAAACGGTTTTACCCATTGTTCATAATCTGATATATATGTTCTACCAAAGTTTACAAAGCCCAAAAGTGATTGTAGCTTTTTTATTGTATTTGGTGGTTGTAGTAGTGCACATTTCTTTAGGAAATGTGGTGCTAAGATTTTGCCTTCATTTAACATCTCGTATCCCAAAAATAGAACCCTGAGATATGGAACTTTTGTTTTTTGGAAGTTGAATTTGTAGCCTTGTTCAGCAAATCCCAAACCTATGTGATCTACTCTGGCTTGATATGAGTTTAAGTCATCATCCAGAAGGTATATGTCTTCGACACAGGACAATGATTTTGAGTCAGGTTCGTGTAAAACTGATGTTACTCGGGAAAAGAACAGACCAGGGATGTTCCTATACACCTGAGGGAGTCGATAAAATTGTTTTTGACTCACTAATGTGGTGAATGTGTTTAAATCCCTGCTTTCAGGCACCATGTTCTGGCAGAAAAAGCCATTTGAAATATTCAAAGTTGTTTTGCATTTTTTGTGCACTATGTTGTTTATTAGTGCTGCACTGTGTGAATTTTGTACTGTCAATGTGCGTGTATTACTGTTTAAATGTCTGTAGTCTGAGACTAGGCGGTATGAATAATCAGGTTTCGCGACTGGAAACAAAGGATTGTTCATTGATGAGATACAAGGCTCAATGATGCCTTGGTATTCTAGTTGTGTTAGAATTTCTCTCCCTTGGCGTTTAGCTTCATGCTTAATTGGGCATTGTGGTTGCACTTGTGGGCTGAACTTTATAGGTATAATGTGATAAGGTGAGTCTTTATCCCAGCCTACATGATTGCTATATAATGCCAGAGCTTGTGCAGCAACCCACTCTTGGTCATATGCTTTTAACATTCTTGGGAACAAAGACAGAGAAAGACGGTATTATTATAACTTCCACTTGTAGGACTTTTTCGAAGAAACTCAGATGACCAATCCACTTCAGCCAAGAAAATATCATAAGTAAGTATTACATTTTCTCAAAAAATTACTTTAATGGTAGGAGGCATATCACCCTCAATTTAGATGTTTAAATCAAACAGTCTATCGGGAGAGCTAAACCGCTGATCTGGTGTTTCAACTTGAATAAATTCATTAGTTGCTCTCACCACCAGAAACTCTTGAAGAGTCTGGCGAACGATTGTGACCTCTGCTGCGCTGTCTAGCAGTGTCATTGCCCACTCCTTGTTCCGAATTTGTATCCTCAATATGTGTGCCATATTTAACTGATGTACCTGCCACTTTCTTTTTTTTTAATTGAGGCTTTTGTTGTGGATGTCAGACAAGCGTTGTGAGTCCTTTCTCCGTTTCACATACTCTTCTTGTGTGCACTCTGACTGTCCTCCTCTCTCCAAATGTTTGTAGAGTGAGTCCAGAAATGAACGAGAAGGACGTGTATCAGTATACTGATATCTATTAGGCTGTTTAATAATTCACACTTGTGCAGGTCATAATACTTTTCAGTGTACTTCGGTTGTGAAGATCCACCTTGTGACTTCGCTTTTTCTTTCTTTTTTTTATCCCAGTGCATTTTGGAAGAGTCAGGTGCCTGTTTCGAGTTATCCTTTTCAGAATTACCCTTAACTGTGGTTTATTTGATCTGGCTCCCAAATTATCTCGACCTATAGATATATAGGTTTCAACAATAATTTTTGGTAATTTGTGCTCTTGGTCCGCTAAGGGAACCTGCAAGAGATGTTGGCGTACTGCCAATGCTGCTGCTTCCCTCTTTGTGTTACTTAAAATAACTGAGGTGAATGTGGTGTAGTTGCCAATTAGTTTCATCCCAAAATCCAGGGCAGGGGCAGCACCGTATTCATTTTGAATCTGCTTTAGCACTTCGAGCAAAACAGCTATAGATGATGTACCATGTGTTATGGTATATATTACAGTAAAAAGAGTTCCCCAAGTAGCATATTCATCTACCGGGGGAACCATCCTGAGTGGTTGGCACATTGTGGGGATTCTATGTTTATCTTGGGGTCCTGTATATAAATGCTGCTATAAGCTGGTTTATGCTTTTGTGCAATACAGAACAGGATTTCCTCCTGACTGATGGGAACTTTACCCATACTTGCATTATTGGTAACTGGACTAATTGCAGGCACAGCTATATGTGGCTGTGCAGCTTGAACAGCCCTCGCTGGCGTTGCTGATATTGTCTGCATAACGAACTGTGTTAAACGTCTGTATAGTCTGACTAGACCTGAGTATAGAGCACATAGTAGTTAGTGTTGGTAATGTTGAATATGGTGTATAGCCGGCTAGGACTGGCCAGGCCACTCCCTCATTGCTGAGGGGATCCAGTCTTACATTGTTTAGTACACATGGTAGGGCGCCTTGGAAGTAATTTGTATGTTTCTGAAATGTTAAAGTTATTTCTAAATCTTCATAGCCTCTGTACAGACCTGGCACTACAGCTGCAGTGTTTGTGTGAAATGTTTGTTTGTTAGCGTTGACTCCAGGAAACGAGGCCCATGAAAAGAATACCTCTTTTCTGTGTGCTTCGCAGGCCTATACAACTACGGTAACATCTCCCCATGTAAGAGGGAGCCCTTGTTATTTTAACATCAGCGTTACAGCATGTCTGCAATTAAGTGGAATAACCACTGGTACTTGTGCCATATTTAATTTAGGGAATTCAGAGAAACCTCATAACATGACCGCTTTAATTCCCCAAGGAAATCGTGGAAAAATATCTACCCTTTCGTTGTTACTCAGGCATGCCCAAAATGAGACACAAGGAATTTACGAATTGGCTTTTCAAACATTTATTGAAGCAACTGTATTCTTGTGTAAAAACATGAGATGCAGTTATTGGCAGAAGGAAGATAAGCATTGTAACCAGCACTACAAGAATGGTGAACAAGATAAACAGTTCAACCATTATGACAATATTATGGGATTGTATGAATATTTGACTATGCATATACTTATACTCCTACCTAACCCTATCTACACTATTAAGAGCATAGTGGGAGTACTCTCTGTAGATCTCTTGGAACCACCCAAACCCCTATGCCTATGTGTGATATATCAGGAAGACAATCAGGTTTAGAGCAGGCTACCATTGTTAGCAGGATAGAGATTAGAGTCAGCAGGGCTGCATCTCAGTCACAGGCATGCATTCCAGGAGAATCCGTAGAAGTACTCCTCTGTCAAATGTGGCTCAGAGGTGGTTTATATAATATAAGCACTGTTCCAATCGCACTATATCAGAGGTGCAGCGTGATGTGATTGTTTGTCTTGTGAGTCAGAGCTGTCTCCAACTGGATAACCAAAAGCAAGGGCAACCTGCTAAGTGCTCCTTAGCCTTGGACAGTGTGTACGGACAACATGATAAAATACTTACTAAGAAATATGCTGCAAGCAGAATACTTTCTAAGTATGTTATTGTGTAAGTGCAAGGCATGTAAAAGTCACAGTCTAAAAAAGAAGTCAAGTTTAAACATGTGGTGCAAAATGTAGACATGGTGCACGGGCCCTGTTGAACCTTACAACAGTGGATAAGAGCTGAAGCTGCTGGCATGATTTCACATGGTTCGTCCAGCTTGGAGTTCCTCCTACCCATCTGATAAGGTCCAGTCTCTGGGTGTACTGGTAGATGAACGGAGATCAACTCCATTTCTTCATGTTTTAAAGTGATGCACCTGCTCAAAAATGTCCTTCCTTTCCCACCCAATGAACACCTTTGCACAGAAAGCACTATCACATATAGGCTGTTGCATTATTCTCAGAAGCAGCATTGGCCTAGCTGCAGCACACACATTTAAACTTTTGCAGTCATGAAAGTGATTTGACACACTGTCCTTCACCAGAAAAGAGCTGCACTGGCTACATGCTAGGTAAGGAATTATTTTTAAAGTTCTCTGCATCCTGCAAAGGCTCTTCTATGGGTTTGAACAATCTGGCCTCAAATAAAGAATCATTGGACACAGTGTGGCTAACTCTTTCCACTCATGTTGCTTGCCACTAAATTTCAGCAGTTGCCTTTGGTGGGTGTTCAGTTAGTTATCTGGGATCAAATATCTGGAATCAACTTTGACTCGTTATTTTGGGTGTCCGGGACCACCTTGCATTTAGAAATGTTTGAAAACTCCCTTATTCTGCTGATCTCATTCTCTATTTCCTTTTGGCTTCTCTGGCTAACCGTTCTCAGCACTAACATGCCCCACATTTTCAATAATATGAATTAATTAACATTTCTACCTTCACATTTTCCTTTCTCTCTTCACATGTCCTTCCCTTTTTCCCTGTCCACAATCCAGTCTACCAGTCTTTTGTTATACTGTTTTTCTGGTAAATACTGCATTTAAGAAAGTCAATTGATTTTGGAACACAAGGAAAGGTGAACATGAACTAAAAATATGCCATCAGCAGATGAAGCAGAAGGATGAGGGGTGAGGGACCTTCATATTCTGCACCGTTTAGGTTTCTTCAATTGCATTTTAGGGTAAACAAATGCACTTTGGCTATATGTCAGTCTTATATGTTAAATGCTGCTGACGTACATTGATTTGTGGCCTCAAGTGCATAACTGTTTGCAATATTGTGTGTGTGTGGTGTAACTCTAAGAGTGTAATGAAACTGTTTGGGAGGAATATATGACGTTTTCCCGCAAGTCATTACCCCGCATACCATCACCCCGCATTTTTTACAACGCAAGAGCAGTTACACGCGATACAATCACCCCGCAAACTTTCACCCCACATATGCCTTTACCACACATGCCATTACAATGCAAAGGCATGCGTGGTGAAGGCATAAACTGTGTAATAGTGGTTAAGGTAAATATATATATATATATATTTTTTATATATATATATATATATATTCAATATGTTATATATATATATATATATATATAATTTTTTTTTTTTTTTTTAAACCTAAAACCCATAAAAGTCCTTTTTTATCCCAATAACTAAACACCCCTAACATTGTTAAATTACCCATACCACCCCAATACCCATACCCACTAAAATCTTAAATTACCCTTGTCACCCCAAAACCACCCTGAACCCTAAAACCCACCCTGACCCCTAAAAATACCCCTACAAACCAAAACCTAAACCCACCCTGAACCCTAAAAATCCCCCAGCACCCCAAAACCCAAACACACCCTGAACCCTAATAATTCCCCTACACCCCAAGACCCTAACCCACCCTGAACCCTAAAAATACTCCAGCACCCCAAAACCCAAACATGCACTTAACCCTAAAATTATCCCTGACCCCTAAAAATATACCTGCACCCTAAAACCTAAACCCACCCTGAACCCTAAAAATACCCTGTGCACCCCTAAACCTAAACCCACCCTGAACCCTAAAAATACCCCAGCACCCCAAAACTTAACCCACCCTGAACCCTAAAAATACCCCTGGCACCCCAAAACCCAAACCCACCCTGAACCCTTAAAATACCCCAGCACCCCAAAACCCACACATGCCCTTAACCCTAAAATTACCCCAGCACCCCAAAACCTAAACCCACCCTGAACCCTAAAAATACCCCTTGCACCCCAAAACCCAAACCCACCCTGAACCCTAAAAATACCCCAGCACCCCAAAACCCAAACATGCCCTTAACCCTAAAATTACCCCTGACCCCTAAAAATACCCCTGCACCCCAAAACCTAAACCCACCCTGAACCCTAAAAATACCCCAGCACCCCAAAACCTAAACCCACCCTGAACCCTAAAAATACCCTGGGCACCCCAAAACCCAAACCCACCCTGAACCCTATAAATACCCCAGCACCCCAAAACCCAAACATTCCCTTAACCCTAAAATTACCCCTGAACCCCAAAATATATACCCCAAAACCTAAACCCACCCTGAACCCTAAAAATACCCCGGGCACCCCAAAACAAAAACCCACCCTGAACCCTATAAATACCCCAGCACCCCAAAACCCAAACATTCCCTTAACCCTAAAATTACCCCTGAACCCCAAAACATATACCCCTACACTCCAAAACCCAAACCCTATACTTACCTTATACTTACATATAAAAAACATATGCTTTTACCATTCATGCATTTACAACAAATTTCGTTGTAAAAGCATGCGTGGTAAAAGCATATAAAATGTAATGCCATGCGTTGTAATGACATTGCGGAGTAATGGTAGTTGCGTTGTGATGGTATGCGGGGTGATGGTAGTCGTGGTAAAAGATTCGTTGTAATGGGTGTTTACCGTTTGGGAGTGATGAGACACAGGCCCTTGCATCAGTGTTACTGTTGTTGAGTTGGTCTAAAGATGCTTTCAGAGCTGGGGATGCAACTGTATTTTTTAGCACTTTAGTTTTCTAAGGGTGTCTGTTATAACTTTCTGTACTCAAATGTATATGAAGTATTTTTTAGCTGAAGACTAGGAGGGAGTGGTTATGCAATGGTCCCCTGAACACCTTTCATGTATCTAACCTCTATTATACAAAGTGTGAGAGAGGCCCATACCTCCTGGAATATTGACTCATTCCAGTAATGTTGATCACTTACTTCAGTTTGGATAGTGAGAGAATGAACCTACCAATTAACAAAGGGGGATCCATTAGAATCCCACTTGAGTGAGAATGTTGGAAGGTGTAGGAAGCTGGCTCTGTATATAATATACCACTAGGTAGTTCTACCGTGCACAGAGTACAGAGATTCCCCCAGAAGTGTACAGGGCTCAATGCAAACCCAAAGTGCTCTATTTGTGATAGTGTAGGCAAGCAGCCTTAGGCCTAACACAGAGGAGTGTCAGACATTTGTTGTGCACACAATGACCAATAAATGACACACAACTCAAAAAGGAGATCTACACCAATTTTATAAAAAATAAGCTTTGCTCAAGATTTGTTTTAAGACCAAGATCCTTCCAAAAAGGTAAGTACGTTTTTAAATAGGAATTCTTTTCAATTTCAAAAGTGGACCCAGTGCAATTTTCAGTATTTGCAATGTTAACCTATGGAGGAAAACAATAATACTGTGTTACAGATAAGTGAACAACTTACAAATCCAGTCTTCGGGTTGCAGGCTCAGCAAAGTGCAAAGTTCAGGTAAGCATGAACACTGCACCACCAGCGGCATAGGGGCAGCCCGGGGCAGAGGTCAAAGTTGAAGATCAGGCCCAATGTTACACAATGGAGACTGGGGGTGCTTGAAGACACACTGCTTGCAGGTAAGTAAAGCAACTGCAGGGCTCAAGCTTCGGAGGTTTAGGCAATCTCAGCGAGGGGGCCACAAGGCAGCACGAAACGTACACCACCAGTGGCGCAGGGTGAAACAAGTTTTTGGGCGCCCAATGAACTTCAATGGAGAAACTCGGTTTGGAACACAGCTTGCAGGTGACATACTGGAAGCTGTACGAAGGAAACCAGCAACAGCAGAGGTACGTTGGGATGCTGTAGGTCATAGGGACACTGTCGGTCATGCTCCTCAAGGCCCAGGGGCTTCGGGTGCAGTGGTATCCTTTGGTGTTGAGTTTCTCTTACGGGAGCCGTTCGCGGTTGGGGGGAGCCTTTGGATTCAAACTACAGGCTTCGTCGTGGAGTTCAGGAGGGGTCAGCCAACGCTGGCCTTGGACTCAGGATTGCTAGGGAACCTTTTCGGGATCAGTGGTCCACCTGGACACAGGCCAGAGGCGTCGGGTGCTGAGTGGTCAGGGATCGCGGATCCGTAGGGCACCATGGTCCTTTGGGTTGGTTTCTTGTGGGCAGAGCCGCTGTCCTTGGGACTTCTGGTCTTCTTCAAAGGCAGGCAGTCCTCCCAGGGGTTGTGAAGGTCGATGGGTGCAGGACAGGCATTGTTCTTTTTGCAAGGTCTTTGAAGCTGCAGACAAGCCGGTAGGGCTGGAGCCAAGTCAAGGAGCATCGAAAGTCTTCTGTGCACGGCGTCTTCTCTGTCCTTCTTCTTCTTAGGTTGGCAGGAACTAGGTTCAGGGTTTGGGGAAGCCATCTAAATACCAGATTTAGAGGCATTTTAAGGGAAGTTGATAGGTAGAGCCAATTGGCACCTTAACTGGGGTGTCTTTACCCTCAATTATGCCACCCTCCTGTGGGAGGGGGCAGAGTCCTAGCCCTGGTTGGAGGAGTCCTTCCATCTTCAAGATGGTGGGGATTGAAATATGTGCTTCACTTCGCCTCCTTCACTTTAGGGGTGGAGTTAGCAGAGGTGGACATACCTCCTGTTCTTCCTAGTTTTTCCCGCCGTTTTTTCTGCCCAAAGTGGAAGCGTAAACCGGGGGCTGCAATCTGTTGCTAGCAGCAGAGGCTGGGGGTCGCATTACAAAGGGGGCAGGCCTTTGATGCTTCCATCTCGAGCACTGTGCCCATTCTGGGGAGGAGGTGTAAGACCTCTGCCCAGGATGTTCTTTGTTTCTGGTCCCAGAGAGCAAGGGCTCTCGACCCAGGGGTCCAGAAACATGTCTGGTGGTGGCATGCTGCCTAAAGCCATTCTGTGACCACACCAGGACTGGTAGGTTTTCAGGGGGCACCTCTGAGGTGCCCTCTGTGTACATGTTTAAAAAAAAAACACTGGCTTCAGTGTGGGTTTATTGAGAGGAGTAGTTTGGTACCAAACACTCCTGGGTTCAAAGAAGCCATCATGGTGCTGGGGAACTCAAGTTGTCGAGTTGCCAGCCCATGTACTCTCTATGACCTCCCTGGCACTTACAATATCTAAGAATAGACTTAAGTTTTGTAGCGGCATATCTGCTCATGCAGATATGCCCACACCTGCAATATAGGGCCCCCTGCCTTAGGCCTGCTAGAGGGGTAACTTACCTTTGCTTCAGGCAGTGCTAGTTGGCATGGCACACAGGCAGTGTGCCATGTCGACTTTGTCATTTTGTCTGCAACAGGCCATGCATGCTGCAATGGCAGTCTGCATGACCAAGGTGAGGGGTCCCTAGGGGACCCTCTTCAGTCCCAATGCCCTAGGTACCAAGATACCATTTACTTGGAACTTCCAGGGTCAGTTGTGTAACAGTTTTAGGGAAGAAGCACTGGCACAGAGGACCTGGTTGGCAGGGACCCTGTGCACTACAATCAAAACCACATCATTTTCCAGGCAAAATGTGGGGGGCTAACCACGTCAAAGGAGCCACTTTCTCACAGAATGTCCAATCCTGTTGATGCTAATGGGATGCCAGCAGGTATGACTGAAATGACTGACAAAATGATTGGTGAAGATTGGTTGTGTTTGGTACTGTGGGGAAAGGATACTAGTTTAAGTAACAGATTATATAACAGATGCTGGACAGCAACTAGTCAAGCTATTTCTCATTCAGCCTTAGGGATATGAAACAAAGTAGATTCCTGAATGAAATACAGTTGCACCTATGATTTCTAACAGAAGTTTTTTGAAGTACTTCACACTCAGTTGTGTCACAGCAAAATGCCAACCATTTTCTATTGAGTCTAATTGTTTGGTAGCTGTTAATCTGAAAAGGGATCGTACTTTCCCAACAAGGTAGGGAAAGGTTGTGATCAGCAATCTGAGTTCTTAACAAACAGAGTAGCTCTTGAGACTCAATGGGTTTTATTACCAGGGCTTTATTCTGAAAAGGTATTTTAGACTACCATTTGTGCCAACTTGATAGCCCACTCAAGTTACTTTGACAAATTACAAGCACCTCCATTTCACATGACATCCAGGGTTTGAGCATGTGCATTCCCATATAGCTATCATGCCCATGACCATTTCATGTGAAAGAGTGTCTGCACAACATCATGTAAACATAATCGCACATGGTTTTTACTAAACTCAACAACAACTGCACTTTATTCAGCTTTTGTAAAAAGACATAAAAGTCAAGTTTACAAATATCTAAGAAACACCATAACGATGGAACCTCTGTCATAAAACACTCTACTTCAATAAAATACACATATTTTAAAAATCGAAGTAAATACAGAATAAAAAGGCATATCGGAATAACCTCAAGTCCATACCTGATCCACCCTTGAAAATGAATCACAGCTAGATCTAAGCCTAACTGCGGACTTTAAAAAAACTAAGAACATACAATACAGTACTCCCTGAAAACATTATTAAAAACATTAAAGCAGGGCGCATTTGTTTAAAATTTGCCTTTTTTTAGAATAGGGATAATATAGGTCTTCCTCTGCACTTCATATTAGCTACAAAACATTAAAAAGTGGAGCATAATCCTGTGGAGACTTTCTGTCGCAGCCACAGTGCAACAAAATCTCACCTTTGTTTCTCCCACATGGGTGGGCTAGGAGAAGATGGAATAAATCAAAGTGGAACCTGTTCAATAGAAAGTGGTCGTAAGAGCTAGAAAGTCCTAAAAGATATGGGGGCATATTAGCAAGACCGGCGATAAAATTATCGCCGTTTTAGCGGCAAGAAACTGCCGCTAAAACGGCGATAATGGGCTTGCTAATATGCGTTATAGAATTCCAATAGAAGCCCAGGTTAGATGTCCTGCACATCTAACCTGGGCTTCTATTGAATTCCATTACGCATATTAGCAAGCCCATTATCGCCGTTTTAGCGGCAGTTTCTTGCCGCTAAAACGGCGATAATTTTATCGCCGGTCTTGCTAATATGCCCCATGGCTCCGTAAATTGAACAGTTTTTAATATGATAAATCTACGTACACTGGGCTTCCTTAGCTCACGCTCCTCCTTATCTGCCACGCGCTGTCTTAAAAAAAACCTCCTTGACCCAGGCCAGGTCCTTACTGCTGATTGATTCCAGATTGCTAAAGAGATCAGCTCAATGCCATTGCCTGGGTGCTCAGGCCTATTTAGTATACAATGCTCTCAGGCCCCTTCAATTTCTTAAAGATGGTGAAGCCAAAGATTATATGCATATCAAAAATGAAATTTGCTCTTATCAAAACATGATATAAAGGCATTTTCATTTCCCTGGGCCTGTTTTACTTTTGTGTGCTTGCCACTGAATATTTACTATACCCTCTATTATTAGACCTGATGTCTGTTTTGTGATGGCATGGTTGTCAGATGTACACTGTGTCTGTTTAAAGGTTGTTTCACTATTTGGCACAGCTGTCTTACTTTTTATTATTTATAGATTTTCCTACTTACTCGCTCTACCCATTGTTACTGGCAACCTTTTGATCCATTGTGCTGAAAGTGAACTTTCCCTCATACTGTTTAAACTTTTCAGCAGCTGTCTTAGTCTTTCACTTGACCAATTGAAAGATTAACCACAGGAGAATCACTGGATTACTGTAGGCCTACTTATAGAATGGCAGATATTACTTCTACTGTCTGCACCTACAGCAGATAAATAGAGGTGGGTGGAACTCATGGAGTTTGACTCTGCGGAATTCCACGAACGGGCAGAAATCGGCACGTTGCGCTGATTTTTAGCACCGGGACCTAGTTCTGCACTGCAAAATCAGCGCAAACAGTACCACATGGTGAGCCAGAGGGCGCTGCCTCTTTGCTGCCACTCGAGTAGATTTTCTACTTGAGTGGCAGCTTTCTCTTCATGAACGGTCTTGACCGTCTGAGTTGAGAAACTCTCTCCGGCTGCCCTCCTAGCGCTAAATAATCACTAGGGGACTCCAATTCTTGCTCTCACTTGCCAACTTTCCATTGGTGAGCTGTGTGAGAAAAAACTCCCCCATGCAGCGGTTGGCAGAGTTTGGCCGGAACTAATGCAGAGTGGCCAACACTCTGCCAACTCTGCCTGCAGAGCGGAATTTATCGCCCACCCTTACAGATAACTAGATGTAAGCTGTCCCTAAAGTAGGTTTCTACATTTGATCCTTGAACATGAATGGACTCGGATTATATGAAACAGAAGAAGATACTCTTGAATGTGGCTTGCATCTGACTAGCAAGAAGCCAAAAATTGCCCTCTTACAAGACACACACCAATGTAATGTCAAAGCTGTAAAATTGAAGAGAGACTGGGGGAAGGTTGGCTCCAAATCAGAGAACCTGGATGATACTTCCCAATCCTAGTGATTTGATTACAAGAAAGATAGAGTAGCCACATTCTTTAACAAGAAGTTAGCTGTCCATTCATTAAAGTTATGGTCAGATGCTTCTGGTTGCTACATATTTGTGAAAGCGGTCATACATCGCACAGCTCTTACTATTGACTCCGTCTGTGCAACTAATGGATAAAACCATCTTCTTTGCCAAGCTAAATATATTAGTCATGGGATTTGGAAACGCTAAAGTAATAATAAGGAAGTGGTCCATCGCACTAAAATCAGCATTGGATCACTGAGGTACAGTGGGTGTCGGTCACACAAAGGGTCGAGGGCTCCTCCAAGACCCATTATGAGATCACACCCTACTCTACTCAAGGCGCCTATTTCACCTCAAAAAGTGAGACTATACATTCCTGTCATGTGTACAGATTATTGAAATCTTAACTTGACTGTTTCGTGAGAGGTGTGGAGTACTATTAAAAGTGATGTGCTGCACAATCTCAGAGAGTGGATGGATCATTAGACTGTAAATTAATTGTGTTAACATTAGACCTTATAATGGCAGAATCCTATATGGGCCTCGTCAGTGAGGTGCAGCTTGAATCCAAAGGTACTGTGAGTACGGGACCCCAGTCTATCCATACTCGTCTCACTCAGGGCAACTCAGTTCAACACAGAATATTTGTTGTTGTGTTCTTTATTCCATGTTCTCAGAGTTGAAATACGTTTTCCTGGTGAATTATGTAACGGAGAAGCAGTGAGAGAAGCCAGGCAAAATACAAACAGAAAACTTCACAACATTCACAACATTTTCAAACCCTATTAGGGCCATAAGGTATATCGGAATTTTAAGCGATTAGAAGCATGTCAAAGCCGTAAAAAGATCCTTTTCGAAGACATCGTATAAGGAAGATTGCTTTTTGCTTTAAATCATCAACAATAAAGCGGTTCTGTAGTATTTAAAAAAACTTTAGTTGATTGACAAGCGTAATTTAAACATGTTCCTAATTTAGAGCTTTGAAAAAACTAGTCTTAGTTCATGATTATAGGTTAACTTGAAGGATAAACACATTTTTGAAAAAAACACGATTGAAAACCTCCAAGCACAGTACACAGCCTGATTTTATTTTGTTCTTTTGTGCTAATTATTACATAATCATAACTCTGCAGCACATGTTTCAAATGACTCATCCCAACTGTACGGCTCAGATGACATTTGCAAGATGCTCTCAAAGTAATCTTTTCTTCATAAAAACGCAGTAAGTGTTCTTGAATTAAACTTAAAGATGAAAATAACAGAGTTTGAAGAGAAGGAGAGTGGAAGCAGACACACACAATATCATGTTTGAATAGGTCAAATTGAGCTTCCAATATGGTCACCGACTGAATAAATATGTAGCATCTGCTAGGATTTCACTTATAAGCACTTTTTGAAATAGCTGAAAATTTTAAGAATTATAATTTCAGAGGACAATTAATTTTCACGTTATGCTAAACGCTTGTGTCTCATAAACAACTTTTTGAAAAACAAAGCTACGGTTTCTGAAAAATCTCCTTTGCATTTCGAATATTGCCGAGAAAGTAGGCGGTGTGGCCTTACATTTCTATTTTGCTATTATTGTGCTAATTTGCCATTTTCTTTGCTATGTCTATGTCTCATGCACATTTGGACATGCACATTTTAGCACTTTTAGATAGTCCTCTTGAAACATAGATGATGGTGCGGCGCTCCTTGCAAATATGTGACATGACCATGGCACATGCATGCTCGCTGAACATGTCAATCGCAGCAAATCTGTATTGCAACAATAAACTCATTCTCTGCCATTTACGAAAATGGAATATGTTTGCATAACAAGTCAATGTAAAATCGGCAATTCAGAACACACTTCAAAAGTAATCTTTTTTCAATTTTCCCTCATTTATAATGTCAATTAAAATTCAAATAAACAACATAGGGGCATATTACCAAGGATTTGCGATAATTATCACAAAGCGTGCTTAGTGCTGTTTTTTTTATCGCCGGCTATCGCTGGATTTCATCGCGGAGATAACGCGTTATTATCAACGCTTATCTCCAAGGCGATAAAAATCCAGCGATAGCTAGCAAACCAGCAATAGCGAGAGAAATCCAGCGATAAATTCAATGCACTAATGAAAAGCTTGCTAATAGGCAGGTGAAGACTTAACCTTACAATCCACCTCCCATTGACAAGATGGTTAAGTCAATTTTTATCAGGTGTTAAATTCCAGCGATAATCGCGGTTAGCGCGACTTTTTTATCGCTTTGCGGGCATTGATAATAGGGGAAGTTGTGTTTGCGACTGTTTGCAGTTGCTTTTAATTGGGAACGCCTACTTTGCATGTCATTAGCGATAATTATCGCTGACATGCAAAGCGGCAAGAAAACGGCCGCTATCGCCATTAAGCTGTCGCTAACAGCTTGCTAATAGCGCGATAAAAATATCGCCGCTTTATCGGCAAAAAGTGCCGCTAAAGTGGCGATACTGCCTTTGATAATATGCCCCATAGTTTTACAATTTCTTGGTGACATAAAAACTTGCAAAGCAAGACACATATAGCATAAAATACAAATATGAACAGTACCCACGTTTAAATTAGTCGGCTTTCACTACATTCCTTTAGGCTAAATATCGTAGTAAAATCCCTCTTTTGTTATGCCCCCTTCTCAAGCAATACATTCCATTCTCAAGTTTGTTTAACTGACCCATATCTTTGAAGGCTATTCTTTCTTCAATCCTTCAGCTCAATTCTTCAGCCGCTTGTTTACAATACTCTTCTTAACAATCATTAATATAACCTGTCTTTCTTACATACACATTAAGGACACAATGCACAAGCCGTTACACCGGAAATTGTGTCAACTGTGCACGTATTATTGAGAAGCTGATATTGACGTGCGCGGGAAACACATGCGACTGTAGAAAATCCTCCACATGTGATTTATTCTTAGTAGATGGTCAGGAAAGTAGTCATGGCAAATGTGGTTGACAACTACAAAGGCGTAGCTCTGTGGCATTTGACAAAGATGGCACACTACTGGCTATACTATGGTTGCAACTAAATAAATTAAGCGTACATGGTGATGCACGAGTGGATGCCTGCAGGAAACAAGCTTTTTTTAAGAGCATGGGAGGAACAAATTTCCATGTGAAAAAACAAAAATAAAATCGATATTTCGAGTCTACAGAAATTGTAAACAGACAGGTCGTCTGCACTCGATACAGTTTGACAGTCAGGGGTCCGGAAATCTTCAGGTTCAACTAGAAAGGAGGGTAGCTGGTCATGGAGGGTATCATGTAAGTGCCCTAAAATAAAATAATCCATATGTGAGTAGACCCCAGTTTGTGTACGAGCGTTGAGTGATAAATTGGCCTTCTGGGAAGACGTCCCCAATTGTGTTAAGAGTGAGTTTTTGTAGAGTACGTTGGACTAGTAGCTCCTGTGTGAGAGGCAACCACATGTTATGAGCCAGCGGTATGACCGGAGAACACAGCAACTCACGACCCAGGTATCTACATTGGATTAGCCCATGCCCAGCTGGTAGTGGATAGAGTCTGTATGTCAGTGGGGTCCATTGGGAGGCCCAGTGGCGATTACCTTTTTAAGCCTTAATGATAAAGTCTTAGGCAAGGGCATGTTGTCTTCTTATTATAGAACTCGTACAGATAATTTTAGACAATAATTGCAAATACATTGTAACACCAACAGGGCTTCAAGTGGGATAGAAAAATGTAGGGGGCCTCTAAAAACAGCATGGACAAAGAGCCATGACCAGGAGTCCTTTACAAGGAGCTTTGCCTAGGTAAGTATGGCTGTGTCCTAAACCAATTGAATCATTTTTGAGTCTCAGCCAAAGTCCTGTTGCAGGGTGTGGTAGGAGAAATCATTAAAAAAAAAAATTACATTGATTTACATTATTGCATCTCTGTATGGGACCCAGCGTAGTAGCATAACTAGTGTGTCATGGGCCCCAGAGAAGGAAGGAGATATGCTCTCTGGCTGCTGTTTGATTTATAAAATGCAGCAATATTCAGGGTTCACGGGGCCCCTCAGGCTCCTGGTGCTACTGCACCTACTGCACCAATGGAAGCTGTACCACTGCCAAGGTTTGCTTATCTGACAGAGTTCCTTATTCCAGAAATTCATTATTTTCCTTCCCATCCCATGCTGGGCCCATAACAGGCAAAAGACCACCTGCCTTCTGCAGCTGCAAACAAATAATGAAAAAATACATACCATCGGCCAGATTGCCAGCAGGCTCCATAGCTCACCATTTACCATTGCAGTGTGCATGGAGAATGAGATGTGCACTCAAAGCGGTGCTGATGTCTGGGGTAGTAAGCGCTATGTAAAATGTAAAATACACCAGCAAAAGAAGACGGAGTCCTGCTGTCCTGTGTGGAATGCGAAGGCTAATGAGGTTTTTCTCTTAGAGCACAGTCTTGGCTGAAGAAGATCCTCGTTTCAAACAAAAACAGAAAAGTAAGCATCCTGGGCCTTCTATCTTGTGTTTTATTTCTCTTCAGGGCAGGTTCTGGGAGTTGCAACAGTGAGCCATAAAACTGCAACCAGTCACTCAGGGGAAAGGTTTTGTTTGTTTGTCTCAGCTGCTGTAGTCTGTGTATTTCCCTGTTTTTCTCGGCTGGGTAAATTAAGGAGTTAAATATAGGGTCTAAAAGAGACCCTTCTCACTTGCCCTTTTTTGGTCAAGCCTGCAGGCAGCACACATGCACTGTTGCTTGGGGACCTATTGTATCTAAAAAAAAAAAAACACTCCAAAATGAGGCTTTTTTGCCTGCCCGTTAATTACCACTCACTAGGATCACTCTCTTTATCACTCTTCTTTGCTGCCTTCCAATTTGGAAGCATGTGCGAGGTGTCTCTTACTGTGTCACTTCCTTTTCTTTCTGTGCGCATGGATCAATTACAGGTTGAGTAGACTTAATTAGTGTCCGTCCGCTGCTAACAATGCAATTGAGGTACTATTTATTCTGGGGTCTTTTCAGCATTTTTATATAGTGCGAACTCGACCTGAGTCAAAGGTATTGGAGCGCTTTATATGAGCACCAGTTACATTACACAAGTTGACATTCATTTCACACGGAGATTGATTTGCCCAGAATCAGTGCTGCGGAGTGAGTGTTGCCAGGAGAGGAAAAACAGAGCATAAAGGTGGTTGGCATATGTGTGACTCTGTGTTATCTTCACATGAGGTATTCCTTATAAAAGCAAGTTTATTTTCGTTCACATCTGAGAGCCATCTATCACTGTCTTGGCGTGATCCTTGAGTTTTGAGAAACAGATGCTTTGTTCCTTTCATTTTAAGGGATACAGCATAAAGTACACTTCTTTCTTAATAACTTCCCAAAACACTCGAAAGTCCATGCCGTGCAGGAACCTATGTGAATGAACACATGGGTGCACATGTTATGCCCCCCTTTGTGCATCCACATGCGGTTGAGCCACAGGGGGGCCCTGTAGGACCCCCTTTGTTTACTCTCCTCCAAGTTTTGCATGGAGGAAGAACCTCCATGTAAACCCTGGAGTAGCGGAAACTCGTAATATGCTTGGCAGGACCACGGCAGTCCCACCAAGCATATTGTGGCCTCTGACCACCCTCCAGTGCCAGGGAATGGTGGTTCCCTGGCAGAGCTGGAGATCCGACTGACCAACTCCTAATGGGGCAGTCGGACCGCTGGTGCGGTGGTGACCGGCAATGGGTAGGTGGTATTTTTCCAGATGTATCATGCATATGTGTGCATTTGACACATATGCAGTCGAAATGCTCATGCAGGCATCAATATATATGGAAAAACTGTCCTCACTGGCACTAGACCACCACAACCACACCGTGGACACAGTGGTCAACTCGTAATTTGGTGGTTGGAAGGCCGCTTGCACTACAATCTTCTAGAGACTGTGGCGTTTGGGTGGTTGAACCGCCAAACTCGTAATCAGGCCCTTATATTTATATATATATATATATATATATATATATATATATATATATATATATCGAACAATAGATATAAATCCTAAATTAGCGTTTACCATAGAAGGACATAGCTAATAAAAAAATTCAAACTAAAACTAAGCTAACCAATAAAATCAGACTATAAACACACTTAACCAATAAAATCAGACAAACAATTAAATCAACTAGATAAAAGGAACACAAATTTCATCAGCTAAATACTTTAAAAAGGACAATTGCTGAAAGATGAGGAAACTTTGCCGGATTGTCTGACCAGACCCTTTAAGAAGAAATATATATATATATATATATATATATATATATATATATCTCGACAACTACCTTGCCTAGAAAGTAAAACATGTATTTAAGCTAAAACTTAAATTAAAATGTAAAATAGCAAATAATTAACCAAACACTCTTTTAATCTTTACATATTTCCTAAATGAAAACACTTCAAATTCGAAACGTGCTAACCAGCCGAAAAACAACACTTATCATAAACCAGCAAAAAGATATAACAAAGTAAGCATGCATAAATTATTATTAAATATAAACTCACTCCAAAAGCAATTACGAATACCTCTACAAAATGTCAAAAAATAAATATTACAAATAAAACTGATGCTCTTTTTTTTCTTCCAACAGAAAAGAAAGCACCTGCTCCACACCAAAAATCCACCAACGTAAAAGCTGAAAAAAAGTGTGAAACACTTAAGGATAACATACATGTAAATACAAATAATAAAAGTAGTTGCTTAATTCTATATCTCAATAACAAACTTAGAAACCTTTAACAATTGTATTTATTTATACTATTACACTACTTACAGATGACTGAGAGAGCTAAAATAAAACATCCGAGAAAGGAAGCGATTACTAAGCCACATAGGTTACACCTCCAACCAAGAAAGTACATCGATGGAAAATGTGGATTGGAAATGTACCAAATATTATTCTAATGCATACTATGGTAGGGCCACTTCAAAAGATGATGTTGTAATTAATGTAAGGGAACACAACCACCCTCCAAATGTGACAGAAATAGAAGTAAGGGAGGAACTGCAGGATATAAGAGAGGCAAACACTAACTCCAAGGAACCCACAACCGAAATCCTAAAAGATATACTCCCTACTGTCCCCGAAAATATAACAAGCCAATCACCATCTATAATAGGGGTGGATAATAAATTCCGCTCCGTCGGTGGAGTTTGCATAGTTTTGCCCACTCTGTGTTATGCTTGTAACGTGGAGTTCTGGCAAAACTCTGCCTACTGCTGCGTGACAGAGTTTTTTCTCGTGCCCAGCTCACCAACATTAAGTTGAAGAACGTGAGTGAGAGATGGCATTCCCTAGCATGATTTTCTAGTACTAGGATGGCACACAGCAAGATTTTCTCAACGCGGGCGGTCGCCACCGTGAGAAAGCTGCTGCTCGCAGTGAGAAAGTTGCCACAGAGTAGAAAATCTTCTTGAGCTGCAGCAAAGAAGCAGCCCCCTCTGCTGCACCGTGCAGTGCCATTCTCGCTGATTTTGCAGCATGGAACAAGCTCCTGGCGCTAAAAAACAGTGTGATGTGCCCATTCTGCCCGCTTGTGGAACTTCGCTGAATCTCGCAGAGTTGTTATGTAACTCTGCGAAAGTCCGGGTGTAAAACTCTGCAAGCTCAGGCCACCCTTAATCTATACCCACTTTAAAACGTTTAATTGTAAGAACTAATAAATCTACCAGGGATACTCCTCCTGTCCCTAGAAGATCCCCAGATATAGAAATATCTCAACATTCAAAAATGACACATGGAGCAGATTACGATGGCATCTGGAAACTCTTCCAACCGAATCGGTTTTGGAATCTTTTCTGACTGAATCGGGTGTGAGTCCTACCGAACAATTATGATGCTTCCGGACATCGTTCGGTCAGACTCGCATTGACTTCAATGGGAGCCTGTGTTCTGAACGACAACACAGGCTCCTATTGACAAAAAGGGTGGTTGGGGGAAACCTTGCTCCCAGTGGCATGCACCCCATGGTGCCTGCCACACTGTGCATGCATGGGAAGGGAGTACCACGGGTACCCCCATGGGCCCGATTCGGAGGGCCCCAGGTGAAGGGGGGCCTGCTACGGGCCCTCAAAGTCAGATTCCGACAGCCGATCCTTGTCGGCAAAACCAAATCGGAAAGGCTGTCCGAATCTGACATCCTATTACCTCGGCTAGAAATGCGGTCCATAGACCGCTACGATTCGGCTCCAAACAACTCAGGGGTCGATTCCGATCTCGGCCGGAAGCGCACCTAACACCATTCGTCTGGAAAAAATACAAGCCGAACGCGTGTTTCCCGACCAATTCGAACAGTCGTCCGAACGAGCAAGTACGATGCGCATAACTGCTCAGATTCCGAGCGAGCCGTACGTACCCATTCCAGCTCCTGTTCCCCGCCCGAGCCGGATCCGTAAACGCCGATTCGAGTCACACAGAAGTAAATATACAGCACCTTCCGGCCGGACTAGTACGATGCGCATTCCGTACGCGCCGAACCCGTCGCTACGTCCGGCACGTCAGAGCATCCGGGAGAGCTGCACATAAGCTCCGATTCGCGCCACAAGACGATCCACGGCTACGAGACGAACAAGCCAGCGACGAGTACGAGTCGAAGCCACGAGAAACCCGAACGAGACGACCCAACCATGAATCACATCGCGCAGGTCCTACCAATACTCTACATCTATTACCGGAACCGGTACGGACGCGTACGGCGCAGACGGTAAGTCAGACACCCACTACACAAACAAACGACACGTACCCGACATATGTCACACACACATAGGGATGCAGAAATGACGTACACTAGCAACAGCCGAACCATAGGGGCGGGATGGCTATCACCAATGCCATACACACCCATAGGGGCCTGATGGCTACCACTACCACCACCCCTACTCATGTGGGCCTGGATGCCTGTCACTACTACCATCCCCACTCATAGGGGGATGGATGCCTACCACTACAACCACCCCTACTCATGGGGGCCTGGATGCCTCCCACTACCCCTACTCATGGGGGCCTGGATGCCTGTCACTACTACCACCCCTACTCATGGGGGCCTGGATGCCTACCTCTACCACCACCCCTACTCATGTGGGCCTGGATGCCTACCACTACCACCACCCCTACTCATGTGGGCCTGGATGCCTGTCACTACTACCATCCCCACCCATAGGGGGATGGATGCCTACCACTACCACCACCCCTACTCATGGGGGCCTGGATGCCTACCACTACCACCACCCCTACTCATGTGGGCCTGGATGCCTGTCACTACTACCATCCCCACTCATAGGGGGATGGATGCCTACCACTACCACCACCCCTACTCATGTGGGCCTGGATGCCTACCACTACCACCACCCCTACTCATGTGGGCCTGGATGCCTGTCACTACTACCATCCCCACTCATAGGGGGATGGATGCCTACCACTACCCCTACTCATGGGGGGCTGGATGCCTACCACTACCACCACCCCTACTCATGTGGGCCTGGATGCCTGTCACTACTACCGTCCCAACTCATAGGGGGATGGATGCCTACCACTACCACCACCCCTACTCATGTGGGCCTGGATGCCTACCACTACCACCACCCCTACTCATGTGGGCCTGGATGCCTGTCACTACTACCATCCCCACTCATAGGGGGATGGATGCCTACCACTACCACCACCCCTACTCATGTGGGCCTGGATGCCTACCACTACTACCATCCCCACTCATAGGGGGATGGATGCCTACCACTACCACTACCCCTACTCATGGGGGGCTGGATGCCTACCACTACCACCACCCCTACTCATGTGAGCCTGGATGCCTGTCACTACTACCATCCCCACTCATAGGGGGATGGATGCCTACCACTACCACCACCCCTACTCATGTGGGCCTGGATGCCTACCACTACTACCATCCCCATTCATAGGGGGATGGATGCCTACCACTACCACCACCCCAACTCATGTCGGCCTGGATGCCTACCACTACCACCACCCCTACGCATGTGGGCCTGGATGCCTGTCACTACTACCATCCCCACTCATAGGGGGATGGATGCCTACCACTACCACTACCCCTACTCATGGGGGGCTGGATGCCTACCACTACCACCACCCCTACTCATGTGGGCCTGGATGCCTGTCACTACTACCATCCCCACTCATAGGGGGATGGATGCCTACCACTACCCCTACTCATGGGGGGCTGGATGCCTACCACTTCCACCACCCCTACTCATGTGGGCCTGGATGCCTGTCACTACTACCATCCCCACTCATAGGGGGATGGATGCCTACCACTACCACCACCACCACCCCTACTCATGTGGGCCTGGATGCCTACCACTACCACCACCTTTACTCATGTGGGCCTGGATGCCTGTCACTACTACCATCCCCACTCATAGGGGGATGGATGCCTGTCACTACAACCATCCCCACTCATAGGGGAATGGATGCCAACCACTACCACCACCCCTACTCATGTGGGCCTGGATGCCTGTCACTACTACCATCCCCACTCATAGGAGGATGGATGCCTACCACTACCACCACCCCTACTCATGTGGGCCTGGATGCCTACCACTACTACCATCCCCACTCATAGGGGGATGGATGCCTACCACTACCACCACCCCTACTCATGTGGGCCTGGATGCCTACCACTACCACCACCCCTACTCATGTGGGCTTGGATGCCTGTCACTACTACCATCCCCACTCATAGGGGGATGGATGCCTACCACTACCACTACCCCTACTCATGGGGGGCTGGATGCCTACCACTACCACCACCCCTACTCATGTGGGCCTGGATGCCTGTCACTACTACCATCCCCAGTCATAGGGGGATGGATGCCTACCACTACCACTACCCCTACTCATGGGGGGCTGGATGCCTACCACTACCACCACCCCTACTCACGTGGGCCTGGATGCCGGTCACTACTACCATCCCCACTCATAGGGGGATGGATGCCTACCACTACCACCACCCCTACTCATGTGGGCCTGGATGCCTACCACTACTACCCTCCCCACTCATAGGGGGATGGATGCCTACCACTGCCACCACCCCTACTCATGTGGGCCTGGATGCCTACCACTACCACCACCCCTACTCATGTGGGCCTGGATGCCTGTCACTACTACCATCCCCACTCATAGGGGGATGGATGCCTACCACTACCCCTACTCATGGGGGGCTGGATGCCTACCACTACCACCACCCCTACTCATGTGGGCCTGGATGCCTACCACTACTACCATCCCCACTGATAGGGGGATGGATGCCTACCACTACCACTACCCCTACTCATGGGGGGCTGGATGCCTACCACTACCACCACCCCTACTCATGTGGGCCTGGATGCCTGTCACTACTACCATCCCCACTCATAGGGGGATGGATGCCTACCACTACCACCACCCCTACTCATGTGGGCCTGGATGCCTACCACTACCACCACCCCATCTCATGTGGGCCTGGATGCCTGTCACTACTACCATCCCCACTCATAGGGGGATGGATGCCTGTCACTACTACCATCCCCACTCATAGGGGGATGGATGCCTACCACTACCACCACTCCTACTCATGTGGGCCTGGATGCCTGTCACTACTACCATCCCCACTCATAGGGGGATGGATGCCTACCACTACCACCACCCCTACTCATGTGGGCCTGGATGCCTACCACTACTACCATCCCCACTCATAGGGGGATGGATGCCTACCACTACCACCCCCTCTACTCATGTGGGCCTGGATGCCTGTCACTACTACCATCCCCACTCATAGGGGGATGGATGCCTACCACTACCCCTACCCCTACTCATGTGGGCCTGGATGCCTGTCACTACCACCACCCCTACTCATGTGGGCCTGGATGCCTGTCACTGCCACCACCCCTACTCATGTGGGCCTGGATGCCTACCACTACTACCATCCCCACTCATAGGACGGGTAATGCATGACACAACCAGCATACTCCAACATAAGGAATGTCAGCAAAAGACATCCCCCCAACTTCATGACAAGAGTGTGTAGTCTGTGTCAAATGCCTACAACACTGAACATGACATTGAACATACAATGTGACCCCCTATCACATGTGTCACACATAAATGTATGTGGCCTCCACAATGCAAGCAGACCATGACCACTGTGGGAATGGGGTCTATACCCCCATCATCACAGTGACCAAAAGGTAAGTGTGGGGTCCATAGCTGAAGCACAGTTTTGACCATTGTGGCAATGGGGTCTAAACCCCCATCATCACAGTGACCAAAAGGTAAGTGTGGGGTCCATAGCTGAAGCACATTTTGAACATTGTGGCAATGGGGTCTAAAGCCCCATCATCACAGTGACCAAAAGGTAAGTGTTGTCATGGAAAAAGCTGCAACTGCCAAACAGCATGGATGATTCCTGGTCACACAACAACAAACACATCAGTGGCAAAGTAGTGGTTGTGTCCCATAGCAACATAGATTGGGTGAGGCAAACAGTGCAGTGCAAATAAAACATACCTTTGGCCATGTGCAGACAAACATCACCCATGGGGGCTGACATTGTCTCCATTTATCAATTACACAATGACAGAAGTGACCATTATAATGCAGACCCACATATCTGCACTAATGGACACACAAATGTAGATATCCTGTGGAGACTGTAGATGTGAGGTGAACAAATACCATACCATGGCAGCAATGGGACATACAAACCATGATTATTGTGCTGACTGATGACCTAGGAGTCCCAGGGACAGCAGGGGAAATCCTCCAAACAACATACAGCCAATGGCACACTAAAGATATGCCAATGCAGTGGTGAAGATGCACAAACACAAACAGGCAGCCTCACACTGCTTATCAAACACAACAGGTGATGGGGGGGTGTGCCAGTGTCCCCAGGCAATCACACAACACATGAGGAGGCCTGAATTCCAATTACACAGATGTGTATACAGTGCCATACAAAAGTAACTCATGGATCGGATTCCCCTATGTGGGCAATCAGGCATTGTTAGATGAGAGGGAGCCCAAATTACACATGTTGTAGGAACAGCAACTAACACAGCAAGAGACAGACCCACCACAGCACTACCTCCAGGGACCCCACATTGTGGTGACACTAGCCTGCATGATAATCCCACTGTGATGACAAAGGTAGATGTCGTTCACACCGTGAACCACAGCCATGTGTCCTGAGCAACAAACTACCATCACACCTACACAAGCACAAATCAATCAGCACGGCCTGTCAGCCAAGGCCAATATGGAGGTAGGGGTCTAGCCATGCAACAACTCACATTTGCACACACTCAACACCACACACCTAAGGTGCAGAAACCCATCACACATGGCCAGTCAACAAGACTCTTGAATGTCTGACACACTGCACAGTACGCGGTACATGGGCATGATGTGAAATCTACCCCAATCAATGGGATCCCGGCCACAGTCACACACCAATGAAGAAGCCAAGGTGACCCACAAAGAACACACGTAGACAACTTCCAAAATTGCAGCTCTGACCCTGAGGAGTGGCAGCAGTCACACACACAACGTGTCACAATGACTGAAAGCTACCCCAAACTGTAAATTACATGACTTGTGTAACCAACAAGTGCCAAGGGGAATCCTGACTGTGTCCCATCTGTGTTTGCCCACATCCCCAGCCCTGACAACAAAGACAACTAGGGATGACAACCTCATGAACATTAGTTTGCCATGCACCCACATCACAGAGAAACCAGGTCCAAGATGCTGGATGAACAGAGGACAACTCAGCAAGCATCACAAACAGGAACATCCGTAGGGACACAGCCTGTGTAGGAAAAGGGAAGGGATCACACACAGACATGCTTACACAACACACAACACGGGCCCAGGCAATGTCACGGGATTACACACTGCCATGAGGGCACTCCACTCCTGTGGAAGGTCCGCTGTGCCAAACCTTGTCTGTGCACGACTCAAACATGTCAGCAGAACACTCGGTCAGTGAGTCAACAACTACAAAACTCTGAAGGCTCTGCTCACATCAGCCTGGGTACAGGAGTGTCACGTCAGTCATCTGCATATGCCCAAAATACGTGTCAAGCAAGTTGCACTGTATACACAGATGAGTCCTTCAACATTGATGTGGTAAACTGCATGTCCAGTGGAGATGGGCACACAGTCAGGGAAATAGAAACATTGAACAGTGGTAAGCCCACCAGATGTGCCTCAGTGTAAGCCACAGATGTTAATTTACAAATGCAAAACGTACATCCCTGTGTCAAATGCTGAACATTACACCCTCAGACTGCAGCAAAGGATGCTATAGATCCAGACTAGATTAGGACACATATCCCATGGACCACATGGAGTCCATCACAGCAACACTTCGTTTTCCTGATCTGAACACTATTACAACTGCAAATGCATGATGATACTCATCTACATTATGTACATCAAAAGAAAAACCACAAGTAAACAAAAAGAGGCTTTATTCAGCAAATGTGAAACTAAAATTTGAAGTCCAAAATAAACTAAGGCCAATGGCCAGTCCACATACACAGTCCGAACAGGGTGATATGTGACAACTTGTCACCGATTGCTTGCCTGCACTGGTACGGACAGGGGACATCCCCCTCGGAGGGGCATACAAGGGGCAGGCCAGGCACCGCAGGGACAGGATCAGGGGATGCCAGAAGGAGGCAGTGAAGGGGTGGTGGGTGGCACAAACAGGCAGAGCGTCTGGTTTGGGGGTGGATGAGCAAGTGGTAGGGGGGAGGGCCTAAGCAGTTTGGGGATGCGGTATCGGTGTGTGGGGGAACCTGGGGCAGGGTGTGGCGGGGGAACCTGTGGAGTGGTGGCCTGGGGGATGGAGGAGAGAGACTGTGTGGTGGAGCTGCGTGGTGGTGGTGGTGGGGTCTTGCCCTTCCTGGTCCGGGGGGACTTTCTAATGGGGTCCTCAGTCTGCCTGTGCCTGGGGGAGGGTGTCCGGGTCCAGGGGGCACTCCTCTCTGTGTGTGGTGGTCGCCTCTTCCGCCTGGACATTGTGTCAGATGGATCTGTGGGGAAGAGGCCAAGCTCACAGAGGAAGAGCTTCTGGGAGGGGGGGGGTTGCAGGTGAGGCAAGGGAAGGGGTTTTGGAGGGAGAGGTATCTGAGGCTGGCGGAGTGCTCGTGGATGCGTGTGTGTGTGTCTGGGCCACATCCCCTGTGAGTGAGGTATCAGTCCCCTGACTGTGCGTGCGTGTGCGTCTGGATTTTGGCTTGTGTGTCTGTGTGCTGCTTGTGTCTGTGCTGGTGCGTGCCGGTGTGTGTGTGCTTGGGACAGGTAGGGTGCTGGGGATTGTGGATGGGGCAGAGGTAGGAGGGGTGAGGGACTGTTACAGGAGGGACACTGCTGCCGTCAGTGAGGAGGCCATGGACTGATTGGTCCGATGTTGGGCAGACATGCCAGATGACATGCCCTCCATGAATGACACCAGTTGTGTCAACAGACCTGTGTGTGCATGGAGGACACTCAGCATTGATGTCTGCCCTACATGGATCTGTTTCAGCAAGTCCACAGACTCCACACTCAGGGCAGCAGGGGGGACAAAGGCAGGGGGTGCGGTGCCTGGCATGAAGGAGACACGCTCCCCTACACGGGAGCCTCCACGGACATGTGGGATGGGAGCAGATGGGAGGGTGGAGATGGTGGTGGTGGCAGGGACAGACTTGCTTGATCTTGCCTCTGGTCTGCAGACACCCACCTCCACAAGGGAGTCCTCACTGGAAGTGCTGTTTTCCCCTGCAGAGGTGGTCGTAGCTGAGGTCTCCTCAGTGTGGCTCTCCTCACCCTCCGTGCCACTGGGTCCCTCGGTCTCCCCTGCAGTGGACCCAGTCTGGCTCTGCCGCTCCTCTTGGTCCGTGGAGCTGTCTCCTCCTGTGGCCGTGGATGTATCTGCAAACAATCAGGATAAACAGAGCAACATTAGTCACCTGTACTGACCACACACACCACAGTAAGTACAGCACATCACAGAGCAAGCCCTGCCATCATTTTCTAGACATTGCAATAAGTGCTGACACTGATTTGAAGAAGCCCATTGTCTGCCTGACAGTCATTCATGCCACACATATCCTACCTGTCCATGCACCCATCTGTCTGCTGCCTGTTGTATGCGACTAATCATATGTGCACACATGCACCACATACACAGTTGTTGGACATCCAAGAGAACATATGGAAATGTGTCACTCCAAACACATGCCATCTCCTGCCACTGACTCAGTACATGTGTCAGGAAAAGTGAGGGGCAGAGTCTCTTTTGATATGCGGGTTTTGCTTCCATCACCAGACACAATGATGTCCTCATGCCCTGATAGACAATGCGACAATGGTGTGCATGCAGGACATATCACACTACTGCTGGATCACCCTTTGCGAGTTGAATGTCATGGCACAGGCCTGTCTGGCAAGTCAGTCATAACTGTCTCCTGTCACAGGGGCAGTGCATACACACAACACCAGTCTACACTGTGTCACAATAATGGAAGTTTTGGGAATGCAAGCCCTGTAGCTGACAGGTGCACATGTGCACCCCTGCCCACCCACATCATGAGGACTAAGATGATCCCACATCATTCAAATGAGACATTTGAGTGACTGCAAACACAAATCCATACACATGAGCACTTCACCGTCTGATGAAAATGAACCAAAGCTGCCTGCACCTCAATGTTTCATACAACATTGTGCACAGTCAAGGGATCAGAGACCTATGCATTAACCAATGTGCAGATCCCATAGTCACAACTCAGATGGCTGGCCACCCCAAATTGTTAAACACTCTAGGAGTCCAAAAAGCAAGGCCACACCACGGTGACACAGAGGCATACACCTGAGTGCACTCTTCACAATGCCCAATATGTATGCTGACACACAGGAGTGGGAGAACAGAGTGCCTTCGATGTATGGAGTAGGCATTACAGTCCTGGTCCATGTGCAACATGGTATTACCCTGAACACTAGGCAGGTGGCTATGCATGTGTCACAGACATGATGTACATACTTCTGAGGCTCCTACCTTGGTCTCTGCTGCAGCATGTGTGTGTGGCACATACCCCAGACATGTGGTGAGTCAGAGCAGCAATTGGAACACATATTAAAGCCATACCCAGAGTACATGTCAGATCACAGGCATTGTGTGAGCAATTGTACCACCCATGCAGCCCACAACAAAGTTCCTGTAACTGATGCTTGTGAGAAGTTGGCCTGGTATATGCTGTCCACTAATTATAGTGGGCACCTTGCACCAGTCCAAACAACCCCTTATTGGAGATAGGTTAAAGACAACCTTTATTGAAAGCTATCCTAGTGGTAGCTATGGAGAGCAGCCTTCAGGCTAAGTCTTGAAGGAATGTAAAGCAGCTTGTTTTACCAGTCTATAATCTCTTGAGTGACCAAATGAAAGAGGACCACACCAGGTATATATTTAAAATATATGTATTTAGTCTTAAACACACCCCTCTAGTCTCTTTATGAGGCTAGAGATCGAAGTACATAAGTTACAAGTGGAATATCAACAGTAATAGCACAAATACACGTTTGAGCCCTAGGGGCGTACCAAACCATATACCAATAAAGTGGTATAAGAACCACGACTGAGCTAGACACAAGGCCTAGAGCCTGTAGAAGTGCTTGGACCACAAGGAACCACCCAAGGTAGTGACACAGGGGACCCGCGGGGGACGCGTGCAGTGTGTGAACACAGCCGCGAGCCACCGTTGACTTCTATGGGGAATGTCGCGGTTGGAGTTTTAAAGAAAAAGGGCACTTGGAGGAGGACTTGGAGCAAACCCCTTTAGAACTAGGCCGTTCTAGAGTCAATACCCAGGGGAGCACCGGAGTACTCGAGTTACCTCACCCAGGGGAGCCGGGTGCATAGGTGTCTTTCGGGGTCGGGTTTCGTCGTCGTTTTCAAGGGCGATCTGCTGCAAAGTGCTGCTGGCGGCCAAGTCGAAAGTGTCCGGGTGGATCCAAGGATGGATCGAAGATCTGAAGAACCTGAAAGCAGAGGGGACAGAGTCTGGGTCACTAGCCAGTGACCAGGAAGGCGATGAGCAGATGCCCACCGATGTCGGGTGCTTCAGGTAGGTTGACGGTCATCTTGACTCTTCAGCCACGAGGTCCAGGAGGCGTCGATGACAACCAGGAGCTGGATTCGAGCTGTCCCACGACGTCTGTTGATTTCTGCGGTGTCGGCGACCGGATTGGACTCGACAAGCCTTGGCAACGGCAAGTCATGGGGAAGTAAAGAAAGGACGTTGAGGCAGACCAGCAAGGTCTGGGGGATTCACCCAGCGAGGGTAAGTCAGAACACCTCTGGAGCAACCAGGAAAGCCCAAGCAGAAGAAGAGTTGCCTTCGGGAGGGCCCACTAGCCAACGGACTAGCGACCGCGAAGGAGCCTCGAGGGGACGCACTTGGAGCTGGCTCACAGGACACTTGTGGAGTGAAGGCCAGTGATCTTTGGTGCAGTCGGTGCTGGAGGCGGGGGATACTTGGAGCCCAAAGCACAACTTCGTGGGAGACCAGGAAGAGGATGCACTTGCAAAAGTTCTTGGTGTCCAGGGGTCACGGTCCCACGTTACCCATGACAGCTACGGGCCTCAGCTTCGCTGGGGACTCAGGACAGCCTCGGGGAAGTCTGGAAATCTACCTCTGGTGATGCAAAGACTTCGGCGTCCGGCGGGAGCTTCAGCGATGCAGACCGGACAATTGCTTCTTAGGTGCCTGCCAAGCAGGGGAGCCACTCCTTGACCCCAAGGGAGATTCTTCAGTCCTCTAATCTTGAAGTAGAGCGTCGAAGGTCCAGGATTCGGCTTCAGAGTTTCGTCCAGGGTAATCTAAAGTCCTAAGGACTGGGGTCCCATACTTATACGAAGTTAGGGGTTGGACATACTCTGGGGACCCACCTATGGGAGGGTCAGGGAAGAGGGTGGTTACACCCATTCCCTTTGTCCAGTTTCATGCCAGAGCAGGGGCAGGTAGCCCCTGTAACCGGTTTGAACTGGCATATGCACAGGGACACCAAGTGTGCCCCCAGTGCAGGACTTCAAAGCACCAGAGAGTGCTCCCGCCCAGCCCCAATACACATTGTCCTGTCTGGGGAGGTGGTTACACCTCCCTGTGACAGGAAACCTATTGTCCAGGCCTCCCCTGCCAGAGTTTCAGTCAGCAGCAGGAGGCCAGACCCGTGTCTGTGGCAGCGGCATCCATTTTGTGATGCCAGGGCTCTGTAAAGAAGTTACCGGGTAGGTCGGTGGGTACATGTCTCTCCCTCTAGAAGGGTGGAATGCTACCCCCGCCGCCAGGACTGGCGGGGGGTAGTATTCCAAGATGTTTGACACCAAACACGACATGTTTTGGTGCAGCCAGTCCAAAGTTAGCATTGTACCGCGAGGATATAATGCACTAAAGAGTATATGGTCAGGCTGTACCACAAACAGCATCAGAGGAGGGACTCCGAACGCTGCAGAGGGGCTCTGCTCATGCAGGGGCACCCTCTCACATAAAAACCAAGCACTCTGCCTTCAGGATTGTTAAGGCCTGCCATAGGAGTGACTTATAGGTTTATATGTGTGTGCAATGGTAGTGATATAGGTAGCCTATATCACAGTAAGGGATGCATGCACCACCTTACCCAGGCTGCAGTAGCAGACCTGTGGTGTCATTTTGGAGGGCCTTCCAGGGGTGGCACAATACATGTTTCAGCCCCTGGTAGGCCTCTGGGGTACCTATGCCCTGGGTACATAGTATACCATATACTAGGGACTTATAAGGGCACCCCAGAATCCAATCAGAGATGCACCTAAGGTGCAGGGAATCCATTTTAGAGAGAAAGCAGATAGGCTGGGGACCTGAATAGCAGGTTCCCAGCCAAACTAAGCCAAAAACCATCAAAACACCAGAAAACAAAGTGGGGGCAACCATGTAGTCAGATTCCACCTTCCTACAATGCTGTCCCCAACTTGAACCACAGGTAACTGCAAGTACACAGTACCCAAGTGACCTAAGTCACAGACTGTAAGGGCCACACCTGTGTATCAGATGAGGAGGGGGCATGACACAAGTGAGGGACATGAGTCCAGGACGACAAGACAGTTGTACTGTGGAAGTGGAACCAGGCTAAAGGAGTGCATAGAGCATGTTAGTCATAGTACACAGTAAAGGTTAGCACTCACCCCCTCCTTGCTGCTGTCTGTCCTTCAGCTGCCCATCCAGATCAGGGAAGACCACCGCCAGAATCCGGAGCATGTGGGGGGTCAGGGTCCGGTGTCCGCCCCTCCTGCGAGGAGGCAACAGCTTCAGCTGGACCCTTGCGATCCTCCGGGTCCAGCCACGAAGGTCCTGCCACCTCTTCTGGCAGTTGCGGATCCTGCGCCTGTAGACCCCCACAGATCGGACTGCCCGGACGATGGTCAGCCAGATCTCCTGCTTCTGGTGGGCATCAACCTGTGAGGATGACAAAGTGAAAAGGCCATTACTACACATGCAACATATCCGTGCATCACACAGTTGGATATACATGTCTCAATCACAGGGGCATATGATGTACACAGGTAGTGCAACTATGGCTATGAACAGTTGTCCAGCAGTTACTAAATGGTATCATTGCCTGGGAAGTCAAACCTTGTTGGAATGCACTGTTACTGCACTATACCTGTTCAGTGCATGTAACTACACACTTTGGGGGGTGACAACTACTCAGTGAGCATGCTAGCCACTGGTGTACACACTGTAAGTCTTGCTAGTCAGACAACATGCACAATTAGTAAGGCAGTGGACAGCACACTCACCTGCTCCCCTGGTTTCCCATACAGCTTGCTGTACTGTGGAAGGAGGCTGTCCAGCAGGGCCTGGTTCTCCTCAGTGCTGAAGGCTGGGGCTCTATCCACAGTACGTGCCATTGCAGTAGCCAGAGGATGCAGAGACAGCAGCAGTGGTGGTGGCAGATGTCGTCCTGGAGCATGTAGTGCAGGCAAGTGAGCTCTCAGGGGAACAGCCAGCATTATATGTGTGCTGCAGAGGCAGATACTGTCCCATGTGTCCAAAGTGATAGGTCCAAGTCGTTTGCATCTTCTGAATCTGGCCAATCCATGGAATTGCACCACTTATACACGCCCACAGCAGCCTTCAAAAGTTCAACTTCATGACACCCATGAATTTGCAACATTGTTGTGGGTGGCCAACTGAATTCACTGCATCCGACTCGTAAAAGCTTAGAAACGCGTCCGTTACCATGTCAGGCCATAGCCAATGCGTGCGCACCGATCGGACCATTGCTGTACGACGCGTATTACGTCACACAACACGCATCCGTCCACATCATATGCAATGGCCAATGCGTGCGCACCGATCCGTCCATTGCTGTACAACGCGTATTTCGAAACACAACACGCATCCGTCCACATCATATGCAATGGCCAATGCGTGCGCACCGATCGGTCCATTGCTGTATGACGCGTATTTCGGAGCACAACACGCATCCGTCCACATCATATGCAATGGCCAATGCGTGCGCACCGATCGGTCCATTGCTGTACGACGCGTATTTCGGAGCACAACACGCATCCGTCCACATCATATGCAATGGCCAATGCGTGCGCACCGATCGGTCCATTGCTGTACGACGCGTATTTCGGAGCACAACAAGCATCCGTCCACATCATATGCAATGGCCAATGCATGCACACGGATCGGTCCATTGCTGTACGACGCGTCCCTGTACAAGTCACTCGCATATGTCACCATGGTTGTCACTGGTGAACGTATGCCAGCCACAATTACTTGCCAGGGACTCAGGGGCACACCTACAACACCACAGCCTGTCCACACTGTATCCTAAGGCATGTAAGGCTGCATTACCAGTGTGTGTATGGGGGTCAACATGTGGTTTGTTGGGTGGCACTTGGGGGCAGCCACTCCCAGGCTGTGCACGTGCTCATGGGGACAGAATCCTTTGTGTGTTGTGCACATGACCACTGTGATGTGCAACTGTTCAGTTCAGAGCATGTGGCATGGTCACATTTGCAGGTTGTGTATGTGTATGTTCTGTCACATACACCCTGAGTCCCATGTGGGATGGTATGTACGTCACAGGGTGACCCATTGCCACAATTGTGATGGCCCTCCACAGTCTGTGTGCATGTTGTGTTTCAGATGTCTCTGATTCCATGTGCACAATGGGAGACAGTCTCCACATCCACGTTGTTTGTGCATCGACTTTGATGTTGTGCGTGTGTGTGTCACAGACGTCCATGTCTGTCCTGCAGAGGCAACAGGGGCCACTACCTGTGGGAGTCGTGGTTGTTTTGCTGACGTGTACATGATACGCCATGTCATGCCAGTATCCATGTGGCAATACAGGGTCCCTGGGAATCTACCTGTCAAAGAGCTGTGATGCCTGGGGCACATCTGTCCTCACTTGTCACTGTGGTGTGTGTTTGGAACGTGACAGCAGTACATGGGTACTGTGACACAGCCTAATGATTTCACATAGCACAACCTGGAACTTGTTGTCAACACATGTTGAACTGAGATGTTAGATGTTGGCCATGTAGGTGCCATATATGTCCATACAGAACGGCACACACATCAACTACTTGTGTCTCGTAATGATGTATCATGTGATATTGAGTATGGTCAATGCCACATATGTGGGGTGACTGACAATCTTTCTTTGTTCACCTATGCACTGCAGGGCACCAGCTGTTCATAGACCATTCCCTGACCTTGCAACCATGGTTGAACGTGACTGCATCCGACGGTACCGCTTCAACAGGCCGCTGATTGAGGAATTGGCAGTGCGGTTGGCCCCACATTTGCAACCTGGCCGGACATACCCTACAGCACTGAGGTGATGGCAGCCCTACACTTCTTTGTCACCGGTACCTTTCAACACACTGTGGCGTCTGCTGGTGGGATGTCACAGACCATGCTCAGCCGTGTGCTACACGATGTTTTGGAGGCGATGTTGAGATACCTGAACCAGTACATCTATTTCCCTAAACGTCAACAACTCACTGACGTCAAGAGTGACTTCTATGCCCTGGGGAGGATGCCACATGTCATCGGCTCCATTGATGGGACACATGTGGCTTTGGTACCACCACAGGCACATGAGCAGGCATACAGGAACAGGAAACATTACCATTCTATCAATGCTCTGGTGGTATGTCTTGCAGATATGAGCATCTCACATGTGTGTGCACGTTTCCCCGGTTCTGCACACGATGCCTACGTAATGAGGAGTAGTCGCATCCCGAGGATGATGTCACAGATGCAGAACCAGCGTTCCTGGCTTGTCGGTGTGTACTGACTTTGAACCATTGTGTGTGTTCTGCAATGTTGTATTCCACCCTCTTTTCCAAATCAGCTAATGTGCAATTGTCTGTATGTAGGTGACTCCGGATACCCCAACATGCCATGGTTGCTGACACCCCTCAGGAACCCTGTGACACCAGCCCAGATGCGCTACAATGAGGCACATGGTCGGACCAGGAGAGTGATCGAGCGGACATTTGGTCTCCTGAAGAGCCGCTTTCACTGCCTGGACAAGACAGGAGGGGCTCTCCCATATGCCCCTGCAAAGGTGTGCAAGATTGTCATCGTCTGCTGCATGCTACACAACCTGGCAGTGCGAAGGAGTTGCCTCTCATCCTGGATGACGATGACCAACATCCGCCACCTGTGGAGGATCCTGGCCTGGGCCACGATGCCAGTGATGATGATGATGATGAGGGTGATGTCCGCACACAGCTCATCACCAACTTCTTCAGCTGACTGTGAGTATGAGAGATGTTATGTCAATGATTTGAGTTTGCATGATATGTGTTGGTGGTGCTCTGTTGCTGTTTGAGTGTGGCCATGTGCTACTTGACTGGATGCGTGCAGCGATGTGTCCTTACAGGTAGTCTGTACTCCCCAACAGTGTTGACATGCTAACTTGGTTTTGTGTAGGTATCTTGTGACATGTATTGGGCATGAGTATTGCAGTTCTCTCCTGTTCTTCAGTGCTTTTGACTGTGTGTCATGTCTGTCCTTCACAGGGTACTTTCAGAGTTGTTTGGTCAACTGTGATCCCCCGACACCATGATTCAACTTCCAGGGTGGAAGCAGTCGTTTCCCTACAGGTGATGTGCCACCCACCCCTGGACTTTATTTCTTCTACACTTGGTGACTGTGTGGCCACTGCCACGTGGGATTACCTTGCATCTGTAGTGGAAACAACATGTTGCAAATGTGTAATAAACCTGTGCTTCACTTTGGGATGTGCGTTGTCTGTGGTCACACATCTGACTGACATTTGCTTACTGCACCTGTGGGCTAGTTAACACAGACTGTGAATAGGTGTGGTGTCTGTGCATTCCACTGTATTTCCTGGCAACATCAGGGTAGGCGATGAGTCAGATGGCCCTGGTGTGTATGTGTTGTGTAGCCCTAGTGGTGTGTCTCCCTCATATGTGTCACATCGCCATGACTCACATGACGGTGTTGGACTTGCTGTAGCAGTTAGCATGCACAGTGTCATTTAGCAGATCATCATCTCCATGACAAAAACAACGTTGGAATCACAACAGAGGCAAGTATGGTGCATTAGTGAGTTTATTTACATACATGTGTGAGGATAGTGCACAGGATGGTGGGTGCTGTACATTGGGATTGGAATCCAAAGTTCCCACATGATTTGGAAGTGTTGGTAGCAGAAATATCCTGAGTAAAGTCCACAGTCATCTGATACATTAGTCCAACTTAAACTCCCTATGTCATGTGGGAGAGTTGGGTTGCATTCGACAGGGTGAACAGTTTGCACACAAAGGAGAATTTCCAGAACAGGTGTTGGGTTCCTGGGGGATGTACATGGCCATCGGCCTCTCAGTTGTCCTTCCTCGGACGACCCCTCTTCTTTCTGGGGGGACCCTCACGTGCAGGCTGCTGCGGTGCAGAGGACTCTCCACCAGAGTCATCCTCCCTCCCTGTGGCAGTTGCAGTTGTTGTGGCACCAGATGTTGTGGGCACACAGGGAGGTGTGGACATGTTGGTGCTAATCTGGCGGAGGCATGTCAATATGTCCCTCTGCACCGCTGTCAGTTCTTCCAATGTGTCCCACTTGGACTCCATGCCAGACATGTGTGTCTCCACACGGGACATGTGGGAGTCCAAGCGGGCATGATGGGCAGCCTGCTGCTGTTGAATGTCCTTGAGGATCCCCACTGCCTGGCTGACCTCTCCGGTGCTATTCTGGTACGCATCAGCAATGCGTACCAGTTGTGGGTCATCATGCAGTCCAGACCCCTCTGCAAACAGCGACCTCTGCCTACCACCCCTCCCACCACCCCTGGCCACACGTGCGGGACCTGCGGTGGCACGCACAGGTGACCCTAGGCCCCCTTGGGGGTTGGTACTGGGGTTGTTGTCCGTTGCTTCACTGTGGGCTGGGGTCCCTGTGCTGTTGTCATTCAGTGTCCTTGGTCTGTCCGTGTCGGCGGGGGTGGTCTGTGTGTTGGCAGATGTTGGAGGAATGGGTGCAGGGGGTGCAGATGGTGGTCCTGCTGGTGCTGCATGATGACTCACACCGGAGGTGCCAGGTAGGTCTTCGCCATCCGAGGAGGGCAGAGGCTTTTCCACACCAGAGAGCTCAGGGGCCACTGGAGCCTGGGACAGGGACTCCTCATCATCTGCTGCTGTGTCCCCATCATCACCTGTTTTTGGAAGAGACACACAATGTATGTTATGTTTCTACAGGCATCAATGGTTCAAACACATGACAGTTGTGACTGTACCTCTGGATGCGGGCCTGTACATTGCATTGTCCTAAGTTTTCACAGTCAGAGGTTGATATTGGTGTGGCTCATTGTCCTGCCAACCTGAAGCATTTCAATGTGAATGTTGAGGTGTGTGCATGACCAGCATTGGTGGTATTGGTTGACATCCGGACCTCCTTCTCCCCCCAGCCCAGTTATCCCACCATGAAGCATGCCACCCTTGCAGTGGGTGCAGGTTAACTCTCAGGATGTCAGTCAGTGGTGTCCTGATGTTGGTTGGTGCCCAGTTCCCAGCAGGGCCTGGTACTCCCACAACAGAGCACCATTGTCAGACATCTTAGAAGTGGCTTTTCACTCCCTGTGAGGTGTGCATGCTTCAGTGTGAGCTTGCTGGGCCATGTGGGTGGGGGATGTTGAGCTGTGACTACCACTCCCATCATGCTATTGCCTACACCCCCTTCCCAGCATGCCCATACTTCCTTCCTTTTGACTCTGCTTCCCTGTGGGGTAGTGTGCCTGTGCTGACAGGATGGCTGACAGTGTTGTCCTGGCGTTTGTTTGGCTACAAGTCACAAAAGTGTCCCTGTGCTTCACACAGCATAACCCAGTGTGGTGGTTCTTTGTGGGATATTTAATTAGAGTGTGAGGCATTGCATTCTCCCAGGTGAGTTGTGTGGAGTTTGTGTTAAGGGGGTGTGTGAGAAAAGCTGCTTGTAACTATCCTCAGAGCTGTCAGTCCTCCTTCCCACCCAGCCAGATATCCCACCATGGAACGTGCTTCCATTGCAGGGAGTGCAAGTTGGCTTTCAGGATGTCAGTCAGTGGTGTCCTGCTGTTGGTTGGTGCACAGTTCCCATCAGGGCCTTGTGCTCCCCACAGCAGTACCCAGTGTCAGCCATCTTGTCAGTTCTTTTCCACTCCCTGTGATGTGAGCATGGTTCAGAGTAGTGTTGATGGGCCAATTGTGAGGGTGACCAATATCTGTGACTACAACTCCCATCATGCTATTGGCTACACTCACTTCACCAGCATACACACAATTCCTTCCTTTCAGTGAGCTTCCCTGTGAGGTGGTCTTCTAGTGGTGGCAAAATGTCTGACAGTGTTTGTTAGTTATATTTGTGCCACTGCCTTGCTCTATTTGTTGTTAGGTTTGTACATGTCATGACACAGTTACATATCACTATGAGATGGCAGGTATTGTGTTTGTCTAACTAACATACACATCTTGGGATGATTATCTTTTGGTTACTGTGGCTTTGCTAAGGGTGCATGGTTTCACTATCCCCTTGACAGTGATGTGTGTGTATTGTCACACAATATTGGGTATATTGGTTGTGTACTCACCAGGCTCTGGGATGTTTGATGGTCCATGTACGCTCTCTGGTGGTAGGATGGCCCGCACCTTCTCCTCCCAGGACCTGAGGTATACTGGTTTGGCAGGAGGGCCACTGGCGGTGCGATGACTCAAGGCGTAATCCTTCTTGAGTAGGTCCTTGCCCCTCCTGCGCACATCATACCACCTGTTCTGGATGTCTTCCTTTGTGCGCAAACATGGTGATTGTGCGTTCACCCTGTCGACGATCCTCTCCCACATCTTGGTTTTCTGCGACATGGGGGTCTGTTGGACCAATGTACCAAACAACTGTGGCTCTACCCTGAGGATTTCATCTACCAGGACTTCCAATTCACTGTCTAGGAACTTTGGATTCTTCTTTGGGGGCATGGTGATGGGTTGTGGGGGGGATTGATGTGTGTGTGAGTGTGCAAGTGAGGGTGGGTGAGTGTAGGTTTTGCTGGGTGTATGTGAGGGTGCTATTTGGGAGGTGCTAATGGTGTGTGGCTCGTGTGATGGATGAGTTGTGAGTGTGTCTGTGGTTGCTGTCTGATGGTGTTCTGTGCTGGCAGGTCAGTTGAATTTGCAAAGGATCATGGTTGGGATTTGTGGCCTTTATATGGGTGGAGTTGTGGGCTCAGCTGTTTTGATCTGCACTGGGGAGTTTGCCCCCCGCATGCCGTAGGAGGACCATGGCCACCACGTATGAATTTCAAGTGAGGATGCATCCTATTCTCCTTTGAGTATTTCGCCTCTGAGCGCGACTCCCCTTCAGACTGGACTAATATTTCTAAATCGTCCACTTATCTTTGAATTTTAACATTAGTGGAGTCGGATTATCTCCCTGTTTATTTATCAGCTGTATCATTTCTCACATTTCGACTGTGTTTTGAGCATCCTTGTCAACCGATTTTTCCTCTGCTGTTGACTATTTCAGATGCCTTCTATTCAGGCATATCTATTGTGTTGCTTGTGTCCCACAACTGATCTGATCGCCCTGATGAAGGTGTGACCCACATTGGGTTAGACACCGAAACGCGCGTTGGCACTGGAGAACCGTGTGCCTCCATTTATTTCCACCTTCTATAATAAGATGACACATGAACTACTATTAATTGTTTGATGCCTATCTTGTATCTTATATTAACAAATGTGAATCATTTTGAATTACGACCTTATTATAAATTGTAAATCCTTTTTGAGTGTTTTTGAGTGTATGTGTATGACTGTATTAGTGTTTTGAATGTGTGAATGTGGGACCTTGTATATATTTGTTCATATTGAAATGTTTTTCAAATATTTTGCTATCTACTTGAATTTTGATAAAATAGTATAAACAATAAAAAATATATATATTTCTTATCCCTTTTTTTGATTGATTCTTGTTGGGGTAACTTTTTCTGTTTGCATGGCGATGTTTTAAAGCATTAGTGACTTCATGAGCACCTTATAATCATTGTTCAGGCAGTTTGGGTTTCTCTAGATTGTTTTCTGGAGTTGGGGGTGTGTCTTTGTTCCATGTTTTTTTCCCCCTGTATTTATTGACTTTGTCATTGCTTGTTTGGCCCTTTTTTTTGTATTTTTTCCTTTGTAGTTTTTAGCCATGTAGGAGACGTTCTTGTGACCGAGTAGGACGCTGCAGTTGGCTCGTGCGGGCTTCTCTGAGTCTTTCAAGCTGTGTTTCTGCTGGGTTTCATGTGCGGCGTACGCGTCGGTCGCGGAGTATTGGGTTGCTTCGGCTCGGTTTCGTATGCGTGTCGGTCGTACGGCTTGAGCTCCGTGCGACTCGGTCTGGTTTTACACGCATTGCATCGTACTGCGCGGGTCGGAGTTCGCGGGTACGTTTCTGTCGGGTTCATTCCTGGTGCGTGTCGGTCGGTTCGATTTGCGTAGTTTTCCGGCTGGATAGATGGTTTCCGTGCGGTTCGGTCGTTCGGCTTGGGTTCCATACGAGTCGGTCGTAATTCACATGCATTGCATCGTACTACGCGGATCGGGCAGCGCCGGTACGTGCCGGTCGGACTATATTCCCATACCGAGTCGGTCGGTATGTTTTCCGGCCCGAATCGGAATTGGCCCCTCTGTTACTCCCCATGCCTTTCGAAACCGAGTCAGACAGTTCGAACGCTTTCCATCGTAATTGTCACTGGGAAACGTGTCCGAGTTGGTTGGAAAGGCGGGATCAGAATCGGATTCGGACTAATCGAATGCCGTTTGAAGCCTTTCCGGACGACATCGTAATCGACCCCTTAATGAGGAATGCTTCCTGTTATATGAGAACCTAAACAATGACAAATGAATCCTAATATTTTCTACAGCAGAAAACTTACTAAAACTAAGCTATTATCAAACCTGGATGATGTATGGGACCTTCAAAATGTGTCCCAAAGCATTCACTCAGATATACACCATACATGGTGAACATCAAAACACATATATCCCTTTTACACATGCCCTCCTACCAAATAAACAAAGTAGCACTTACTACAAACTCTTAAACCGCATTAGCCATAAAACAAAAAACTACTACCACGAAAAATAGTTATAGACTTTGAACAAGACATGATTCAAACCATTTAAAAAATGTACCCCAATTTACTAATAGAAAGCCTTTTCTACCAACAAAATTAAGACAAACTAAGCCCCCTAATGGATTATTTAAAAGACACTTGGGTTGGCAGACTGTATCGCTCCGGACACAGACACCAACCCAAATTCCAAATACCATGGTGGAATATCTATGAAAGCATCTTTGCACAGGAAACAAAAACAAACAATGCAGTGGAAGGATGGCACATGCCTTCTAATCCACACTAGGCAGAACCTAACGAACACTCTATAAATGTATAGAAACATTACAAAAAGGTCAAAGCTACCAACAACTACGAAAGGAGCAACTTGATACCCAAATTACACCTAAATGTAGCATGTAAACCAAACAAATTACGACATTCTACAATGTAAAGTCAATCAATCAATGAATGCTTTACTTAATTCGCCACATGATTAGCCATAAAAGATACAAAAAATAAGTGGGCAACCATAAAATATCAATATCAATAAAACACACATAAAATACAGATAAGAATTAAGCAAATAAAAAACAACAGCCCCAATGCTTAGCCCTGGTAACTGCCCAAACATAACATCTGGTTTAGTCAGTGGTATCGACCTTCCATCATTCTCCTGGATCTCACTGCGGCTTTTATGAAAGCACAGACCCCGGGGCAAACATCATGGGTACCTAGAAGTTGAAGGTAAAACAGTGTGTCCCTGCATTTTCAAAAGCCCAATGGTTTTAAAATCAGGTTTGATAAATAATTTAAAATAAGTTATTAAAAAAGTGCAAAAGAAAATGAAGGGCATCGCAGTTTGCTCTGAGTGCCCATTATAGGGGATGCTCCCTCTGGCAACACCACCTGAGCATTCATCCCAGGGAAATTCAAAAGCCTGACCACAGTGCCAGCCCTAAAGTAAAAAAGTATAGATCGCTCCCAATGTGACAATGATATTGTAAGATACAACACAGAATTCTCTGGTTCATGAAACCTATGATACGTTGTAAAGTCAAAGTGCCTTATGAGTTTGGCAGTCCAACGGAACGCCAAACCCACAGTAGCTGTACAAGTAGGGTGGTTGGACCGCCATGGGACCACGGCTGCCGTGGTCTGAGCCCCCTTATATGCGGGCGGTGCCGCTACAATACCACCAAGCATATTAGGAGTTTACTCACTGCTGCCAGTGAGCCCTCCATGAAAAGTTCGGCAGTGAGGAAACAAAGCAGGCCCTACAGGGCCCCCTGTTGCCTCTGCACCACCGGAACCATGCAGGTGGGCACATGGTGTGTCTCCCGTATGCATGCCCACCCAGTTCCTTCAGGGCATGGACTTGACAGTCCATGCCATGCAGGAACGTGCAATGGCATTCCCATTGCGGTGCCTTGCTAAGGCTCACGTATGAGCCTTTTAACACTGCACCACTGTGGACCAGCCGCCGCAAGACCGGTCGACCTGGATTCCAGTCGGAATCCGGCAGGCGGTCTCAATATGGCTTTGGTGGTGTGGTAGCGGGGCGCTAGCGTGGCAGCCTGCTGCCACACTGCCAAGTCATAATAAGGCCCAAAGTCTTCATGCACAACAAAGGAGTAGATTACTGCGAAATAATAGCCAAAAGATTATATTTAAAAAAAAATTGTAACCTAAAAATGGGCCAAAAAACTATAACAAAATCTAAACCAACATGACAAGGAATTTTTATATAAGTAATAAACATAATATTTTATTACATCAGTCAAAACATTAAGTACAACTCCAATCTTAATTAAAAATGATATCATAAAAAATGTATAAATTATTTACTTGAGAAATCTAAACCTCATCAACCAAAAAGCTCAAAGAACAAGCTCAATGCATCAAGTAAAATAAGCACAAAGCATAAAACAAAGGGGATGATGGACGGAGCACCTGAGCTAATCAAACACTCACCCCCAGTCAACTGATCTGGGTTTAATCCATCATCATTCTTTAGCTCACTCCACCACCCCAGTTCAGACATGACCATATGCAAATCAGTCTGACCCTGTGCCTCATGGGAACAGTCCAGCCCGAACTGCCAAGCCATGTCTTCCCTGGACCGGAAACAAGCATCCTGGGACCGGTTTCTGGCTATTCAGCCGTCATCAGCCAGGCTAGCTTGAATCCAGTGGCAAAGTGAGCAAGGGACCCACGTCTGGGCATACCCTGCCAACTTAGGGCGAACAAAGCGATACCAAAGGGGATGATGGACGGAGCACCTGAGCTAATCAAACACTCACCCCCAGTCAACTGATCTGGGTTTAATCCATCATCATTCTTTAGCTCACTCCATCACCCCAGTTCAGACATGGCCATATGCAAATCAGTCTGACCCTGTGCCTCATAGGAACAGTCCAGCCCGAACTGCCAAGCCATGTCTTCCCTGGACCGGAAACAAGCATCCTGGGACCGGTTTCTGGCTATTCAGCCGTCATCAGCCAGGCTAGCTTGAATCCAGTGGCAAAGTGAGCAAGGGACCCACGTCTGGGCATACCCTGCCAACTTAGGGCGAACAAAGCGATACCAAAGGGGATGATGGACGGAGCACCTGAGCTAATCAAACACTCACCCCCAGTCAACTGATCTGGGTTTAATCCATCATCATTCTTTTTTTTTTTTTTTTTTTTTTTTAAAACCTTTATTTGTAGTTGAACAAATGACACAATAAAATGCCTACATCCCCAAGTGGGCCGGCACAGCGAGGCAGCGCACATCAATGCGTCATTAACAGTTGAAAGCCAACACAGCATGTCGCCTACAACCACAACGGGCCGGCCGCGTCTGTGGGAATGTGGTGCTGTGAACAGTCAGGGAGTGCCCTGTACGTGCCTGATTCAAAGCAACAATTTTATTAAACTAAAGAAGAACCGAGAAACAATTTCACTTCGCTCACATGTACCATATGTAACCACCAAAGTATAGTGTATATGCTGCGTCGAGTAAGGGGGAGATTAAGACCGTGCTCCAGAGTGCTCCAGTATCTATCATGGGGAGTTTGTGATGTTCTATACAGGGGTTCGTCGCAGTTCCATCTTTCTCATGGCTCCGGGTTAGGGTGGGGGGGTCATTGGTGTCTGCGTCGTCGGTGTGTTCTAACAGGTATAGCTGCAGGGGTGCCCATATGTCCCTTGGTCTGGAGGAGGGGGGTAGGAGTTCCGCATAGAGGTGTAGTTGTTCTTGGCAGTATATGAGGTCTTGCAGCCAATCCTTGAATTTTGGCGCCCTCCCCCTACCCCACCTGCATGCCACTCGTCTCTTTGCGAGGAGGAGTGCAAGGGAAGTGTACCTTCGTATTTTAGTAGCTATATGTGCAGTGTATCCCAGAATCGCAGTCAGGGGTTGTCTGGAATATGTAGCCCCGTCATTTGGTCTAGTGCTATGAGGACTTCTCTCCAATACTGACGTACGGGGGACAGTCCCAGGCGAGGTGTCGAAACCCGGCCGTCGCCCCGCCACATCTATCACATCTGTCGGTATCTCGAAGACCCAGGCGGTGTAGGCGCATTGGTGTATAATAGAGGCGGTGGACGAATTTATAGTGGAGGATACGGAATTTGCTGTTAGCCGAGATTTCTCCTGTTTGTTTGCAGCAATAGGTCCATTGTTCTTCCGTCAGTGGACGCCCCAGCTCTGCCTCCCATTTAGTTTTGGCCGGAGGGGGGTCGTAGCTTCTATCTTTCTGCACAGTGCGGTAGAGTAGTGATATGACATGGGAAGGAGTAGTTTGTTGCAACAGGGCATGCAGGGGAGACAGAATGGGAGGCTCCAGCGGAAATTCGGGTGTGAGGGCCCTTACACTCTGTCGTAATCTGACATAATAAAATCTCTCCAGAAGGGAGGGGGATATGGAGGCAAAAACTCCTCACTCGTGAGGAATTTGGATTTGTCGTATAGTTGTCCCCAGGTTCGAATGGACAGTCTACGAAGTAGTTTGCGGCACCCACCCTCTTGCGTTACTGGAATGTCATGTCTGCCGGCAAGGGGCAGAAGGGGGGAGTATAACAGCGTGGTGCGCGTAATGTGCGCTATGTCTCGCCATGCGCTGATGGTGCATTGAACGGTGGTGGAAGCGAGTCGCCGTGGGACCGCGGTAGTACTTAAGTAAGCTGTGCAGGGGTGGGATTCATGTATCCATCTTCAATCGCCAGATGCGGCATATAGGGAGGTGGGTGTATCCAGTATGTGGCATAGTGGGCTTGGGCGCAGATGAAGTATAGCTCCAGATCTGGTATTTCAAACCCCCGTCGCTAAAGGGCCGCGTAAGGACATCCCAGCGTAGGCGGGCCTGCTTACCACCCCAGGTAAGTCGAATGAGTTGACTTTTGATAGCCGAGAAAAAATGACGGCTCGGGCATATGGTATATTCACGAATAGGTATAATAGTTTAGGCAATATTACCATCTTAATAAGGGCAGCTCTGCCCGCTATTGACAGTGGCATCGCAATCCACCGTGTGATTTTGTCCGTCAGCGAGGTTAGTACGCGACCATAATTAGCTTTCATGAGTTCTTCTCGGTTGCGGGATATTGCTATGCCAAGGTAAGTGAGTGTGTCATCGCACCATGTAAGAGGGTAATCTGGTACAAACCTTAGTGAGGAATCGGTGAGGGGGTAGATTTGGGACTTTCCCCAGTTGATATTTATTCCGGATATTCGTCCAAAAAGGATGAACAGTCGGAGGATGGGATTTAGACTTTCTGCTGGGTTTCGCAAGTAGAGGGTAATATCATCGGCGTATAAAGAAATTAAGATTTGACGCTGCGGATATATAATGGCATATTCCCTAAAGTGTTGGCGTATTTTGGCGGCCAGTGGTTCAACCGCCAAGGTGAATAGAAGGGGGGATAAAGGGCATCCCTGCCTGGTACCCCTGGCTATAGTAAAGACGGGCGTGCGTTTGCCATTAAGCAGCACTGTGACGTGTAGATCAGTATATAGTAGATTTATCCAGGCGAGAAACGGGAGTGGGAATCCCATGCGTTGTAACACAAAGGCGAGGTAGTCCCACTCCAGGGAGTCAAACGCCTTAGTAGCGTCTAAGAAAATGGCTGCAGCATTAAGATCTGGGTCTATGTCTTGGAGGATCGCGAATAGGGTCCGCAAATTATGAGAGGTGCTCCTAGTCGGCACAAATCCCGATTGGTCTTGGAGAACAAGGGCAGGCATGAGGGGGCTTAGACGGTTGGCTATGATTTTCGCCAAAATCTTGGCGTCCACATTAATGAGAGACAAGGGCCGATATGAGTCTACCTGTGTGGTCGGTTTTCCCGGTTTGGGCAGGGATATAATGAGCGCTTCCCGCATCGATCTTGGGAGAATACCCGTCTCGCGCGCATCTTCAAGCACATGTCGCAGTATAGGGATAAGAAGGTGCCGGAATGCTTTATAGAACTCGGCCGGGAGGCCGTCGGGCCCCGGGGCTTTGCCTGATTGCAGTTGCATAATTGCCGTAGTCACCTCGTCATCTTCATAGTGTGCAAGGAGGGACTCTCTTTGACCATCTCCCAGCCAGGCTATGGCCGTATCCTCAAAGAATGGGGCAAAATCTACTGTGTGCTCCCTGTGTGTTTTATACAGGTGTTTGTAAAATTTGTAAAATGTGTTCGCTATCTCCGAGTTGTCTCTATGTATTTGTCCATCGTTGTCCTCTATTTCCAGTACCGTATTAGTGAATCGTGGGGGGCGGATCACTGAGGCCAGCGCCTTCCCCGGTCTCTCCCCTCCCCGTATCGTCGCGCTTGATGATACTTCCCCTGAATTTACACTCCCTTTCCGCTGTTTCTTGGTATTCAGTCAGGAGTTCGCGGAGTCTCGCTTTCTGGTCAGGAGCGGGTGCAGCCTCCAATGCCAGTTCCGTTTGTCTGAGGTTTTGTTCTATTGTTTTCAAGGTATTGCGAATATCTTTTAGTATCCCAGCGCTTTTTGCTATGCATATGCCCCGTATAGTGACCTTAAAGGCCTCCCATACCGTCTAATATTGTGTAACTGAGTTGTCATTGCGAGGGAAGAAATCTATTATTTCTTGTTCAAGCTCACTTTTGAACACTGGGTCTAGTAGCGACTGAGGGTTGAGTCGCCAGGAGATATACGGCGGGTCAGCCTTGGGAGGCGTAAGAGAAAGGAGGACCGGTGAATGGTCCGAATATGTGCGGGGGAGGTGCGAGGCGTGTGTCAGCCAAGTGGTTAATCCTTTATCCAGGAGCCAGGTGTCTATGCGTGACCAGGAGGAGTGGGCAGTAGAGTGGCATGTCCCTTCCCTAGTGTGCGGGTGAAGCGTTCGCCAGGCGTCAGTCAGGTTATTGTCCTCTATGATGCTGCGGAGGGTTGCTTGCGCTGCAGTGTAATGCCTGGTCTGTGGGTGGGATCGGTCCAGAGTCGGATTGACAGTTACGTTGAAGTCCCCTCCCCATATCAGGTGTGTGGAGCCTATGTCCATAATCTTGCCCCAGAGGATGCGGAAAAATTCCGGGTCGTCAGTGTTAGGCCCATAGCAGGAGACCATCGTAATGGATTGTGCCGACAGTCTCCCCCATAGGACACTGTATCTCCCTTGTGGGTCTCCATAGGAGCCGATAGGGGTATAGGGGATTGAGCGTTTCACCAGTATGAGGGTGCCTCGGGCATATGAGGAGTAGGAGGAAAAGCAGGTACTGGTGGCCCATCTGGCTGCGAAAGTGGGGGTGGAGTGGGAGCTAGGTGAGTTTCCTGAAGCATGGCACAGTGTATATTATGTCGTTCTAAGTAAGCGAGTATGTGTCGGCGTTTTCGTGGATTCCCCAGTCCCCTGATATTCCAGGTCAAGAAGTTATAGGGTAGAGGTCCGGAGTGTGTCCCCATTTATGGCTTGCGCACTACGCGTTGGAGGATCGTGTGGCGTATATCTTTGGTGTACTGTGTGAGCAGGGCCGTGTGAAGCGAAACAGTGAGGTTTTGTGTACATAATGAAAAAAAAATAAACATTTCCCTTACCCCCCCTCCTCCCACATCAGCGACCCAATTTCGCCGTGTCCCATCCCACCCCCCTCCCACCAACAAAAGGCCTATCACTAATTCCCCAACGGGGGGAGTGGAGGCCAAACATTTAACCATTTACTGTATGAAGTGTTAAGGGTTCACCTGTGGGGTGGTCGTCAGAGGGCGGTCAAGTTCTCCTCGCCGGAGCGAGGGTGCTCGGGCGGCAATGGTAGGCGGCATCCCACCGTTAGCAGAAGAGCGGGCTCGCAGGGACGACAGTGTCATAGATAAGTGTCCCCCACCCCCGCATTGCAGTGGGGGAGATGCCCAGTGGAAATGAGCAGAGCGTCCGGCGTGAATGGGAATAGATTACATCCTATATGTGTCATTCGATATCCGACCCGTTTCCATTATCGGCGGGCCGATGTTCCGGGGACAGGCGTTCTGTGGGTGTTTTGGGCAGCGTTTTGAGAAAGTCCTGGACGTGCTGCGGGTTTGTGAAAAAATGTTGTTTTCCCTGGTGCGTTACCTTGAGACGGGCCGGGAACAACATGGCGTAGGGTACATTGAGCTGTTGCAGTTTTTTCTTCACCTGTAAGAATTTGCGGCGTTGGTCCTGGACAGCCATGGTGAAGTCGGGATAGATGGGTACTTCCATGCCGCCGTATTGCAGTTGTCCTTTTTCTCTGGAGAGACGGGGGGCAGCGTCTCTATCACGGTAATTAAGCATCCTGGCGATGATAGGCCTAGGGGAGTGCCTGGGGCTGGACGGTTCGCCAAGGACCGGTGTGCGCGTTCCACTACCAGTAGCTGTGAAAAGGCGTCCCTCCCGAAGAGTGTAATGAGGAGTCTTTCAACATACTCTTCCATCTTACCGGTGGCCGTGGATTCCGATATTCCTAGGATCCGTAGGTTATTTCTCCTTGAGCGAGATTCCAAATCTTCATTTTTGGCTGCTATTACTTTCAAGATTCTCTCCATCTCAAGGGTGCGACTAGTATTGGCGCTGGTCGTATCCTCCAAGTCTGAGACTCGCCGCTCCGCCTCTACGAGGCGGTCATCGTGTTTCTCCACTCTATGCGTTAGGCCCTCTAATCTGGTGTTCATTGAGTCCATTTTGGATTCTATGGAGGTTAGGCTGGATTGCATCGCTAGTAGCAGGTCTTTGAGATCTGCGGTCGAGGGGGGAGGCGCATCCTGTTGGTCCTCATCGGGCTCCGTCTGGGAGCGAGTCGACTTACGGGCGTCGAAGGTTAGTTTAGGCTGCCGCCCATCCGGCTTCCCCATGGTTGCGGATTGTATGGTCTGGCGTTTATGATGGTGCTATACTCGGTGCGGGGCAGGGAATTCCAGCTTTGGTATGCACAGTCCGCCGTCCAAAATTAAGACCAGTGCCAGGCAAGGTTGATTACATGCGGGTCTAGCTCCTTCAGGTCGTAAGTAGCAGAGGGGGGCAAGGGGCTAGTCCCAAAGGTCAGTTGCGTTTTTCCCGGGTCTATTCACTATCTCCGATGAGCCGCCCTTTGTGCAGATGTAACTGCAGATGCTATGTATAGCTGCGGGACCTCTAAGGCGTGGGTTGCCTGGAGACGGCACTTCGCACAGTACATGGGCCCCTGGGGCACTCCTGGGTCCCAATGTTATATGCGGGCAGTGATGTCCGCTACCAGTCTCCAGTGCGGTTCACCTTCGCATGTGGCCGCAAGAATCTCTCTGGGCCTGTCCCCTGTAGGGGGCCGCCTGTCCAGGTCAGCCAATGTACCCGGGAGGAGGTCGAAATATGGGTCAAAATTCCCCCCAGGCTGGCGTATGGGGTCCTGAGGCGAGGCCGCAGTAGCGCGCTCTTCAGTGTCCGGGCCCAGCGTCCGCTAGGTTATGTAGTGGCAAGAGTCGCGCGTTGCAGTTCCTGATGCAGCTATTGCCTTGTCGCTTCGTGCACAAAGGGCCTAGTTCGCTCTTACCTCGGGAGCGGCAACCAAAGCGTCATCTCAGCCCTCCCGGTTCCGTTAACGCTGTGAGTGGGTGGCGATCTCCAGGGGGGGAGGGGGGTGTCGCCCTGTATCGTCGCGCTCGGTCCGGAGCAGGTATCACGGTGTTCCCGGCATCGTCAGTCTCTTCACAGGCCTGTAGCGAGGGGTCGACAGTTCATCGCATCTCCGCATCAGCGTCGCTCGGCCCCAGCGGCGGTCCTCTCGCCGCCTTCCGCACCGCCCTAGACGGTCACAGCGGGTTGGCAGCTCGCGGCGGACTCCACCGATTCAGTATTCCACCAGGTGCCTCGCGGTAGTCGGTGCCGCCGGGATCGCCAGGGCAGCCACGGTGTAAGTTTAGGTATCAGGAGGCTGCGGTCTCCCCACTCGTACGATCCGCGTCTACCAGCATACAGGGACAGCAGGGTTCAGCTCCACCTTCGGGTTCCGCAGTCCGCCATTTTGTCTGTTTCGCCGGCCCACTGGCAGAGTCGTCTAGGGGCTTATACGGTCCGATATGTCAGCTGTTGGGCAGTGCAGGCCATTCCCTGACGTGTCGGCTCTCCAGTGCGGTCGTTTTCGGGCTAATACTGTCTAGGATAGCCAGGATTATGAGCGGATTTCAGCCCGAGCTGCAAGAGCCTCACGAAGGTGCGGCCATCTTGCTTGGCGCCCTCTAGCGCCCCAATCCATCATCATTCTTTAGCTCACTCCACCACCCCAGTTCAGACATGGCCATATGCAAATCAGTCTGACCCTGTGCCTCATGGGAACAGTCCAGCCCGAACTGCCAAGCCATGTCTTCCCTGGACCGGAAACAAGCATCCTGGGACCGGTTTCTGGCTATTCAGCCGTCATCAGCCAGGCTAGCTTGAATCCAGTGGCAAAGTGAGCAAGGGACCCACGTCTGGGCATACCCTGCCAACTTAGGGCGAACAAAGCGATACCAAAGGGGATGACGGACGGAGCACCTGAGCTAATCAAAAACTCACCCCCAGTCAACTGATCTGGGTTTAATCCATCATCATTCTTTAGCTCACTCCACCACCCCAGTTCAGACATGGCCATATGCAAATCAGTCTGACCCTGTGCCTCATGGGAACAGTCCAGCCCGAACTGCCAAGCCATGTCTTCCCTGGACCGGAAACAAGCATCCTGGGACCGGTTTCTGGCTATTCAGCCGTCATCAGCCAGGCTAGCTTGAATCCAGTGGCAAAGTGAGCAAGGGACCCACGTCTGGGCATACCCTGCCAACTTAGGGCGAACAAAGCGATACCAAAGGGGATGATGGACGGAGCACCTGAGCTAATCAAACACTCACCCCCAGTCAACTGATCTGGGTTTAATCCATCATCATTCTTTAGCTCACTCCACAACCCCAGTTCAGACATGGCCATATGCAAATCAGTCTGACCCTGTGCCTCATGGGAACAGTCCAGCCCGAACTGCCAAGCCATGTCTTCCCTGGACCGGAAACAAGCATCCTGGGACCGGTTTCTGGCTATTCAGCCGTCATCAGCCAGGCTAGCTTGAATCCAGTGGCAAAGTAAGCAAGGGACCCACGTCTGGGCATACCCTGCCAACTTAGGGCGAACAAAGCGATACCAAAGGGGATGATGGACGGAGCACCTGAGCTAATCTAACACTCACCCCCAGTCAACTGATCTGGGTTTAATCCATCATCATTCTTTAGCTCACTCCACCACCCCAGTTCAGACATGGCCATATGCAAATCAGTCTGACCCTGTGCCTCATGGGAACAGTCCAGCCCGAACTGCCAAGCCATGTCGTCCCTGGACCGGAAACAAGCATCCTGGGACCGGTTTCTGGCTATTCAGCCGTCATCAGCCAGGCTAGCTTGAATCCAGTGGCAAAGTGAGCAAGGGACCAACGTCTGGGCATACCCTGCCAACTTAGGGCGAACAAAGCGATACCAAAGGGGATGATGGACGGAGCACCTGAGCTAATCAAACACTCACCCCCAGTCAACTGATCTGGGTTTAATCCATCATCATTCTTTAGCTCACTCCACCACCCCAGTTCAGACATGGCCATATGCAAATCAGTCTGTCCCTGTGCCTCATGGGAACAGTCCAGCCCGAACTGCCAAGCCATGTCTTCCCTGGACCGGAAACAAGCATCCTGGGACCGGTTTCTGGCTATTCAGCCGTCATCAGCCAGGCTAGCTTGAATCCAGTGGCAAAGTGAGCAAGGGACCCACGTCTGGGCATACCCTGCCAACTTAGGGCGAACAAAGCGATACCAAAGGGGATGATGGACGGAGCACCTGAGCTAATCAAACACTCACCCCCAGTCAACTGATCTGGGTTTAATCCATCATCATTCTTTAGCTCACTCCACCACCCCAGTTCAGACATGGCCATATGCAAATCAGTCTGACCCTGTGCCTCATGGGAACAGTCCAGCCCGAACTGCCAAGCCATGTCTTCCTGGACCGGAAACAAGCATCCTGGGACCGGTTTCTGGCTATTCAGCCGTCATCAGCCAGGCTAGCTTGAATCCAGTGGCAAAGTGAGCAAGGGACCCACGTCTGGGCATACCCTGCCAACTTAGGGCGAACAAAGCGATACCAAAGGGGATGATGGACGGAGCACCTGAGCTAATCAAACACTCACCCCCAGTCAACTGATCTGGGTTTAATCCATCATCATTCTTTAGCTCACTCCACCACCCCAGTTCAGACATGGCCATATGCAAATCAGTCTGACCCTGTGCCTCATGGGAACAGTCCAGCCCGAACTGCCAAGCCATGTCTTCCCTGGACCGGAAACAAGCATCCTGGGACCGGTTTCTGGCTATTCAGCCGTTATCAGCCAGGATAGCTTGAATCCAGTGGCAAAGTGAGCAAGGGACCCACGTCTGGGCATACCCTGCCAACTTAGGGCGAACAAAGCGATACCAAAGGGGATGATGGACGGAGCACCTGAGCTAATCAAACACTCACCCCCAGTCAACTGATCTGGGTTTAATCCATCATCATTCTTTAGCTCACTCCACCACCCCAGTTCAGACATGGCCATATGCAAATCAGTCTGACCCTGTGCCTCATGGGAACTGTCCAGCCCGAACTGCCAAGCCATGTCTTCCCTGGACCGGAAACAAGCATCCTGGGACCGGTTTCTGGCTATTCAGCCGTCATCAGCCAGGCTAGCTTGAATCCAGTGGCAAAGTGAGCAAGGGACCCACGTCTGGGCATACCCTGCCAACTTAGGGCGAACAAAGCGATACCAAAGGGGATGATGGACGGAGCACCTGAGCTAATCAAACACTCACCCCCAGTCAACTGATCTGGGTTTAATCCATCATCATTCTTTAGCTCACTCCACCACCCCAGTTCAGACATGGCCATATGCAAATCAGTCTGACCCTGTGCCTCATGGGAACAGTCCAGCCCGAACTGCCAAGCCATGTCTTCCCTGGACCGGAAACAAGCATCCTGGGACCGGTTTCTGGCTATTCAGCCGTCATCAGCCAGGCTAGCTTGAATCCAGTAGCAAAGTGAGCAAGGGACCCACGTCTGGGCATACCCTGCCAACTTAGGGCGAACAAAGCGATACCAAAGGGGATGATGGACGGAGCACCTGAGCTAATCAAACACTCACCCCCAGTCAACTGATCTGGGTTTAATCCATCATCATTCTTTAGCTCACTCCACCACCCCAGTTCAGACATGGCCATATGCAAATCAGTCTGACCCTGTGCCTCACGGGAACAGTCCAGCCCGAACTGCCAAGCCATGTCTTCCCTGGACCTGAAACAAGCATCCTGGGACCGGTTTCTGGCTATTCAGCCGTCATCAGCCAGGCTAGCTTGAATCCAGTGGCAAAGTGAGCAAGGGACCCACGTCTGGGCATTCCCTGCCAACTTAGGGCAAACAAAGCGATACCAAAGGGGATGATGGACGGAGCACCTGAGCTAATCAAACACTCACCCCCAGTCAACTGATCTGGGTTTAATCCATCATCATTCTTTAGCTCACTCCACCACCCCAGTTCAGACATGGCCATATGCAAATCAGTCTGACCCTGTGCCTCATGGGAACAGTCCAGCCCGAACTGCCAAGCCATGTCTTCCCTGGACCGGAAACAAGCATCCTGGGACCGGTTTCTGGCTATTCAGCCGTCATCAGCCAGGCTAGCTTGAATCCAGTGGCAAAGTGAGCAAGGGACCCACGTCTGGGCATACCCTGCCAACTTAGGGCGAACAAAGCGATACCAAAGGGGATGATGGACGGAGCACCTGAGCTAATCAAACACTCACCCCCAGTCAACTGATCTGGGTTTAATCCATCAACATTCTTTAGCTCACTCCACCACCCCAGTTCAGACATGGCCATATGCCAATCAGTCTGACCATGTGCCTCATGGGAACAGTCCAGCCCGAACTGCCAAGCCATGTCTTCCCTGGACCGGAAACAAGCATCCTGGGACCGGTTTCTGGCTATTCAGCCGTCATCAGCCAGGCTAGCTTGAATCCAGTGGCAAAGTGAGCAAGGGACCCACGTCTGGGCATACCCTGTCAACTTAGGGCAAACAAAGCGATACCAAAGGGGATGATGGACGGAGCACCTGAGCTAATCAAACACTCACCCCCAGTCAACTGATCTGGGTTTAATCCATCATCATTCTTTAGCTCACTCCACCACCCCAGTTCAGACATGGCCATATGCAAATCAGTCTGACCCTGTGCCTCATGGGAACAGTCCAGCCCGGGGGTGAGTGTTTGATTTGCTCAAGCGCTCCGTCCATCATCCCCTTTGGTATCGCTTTGTTCGCCCTAAGTTGGCAGGGTATGCCCAGACGTGGGTCCCTTGCTCACTTTGCCACTGGATTCAAGCTAGCCTATCTGATGACGGCTGAATAGCCAGAAACCGGTCCCAGGATGCTTGTTTCCGGTCCAGGGAAGACATGGTTTGGCAGTTTGGGCTGGACTGTTCCCATGAGGCACAGGGTCAGACTGATTTGCATATGGCCATGTCTGAACTGGGGTGGTGGAGTGAGCTAAAGAATGATGATGGATTAAACCCAGATCAGTTGACTGGGGGTGAGTGTTTGATTTGCTCAAGCGCTCCGTCCATCATCCCCTTTGGTATCGCTGTATCCACGTAGTCAAAAATAATCCACTAAAATGGGAAAAATATTTTCCAAAATGCCCCAAGAAAACTGAAAAAATAAAACCAATCCAATAGTGATCCCTTGAAGCAATCCAAAGTATCTAGGAGCCATAAAATCCTGAAAAGATGTTTAAAAGAATTAAACGCTCCTGGAAACCCGAAAATAAAGGAAATCAAAGTTAAAAATAGAGGTTTATTATAAACCAAAAGAGATTTCCTTAAAATAAAAAGGTAAGTCCCAATGCCCATAGGACACGTTCGTAGACAAAAACCTGCAGAGTAAACCAAAAAATGTACCCGCAGAAAACATTACATTCCCAAAAATACATATGCATCACACTTAATCATCATAAAATGAGTAACATAACACAATATAACAATACATTACCAAACCTGTGTATGAATAACCCAAAACTTCACACTAATGAAAAACACTACTATTAATGCAACTAAGGGGCCGATTACGATGTTGGGCGGAAACCCTCCGCCCGACATTGACTCGAAATCGGGGAGACCGACTTGCAGTCGGCGGTTCTGACCACCGGATTACCATGCGACCGAACACTGTTCGGTCGGAGTCCCATTGTTCCCTATGGAAGCTCGTGCTATGCCCGACAACCAGCCGTAACACAGGCTTCTACAGGGAAAGGGGGTGTTTGCGGAAAACCCTGCACCCTGTTACATGCACCCCATGGTGCCTGCCACACAGTGCAGGGTTTTACAGGTGAGTCCCTTAGGTACCCCCATGGCCATCAACCGTAGGCCATGGGGCCTAGAGGGCCCTGCCAGGGGCCCACAAAGTCACTTTCCGACAGCCTTTCGGTGTCGGTCAGGCCGATGCGGAATGGCTGTTGGAAATCAACATCGTAATCCTGAGGGCGTAAACGCTGTCCAAAGGGGTGTACAATGCAGTTCTGACCGTCACAAATACTCCGCGAGTCGCTCTGAACCGATTCGGAATGACCGCGCGGTTTACAATGCGACTGCGAACATTGTAATCGAGCAGTCGGACTGTAAACTGACCGAGTCGGTTGGAAGGGCTCCGACGCGGTCAAGGATATTCTGACTGTTGGGAGGAGGCTATCCGCCTGACATCAAAATAGGCCCCTAAATCTACAAGAAACCCATAAACAACTAACCTCTAGACCTCCCCCAATATCCCCAAAACACAAAAAATCCCCCAAAAACCTTTACAAAATTACCTACCTATTCCGATCAACAGCAGCAACCGTGACCTGGATCCTGGAAAATAGACTAAAAATGACAATAGACTACAAAATAGTATGTAGCGATAAAGCAAACATTTCCGCTAAACGAAACTAAAAAGAACTATCTCCACATAGAAATGAATGGGAAATTATTTTAAAATGTTAAATACATGTACTAAAAAATGTAAAAAATATTAAACATGTTAAACATTTTTGTAAAAATGTAAAAAGTAAAGTATAATTAAATAGTATAAAGTATATACAATTATTTAATATATACTGAATACTTATGTTAAAATGATATTGAAATTATGTATATTAAACTATTTAAGAAATGTTAAAAATGTTCAAACAATAGAAAAAAGTGTAAAATGTACAACATACGATATTATTTAAATATGATTTACATTTTTATTTAGTAATAAAAATGTAGTAACATGTTCCCTTCTATATATATGTAAATGTTTATTTTTAAGTAGAAATCCATACATTTAAAAATGTAAAAATATATGTTAAATAAACTTTGAAAACATAAATAAACTTTGAACAATGTGTTGCATGTCTTATTTCTATGAAAATATGTAATTAATAATATTATTTATTACAAACATACAAGTAACTACTTTTTTGTTATATTTCTAAACACCAACAATCACTAAATTAAATAACATAAACTATTTGTGCTACATACCAATACAATTTAAGCAACGGATTTCACACTAAAATAAATAAATTAAATAATCACACTCCTGCATAAACCAAGTTTAAGTTGGATTCTAAAGGGGTGACATTTACTATTCCCAGTCCAATCTAAACCAGTTTGAGGAAGGTGCTGGACACTAAAGCTGACATGTACTATTCCCACTTCAATTTCAACTAATTGGGGAAAGAAGGTGGACACTAAATGGGTGGCATTTACTATTCCCACTCCAAGGTAAACTATTTTGAAGAAAATGTTGGACACTAAAGGGGTGACATTTATTAATCCCATTCTAATCTATACCAATTTAGAGAAGGTGTTAGAAACCAAGGGGGTCATTACGATCCGCCCGCCATTCCCCTCCGCCCGCATGCCATTTCCCCCCGTTGCATTACGATGGTGGGGGGAGCCCGGCGGATGGAAAGACCGTCCGCCGGTTTTCCGCCGGTCACACAGGTGACCGGGCGGAAAAGGGCACTAATATGGTGGCGGTGTCTGCAAGACACCGCCATCCATATTAGGATGGTTGCGAGAGCAGCCTTTCCATGGCGGAAACGCCGCCATGGAAAGGCATACGGTCTTCGCTATCGGGAGCCCGCTACGGGCCCCCAGAGTGTTGGGAAGGTGGGGGTGCACATGGGGATACCTATGGTACCCCCTGCATTGGCATGGACAAGGTGGCAGGCACCGCACGGTGCCTGTCACCTTGTGCATGCCAATGCACGACGTGCATTCCCAGCATTGTGGCGGGCGGTGCTGTGAACACCGCCCGCCACAATGTTGGGAATAGGGGATGCCACCGCCACCGTGGCGATGGCATCCTAATACTCGCAGTGGGACCGCCGCTCCTATGGCGGACGGTCCCATTTACCGCTACGGTGGCAGGCGGACTTTGTCCGCCCATCATCGTAATGTGCCCCTAAGGGCCCTATTAAGAGTTGGGTGTCCGAGGACTCGTGTTGGTGTGGCAGTGGCAGATCCAGCCACCACCACACTGGTTGTCCGACCACCCAATTACGACTTGGGCAGTCAGACCACCAGCTCTGCCAGGGAACTGGTGTTCCCTAGCGTAGGAGCAGCGGTCAGAGGCAGCAATATGCTTGACAAGACCGCCACGGTCCCGCCAAGCATTTTACGAGTTCCACCGCCATGAAAAGCCTGGCAGAGAGGAAACAAAGGGGTCCCTACAGGGCCCCCCTGTTCCTCAGACATATGTGGATGGACACAGGGGAGCATAACATGTGCCCCCCTGCACGGCATGCACATAGGTTCCTGCAAGCCATGAACTTTCGAGTTCATGCCGTGCAGGAACCTTGTGAGGCGTTCTCATTGTGGTGTCTTTTTAAAAGGCACCGTTGCCTTTGAAAGTGAACCACTGGCGTACCGCCATGCCGCCCATCTGCAAGACCACTGAAAAGTAGCAATATGGCTGGCGGGCAGCGACAACCTTTGGTGGAGCGGTGGGCGGCAGTGCACCGCTCTGCTGAAAGGTCATCATTTGTCCCCTAATGGGTGACCTTTACTGTTCCCACTCCAATGTAAACCATTTTAAAGAAAGTGTTGGGAACTAAATGGGTGACATTTACTATTTCCACTCCAATCTATACCAATTTAGAGAAGATGTTGGACACTAAAGGGGTCCCACTTACTATGTTCATTCCAATCTATACCAATTTGGAGAAGGTGTTGGTAACTAAAGGGGTGACATTTACTACTCCCACTTCCCTCTCCAATCTATGCCAATTTGGAGAAGGTGTTGGACACTAAAGGGGTGGCATTTACTATTCCCACTCCAATTTATACTAATTTAATGAAGGTGTTGGGCACTAAATTGGATATTTACTCTTCCCATTCCAATCCATACCAATTTGGGTAAGGTGTTGGACACTTAAGGGGTGACATTTACTGTTCCCACTCCAATCTAAACTGATTTGGGGAAGGTGTTGGACACTGAACGATTAACATTTACTATTTCCACTACAAGCTAAAATATTTTTTGAAAGGTTCTACATACAAAAATTTAATATACACAAGTAATACTCCAAACTAAAATATCAGTTTGTAACTTTAAAATAAATTAAAAATTATTTAAAAAACACACTGACCCAAACAAGAAATCTATACATTCATAAATAAACGTTTACATATAAAAGATTATATTTTTATTACTATAAATCATTTAAAAAAATTGTAAAAATATTAACTACCATTCCTGAAATGAACCATAAAAAATATAATTTTACCAAATTAACAAACAAAAAATGAAAAAATATAAACACAATTTTTTAAAATAAATATATATTTTTAAACAACTTAACATTATTGCAATTCAGAAAATATATTTCCAACAGAACTTATTCAAGAATTAAACATATCAGAAATCTGATTACTGTTGTTAACAGATTTTTCAAAAATAAACCAATAACATCAAAATATACATGTAAATTCATACATCATAAAAAATACATATTTATTATAATTTCATAATTTAACTAGACATTTCAAAAATGTTTTGAATAAATGTAAATGTAACAAAAAACATTTATTAATAAATTGTACATTCACATTATAATTTTCAACATCAAAAAGTCTTACAATATTTACATTTTGATGCAATTTTAAATAAAGCATCTAAACTTAAAAGCTTGCATTGAAAAATATCAATCATTTTACATTATTAAATTGATGTTTTATATTTTTTAATTTTTGCAAATAGTGTTATAATTTAAACATTCATTTTCATATTTCCAATTTACTTTAGTTTAATATAATTAGCACATATTTAAAATAATTATAAACTATTATTTACTAACATTATTAATGTAACAAAATAAATATAAAACTTTTACAATAATAATTTGCATTTCATTAAACTAATTAACATTAAAATGAAATTAAAATATCCACTTTTTAAAAATCTCCTCACACTTATCCCCTAAAAACCCAGTATCCCGCTGCCAAAAATAAATTCTAAATCCATTATTTTTACAAATTAATGCAACTAAAAATAAATATTTCAGCAACTTCATTATTAATAAATTATCTTTCTAAAAACAGAAATAAACAAAATGAATAAACATATAGTATCAAACAAACTGCTATAAATTACATACATTTAACACTAATGATATTACATACAATGATATTTTCTAAATCGATATTTTTTAAAACAATATTAAAACAACACTTTTTCCTACTTTAGATATTCCTATCAACTATATTTTTGACATCCTGATATTCATTTGTATCATGATATTTTTCATTTAATATTTTGTCAAAACACCAAAATAAGCATGTAAAATCCTCTGGTAGCTTGGCACGAAAGCAGTCAGGCTAAACTTAAATGCAATATGTAAAGTATATATGCAGCACTCAAATAATAGTAAAGTGAAAACACAACAAAGTTAAAATCCCAAGCCAATTTAGAAAAATAGAGTACATTTTAATAAAAAAAACTGACAACAGCAAAATTGAAATCAGTATAACCGGAGAGTGGAGTTTTTAAGATTTTAGGTTAAAATAGCATCAAAAAGCACAAAGCACCACTCGGGGTTATTTGGGCCTGATAGACTGGGGTGAAGTAACAAGTTCACGCCGACTGCAATGGAGCGCAGGTCGGATACAGGGATCAGGTTCATCCCGATGAAGAGTTTAATTTTCAAGTCCGCAAGATGACCTGCCATTCATGTTGGCGGGGGTCCCGAGGAGGTCATTGTTGGGGCATGGAGCAGGTCGGCATCGTGGACAGTCGTGGTTGTGGAAGGAATAGCAGGTAATGACTGTGAGCTTTGCAGTGGTTATCCACATGTTGCTATTGGTGTGAATTCTAAGTGTCAATGGAGCTTCATTTTGGCGGTCGTCGCGGACGGTCATTGTTCACTGCGAAGAGTCCACGTTTTGGTAACAAGTAGCCCACACTTCTGTATTTTTCACCTGGGGTTCAAGAGGAGTACAGTCTGATGCCAACCAAATGTCCAGGACCTGGGGACCACCTCCTGAGGATCAGGACTCACTACAGCAGGGGCCAGCAGCAGGGCTCAGGCATATCCAGGCAGGTCATGTTGGTGTGTGCTAGCTGGGCAGATTCAGGGCAGGCTTCTGGAAGCTAGTTCAGTCCGTACAGCTCAAACAGGAGGTTAGCTAACTGACCCGTGAAGTTCCTTTTTGTGTACTGTAGGCAAGGCCCTTTAAAGTATAATCAGGGCAGGGTACAGCTCCTCCCTAGCCATCCTGTAAGGAAGACCGTATCTCTCCAGAACATAGGTCTCTTTTGTCTCTAGGGGGACGATTACGATGTTATTAGGAAAGCATTCCTATCAAACCGGTTCCGGAATGCTTTTCAAATGAATCGCACTCCGGGAGTCCCACCGACCGAGTACGATGTGTCCGTATGTGTACGGACTCAGTTCGGTCGGAGTCCCATTTAATTCAATGGGAGCCCTGTGTACCCAACGTGAACACAGGCTCCCATTGCAAAAAGGGGTGGGTGGGGAAAAGCGTGCAACCTGTGGCGGGCACCCCATGGTGCCCGCCACAGAGTCCACCACAGGGTACCATGCATGTACATGCATGGTAAGGGGGGACCCATGGGTGCCCCCCTGCGGTGATTTAGGGGGCCCCGGGTGAAGGGGGGCCAGCTACGGCCCCCCCGAAGTCCGAATCCCACAGCCGTTTCATCTCGGCAAAACCAAGTCAGTACGGCTGTCAGAATCGGTCATCGTACTTGCTCGTACAGAAACTGTCCCCATTGAGCTGCACTATTCCGCTCCGAATGAGTCGGACTGGCTGATTCATGTTCGGAACTGATTCGGTCAGCACAGACGGCTACCTCGCATCGTACTTGGTCGTTCGGAAAGGGGGACGATTTGTTCAGAAACATAGGCTCCGAATTGGATTTGCTATTTCCGAATCTCGTTTCGAGCCCTTCCTAACGAGATCGTAATCGGCCCCTATGTGTGGAAACAACACACAGCGCACATCAGGAGATCCATTCACAGTAATGTGACCCAGGACATTGGCAGAAAGACACAGTTGGTTTGGACAGTAAAATGCCAACTTTCTAAAAGTACAAAAAAGGTAACATGCACTCCTAATCAATCAAGTTTTTTTATATGTAGCTCACAGGCTTGAAGTTGTTGCATGCAACACAGAAACGCGCGCTCCACCCATGCGCGCTATGAGTAATTCAAAAACATTTTTGGAACATTCTTTAGTCCCAAATCCGGATGCACTGCGGTGATGTGAAAAGCATTCACAGGACATAAAGTTCCGCCAGTTTAATCCATTAGTACTCCATCATTTATTACTTGCATTATAATCCAATTTCCATCATGATACAAATGGGACTCCAAATTACGACCAATTTTTAACATGTGCCTATCCAGGCTTCCACTCAATACAATAGGAGGTTCACAGTTCCTCCTGGGGCAACGTCATATATGTGTTTCAAACCCAATGCATTTCGGGCAATGACTGCCCTTCCTCAGGGGTAGCTGCAATAAAACAAAGCGCACATTAATCACCTACACTCTTAACAGTCCTAGCTGTTCCATAACGTTATGTGACCCTCGTTGGTAATATTTGATCAAACCTTGCATATGTGCCATAAAAAGGATGAACATAAAGGTGTTGTCGGAACATGCGCAAAGTCTCAAAGTGAATATGTATAAACTAACAATACCCTTGGTGCCACCATATCATGCAATGAGTTTCACAACCAAAAATCCAAATCTCACTTAACCCATGGTGCTCTCATGCCTACGAAAATCATGTTTCAGCAAAAAATAACTTAATGTGCCTGTTAACATACAGTAGCGTAAAATCAACGGTGACTTGAAATAAAAACACCCTCACACTTGTGACCTCATATTGTATGATGCAATAGATATCAAGAGCCCCCACACAAAATCGCTAGACCTTTCATAGCTCCGTGCCCCCAATCTAAATTAAATGTACTAGTTACCTTAACACCAATACTGCACCACCCTTCCAAGTCACCACAGAAAATGTGCCGATTAAACGGTAAAACTCAACGCCGGTGTATTTAAATATATCACGTGACTCAAAATTCCTAAAACTCGACAAAATACTACACATACCCCGCGCTGTTCTCAAAAAATGAACTGACATATAGAACAGAAAAATACATGAATAACATGAAAGCTCATCATCTAACAATAACAGTCATCAAAAAATAAAAATAAAAATTGCTATCATGAAAGGGCATCACCTCAATAATAAATATTTAAATGCCATCTTCCCAAAAACATCCAGTTCTGAAAAACTGAAATATCGCAAGTCGTGAAATGTCTATGTTTCCTCCATGAATTGCTGAAAAACTCGAGACATAGGAAGAAAACATAAACACAAGTCAGTAGCTGTTATCTGTGCGTGAGATTAAAACTGAAAGGTGAACCTCCGATGTTGTGTTTGTCCGATGTACTTAACCATTGTTCATGAGTATCATCCCTTTAACCATGGAGTGCACAGATACCGGCGGACGGAAGAAATATGAAATATAAGTACAAAAAAGGTAGCATGTACTCCTAATCAATCACGTTTTTTTATATATAGCTCACAGGCTTGAAGTTGTCGCGTGCAACCCAGAAACGCGCGCTCCGCCCATGCGCGCTATGAGTAATTCAAAAACATTTTTGGAACATTCTTGAGTCCCAAATCCGGATGCACTGCGGTGATGTGAAAAGCATTCACAGGACATAAAGTTCCGCCAGTTTAATCCATTAGTACTCCATCATTAATTACTTGCATTATAATCCAATTTTCATCATGATACAAATGGGACTACAAATTACGACCAATTTTTAACATGTGCCTATCCAGGCTTCCACTCAAAACAATAGGAAGATCACCGTTCCTCCTGGCGCAACGTCATATATGTGTTTCAAACTCAATGCATTTCGGGCAATGACTGCCTTTCCTCATGTTTTGAGTGGAAGCCTGGATAGGCACATGTTAAAAATTGGTAGTAATTTGGAGTCCCATTTGTATCATGATGAAAATTGGATTATAATGCAAGTAATTAATGATGGAGTACTAATGGATTAAACTGGCGGAACTTTATGTCCTGTGAATGCTTTTCACATCACCGCAGTGCATCCGGATTTGGGACTCAAGAATGTTCCAAAAATGTTTTTGAATTACTCATAGCGCGCATAGGCGGAGCGCGCGTTTCTGGGTTGCACGCGACAACTTCAAGCCTGTGAGCTATATATAAAAAGCTTGATTGATTAGGAGTACATGCTACCTTTTTTGTACTTATATTTCATATTTCTTCCGTCCGCCGGTATCTGTGCACCCATGGTTAAAGGGATGATACTCATGAACAATGGTTAAGTACATCGGACAAACACAACATCGGAGGTTCACCTTTCAGTTTTAATCTCACGCACAGATAACAGCTACTGACTTGTGTTTATGTTTTCTTCTCTATGTCTCGAAGTTTTTCAGCAATTCATGGAGGAAACATAGACATTTCACGACTTGCGATATTTCAGTTTTTCAGAACTTGATGTTTTTGGGAAGATGGCATTTGAATATTTATTATTGAAGTCGATGTACTTTCATGATAGCAATTCTTATTTACATTTTTGATGACTGTTATTGTTAGATGATGAGCTTTCATGTTATTCATGTATTTTTCTGTTCTATATGTCAGTTCATTTTTTGAGAACAGCGCGGGGTATGTGTAGTATTTTGTCGAGTTTTAGGAATTTTGAGTCACGTGATATATTTAAATACACCGGCGTTGAGTTTTACCGTTTAATCGGCACATTTTCTGTGGTGACTTGGAAGGGTGGTGCAGTATTGGTGTTAAGGTAACTAGTACATTTAATTTAGATTGGGGGCACGGAGCTATGAAAGGTCCAGCGATTTTGTGTGGGGGCTCTTGATATCTATCACATCGTACAATATGAGGTCACAAGTGTGAGGGTGTTTTTATTTCAAGTCACCGATGATTTTACGCTACTGTATGTTAACAGGCACATTAAGTTATTTTTTGCTGAAACATGATTTTCGCAGGCATGAGAGCACCATGGGTTAAGTGAGATTTGGATTTTTTGGTTGTGAAGCTCATTGCATGATATGGAGGCACAAGGGTATTGTTAGTTTATACATATTCCCTTTGAGAGTTTGCGCATGTTCCGACAACACCTTTATGTTCATCCGTTTTATGGCACATATGCAAGGTTTGATCAAAAATTACCAACGAGGGTCACATAACTTTATGGAACAGCTAGGACTGTTAAGAGTGTGGGTCATTAATATGCGCTTTGGTTTATTGCAGCTACCCCTGAGGAAGGGCAGTCATTGCCCGAAATGCATTGAGTTTGAAACACATATATGACGTTGCGCCAGGAGGAACGGTGATCTTCCTATTGTTTTGAGTGGAAGCCTGGATAGGCACATGTTAAAAATTGGTCGTAATTTGGAGTCCCATTTGTATCATGATGTAAATTGGATCATAATGCAAGTAATAAGTGATGGAGTACTAATGGAAGAAACTGTCGGAACTTTATTTCCTGTAAATGCTTTTCACATCACTGCAGTGCATCCGAATTTGGGACTAAAGTATGTTCCAAAAATGTTTTTAACTTTCTAAAAGTGGCATTTTCAAAATTGTACAATAAAATCTGACTTTAACACTAAAGAAGATTTTAAATTACAATTCATTTGAATGTAAACAGCATCCCTCAACCTGGTCCTAAACTAAAGTTATCACGAATTAAGTGCAATAAGGCAACCAAGTGTTAATCATTGGGAATGATAGACTTACAGTAGTGAAAAATGACTTTAAGGGTTCTTCATTGCCAGAACGTGTAAAACGTAAGCACAAATGTTCTTCTTTTTAAATACCATACACCCTGCCTTATTAAGCTTTAGTGCCTCCCGTAGGGGTGACGTAGAAGTATTAGGAAGCTTTAGTCCTGGCAAAAGGTTTATTTTGCCAAGTCAAATTGGCAGCTACAGGTTCCAGTGGCATGCCTAAGACATGTTTTAAAAAACAACTTTAGTCGGTTGCACAATGAGTGCTGCAGCCTACCATAGCATTTAATTTACAGACCCTGGTCATATGTAGTATCATGTAATAGGAACTTACAAGTAAATGAAATGTACTAATCAGGTGTAGGCCAATTTACCATGCATAAAGGAGAGAGCACTATCACTTTGCCCCTGGTTAGCAGGGGGAAAGTGCACAGCCTCCAAATGCCAATAACCTAGTTCAGCACAAAATCAGGGGGAGAAGGCAAAAAGTCTGATGGAATACCACCACACCAAGGATGTCAGGTCTAACACTCATATAGTATAATATAATGAATGAAAAATTAGTATGAAGGAAACCTATGTATTTCTGAAATGTGACAAGGTACTGAGGGGCAGATTTACAAGCCCCTTGCGCTGCTGGTGCATCAAGTTGCGTGACGCACCGGTGGCACAGCCTGCTAAGTGATAATTACAAGAAAAGGTAAAGTCACCCTGCGTGACTTAACCTGTGCTTGTAAATATTGTCCCTGTTCACGCAACGCTTTGCGTGTTAGGGGCGTGACATGGGTGTTGCTGTGGGTGTTCCCACGCAACACCCATGTCCACTGATGCATTTCCAGATGTACGAGAAATCGTAAATCTGGAAATGCATCAGAATGCTACGCCACCCAATCTCCCCACGACGCAGGCATCCTTGCACCATGGTGCAAGGGTGCCTGCACCGGCGCATGGCAGCAGTTTGTGCGCCAGTGCAGGGGGAAGCACAGAGATGCGACATATTGTTGTAAATATGTTGCATCCCTGTGCTTCGAAACTAACGCAGCGCAGCAAAATGACTTGCGGCACCGCGCTACTTTAGTTTCTTGTAGATCTGCCCCTGAGTTTAGGAACAGTAGTTATTTGTACATAACTGAATTTGGTGTTTGACATACTATCGTGATTCAGATGGCAGTTTGCAAAATGTTTTCTTTCTTACATACTGGCCTTCATTTCGAAGCCGAAAATGCAGAGAAATCCAGTTGATGATAACAAATATTCTACTATTCTGTGTTCCCACGCGTCCCTTGATAAAAAACAATTAAAATCAATGCTTTTTTGCAATGTGGTAGCTGTGGAATTTGGGCTCTTGCTCGCCCACCACCCCGGGAACAGGGAAACCTACCAAACTCAGACATTTCTTAAAGGTAGGCATTCAGAGGAATCCAGGGCTGTCAGACTCGTGGATCACACAACATGGTTTAACCCATAAGAACTTGCAAACCTCAAAATTTGGATAAAACCATGCAATTTTCTCACATTTCTATTGGAAGATAAGGGGCAACACTGGGTGGTAGGAAATTTTGGGATCCCTGCAGCTTCTTCAGTTTTCTCTTACAGATCTGTGAAGACAATGTTTGTTTTAGCTAAAGTCTGAGCATTGTTGGGCATTTTGGGTAAGAAAATGCAGTGGGATACAAGCGAGTCAAACCACCCCGGGTGTCTAGTTTCAGAAATGTCTCGGTTTAGTAGGTTTTCATTGTGGGCAGCTGTCCCTAAACCTGAATAGTGCAATCATTCATCATGGCAAGTAATATGAAATTGGAATTTACCCCCACTCTCCTGGCATATATGTAAAAACTACAGCCAGAGGAACAGAAATTTATTCTTGCTTGCCCTGGGGCTGGGGATGAACTAATATCCAAGACTTTAGAAGTGGGATTGGGGTTTGATGTTAGCATGGGCTGGCCCTTGCCCAATTATTTCTTTACAAATACCCTGGCTTCTAGTGGGCTTTCTGCCACTCCATGGGGGCTGAGTAGAGGCAAAAAGACTGTGCGGTCACTTTTGGGATGGGGGTATAATCCAACACCTCGCTGGGCCCACCCCATCCCTTTTTTGCCCACTGTAAAATCCCTGGTGACTAGTGGATTTTGTGCCCTGAGGGGTGGGCAAATTGGAGTAAACCCCCTACCTGCCCCCTGGTGGGAGCAGAAAGAATGCATTGCCCCTTTTGGGTGGGGGTAAAGCCCAATGCTAGCGTGGCATGTCTTACCTCCTTCTTGTGCCACACTGTAAATTCCCTGGCATCTAGTAGGCCTTCTACTCCCCTGGGAGCAGATTACAGGTGAAACCCCAATCAGGGCAAAAATCCTATCTACCTCCCTTTGGGGAGGGCTGATAGACTGTACTGCCCCTTCTGGGGTCGGGGTGTGGCCCAATTCAAGAGTGGGCCATCACCATCTTTTTGTGGCACCATTTCGAAGTCCCTGGTGTCTAGGGGGCTTTTGGCGCAAACCCTTCTGGTCCTAGGGGCAGAAATATTCTGTTGGCCCTTTTGGGGTGGAGATATGGACCAATACCATGGCGGGACACCCGCCCCTTTTTTTTTTTTAAACAAACATCCCTGGTTTCTAGTGGGCTTTCATCTCTGCCACCAGGGGGTGCAGATTGCGAGCACACCTCCCAACCTGCCTCCAGGTTGGAGTGGGGGGAAAACAGAAACACTGTCAAGTCAATTTTATCTGCAATTAATTTAAATTAATATATCCAGTGAATAAGAAAAAGTACATAGAATCTTTAGACAAAATAAATTAAGAAGATAAGAAAGAAACCAACTAAGCCCCATAAAAAAAAATAAGATTACTAAAGTACGAGACCATGTAACCAAGAAATTGTTCGTGATTGACAGGCCAGAAGCTAAAATAACAGACATTTTAAAATGATTTTACAACAAAGCAAACTAACCTGTAAGCACTAAGAATTTAACTATCAGCAGTTAAAATGACTTGGAAAATTGTATGAAAGTGCAATAATATATAAGTGCAAGTATCACTTGGGCTAATAGGATGGGCAGTCTACAAATCGAGTCCTAGGGACCTTAAAAGCAATTATAAAAAAAAGCAGTTTATTGCAGCATCTCAACATATTAAGTAACATAGTACAAGAGCGGGCAGCATCTGCTCTTATTTATAAAATTAGATCTTCCAACTGCGATAAGACGAAAGAGCTGCTGCAAATTTAGCTGGAACAGCTTCAGTGAAAGCAGGTACGGCCGGTGCAGGTAAGAGCGGTTGGGCAGTGCGGTGGGGCGGGCGGGGGCAGGGCGGGGGGGAAGTCGACAGACAACAGAATAGGGAAAATAAAATCAAAAAATAAAATAAAACCACTTCTGTGATTACAGGTCTGCCATTGCAGCCTGTGCAAGCTTGTGCTAGCACCACTTACGACAGATATAAGTTTCCTTATATCTGAGGTCACTACACTTAAAACCTATAGGTCACCCCTAAGGCAGGCCTTTCAATCCTAAAGGCAGGGTGCTGGGTTAAAAGTGTGAGGATGCCCCTGCATGAGCAGGACACCCCCTAAAACCTCGGAGTCGATTCTCCAGGCTTTGTACATGCGGTCAGCCATTTTGATATATATAGTGGCCATGCGTCATTACACAATGGCTAACTATGTAGTTGCTGTGCCCAACCTGGGCATGTTTGGTATCAAACATGTTGGAATCATGCCCCAACATCGTTACCGGTGTTGGAGGTATGATTCCATGCACTGGGGTGCTCCTTCGGGAAGCCCTCAGTACTCCCGGTAACAGCCTTCCAGGGTCTGCCAGAAAGCTAAAGCTGCTGCCAGCCCCAGAAACGATTTTGCCCTCCTGCTGTTGAGCTGAGCTCAAGCAGGGGAAGGCAGCACAATAGGTTTCCTGTCACAGGGAGGTGTGACCACCTCCCAGACAGGACTTAGTAGATTGGGCTGGGATGAGACGCATCTCAGCAACACCAGATTGCTTTGAAGGGCACATTAGGTGCCCTCCTTGCATACTCCAGGTGGAACCAGTTCTGGGAGCCCTTGGCTCCTGCTTTGGCATGAAACTGAACAAAGGACATTGGAGTATCCTCCCCTCTGTCCAGTCCCTCCTCTGGGAGGGAACCTTGAGTCATCCTAACCCCTTTCTTAGGGTATAAAAAGACTTACCTGTGGTTGGGTACTCAGATTTGTCGTGGGAAAAGACTCAAGCCTGAAACCACGTCACTCTTTGACCGACTGGACACTTGGACTTCGCCTGGAACCGAGACTGCATCATGGAATACTCCTACTGCTCCTGGTCTTGCTGCTCTGCAAGTCTTCATTGTCTGTGTCTGTGCTTCATCCAGGATCTTCAACAGACCTGTGGGCATTAAGGACATCCAAAGTAATCTCCCTTGGAGTGAAGGAGTCACTCCCCTGCAAATGCTTGCACCACAACAAAGCTGACCGGTCTGCTGCTCCTGATGTCCCAAGGACTTCAAAAGTCTCAGCAACACAGATGGCAGTTCTGCAACTCCCTCGAGGCCTGACCTGTCCGTTCTGCAATTTTGAGGCCAGTATCCATCGTCAGAACCACTGAGACCGAACCCCTGTGCACTGCGTCAACTTGCTGTTGCCAAGGCTTGTTGGCTCTGAACTCCAGAGATCTTTGGGCTACAAGAAGCTCTAGCCTCCAGCATCTCTTCCTGCCAAGATCAGTGTCCTCACTGCATCCTCTGCACCGTGGGCCTTCTTCTTTGGTGAGCTGCTCGAGGACCTCTTCCACCTCCTGTGCCTTTGGCCTGTGGGTCCTCTTGAGGGTCTTCTCTTGCTTCAGTGGGCTCCCCTGCTGCTCTGGGTCAGTTCTGACTCTTCTGCACTTGGTGAGTCCCTTGGACCTTGCTGGTCTCAAATTCGTTCCTTCATTGTTTTCCACATCTGTAGCAGCTGCCAAGGCTTGTTGGTGCTCCCGCCGGACACCAACCCCCTGGTTCTCGACTTCCAACATTGGACAGCTCGTGAACAGCTTCTCGTCTTCTTCGGCATCACCTGGTCCTCATAGCTGCAGCGACAAGGTCGCCGTCATCACTCCTGCATCTTCCGTCATCGGTGGACATTGCTCTTCCATGCCTCCTGGTCAACTCCGAGTGGCATAGACTCTGTCCCCTCTGCTTGCAGGTTCTTCTCTTCAAGAATCCCCCATTGGATTCCACCAAACTCTTGCACAGTCTTTGACAGCGGCATCTTTACTGAAGTCCTCAATTGTGGTCTACATCGGTTTCCAACGTCACTTTGCACCTATGCACCTGGCTTCCCTGGTGTAGGTATCGTGGTTCCTGGGGTATCCATAGGTGGGGTGACTCCCCAACCTTCTGTCTTCCACAGGGTGTCTTCAGGGTCCACTGGGAACGGTCCTTCTTCTTCAAAACTGCAACTGCAACTTTCCAGTTGACTTCTATTGAGTATGCGGCTGTGTTTCCCCGTTGCACACAGCCTCCTTTGGGTTCCTGGGTACTAACCTTGTGTCGTTCCTTGGGTTCCCAGCTCTTTTGAGTATCCAGGTCCAAGTCCCGACTTTAGTCGCAGTTTGCATTCCACTTTCTTAGTATATGGTTTGGTCTCCCCCTGGAGACCACTGTGTATTGTGCTTACTTACCTGTTTACAATTGAAGTATTGTGTGTATTTGTGTTGATATCTCCAGGTAGGAGATATACCAATGTGTTAGTGAGTGTTGTTTAATAAAGAGACATATTTTTATAACTACACTGTGTGGTTCTTTTTCGTTTACCCCACACAAAATGATTAGATCTGGTAAAACAAGCTGCTTAACACTCCTTCTGGACTAAACCTGAAGGCTGCTCTCCACAGCTACCACTTAGAGAGCTTTCTATGGTTGTCTAAGACCACTAAAATCACCATATGAGTTGTCTGGATTAGTGCAAGATGCTTCACTTAAATAAGTGTGCACCATATGCTAAGCCAGCCTCCTACACCTTGCGCTTGCTGCATCGCCGATTTGGCGATGCGGCAAACGCAAGGTAAGTGGTTTTATTTATTTTTGTATTTCATTTTCCCTATTCCGTCATCTGTCGACTCCACCCCCCCGCCTGCCTCGCCCCACTGCACTGGTCACACCTGAGTAACAGTCAATTTCATAAATTTAAAAAATGCAATCGGGAAGCAGTTAATAAAAGCCAAAAGTGAAATGTTAGTCAAACTCAGATTGTTTAAGTATTTAAAAAAAACAATATGCAAATTTGCTATAGGCATGTGAAGTGACGGAGTGCCAAACAGACCAAAGCAAACCCTTAAAATAATATTAAAAATGACAACTTTATAACAACAGATCATCATTCAAAAGTGGTGCTGGGTAAAACCCAGGCCACATGGACTCCTACGACCTCTTATTGGAGACGATGTTACTGTTACGAAAGGATAAAGTTACTACCACTAATTTACTTTAGCTAGGAGGGTTTCAACACAATTCATAAGTTTTATATATCTGGTCACTACATGTAGGTAGGCTACTTTCAAACATAAAATAATGGCTTGGTAACAGTTCCACATGTTAAACCAGTTGAAATAAGTTTGTAGCCACTTCCTGCATTCTTTATCATAGTAAAGTAATGAAGGTATGATGCTACCCTCAATATTAAGCATAATAATATTCAACCAAATGAGGAAACTTTGATGACCATGGCACTGTTCCAATAATTTTAAAGAATCCAGAAACTCAGAAAGAAAGCTTTGCTGTAATAAGTAGAAAAGTAATAAACTAAAAATAAAACTGAAAATAAGACAACACCAATCATAAACCCACATGTCTTGAACCCAAATTGAAAGGTGAGTAATAGAAGTAGGTTGCTACCCTCAATATTGAGCATAAAAACAATCCTGCCAAATTAGGAAACTTTGAAGTCAATGATGTTGTTGTATTCATTTTTAATAAACCCAGAAACTCTGGAAAAAGTTGTTAGTATTGTGTTCAGAGTGCCACAGGGCAAGCAGGAGCTGCTGGGCCCAACATTGGGGTTGAGGCCTTTTTATAATCTGTCTTTACAGCAAAGCTGTCGCCTGACAATTATGTTAGAACACCAGGAGAGGTGCTTTGGCTCCATCCACAATGTGGGAGCCAGGAATACATGGTTTGATTGTGCAGAACTGGTGTGCTTCCAAAAAAAGTGCTTTCTCACCACATAGAGGTGATCATTTTGTTTGTTTATCCAGCTGCCTGAGCTTGAGTTTCAAGAGCACACACATGCTATTAAATTGTCTTAGATAATGAGATCATTTATGGTGTTTTTCTCTGGGAGCTGCACAGATGGGAGGAGGGCATTCATTAACCTAAATGGATTTTTATGTCTTGCTTGAAAGTGCAACTGTCACCTAACCTTTTAAACTACACCAATAATATTCTACACAAAGACATACCCATTCCCACAGCATCTACTTGTAGTACTTCACATTACCATACAACATCCTTTTAAAGGCAGACCTCCTGGCATTGACAATGCTTGTACTCCTGATGTCCCAGGGCCCGATCTACTATAGGTCCTGAGTAACTGGGCCAAGTACCCCTTCAGCACTTGACTCTCAGTGGTAGCGCAGGTCGGATAGTCCAAGGCTTCTTGGAGGTAGGTAGACAAAGGGGGTGAACACAGGCTCACAATTCAAAATACATTCAGTAGCAGCAATATTTGACTGTCCAGTCAAATACTTGCTTTTATGTTAAAAAGGAGTATTTATATCCCAACAGAAAGTAAAATACGGCATTCACAAATAATACATTTAGTCCCCTAAGGTCAGGGCTCTAGTGTTTTAACAGGCGGGAAAACCACTCCTCTCTCGCTAGTAGTAGTGGTTATTCCCCATTCACTATAGGTGACATTCAGAATAAGCCCTACTAGTAGTCCAAGTCTCAGGAATCCCACTCCAACTCCAAAGTTGTTCCAGGGTCAAAGCGATATATGGCAAGCAGTGTTCCCCCAGGGACACCTGACCCGTAAATCAGGGTTACCAACACCAACAGAATCTGCACGATCAGAGTCTCCGAGTGCGCTCCTTCTGCAGGTGCTGAAGCTGCAGAGGCTGTATCCAGTGAGTTTTGGCATGTGGCCCTGGAGGTGCTACAGTCGGGTGTCCTCGAGTTTCTCACACATGGTCCTGTGGAGGCAGTGGCAGGGGATCCTCTGATGCTGGTAAGTTTCCTGGGATCCTCCACAAAGGTGGGAGAATTCAACGCTCTTGATGCTGGTCCTCAGTTGGGGCTTGGACCCACACGGGTCAACACTGTGGCCCCCTCCTCTCGACAAATGTTTCAACCAGATCCTGCTCTTTCTCTTTTCTCAGTGCCCCCCCCCCGGCATATGAGGTCACCCTCTTCACTCTGCACATAGGCTACAGCCCAATCAATACAGCAGCAATCTTCACAGCGGCCCCACCTGACACTGGCCCCACCTGCCACCAGGTTACCGACTTCTCTCTGCACATGGGCTATATCCCTATCGGCACAGCAGTAATCTCCAAGGTGAACCCACTTGGCATACGGGGTCGCTGACTTCACTCCGCATGCAGGCTATGGCCCAGTCGGCATGATTGTACTCTTCACAGCCGCCCCTCCTGGCATAAGGGGTCGCAGACTCGAACCTACACACAAGCAACAACCCAATCGGTGCAGCACAGTTCACTGCTGTCTTTACTGCAGCCCCCCTCTGGCACACAGGGGTTGCCCTGCACAGGTCAATGACCGAATCCATGCAGTAGCCATCTCCTCACACCTCACTACAGGGATCCAATCGCCAGGATCCCCCACTTGACCTTGCTCCCTCCAACGCTCTCCTATTCCTCACAGGGCACACTGCTCTTTGCAAGCAGGCACCAGCGGCAAGTTATCTTGGATTCCCTGGGTGATGTCCCCTTACCCAGCTAGCAGACTAACAGGCCTTTGCCCCCAGTTCTGGTCACAGGCAGAAGTCTTGCAGAGCTTCTCCTCCTCACACAGCCCAACTGGCTGCTTGACATTTGAAATTTTTGGGGACTTGAGCTCCCATTCTTAAAGTCAATTTCCAGACACCAAATTTGATTTAGAGTCCGAGTCTTTGAAGTTTATGTGGGAGGTCTGCTTTCTTTTGAAGTGCCCTCTCCTCTGTCCTGTCCTTCCTCCAGAAAGCAGTCTGTCACAGCACGAGTGAATACAAATCTTAAAGCCCCACAACACAGGTCAAGGGAGTGACTAGAGGTTCATGCCTGGATGTCAGCCACAGTGATATCTGTATCAAAAGGTTTCCCCAGAGCCTCAGCCCTACTCTTTATGATCCTCTTATCAGCCACATCTCTTTCCTGAGATGTGCCCAGGCCCCTTTCCAGTAACATCTCTCTGAATCAAAGAGCACCCTTTGAAGTATACTTAAGATCCTGGCTCTCCATTTCTCCAGTGTGTCCCATCGAGCTCACAAGAATGAGGCAATCCACAAATCTGTCTACGTGGATTCCCCTACCTCCTCATGTGCCTCCAGTTAGCCCTGGGTGTCCCAGAATGGAACCGAGAATCTTCCATGTATTGCACCATTCACAAGAACACATAAACCCAGCATATGCGTATAACACACACCCATTGTACAGCACTACATCTCCCATGTATTGTACCACTCTCTGGCACTCATTCACCGAGCACATGTATAACGTACCGTACTACACACCAAACCAATGTAGGCCAAGGGTGAGTGAAAATACACAGCAGTGGAACTTAAAATAAGTTAGCCTTTAGGCCTTACTCCAGTGACACAGATAAAAAGGCTCATTCACTCTTACTGATCACTACATGGCATGATGCCACCACCACAATCATGCTGCTTAACTCCTGGCAAACGCAGTAACCTTTCAACAGAATGAGGGTAGCACTTTGGCTGCCCCTCCCAGTCCAAAAAGACTGCAATAGGTAAGATAGGCCTATATCATGGCGCACACGCATGATCCGTGTTCTCCCATGGTAACAAAATCAGCATCAGGGATCCAGACATTATTACGGATGGGGCACTTAGGGCAGGTATGCATGTCTATCATCATGCAAGGGACTTTTCTGTCCCAACATATGTAGAAATATAATAAACTAAACATAAAAATAATGACAACAACACTAATCATAAACCCACAAATCCAGCCGTGGTCCGTGCAGATAACAGCGGTGAGGCGGTGGGGCCGCGTTGGGGGAAATTTTGAGGGACGATGCAGAGGGAAAATTAAATAAATAACTAATTTTCCCTATGCATTGTCCCTCAAAATTCCCCCCAATGCAGCCCCATCGCTTTTAACTGCAAGGACCGTGGCTGCACAAATCTTTAAACTAAAATGAAAGGGAAGTAATAGAAGTAGGCTGCTGCCCTCGATATGGAGATTGAAATAATGATAAAACCAAATGAGGAAACTTTGATGACTAGGACACAGTAAAGTGAAACCGTTGGGGCTGCAAATCTAGAGATTAATATCCTGCAACTAACAGATTTATATTACAGTAAATGATTCAGTAACTCAAAAAAGACATTTAGGGTTCAAAATGTTGAAACTTGGGAATGTTCCTCGTAAAGGCATATTCTTTAAAATGATCTATCTTCAGAGTTCACATCAGCATAAAAGAACTTTCACAACTAGCATGGTGAGCATACCTGTCAATGATGAGGAGTGCTTTAACATAAAAGCCTATGAGAAACATAAATATTTACTGCAATATCCACATTACTCTCAAAAACCTGGCACCATTTAAAATAAGGAAACCCAAACAGAGCATCAAACCCTCCAGCAAAATGTTTATTAGCAAGCTGTTTGAGCCCACCAACAATGCAAAAATCTGGAATGGAACAAATTACTGTCCAGAACTGAGAACTTTGCTTACAAGAGGAGTAGAAAATACTATTAAAATGCAATCCAGAGATAAATAAAATGTATCTTCTCAGACACATTAATGGCTACCTGATACAAATAAAAGATATTTTAAACATCTTCCAGGAACTAACCAATCCAGATGAAGCAAAACCACCCATTGTAGTCACCATTCACCATGTAAGAATGTTGGGCCCGATTCACAAAGGTAAACTTAGACCAAAAGTCTAAGGGCCTGATTATGAATTTGGTGGTCCATAGGACCGCCGAACCCATGCTGGCAGTCCGACCACCACTGCACTGTGGGACCGCCCGCAGTATTGCGGTGGTCAGACCCCCACAGGACCGCTGGGACCACCAGGGATCATGGATCCCATGGTTTTCGCGCAGCCGTCAGCGGCAGAATTATGCTGGCAGTGCTGCAGCAGCACCGCTGATCATATTTTGAGTTGCCTCACTACCACCCTTTTCATGGCGGTGAGCCTGCCATGAAAAGGGTGGTGGTGAGGCAACTAAGGGGGCCCTGATAGGGCCCTCTGCTGCCTCAGGGCCCTGGGGGTGACTGTGGGGGGCACATGTAGTGCCCCCCTCGATTTGCACTCCCAGTTCCTGCACAGTGTGGCATATATGCCACACCGTGAAGGAAGGTGCAGGCGGCACTCTGAGGGCAGCGGTCTGCATGGTAGTCTACCAGACTGCCGATATCAGACCACCGCAGGACCACCCGCCAGACAAGGAATCAACTCCTGATCTGGCGGGCGGTCACACCACAGGTTTGACGGTCCTACAGTGAACGGAGCGTTGCACCATCCGCTGTAGGACCACCAAACTCATAATCAGGACCTAAATTTAGACCTGAAGTTTAAGTTTAGACCTAAAGTCTCACTTTACTATTGGAAAAGTTAGACTTTTGGTCTAACTTTAGACCAAAAGTCTAACTTAGACCAAAAGTCTGACTTTATTAGTAGTGAAGTTAGGCTTTTGGTCTATGTTTAGACCAAAAGTCTAACTTAGACCAAAAATCTAACTTTACTTCTAGTAAAGTTAAACTTTAGGTCTAAACTTAGATTTCAGGTCCAAACTTAGACTTTTGGTCTAAGTTTACCTTTGTGAATCAGGCCTGTTGTTTCTGATGAAAAATGACAAAGATTTTAAATGCAGTCCTAAATAACCCCTACAATTCAATCCTGCTCCAGTGCAATCATCCTTTACAATTTCAAACCTCTAATGGTGGGAGAGATAGTCAGATTAGACTCAAATATGAAAGCATCCAATATACTCATTGAACTATACCTGACAAGATGCAGGAATCACTTTTCTCCACCTCAGTAAACAACATGGCCTTTGTGATTGATCCTCTGTTAAAACTGGCACAGTCCCTGGCCAGTAATAGCACGCAATCAAACCCCCACACCAAAAAAACAGAATTAGGCAGCCCCTCCTGTGCTGAACCATACAACAGCAAAATCTTGGATAGAGTATTTAGGAAAAGGCCTTGTGGAAGTTCCATTACACCAGAATAATCAGAGTAATTAAAGTAATTCCATGTTGCGCTTTGATGCAGAATTACCGATAATAAGGAGATTGCGTCTGCTAGCATAATTAAGAGTAATTTGTTTAAAAAAATCCAGATGCAAGAGTACATTTAGTGAGTGTGAGCAGCTTCTTGCGCTGCTGTTTTTGTTCTGTTACATTTAGAGCTATTGTCTTAGCGCAAAATGCATGCATGCATCCATTTTGTACTTGTAAGGAACAATACAGTAAGGACTGTAGGCTCCGCACCTCGTGCCTGTTTCATCAATTTGGGAGTCCTGTGCACTGAGAGCCCGGCACCAGCCGTAACGTGGTGCCTCTGTGTTCCAGATCCTGAAAGTGTGATTACAAGTGGGCGTGCACCAAGCAAAAGAAGTCCAAGGCAATCTTGTAATATGTAAAGTCTTTATTTTGAATTGATTTATTCAGATAGTAATGACAAACTTCAGCTCAACCAACACGTTTCGTTCTCCTCGGAGAACTTCATCAGGGCTGAAAATCATATGTAAAAGGACAACAAATCAAAATACAAAAAATAATAAAACAGAAAACAAAAAACAATTCTACACCATAAGACAGAAAGCACAGGACTTCAACAGGAATAACTTATAAACATGTAAATATACATAAACAAACACCATGCTTGAAGCACTAAAATTTTGACAAGTGATGGAACCAGAAAAAGCACAAACACCTCTTAAAAATGACATCTGAATGCATAGGGACACCCAGTCATAGTGTTAGTTAAAAACCTGGCGCAATTGTAGCACAAAGGGTCTAATTATAATTGTAAAGCAAGACCCCTCTCACTTATACATGCTCTATTATGCACGAGAAAGTATAAAAGTATAGTGCAAGAACAAGACAAGAAAAGGGTATATATTCCATGCCGGTCACTTAAGAACGAGCCTTGGGTAGTCACAGTATCACTGGGCTCACCTTAAGTTATGACTTAGCGAAACCTTGATGTCAGCAAGTGGATCGGTTTCCGAAGTAAGTGCTCCAGTGTGAAGTACTGGGCACAAATGGGCTAAGCAGTGCCCAAAGCCAAAGGTCTGATAAGTAAAAATAAAAATAAAAATAAGAAAAGGGGGCCTGGTCAGTTAGTAAGCGATTGTAGAAATAGTGCTAGGACAAAAAGTAATCAGTCCGTGAATGAAAGTACACATTGACCATGGCCTTACTGTGGGCAAAGCAAAAGAGTCCTCAACAGAACACGTCTGTAGGGTCCAAAGTGATTGCTACAGTGTATTGCGCCGGAGACAATGGGGAATTCCCAGGGCCAGGTAATGCCCAGAAAGATGAGATCTAAAGGTAGATTAAAAAGGGGTCCATGTCAAGAATTGGTATCTGATTAAAAGTAAAATGGTCAGTCTAATGATTAAATAAAAAGTGGAAAACGGAGTGTAAACTGTAAGGCAGTAACAGAGATAGCCGCCATAGATTAAAAAGGAAAAGCCCCGCGAAAAACACAGTAGCCCATTGACAAATAGTGACCGCAAAGCCGTTATGCCCAAAGCCAGAGAAAAGACACCGTGAAAAAGAAAATTCAGCTAGGTAGGTATCGCTCACCCTGCCGACGTGAAAAAAGAGGGAAGGGGAGCCTTATATAGAGTCCAAATTCCCCACCTGTTATATCATACATCAAGACATCCAAGTCTCGTAGGGAAGCAGGCAGTAGCGAACTCTCATGCATGAGGGGTAGGCCATATATGCTGAACACTACGATGTGAAACATTTTACCAAAAAGATGGCCTCAGCGTTATGATCGTTTAATACGGGTGCCACGGAAAGGCAACAGGGTGTGGGTGCTTAAAGGCTAAACGTAAATTGTGGAAGCCTATGTGGGTATTGAGTCATGCAGGAACCAACGCCCAAAGCTAAGTAGTAGTGGGTAGTTCCAAAAAACCCCAACCCCTCAGTATGAAAAGTTATGGCACCCTCAATCTCCTTACCCGTATCCTCGGTCCTGATGTAGCAGTCAGGATAGTCGGGAGTTGTACGCACCCCCGGCCTTATGAACCGAGCAAGCACCTCCCCCAGTAATAGCAGAGCCAATCCCGAGTCTGGGTGATTAGCTTCAGGAAAGGCGACAGCTGCGCTCCTGGAGGCGGATCCCCCCCCATGGAGCTAGCTGCCGCGCAAAGTAAAACACTCCCAAGTGATGGCCGGAAGTCATGAGGAGTGCGAGTGGAAGCGCCATGTTGGAACAGCTTCCACAGGAGCAGTGGACTATTGGGGGAGAAGTGAGCCCGGGACGTTAAAGAAAAAACGGATATAAAGTAAGGAGGGAATAAATATATAAAAGAAAAAATAAATATTAGTTGTTGAAGTTACAAAACTGGCAATGATTAAAAAAGGATATAAGGGCAGAAAAAATGAGCGTGAAGGGTAAGATAAACCCGACCGGGCACGAGGCATGAGTATTGGTGTAGCTGGGGCGCTCAACTTCCGGGGTATTAGAGGCAGAAAACGGCATTCCCTATGTTGAAATTTAAGCTTTTCCGGGTTAAGGCAGGCAGAGTAAGTATGGTGCCATGACCCTTTTTGGGTGGACTTCCAGGTCAACTAGGGCAGAACTAGCGGGCCTGTAGTGAGAAGCTTTCAGCCTACAGCTGGTTTAAATTTATCAATGAGCCAATCGCGTGCTTCCGATTTAGGTATTTAAACGTGAACGCGAAGGGCATTTCATTTGGATGACCCACGGCGGAAGGACGTGTTTGCAGGCTCTCTACATCAATTTTAAGGTAATTCAGGGGGAGATTATGCTAGAGGGATGCTTTAAAACAAAAGTCACCCGTTTTAAATTAATATCTAAAATCTTTGCGATTACTCCAGCAGCTATGGCATCTTTCCCCTTTCTGTCTTTTCAGATAGCTGTATTGAGAGACTGTAAAAGACAGTAAATAAATCCCTCTTTGAGTGAGGAGTACGCCGGTTAATTAAGAAGTGAGGGAGTGAGGACTCTCTCCCAGGTATGTTAGGGGACCTAAATTAAAACAATAGTATTGCACATTCTACTAAATAGAAAACTAATTTTATGTTTTTTCCCTAGATTGAAAATTATTGATTTTAATGCAACACTTTCAGTGAAATAACTATAAATAACGTTCTGCCTAGAAATTACAATAAAGATCCCATCACTAACTTTACAAGGTGAGAAGAGGACTTTGTGTATATAAGGTGCTCATCAATCTAGTGTGTTACAATAATTAGCAACTCTTGTAGTATTAATTTCGGATATATATTTTATAGGTTCTCAGGACCAGAGTATCCTAATATGACCAACCAATCAATATATATGGAGTTGGCAGGAAAATGAAATAAGGTATAACACCTCCAGGTTGTTTGTATAACCAGTTCTTACACTGGATTTATATGGGTTAGGCCTCCCCCTTTTTTCATTAAGATGGTGGGATGTACAAGGATGGTAGATGGTATCATAGGCATATACCGGAATGGGTCTATCTGATAGATCAAATAGGCATGATGTAAAATGTTGGATAAAATATGTATTTCATGTTTCTGTAATTGTAGAAATACTGAATATATTTTGTCTAAATACTCAATGTAGTGGGTACTGAAACTGATATATTTGAAAAATAATGAATATGAAATCATGGTATTATAACCAGTTAGCCCTTCTTTTAAAATGTAGCTTTTTAATTATATAAAATATTAATATAATTAATATCTGCCTACAGTATTGAGTTTAAAGGCAACCATACAGTGCCAGCCAAGAGAGACCAATTGTTTGTCTTGAAAAAGATGGGAAATTGTTAGAACCATCGAAACGCGTCGACGCTCCATTCAACATAATCCGTGGAAACAGCTTATCCTATAGATAAAGAGTAGAAATTTTATCTAGGATCTGTATTTGAATTATTTCGACTGGATGTGTTTGTAAATGACAAATTGTATTGTCTATATTTGTCTCTCCGTTACGTGTGTGTTGGCCTATTTTAGTGACTATAATCCCTGTAATGATTTTTATGTGTGTCTAACATTTGTGTTGCTTTTATCAGTTTGTGTTGTTATTTGAATGTTTGTAACACAGGTTTTTATTGGTATATGAAATTGATGCTATTTTGAGTGTAATGAGCTTTTATAATTGTTTTTTGTATACATTGAGTGATAAATTTTAAATAAAACAATATTTTTAATACAATCTACAATTGTGTAGGAATAACCTTAACTCAGTATCTTTCTAATATATGGGCAATAAAAATCCTTTGTACTGGGAAATTTAGAGACCCAGTTATGGTATATTTTTTCACCAAGGGATTTCTCCTTTTTACTTGTCAATAGTACCCTATTCCCCTGGTTTGAACAAAGGGGTCCCTCTTTTTCTTATTGTACTCTTAAGTAGTGCCACAAGCTGAGGACACAGCTGGAAGAGTACATATATAGCAGATAGTAGACCGAATAATTTTTAGTATCAGTTAGTTGTATAGGACTGGTCCGTGTATTTCATTGACGGGATTGGGTATCACATAGGGAGGGCAGTTCCCAGGTCAAGTTAAAGCTATTAAACGAATATCCAAGACAAAAGGTGATCACACGATGGTGAGCAAAATATGTAAATTCACAAGGATTGTAGCAAGAAGAAATTCGAGACATAGCCAGGCACAAGAATAATTAAGAACACAATGCCTGTCAGTAAACATATTAGAAGACAGTAGCGAAAAAAGGGTAGTGGAAACATAGATAGTGAATCATAAAAAGAGGGGAGTAGGTATAAAGGTGTGAGGACAGGTTGAGGGTACATGTTAGAGTAAACCGAGTACATATAAAATCAAATGAGGCAAAGTATATACATTCATTAAAGTCCATACAACATGGTGTTGATCAGTTATACAGGGGACATAACGCTCAAAGTGAACACTGAAAGCAAAGTCAGAATAAGCTGTGGTGACAGACAGGCGAGAGTTACAGGAAAAGGTATAAACACAGCATGGTTAGTAAGCATTGAGAAAATAATGCATCTCATTATCTGTGTTGTGGCCCTGGCTTAGTGCGCGCAGTTTGCATATCCATTTTGCTTCACATTGTCTAAGGCGCAGTTCCCTGTTCCCTCCCCTATGTCCTGCTTCCACATGGTCAATCCCATGGAACCAAAAAGTTTGGTCCCCAGAATGCATCTTCATGTAGTGCTCTGCCATTGGGTATCTCATGTCACAATTCAAAATTGCCCTTCTGTGTTCTTGGATACAGTGTTTGAGACTTCTCTTGGTGCTCCCAACATAGATCATATTACACGAGCACCCAATCACATATACCACAAAGGTGGTATTACAGTTAATAAACTGCCTGATCTTATATTTCGCTGTCCCACTGTAATCAAACTCCTTGATCTTGTTCACCCCAAACTTACATACAGTGCAGGAGCTACACACATAAAACCCTCCAGGCTGAGATGGCAGCCAGGTTTGCCTATTCTCTGTGTCTGTAATATAACTCGGGCATAGAGTATGTCTAAGGGTATTGCCCCTCCTATATGTAATGGAGGGATTCTGTCTAACTGACCCCCGGATGCTTGGGATCTCCTCCAAAAGGTGCCAGTTACGTTTGAGCAATCTGAAGATCTCACCACTGTAGGTAGTATATTGAGTGATGAATCTGACATTGTTGTCAAGTCCCCTTGTCTTCTTTTTAACGTTCTGTTCTGTTAATGTCTCCTCCCTTTTGAGTGTGTGCACCCTTCTTTCTGCAGTGTCCAAAACCTTCCCATCATATCCTCTAGCACCAAATCTCTTTTTGACCTCAACGATATTCCTATTGAAGGTCCCATCCTCACTGCAGTTACGCCTGATCCGGACCATCTCCCCATAGGGGATGTTCTGGATGACAGAGCTCGCATGTGCGCTACTGGCATGCAGCACACTGTTGCATGCCATTTCTTTTCGGTAAAGGGTGCTGTGTACTGTACCATCCTTTATGTAGAACTGTAGGTCAAGATAGTTCATTCTTTCGTGATGGTATTCCATGGTTAGTCTTACATTATATGGATTGTTGTTGAGATGGGTGAAGTAGTCCCTGAGTGAGTCCTCTGTCCCTGACCACAGACAGATAATATTGTCAATGTACCTCCCCCAGAAGACTATATAGTTAGTCCAAGGGGAGGCACATTTGCCCCAGGCATGCTCCCTCTCATACCACCCCATAAAGAGGCATGCATACGATAGAGCAAACCTGGAACCCATAGCAGTGCCCTGCTTCTGGTGGTACCAGGTACCATTGTGAAGAAAGTAGTTCCTAGTGAAGATTAGTTCTATCATTTCCATCACCATACTATTATGTTCAAAAAGGCTGCATCCTCCCTGTCCAGGTAGGATCTGACTGCTGCAAGTCCATATCTGTGTTCAATACAAGTGTAGAGGCTGACTACGTCTAAGGTCACAAAAAGCAAGTCATTTGACCAGGCCAGGTCTTGAAATTTAGTCAATATGTCCTTGCTATCCCTGATGTAAGAGGGTAGGTTTCGTACATGTGTCTGTAATTTCAGGGCCACAAATTCTGATAGTCTCTCTGTGGGAGAACCGATACCAGATATGATGGTGGGAAGTCCCCTTTCTTGTGCATCTTCGGAAGTATGTAAATACAAGGAAATCTTGGATTCTCCACCTTCAGATACCCAAACTCAGTGTCACTCAGCAGGCTTATGTCCCTCCATTCAGACAATTTTAAATTGATGATCCTTGTAAGATCACCCATGGGGTTAGTCCTAACCCTCATATAGCATTCAGTGTTACCAAGTTGTCGGTCAATTTCACCCATATAATCAGATGTGTTCATTACAACAACATTTCCACCTTTGTCCGCCTCCCTTATCACAATCCTTTTGTCCTCCCGTAGTCTAATAAGAGCCTTCCTCTCGCCAGCTAGTATATTTTGACGACGCCTGCCCCTAAACTTGTTGGGGTTCTCCATCCTATACAGTCCTTCAGTGACTTTTTCAGAGAATAAATCAATATTACAATGGTAAGAAGTGCAGGGGGTGAATTTAGACTAGCTTTTGAGTCCACTATCAGTAGCCAAGTTTTCAGTTATACTCATTTCCTCAAGAAGAAATTGCATGATAACCTCATCATCCCCCCCCCCCAGTGATGGCAGACATTGCACATTCCTTACATCCGCAATGGTGTGTGTAGTAGGTGTGGGTGCGCTGCTAGACATAGAAACCCGTGGTGTTTTGTCATGAAAAAAATCTTTTAATTTGAGTGACCTAACAAACTCGAATAGATCCACATGAACATTCACAAGGTCACCATCCTGGGTCGGACAGAAGTTAAGACCCTTACAGAGTAAACTTTCTTCATCAATATCAAGTGGCCTATTTGACAGGTTAACAATTTTCAAATCGCTATTACCCATAGTTTCGGACACAACCGCATTACACTCCAAACTGGTGTCTATCTCTGTTCTTTCTTGGAGCAGGTTGACATTCTCTGATTTTCCTCGCTGTTCTCTTCTGCGTCCCCTTTTTGCCCTGCACCCCCTCTCCTGGTTTTTATGGGTCCTTTTTTCTCTGTTTCCCACTTATTCATAATTTCGCTAGTTCTCTTTGAAAAGATGCTGTGCCCTCACATAAAGGGTGATCATTTGTGGCATTGCTGGATGCAGCACTGCTCACTGAAGATATTGAGATGCTGCTTCCTGTCCTTGCCTCCTCACTCTCCTCCCTCATCCTTTTTTGGTCTTCTGTGACCGATAGTTGGTCGAATTTTTTTGCGAAGGTGTAAATACGACCTTCTTTGTAGTCCCTATCATCGCATTTGATTTTGCGCATTTTCTTTTCCTTTAAATAATTATGATGTTCCTCAATCACTTTCCTCAGTATCTCATAGTTCTTATCAGTGAGGTCTTTGTTGTCTATTGCCTCAATTTCCTTCTCTACCACCTCTATCTCTGAAACTAGCTTGGCCCCTTTCTCGATCGCATGACGTATTAGGATCTGCATCATGACAAGTGATGCGCCTTCCAGATTGCTCTCCCATTCATTAAGGAGGTCATCACTAAGGTCTTCGAAAGTGGGAAAGATCAGGATACGAAGACCTCTAGGTGTTTTTTTATTATCTATATATTGTTGCAAGGTTACCCCGTCCCACCAATGGGCTAACTCATGTTTTTTAAGGCGTTCTAACTTAAGGAATAACACGCGGAGTCCCATGTTTGTTTGCACGCTTTGACCAGGTTGGGTTGTGGTCACATTTTTACCAAATAAGTCCTGTGCCATTTCTTCCCTTCTGTCATTAAATCGTGACATGTTTTGTAGACAGTATAGAAAGGCTTAGAGTGCAAAACAATACAAAAGTTACAATCAAAGGAACAATACTTCAACGGCTACTATGTTTTTCGCGGGGCTGTTCCTTTTTAATCTATGGCGGCTATCTCTTTTACTGTCTTACGGTTTACACTCCGTTTTTCACTTTTTATTTAATCATTAGACTGACCATTTTACTTTTAATCAGAAACCAATTCTTGACATGGACCCCTTTTTAATCTACCTTTAGATCTCATCTTTCTGGGCATTACCTGGCCCTGGGAATTCCCCATTGTCTGTGGCGCAATACACTGGAGCGATCACTTTGGACCCTACAGGCGTGTTCTGTTGAGGACTCTTTTGCTTTACCCACGGTAAGGCCATGGTCATTGTGTACTTTCATTTAAAAAAAGGACTGATTACTTTTTGTCCTAGCACTATTTCTACAATCGCTTACTAACTGACCAGGCCCCCTTTTCTTATTTTTATTTTTATTTTTACTTATCAGACCTTTGGCTTTGGGCACTGCTTAGCTCATTTGTGCCCAGTACTTCACACTGGAGCACTTACTTCGGAAACCGATCCACTTGCTGACATCAAGGTTTCGCTAAGTCATAACTGAAGGTGAGCCCAGTGATACTGTGACTACCCATGGCTCGTTCTTGAGCGACCAACATGGAATATATACCCTTTTCTTGTCTTGTTCTTGCACTATACTTTTATACTTTCTTGTGCATAATAGAGCATGTATAAGTGAAAGGGGTCTTGCATTACAATTATAATTAGACCCTTTGTGTTACAATTGCGCCAGATTTTTAACTAACACTATGACTGGGTGTCCCTATGCATTCAGATGTCATTTTTAAGAGGTGTTTGTGCTTTTTCTGGTTCCATCACTTGTCAAAATTTTAGTGCTTCAAGCATGGTGTTTGTTTATGTACATTTACATGTTTATAAGTTATTCATGTCGAAGTCCTGTGCTTTCTGTCTTATGGTGTAGAATTGTTTTTTGTTTTCTGTTTTATTGTTTTTTGTATTTTGATTTGTTGTCCTTTTACATATGATTTTCAGCCCTGATGAAGTTCTTCGAGGAGAGGTTGAGCTGAAGTTTGTCATTACTATCTGAATAAATCAATTCAAAATAAAGATTTTACATATTACAAGATTGCCTTGGACTTCTTTTGCCATTTTGTACTTGTGGGTGCATTCTGCGTTTAGAAACATGTGCTAAATGCTGGGAGTAAGTTGAGGGAAAATCCAACCCCAAGAGCTCATGTAGTGCAAGCATCTGCTTGCTTTCACTATTCATGATATGTGGCATTTAGTGCTATTTCTTAGTGCAAAATGCAACCCGGTGTCCATTTTGGATGCGAGGGAGCATTTTTGCACTAGGAAAATAGCACTGAAGAATTACTATTCTCGCATAATTCCTCGTAATCTTGCTGAATTTTTGGGTAGTTCCATGTGATTACACTACACAGAATTAGTTACCCCCATCCCTAGTTAGGAACAATTAAAAGAATACATATATCAACTGTTTGATGATGTTCATTTGGGATCCAGTCCCATAAGAGGAATAGAATCAAGCTTAGCAAATATCAAAAGGAAATTATCATAATTCTTGTCTGCTGCCAAAAAGATTGGGTCTGGATATTTAGGAATGCCCTAAAGTGGATGAGAAGATCCCTCTACAACTGCAGCCTACAAATACACACTGGATCTGAACAATTCTCTTTTTGCCAGTCACTATGCAGAGTCCATCCAGAAGGAATCATCCCTCCTGCACCTATTCTTCAATTATTACATGCAACTTCTTGCCCAACTACTAGCTATATAAGGACCATTTATAACAGATGTCTATATGAAGCAAAAACTGAAATTCTAACCCTCAAAGTATCTGCCCTTTGTTTGACACCATGGTCTGTGGGGCACATCTCGAAAAGCTAAATGATTTGGATTTACCTTGACTCATATTTCTCATTCAGCACTCAAAAATAAATTTTGAGCCATATTTATCAAGTAGTTGCGTCGCACTTTCACCACGCAACAGGGTGCAAGCACAACACCACTACTAAGTGGGATTTATTAAGCCACGCAAGGCCACCCTGTGTGCCCCTGAGTGGCTTGATAAATCTACAGTAACACAGTGCAAATCCCTGCATTGCGCTACTCTGTCCCAGGGAGGCATTCCATGGGTGGTGCACTGGTTTTTTCCTTCGCAACAGCCATGAATTTTGACACATTCCCAGATTTACCATAAGTGGTGGACCTGGGAATGCACCAAAACTGCTATGCCTCCCCAGATCGGTTATGTGACGTTACAACGCATGCCATTACCCCGCATGCCGTTGCAACGCCAAGCTTTACCCCGACTTGCTGTCGCGGGAGCGCTGCAAGTTGGAATAGATTCATTTTCTATTCCAACTCCAGTGTGTGCAACAGTAGGGAAGGTGTTGGAGTTAAATCTAACACCTTCTACCCACTACTACACACCTTTTTCATTGCAACGGCATGCGGGGTAAATGCATGAGTTGTAACGGTTGTGGTGTAAAGGCTGTTTCCTTCCCCAGATGATACATCACGAGGAGAAATATGTTATTTCTCCTCGTTTGTTCCTCTTTCTTTGTGTGCTGAATTCTGCAGCACACATAGAAAGAGGAAATCACCTCAATAGATTGTTTTGTTCAGGAAGGTGTCCCTTCCTGCACAAAAACAATCCTGCTTACAACTCAGGCACACTTGCACCATGGTGCAAGGGTGCCTGCATTGGCACTAGTGAGCACATTGTGCGCCAGCGCTGGGAAAAGACAGGAGGATGACATATAATGTTAAATAGGGCACATTCCTGCCCTTTCCCTGTCCCTCAGCGCAGCAATATGGCTTGCTGCGCTGTGCTGCATGACTATTTGATAAATATGCCCCCAAAGTTTAAGGGCACCAATATGCAGTTCTCCGTGCCCCCTTTAAATGATTCCTCTCTTGCAAATCTTTTATGAGATTGATGTGACAAGAAGCCTTGTCATGGTGTTTTTATTATCGCTTATACCACAATCCTTTCCCTTGACTACTGCTTGATAAAATATGTAGAATTTCAACAGATTAAACGAGAATGAATACAACGACTTCAAAATTATGCTGCCATGGTGTGTATGAACCTGAAGATATGTCACCACTTTAAATCAGCAATTAAACCTTCCACTGGCTCCCCCTGAATAAAGTAAAATATACAAGAACAGTCTTGTGCTTCTGGCCAGTTAGGTGGAGCTTTCCTGAGCCAGTTGGACAACTATAGTATTTATTCGACCTCCTTTTCGGTCATCATCTTGGGAGGATCGAAAGCACATTCTTTAGTCAGAGCTCTGGCCTTGCCTAATTTGTCTCCTCCCTGATAGGTCTAAAAGTTCATGTCCATGCAGCGGGTGCACAGGCGGCTTGCCAAAGGCAAGCTATTCTGCCCCTGCCCACACGAAGACGCTGCCAGTCTTGATGCCTGTCTACTCTACCTAAATAGTCTTCCTCGAGGAAAAGAACATATCGCTTCACTGCAAAATGCTTTCCATGAACTTTGTAAATTTTACAATCCAAGCACCCCCCTATTATTTAATACCTGCATTGCTCCGGAAGATGGGAGTCTGCTTTTATCATCCCCATAGATATTTAACCTGACAGCCTTGTTTATCAGACCACATCCCCTAGCTCAGTCCAAGGCCATATTAAATTAGTGTTGTGTAAGCTAAGCTATTAAACACAGAATTGAAATAGCTTAAGTGTGTGAGTCTTTAAATACAGACATATGCTGTCTCACAGAGACCTGGTTACAGGAGACCCCAAACTGGTCACTAGAAGCTCTTCTAATATTTCCCTCATTCTGAATGACCGTATTTTGAAGAGAGGAGGTGGTGTCGGTAGTTTACTCAGATCTCCAAAGATGTTAGACTGGGCCCACTACAGAATCCTATTATGGGTGAATTTCAGACCTTTGATGTGAAACCAAAGTTCTGTAACTTAAATATCTTTCCTATTTACCAGCCCCCAGACTCCTCTGTAGTTAAATCTGAGGCACTGATTACCGATACCACCAATTTTACCAATAATCATAATTTTGTTTTGGGTGATTTTAGCCATTGATTGAACAAGCAGCAACCTGCAGTGGTATATGTTCTGAATGACATCACAACTTTCAACCTTTTTCTTCTTAGCCATGACTCAACACATGTCTCTAGACATCAATTGAGTGTTGTTTTTGTTCCTCCCGAACTTTCCTGTATACCTCAAGAGCATATAAAACTGACTTAGTCAGATCATTACCCATCCCTTTTTTAGTCAATTTGCAACGACCTTTTAATTCTGAAGGCGACAAACATTTGTTTTTCTTTCACAAGTGGAGCTATTTTGCTTCTGAGAGTATTCAGGCAAAGGGCTGGACAGTTCCTTCCCTTGACCCTGTCTTGTATCAGGAGAAAGATATTAATTCTCTACTGACTATTTTTGGGAAAAACCTGCTACAAGTGATAAGCATGTTCATAACTCTTGTTTTAATAAAAAAAAAACTTGCTGCATAAAAGCTAGATGTAAGATGAGCTGAAAGGAAATAGAGAGCATCTTAGGTTTCAGAAACTAGAAAGCGATATAAATTGCTACCAGCTGATTATAAGTCAAACAGCCTTATTGCCAAAAGCAGTTATTATACTGCTAGGCTCATTAATGTCACTAGTTTGCCCAAGGAGCTTTTCAATATGGTTAGAATTCTCTCTCTATCAGCAGCAGTGCCTCCATGAGAGCGGAGGAGCGTCGCCCCTCAGCTGGAGAGCAGGAAACATGAAAAATAAAATGGCAGTGGCGGCTCCTCAGCTAAGGGGGAGAAGCGCCCACTGCTTTATGAAGTGTAAAAAAAGGAAAAATAAAATGACAATAACTCGAGGTTACCAAAACACTCATGCACACATAGCATGTTCTCCATGCAGGCTGCATTACAGCCTGCATGGAGAACTTGCCGACCCCTCCAGCCCATGGCTCAGCGCCGTGTTGAGGTGCTCAGACCAATCACAATGCTGCATCACAGCGTTGTGACTGGCTGCGGGGAGCGTGGGAGCCCTGGTGCTTCCTGTTTCCCAGAAGAACCTAGAAAGAGGATGCAGGAGAGGAGGCAGCCAGCCAGCCGGCCGGCCGGTCGAGAGGTAAGTGATTTTTTCCCCCGATTTCTCTCCCCCGCCCCTTACCCCCACCTTGTTCCACTGCTGCTACAAGGTAGCAGCCGCCACTGTAAAATGGTAATTTTTACCACTAGTAGCAGCCAAATCTGAGGGCGGGGTAGAATCAGGAAAGAATAGTGTGCATTTGAGTATAATGTGCCATGTCACTTTGGCCTGCTGTCTTGCGACTGCCAGCCTGACATGCGCACATTAAACACTCCAACCCCAGCTGTCTTAGACAGCTGCAGGGCCGGACTGGCCGTAGCGGGCACCGGGCATTTCCCCGGTGGGCCGCCAGGGTGGGGGCCGTTTTTGTTACAGGGCTGTTTTTGCAGCATAGCTGCAATATCGGCCCCTGTAACAAAATCGGCTGATACCAGCCCTGGCAAAGTGCTCCGCCGCACCCCCAACCCCCAGGGGGGCCAGCCGAGCACTTTGCCAGGGCCGGTTTTGGTTCCCAGTCCTGCCCTGGACAGCTGGGTGGAGAGAATGCACAGGCCCCCAGTGCTTCACGGAGCCTCGAACCAGCACGCTTCAGCCAATCCTGGTGCTGCTTTCTTGCAGCCTGGGCAGCATAAGAACAGCGCCAGGATTTTGTAGAGGGGAGTTGCTGGCTGGAGCTCTGGGAGCCTGTGGTAAAGAGATGAAGCGGAGCACCAAGTACAAGGCAGCAGGTAAGATAATCTTTTTTTAAATATTTTTATTAGTTTAATTCACTGACAGGCACTGTGAAAACTTGCAGTGCTTTCAGTCTCAAATCCAGAGCTCTCAACTGTGGCACATTATAAACACTGTTTAAAACGGACCACGATTTAGAGCTTTGGCACTGAGCCGACGGGCACTGCTGGTTTTATTAGTGCCCGTCATTGGGTTAATTTTGGCCCGTCGCCCCACCTGTTCCAATTGCCGTTGGCCACCACTGCTCTTTATCCATTTAAAAAAATGTATTGGCTGAATCGCTGCAAATTATGCACAATAAATTGGATGCCTAGTTGTTGTTTTTTTTTTTACTAGAATTCGAAATAACGGAACAGATACAGGCAACAACGCCGTAACCAGCCCTTTATCACCTTCTTTTTCAAATGGAGTATGCCCTAACGGGTCTACGTTTGCATTCCATACAGTTTCTCCTTTGGATGTAAGTACTACTATCACTCCCCATCTTCACGAGTAACCTCGAAAATTGGCTCTTCGACAGACCTCCTTGATGGAATGGAACCTGCAACCCCCTCCCCAGCGCCTTGAGACCCTTACGGGTGAGTAGTCGCGCTTTATAAATATCTGATTGATTGATTGACTTCAGCTCATGCCTTAGGGTCATCTAATGATTCTGTGTTCTTCTAGGTTCATTAAGCGAATTCCTAAGTTAATACTTCCTGGTCTGTTTTTGTGTTCACTCAGTCATTAACTCAGGGTAAAGTTCCAGACTCCTGGCAAGTGCCTTAGTAAAGCTGCTGCTAAAAACAGCCTGCTTTGGCCTTTGACGATGTGAATAATTACCAACCCATCTGACTCTTCCAATTCTTGGCTAAAATCCCAGAAAAACTGGCATTTCAATAACTTTATACATTTGTGGAAAAAGAAAAGTTATTCTGTCCATTTCAGGTCGGCTTTAGGTGCAGCCTGAGCACAGGATCAGGGGTTTCGTCAGTTCTGGATGACTTATGTATGATGGCAGACCGTGGGGAAGTCAGAGCTCTTACTTTATTGTACCCCTCTGCGGCCATTAACACCACGATCACTCTATTAAAAACTTGTGGCTTTCAAGACTTGTTCATGAGATGGATTAAATCTTTTCTTCAGGGGCAAAAGAAAAAAGTTGCCTTTCAGCCAGCTTTACCTGCATCCTCTGTTGTATGTACATCTGTTATTCAGTGCCAAGATACCATTGGGTGAACGTACACTTTACAAATACACATGTTATATGGGGGGATTCAACAAGGCTACATACTATCCCCATTACTTTTTAATCTTTATGAAGCAGCCTTAGTGTCTGCAATAATGGACATGAGGGTCAATTTGTACAGTCGCGGCTGCTCCCGTGAATCAGTAGTGGGGCGGGGAGGGGGGTAAGAGGGGGAGAAAATAAAAAATTTAAAAAATCACTTACCTGCCGGCCGGCCAGCTGTCACCTCTCTTCCGTCCTCTTCCTGACTTCTGTTGGAACAGGAAGCAGGATAGGCTCCCCTAAGCCAATCACAACGCGCATTGCAGTGTTGTGATTGGTCTATGCACCATGGTTCGGTGCTCAGATAGGGACGGGAAGCCTGGGCATGTTCTTCACCCAGGCTGTAATGCGGCCTGGGTGGAAAACATGCAAAGTGCGCATGAATGTTTTGCCGGCCCCAGAGGGCTGGCCAAACATTCATGCACACTTCAGAGGGTGCCACCACTCCTCCCCCCTGCGCAGCTCAGCCCCGCCCCACAACACTGGCCAAAGCACCGAAAAATAAAATGATAATAAAATCGTTTTATCATTTTATTTTTCCTTTTTTGCCGTGCTAAAAGGCAGTGGGGCGGCGCTCCTCCACCTTAGCGGAGGAGCCGCCCCCTGCATTTTTATATATGGGCTGATGATACCCAATTATTATTAAAACTCCATCCTACAATTGGCCACTCTGATTTTGTCTCTAATACCCCTCTGTTGGTAAAGCAGTGGATGGTCCATAACTTTCTTAAATTGAATCTGGATAAAACAGAGGTCACGGCCGCACTGGGAACACAAACCAGCCCTGGCAAATCAGCTGTGCCGGCTCCCGGGGGGTGCTAGTGTGAAGCACCGGCCCCGGGGGATGGGGGGTGCTAGTTTAAAGCACTGAAGACGCTTTTGTTACAGGGGTATTGCAGCACTGCTCCGAAACAGGCCCCCTGTAACAAAATTGGCCCCCACCGCTCCAAAACCACCCCCCACCCTTCCAGCCCACAGGGAAAACGCCCAGTGACCGCTTTGGCCAGTCCGGTCCTGACAGAGGAGAAATGGTTGTCTTTTTTCTGACCTACCAGAATTGGCCCTAACCCTACCTCTGTAACAAAATAACAAGTATATGTTTCTGCAAATGAAAGATTCTGAGGAAAATTCTACTATTCATCCCAGCGGACCTCTCTAAGCAAGTAGTTACTACATGTATTCAATCACAAGTTAACTTAGCTAATTCCTGCTATTTGTCTTTACCAAAAAAATCTATTAAGAGATTGCAGTTAACTTAAAATGAAGCAGCTAGTCTTATCATGGAAGCACATTTCACCAATCATAAAGAAACTCCATTGGTTACAATAAAGCAGATGATTATTTTTAAGTCTATGGTTATGGTCCACATGATTGTCCGTAATGGTTCCTCTACTTTGTTAGCTAAACCATATAGAAGCCTAGTCACAAACTGCATTTTGTTGTACGTTTAGTCTTACTTCAACAGTACTATTCACTTACTACAAAATGCTATTCACAAACCTATGTGAGGAGGTTTCTAACTCATCTCTCCTATCTTTTATGTGCAGAGATCTCTGCCCCCACTGAGGAGATTTCCATTTACGTAGGGCTACATTTCAGTGATAAATGTGGGAGGCACAGGGTAAGTGGCTGGAAAATGGAAAATACATACTACAAAATGGGGGGAAAGAGATGATTAAGAGGGGCTTGGGAGGGTTAAGGAGGGGCTATATGGAGGGACATGCACCCACACACAAAAGAGTAAGCCCATTGCTGTTCAGAAACTTCATATCTATAATTACTACAGACAAAAAAGGACCCAAAAAGAGTTGTTAATGCACTCCAGCTCATATCTGGTGTAAGTCCAGAAACATTTATGGTGCTGCAACACCATCTTATACATACTATTGGAGGTTGTGACTTATAAAAACCAATAGGAAATCATTTTAAAATGATTTATTTCAACCTTTTAAAAATATATCTGAATTCAATCTAAAATGTAAAAAAAAAAGTACATATAAATACTAAATATTGTTTTATTTTAGACTATTTCACAATGAATATTAATATCAATTAATATTTTATTTGCAATATTTTAATAACCGTTTACATTTAAAAATAAATGTAACTATTTGTATTTCAAAATAATTAAATTAATTTAATACATAAGTTGTGGTACCTTTAAATATATAATTATTAAATATAAACATTTAATTTAGGTGGATATTTTGTTTCATTCATTGACATTTCTTTAAATATATTTAAAAAATGAAGTTTTAATGCAGAATTATATAAAAAGTGCTCTAGCGCAGTGGTTCTTAACATTTCGACTTCTATGAACTCCCACTTAATCATTACTGGTATCCAGGGACCCCCACTGAGTCATTATTGGAATCCGGGGACCCCACTGAGTCACAATTGCAATCCAGAAACCATGGCCTAAGCAATTTCGATGATTAGAACCACAAAACAATACACAAATACAGAAATAAGCATCCATCAATCAAATACACATACACATACACATAGGGAGCGAGACCACTGACCTGGTCAGTGGGACTGCTCTCCCCGCGCAGCTCCACCACTAAGTGCTGCCCCCTGAGCCCCCTGAGCTCTTGTTTGCAGGGTGTTCGAGGTCCTCCTCCACCCGCAGGCTCCTGCCTGCGCCTCATCCCTGGTGGTCCAGTGGGAGAGCATTCTGCTCTTCTGCTGTTCTACCTCTATTGCCTCTTCCTCTTTCTCATCTTTTTTACCTTTTATTGTTTTTTTTGATCTTTTATTGCTTTTATTTCTTGACCTTTCCCTTCCTTCTCTGCGCCCTCTTTTCTCTTCCTTCTCTTTATTTTTTCTTTTGCTCTCGCTGCTTTCCCTGTGCTTTTCCCTCACAGCTATGGCCCCCGCAGCCCCTCCCCACTCCAGTGTGTCCTTCCCGCCTCCCAGCTGACCTGCCCTCCCCGGATCCCTAAGCGGGCGCGCTGCTGGTGTGCCAAAGGCAAGCCCATCTGCGCCTGTCCATGACCCAACCGCGACCAGCGCCGGGGACCCCGGTCCTCCAACCCGCCTCCGCTATGACTCCTGCACCCTCCACGCTCTCAACCCCAGATGCAGCAACAACAGCCCGCTTGAAGCTGAACTACACCGAAGGACCTCTCTCCTGTCTACACTGCAGCCGCCCCTTCAGCCACCTCCGGACCTCAGCAGCATCCCAGTCTTCGGGAGCTTACCACTCACAAGCCTCTCAACTGCATCCTTCTCAAAGCAATTTCCCTACACAAGCACGCCATAGAAATCTGGGACCTCCTCAACACCTACTCGCCCTTCGTCACCTTCCTCACAGAAACCTGGACCAATGCCAACTCTGCACCCGACATCGCCACCGCCTTTCCAGACTGATACAAGATCCTGGACAAGGACCGCCCCACCCTCCCAGGAGGAGGCATCGCCATTGTTCACAAAAGCACCTTCCACATGACGACCACCACCCCGGGTGACACAACGACCCTCATGGAGCACCTCCACTTCCAGATCCAAACCAACCCTCAAACAACTCTCCACCGAACCCTCATCTAAAGGCCGTCCAGCCCCCGCGCTCTTTTCACCAATGCCATCACTGACCTCATCGTACCCCACGCCCTCGCCTCCATGGACTACACCCTACTCGGAGACCTAAACTTCCAACTGGACAACCATGACGACCCAAACACCGCCTCCCTCCTAGAGAACCTCGTCAACATAGGACTGAAGCTACTGGTCACCGCACCCATGCACACAGCGGGACACACACTCGACCCCATCTTTGCAGAACAAAACAACGTCTCCTACGAGCACACCACAGAACTCCACTGGACAGATCACCACTGCATCCACTTCTCCTTAAAAAAAAACACCGTACACAAGCACGCCCACCACCTCCCCCACAGATGCCGAAACAAAGTCACCGAAGACCAGCTCACCTCCGCCCTCGGCAGCACACCACCACTGCCTACGCTGGACGCCAACACCGCAACCACATCCTCCACCGCTGGTTCACAAACTGCACCGACACACTCGTCCCATCAAGAAAGCCACAGGAAGACACATCAAGAAAGCAAGATGCTTCACCCCTGCACTACAGGAATCCAAATTCTCCTGCTGACGACTCGAAACAAAATGGAGGAACAACAAAACCACAGAATCATGCGCCGCATACAGAGCAGCCACCACCGCACACCACCATCTCATCAAATCCACAAGGAAAAATTCCCTCCAAGACAGAATCCTCACCAACGCTCACAATACCATAGAACTCTTCTCCATCATCAAGGAATTCACCAAACCCGACAGCGAAACATTAGATGTCCCACCCTCCTAAGACCTCTGCAACAAACTCAACACCTTCTTCCACCTCAAGATTAACAGGATCTATGGCAACTTCAAAAACCAAGACCTCCACACCACTCCTGCTCTCCCTCCATACAACGCCATGTGTCAGACCCTGCTCAACTGGACCCCTCTCTCGACAGAAGACACCTTGAAGACCATGAAAAGCATCCACTCCAGAGCACCCTCAGACCCCTGCCCACCTCACATCTTCCACAGAGCCGCCTTGGCTATCGCACCCAAACTACGTTGGATGATCAACTGCTCCTTCAAAACCGCCACATTCCCCAATGACTGGAAACATGCCAAAGTCAGCCCCTCCTAATGAAACCCTCCGCAGACCAGACGGTCCTCAAAAATCTCAGGCCCATCACCCTGCTTCCTTTCGCAGCCAAAGTCATCGAAACGGACGTCAACACCCAGCTAACAAACTTAATCAAAGATAACAAGGTCCTGGACATCTCCCAATCCGGATTCAGCAGCAACCACAGCACAGACACAGCCCTACTCGCCACCACCGACGACATCCGCTCCCTCCTCGACCAGCCCTCATCCTCCTGGACCTCTCGGCTGCATTTGACACCATCTCCCACCACACCCTAGCCACCAGACTCCATGACGCCAGCATCCGCAGCAAGGCCCTCGACTGGATATGCTCATTCCTCACCGGCAGAACTCAGCGAGTCAGACTCCCGCCTCACCACTGGGAACAGACAGAGACTAACTGTGGAGTGCCCCAGGGCTCCTCCCTCAGCCCCACCCTCTTCAACATCTACATGGCCCCCCTCGCAACCATCGTCAGGAAACACAGGCTCAACGTTGTCTCATAAGCCAATGACACCCAGCGTATCCTCTCCCTCGCCAACGAACCCAACATCACCAAACACAACTTCCAAGAAGGGATGAAAGCCGTCACCACTTGGATGAAGAAAAGCTGACTGAAACTCAACTCAGAAAACTGAAGTCCTCATCCTTGGCTCCACCCCTCTGCATGTGATGACTCCTAGTGGCCCCCTGCCCTCGGAAATCCCCCCACCCAGACGGACCACGCTCGAAACCTCAGAATCATACAAGACGCATCGTTCATAATGAACCGCCAGATCAAAGCTGTATCATCGACCTTCTTCAACACCCTCCGCATGCTTTGAAAGACGTTCCAATGGATCCCATCCGAATCCAGAAAAACTGTCATGCACTCTCTCATCAGTAGCAGACTGGACTACGGCAACGCTCTCTACGCCGGAATCAACAAGAAACTCCTTAGTATGGGGTAGAGACATGTAAGACTACACTGTATAGTAAATGGCGAATAGCCAAAAGTACCAAATTTACTACAAAGCATATTTTGCTAAGTGACCCTTATTGGGTAGTCACCCCCAGTTTTTCATTTTGTAAGAAACTCACCTGCTGGTAATTTTGAACTGTAACACTGGGACACTGCTATCCAGTGCCCAGTGTATGTATGTGCTCTGACCTTGAAAACAGAGATGAAATTGGCTTAAAACCCTATTTTGCATATTTACTTTTACTATAAGGCCATTGTATATGGTGTAAAAACTATACCTACAGAATGTAAAATTGAATGTCACATGTGGGCTGAAGTACTATATTGTTTCATCTACTTTACCCTGAAAACACGACAAAGGCCTTCACTGAGGCCTGGTCCCCTGCAGTCTCCAAACTCTCATGATTGCAGAATGACCTGCAAAAACAAACTCCTTCATCAACCTTCTAAGCACTGAATAATTCCCCCTAAAATGTCCTTATTGCCCATAATGTAGGGTACATGATGCCTAGAAGTGGTACATGCCTAAAATATTATTAGCATGTACCTACAGTGAATAGATCACCATAAGCTATTTTCACTGTATTACGTCCAGCTGATCTTGTAGGAAATTCTGGGTAAAGCAGATTAGACTACTACTCCTGTACATCCAGTGGGAAACAGCTGAAGAAGAAGTTCAAGAATTTTTCCTAACTGTTCTTAAAACTCCAATTCATTGGCAAAGTCAATTCTTTTCTAACTTCTCAGGAAATATATCTTTCAGAAACTATATTTACTTTCTTGAACCACCTTAGTTTGCAGGTACTGTCCTGTTTGTAAAGAGATGTGAAATTCCTTCCAAGAGCCACGCAATAGACCTCTTTAATGGACAGGACAAACTGAATGCCAAGAGATGGCCCACCTGAGCTCAGAATAATATTTAGGGTGGGGGCTGATGCCCATCCAGTTGACACAACCGTGTCAAATCCTGCATGACATGCCTGTCAGAGACACATCTAAAATGTTTATGTCTTTGAAAGGGAGCCAACAACCCCAATCACAAAACATATGTATCTCTTGTCTGATTTCTGAAGGAACAACACTACTTGGTCTTATTAGACTACTGCCTCAGTTTCGTTGTGGGCCCAGGGGCTGCTTCAAACTGGATTTCAGCGTTAGATACATGAGGACATTAGTAATTTCCATCAAGGGCATCGTGAACCCCCTGCTTTAGGAGCTACAGCTGGGTAGGAGTTCTTGATGAGCCTCTTCCGTCTGCAGCTCGGCAGATAAAGGCTCGTACTTAACATGAGAAGATGGGTGGGTGAGTGAGTGGAAGGAAGGATGGATGGATGATGGATGGATGGATGAATGGCTGGATGGATGGATCTATGGATGGGTTTGATGGATAGGTTTGGAGATGGATGGGTTGTCTTTCACCATTCTGTTGAAAGGTGAAATACTTAATGATGTGTGAGTGAAAGGGTAGATGGATGGGTGCTTGAAAGGGTAGATGGTGAGATGGCTGGATAAATGAGTGAAATGATGATTGCAAGGAGGGATAAGTGAAAGAATGCATGGATGGGAGGATGGATGTAAGGGTGGATGGATGAGTGAAAGCATGGATGGCTGAGTGAAAGGGTGGACTGATGGCTGAGTGAAAGGTGGATGGACTGATAAATGTATGGGTGGGTGGTTGGGTTGATGGATGGATGAATAGGTGAATGGTTGAGTGAATAGGTGGATGTTTGAGTGAAAGGGTTGATGGATGGATGAGTGCAAGGGTGAATGGATGAATGAGTAGATGGGCAGTTGCTGAAAGAGTGGATAATGGATGGGTGAAAGGGTGGATGGATGAGTGAAAGGATGGATGAATGAGTGAAAGGGCGGATGGATGGGTAAGAGAAATGTTGGATGGATGGATGGATGAGTGGATGGGTGGATGGGTGGGTGGATAGGTGGATTGATGAGTAGGTGGGTGGATGGATGGATGAATGAATCAATGGATGGATGAATGAATTGATGGGTGGATGGGCAGATGGCTGAGTGAAAGGGAGGATGGATGGATGGGGTGAAAGGGTGGAAGGATGAATGAGCGAGAGCATGGATGGTTGTAAGGATGGCTGGAGGAATGGATGAGGGAAAGGGTGGATAGATGGATGAATAGGTTTGGAAATGGATAGATAGGTTTGGGCAGGGGCGTTGTGAACCCCCGCTTTAGCAGCTACAGTAGGGGTGGAGATGTTGATGGCCTCTTCTGTCTGAAACCCGACAGACAAAGGCTCATAATTAATGTAAAAAGGTGGGTGGGTGAGTGAGTGAAAGGATGGATGGATGGGTGGGTGTGTGAGTGAAAGGGTGGATAGATGGGTGAGTGAAAGGGTGGATGGATAGATAAACTGATGAATGAGTGAAAGGATGTGTGTAAGGAAGGATGAGTGAAAGAATAGGTGTATGAAAGGGATGGCAGATGGATTGATGAGTGAAAGGGTGGATGGAGGGATGGATGGCTGAAAGCCGTAGAGTGAAGTCTCAAATCAATTCTCTTTATTATTCTTCAAAACATCAATGATTGTGCCCGGCCAACGCATTTCGCCCTCTGAGACGACTTCATCAGGGCTGTAAAAAATATACATACAAATGTTTATATAAATGTCAAAGAAAGTATGATACAGACAAGTCATCACTACATCACAATGTGTGGACAATTACACAAACTACAAACACTTGCTCCCACCCAAGCAACAGTACATACAAAACATATTTAAAACCAGCACTGTACATCACTTAATACATATGCATGCATTAGATGACGGTGGGTTGGCCGCTATTCTCCTATTAGATCTTAGCGCCACATTTGACACCGTGGATCACATCATCTTAAAAGAAAGACTAAGGGAAGTAGGAATTCAGGGCAAAGCCATGGACTGGCTCACCTCTTTCTTAGAGAACAGATCCTTTCAAGTGATGGAAAGGGACTGTTTCTCAAATCGTCTCCCTATCACCTGTGGTGTTCTACAGGGTAATCTCTTAGCCCTACACTATTCAATATTTACGTACGACAGCTTGCCAATATAGTGCAGGAGTCTGACATATCAGCGGTGTCATATGCAGATGACACCAAGCTGGTAGTGTCTCTGACAAATGGCCCGAATCCAAGTAATCATCAGCTCATTCACTGTCTTGAGAGGGTGGTAAAATGGATGTCAAACAGTTGTTTGAAGCTAAATGGTGAAAAGACTTAGCTTATGATATTGGGAAACCTTGCCATTCACACACCCCGATACAATGGCCCTATAGCATGGGTGACCCACCTGTCCCCAAACCTGCATTAAAAAACCTGGGAATCTGGCTGGAGGACACACTCACAATGGACTGTCAATCCATGAAACTATCAGGAATTTGCTTCTTGCTACTTAAAATGATCAGGAAGATTATTGAACTGACCTCTGTTCATTTGGACAAAATGGTCATTCAGTCCCTCATAATTTCACACCTGGACTACGGTAACTCGCTTTATGTGGGCTCGCCGAAATATGTAACAAAGAAACTCCAGGTGGTGCAAAATGCTGCAGCCAGACGTTTATTAAAACTTCCCAATCGCGTATCAATTAAAGAATTGTTTAAACAGCTTTACTGGTTGCCGATTGAAGCCAGAATCAAGTTCAAATCCCTCTGTATGGCACACAGGGCCATTAACAAAAAAGGCCCACTAAAGCTCAGACAACTGATATCCAGGTACACCCCGACTAGACATCTAAGATCCTCCCAGCTACAGCTCCTTAAGACAACCAGGGCCAAAAGGGCAAGATGGGGAGGTAGGTCATTTGCCCATCTGGTACCAAGGCTGTGGAACGCCTTTCCACTTGACCTCAGATCTCTACCGACTGAAACCTCCTTCAGAAAAAACCTAAAGACTTGGCTGTTTCCCTGTTAAGTTCACTTATGATCATAGCTTTACAACAGCACTCACCAGCGCTGGGAAGCCCTCGGGCAGCCATGCGCTTTACAAATCATTCACATAAAGATAAACATTGTTCTCCTGTCACATAGTGACAGATAATTCAGCATTAAAAACCACTACACCGTTCATCGCCTGTTGCTGCCTGCTGCTGCCACCCGGGGACTTCATCCCCCATCGAGCCTTGCACCCAGGAGGCGCCGACGCAACCTTTGTGCGACCGGAGGCGCATAAATACAGCTCGGGGATCCCGCAGCGCGGGAGACCTTCATCGCCTGTTGCTGCATGCTGCTGCCACCCAGGGACTTCATCCCCCATCGGGCCTTGCGCCCAGGAGGCGCCCTACGCAACCTTTGTGCGCCCGGAGGCGCATAAATACAGCTCGGGGCTACCGCAGCGTGGGAGACCTTCATCGCCTGTTGCTGCCTGCTGCTGCCACCTGGGGACTTCATCCCCCATCGAGCCTTGCTCCCAGGAGGCGCCGACGCAACCTTTGAGCTCCCGGAGGCGCATAAATACAGCTCCTTCATCGCCTGTTGCTGCCTGCTGCTGCCACCTGGGGACTTCATCCCCCATCGAGCCTTGCGCCCAGGAGACGCCGATGCAACCTTTGTGTGCCCGGAGGCGCATAAATACAGCTCGGGGCTCCTGCAGCACGGGAGCCCTTCATCGCCTGTTGCTGCCTGCTGCTGCCACCCAGGGACTTCATCCCCCATCGGGCCTTGCGCCCAGGAGGCGCCAACGCAACCTTTGTGCACCCGGAGGCGCATAAATACAGCTCGGGGCTCCCGCAGCGTGGGAGACCTTCATCGCCTGTTGCTGCCTGCTGCTGCCACCTGGGGACTTCATCCCCCATCGAGCCTTGCTCCCAGGAGGCGCCGACGCAACCTTTTAGCGCCCGGAGGCGCATAAATACAGCTCCTTCATCGCCTGTTGCTGCCTGCTGCTGCCACCTGGGGACTTCATCCCCCATCGAGCCTTGCGCCCAGGAGACGCCGATGCAACCTTTGTGTGCCCGAAGGCGCATAAATACAGCTCGGGGCTCCTGCAGCACGGGAGCCCTTCATCGCCTGTTGCTGCCTGCTGCTGCCACCCAGGGACTTCATCCCCCATCGAGCCTTGCTCCAAGGAGGCGCTGACGCAACCTTTGAGCGCCAGGAGGCGCATAAATACAGCTCCTTCATCGCCTGTTGCTGCCTGCTGCTGCCACCTGGGGACTTCATCCCCCATCGAGCCTTGCGCCCAGGAGACGCCGACGCAACCTTTGTGTGCCCGGAGGCGCATAAATACAGCTCGGGGCTCCTGCAGCACGGGAGCCCTTCATCGCCTGTTGCTGCCTGCTGCTGCCACCCGGGGACTTCATACCCCATCGAGCCTTGCGCCCAGGAGACGCCGACGCAACCTTTGTGTGCCCGAAGGCGCATAAATACAGCTCGGGGCTCCCGCAGCATGGGAGCCCTTCATCGCCTGTTGCTGCCTGCTGCTGCCACCCGGGGACTTCATCCCTCATCGAGCCTTGCGCCCAAGAGGCGCCGACGCAACCTTTGTGCGCCCGGAGGTGCATAAATACAGCTCGGGGCTCCCGCAGCGCGGGACGCGCGTGTGCGTGCCCAGGCTAAAGGCGGGCCCGTCTGCGCACATCAGAGCCCAGAGGAGGCTGGGCTGGGCCCACCCTCTTGGGTTTTTTTGGGCTTCTTATACTGAGACTCAGCCATCAAGCTCAACCCAAGTAAAGCAGCGTCAAGATATAAGTTTCTTTTTTTTGCCTCTAAATTGGTTATCTCTTAAGCTAGACTCTTCTGAGAATTTGTATTTGTAAAACCGCCCTTGCTCCTAAAACAACTGACACTATTTTAGATGGTTTTTTGCAAAAGGTGGTGGGGGCACTAAATAAGGAAATAGAGATGGTTGAGAGGAGACTGTCACTAACATCCCCTTTCTGATCTACCAGCTGCCGCCACTGCTATTGAGACTTTTCATACAATAGATATTGGAACTCATTCTGGACCGAGACCACAACCCCCACTTTCACCCTCTATTATTATTGTTAGTCAGGGAAACCAATGTGCCACGCATGAGGGGGAAGAAAATGCCCCGCAGCCAATTACAGAAAAAACTGGGCCCCTGAGTGTGATTGGAGGGAAAAGAAAGCGAACTGAACTGATAGGGGTGGACTCGAAAGCGAAAGGTCAGTCGCCAAAGGTTAAGCGCACAAAACAATCTCACCCTCTAGGTACTGCAGGAAGAACCCGTAAAGGTGGAGGTAATACTGTACAGGCTGACTTGGATACATTGTCTGAAAAATTGACTGAAAAAATCAGTAAGGTTGTTAAAGACGCCCTGGAACCAATCCTTTTTCACCTGGCAAGCATTGAGGAGCAACTTGTGCGACTTCTGCAGGACCCTAGGGATCACTTTGCACTCAAAGATAAAAATGCGACGGTCCCGTTACCCAGCCATAAAAATAAAAGGACTATTGATGAACTTTCTAGTGTACTCCCGGTGACCTTGGAACCATTGAATGGCCTATCTACTATAGATAGCCGGGTCACTTTGCCAAATAGCAGAAATAAGTTAATTGAGACGAGAGTAAGAGAAAGTGGAGTGGTTGGGACATCTATCGGGGATGGACGAGGGAGAGGGCAGAATGGGAGAGAGCGATCAGGATCGGGCATGCTTGGGGGGGAGAGAGAAACAAAATAATTGTCAAGTTATTTGGACCTAGGGCACAGAGGTTTAGCTGGGCAAGGAGCAGGAAATACTTTAAATTTACCCCCTGATTGTACTCTCTACACAGTAATTTTAACAGGTGTCCCTCACCTCCTTCCAGGGCAACAAGAAAGCTGCTTGAGTCTTATAAACAAGTCGGCACATTGGTGTTCGAGGAAAATTCCATCACACATAAATTGGCTTGAACACATTATCATGGCAAGGAGGGTGGGGTGGTTAGGTCCCACAATTAAATGTCTAGAAGGGGATTGCGTTGTACTTAATTTCAACGACGCAAACTGTGCGCTCTTTGCCCTGAAGTACATCAGAGATTCACCAGAAGATCTGATAAAGGCCTGTCCCCTGGGCATTTTCTACCCCCCTGATCAGGGGATTAGTAAGAGTCAACATCTCCCAGGGTACGGGCCAAAAAGATATCTTCCCCTCTAGCCCCCTCTATTTATCCATCCCAACCACTTTGACGCCCTCTCTGGCCTGACAGATATCGACTGACTGCATGTTCAAACTGGCAGTCTAGTCGATCTGAAAAGGTCATGCCTGTGGCGCTCTGCTTTAGGGAGCGCTGCAGATATAGACGATATTGAGAATAGGCAAACAACAGTTTTTCCTGGTTCCATCTTGCCAAACATCAGCAGCCCTAGCAATGATACAGTGAATACTAAAACCCCCTACTGGGACTTAATTCCAGTTTCCACTGCAAATTCGGGGGGGGGGGCTTGGCATATCAACCCTGCCCACCATGCCCGCCATGCAATCATCAAAAGGGGGCATGGTGAGTCACGTACATGTCACCCCTGTGTAAAATCATTTCATGGAACATTGCAGGAATACGTGCAAAATTCACTAATGAGGATTGGGTGGACTACATTAGGGGCTATGATATTATTTGCCTCCAAGAAACATGGTATCAGGCTGATATTCTGGTGGAAGGTTATTGTTCTTTTACCGTTCATGCAACACCCTCACTGGCTGGGAGGGCGAAAGGAGGGCTTACGACTTTAATTTCTGTTAAATATGGGCATATACAAACTCAAGTTGTAAAGCCCTCACCGTGGTACCAACTAATCCTCATATCCAATTTATGTCGGGTCAAGTTATTGCTAGTAAACTGGTATTATAATATCTTTGACCAGAATAGCACTTACGTGATAGAGGACTTACAGGCACTGATTAATAACATTGCGGGGAAGTGGCAGCCGTTATGTATCTTTTGGGCGGGGGATTTTAATTGTACAATTTGTTCTTTCAGCGACAGTGGAGTCTGTGGGCTGTTAGATACAGAGGGCCAGCCACAGCCACACTTTATTCATACTCCACAGGGTGAGGCCTTGAACTCCATTATTATCGACAATGACTTGGGACTTGTTAATTCTAATAATTTGGTCTGCAGTTCTACACATCAGTGTCCCACCTTTGTCGGAGGAGGTAGAGAAAGCACAATCGATTTTATGTTTATTACTAGGAAGTACTCCCCGCTTGTTGGTGACTTTGAGGTAGCACCAATTATTGCAAGTGACCATAACCCTTTAACCGTTCTCCTCTGTATAACAGCTAGTGTTGGGAAAGGCGACGAATGCCCTATTATTTTTAATCAAAATAAAGGTATGAGACTAAGCTGGGGTAAAGTTGATCCCACCCATTTCGAAGCAAAAACTGTCACGACAAATTTAAATCTCATTATGAGCTGTCTTCAAGCTGACTCTCCCTGATGAGGTAGTGCATGATTTTGAACTGATCTGTGCAGATGTGGCAAAAGACCTGATGAGAGAATTTCGAGGAAGGGAGTCTCAGGAGGTGCGATGGTTTAATGCTGAGTGTTCCAAAGCACATAAGAATCTTAAAATAGCCCTCCACGCCAACCCTTGTGATAGAACACTAATTAAAGACTTAAGGCAGACCTATAAGTGGAGAGGTGTGGTGCAGTGGCCAGGGCAGCTGACTTCGGAGCACAGGGCTCTCGGTTCGATCCCCGGCTCCGGCGGCAGCTCAGCTCAGCACCATGTGACTCTGGGCAATAGCTCACTTAATTTCCAAGACGGCCCCCAGCGCCTTGAGACCCTTAAGGGTGAGTAGTTTGCGCTTTACAAATACGGATTCATTAAGTCCATTATCAAACTAAGATAAGATGAACTGAGGAGTCTGGCTTGGGAGGACCTGGAGAGAGCCTGCGCCCTGAAAGACTACAAGAGTTTCTGGGACATAATTAATCGCCCCCTATTTAAGGATGACCCTAAACCCTTGGATTCAATGATCCTGGGGCAACTTGGGAAGCCGACTTCTCAGCTATATTTAATCCAAAAAACACCTTAATAGTTGAAGGAAGTGAGGAACCGGCATTCGATCTAACCCTGGCATCACAATTAAGTTCTTCACTTACAGTGGCAGAGACCCTGGAGGCCCTAGCGAGGGGAATCAGTATGAAAGCCCCTGGCCTGGATGGGGTCCCTTTGGACTTGTTTAAAAGAAACCCCAAATTATGGGCACCCTTGCTCACTAATGTTTTTAAAGCTGTAGTGATTAGCCCCATTCCATCAACCTGGAAGGAGACAATTGTGGTTCCAGTATACAAGAAAGGTAAAAGGAGTGACCCTGCCTGTTATAGGCCAATCTCATTAATTGAAGCCACTGCAAAGGTCCTGGGGAGGGTTATCCTTGCGCGTCTGGAGACCTGGGCGAACAGTACAGGGATTGTGTCTAGATTGCAATATGGTTTTAGAAGGGGGATGGGTACCAAAGAACAGTGCCTCAATCTGTCCCTCATTATGGGTAAGTACATGAAGGCCAGGAGGGGCTCTATCCATCTGGCCTTCATGGACTTGTCCAGTGCTTTTGATACAGTTAATCGGGACAAATTGTGGGGACTAATGGAGCAAATGGGTTTTGAAGAAGCTCTTATATTCCTCCTGCGTAGGCTCCACACGTCTACAACGGTTGCCGTACGATACGGTCCAGGGGGGGAGAAGACGGGGCCCATGGTCTCCACAGAAGGTGTCCGGCAGGGCTGTATTTTGGCTCCATTCCTCTTTTTATTGTATACAAATGGCTTAGAGGCTTTTTTAATAGAGAAGGAATTTGATTACCCAAAAATAGGAGGCAATGCGATTCCAATGTTATCCTATGCGGATGATACTGTTTTAATGGCTCTGACAGCCAATGGCCTCCAAAAGCCATTAAATGCTTTTACCGATTTCATGGCAGCATTGGACCTAAAAGTAAATTTTATGAAATCTTATGTTATGGTGTGTGGCCCTAAAGTTACAAAAACAAGAAAATTTGGGGTTAGGGGCAAGACCATTGACAAGTTGAAAAAATGTTTTTTATCTAGGGAATATTTTTAATGGTATTTTGAATTGGGACCACCTTATTACAGCTAGGGTACAACATACTAGCCGGGTTGTGGAAGGGTTATTTCGCTTTGCCCGCAAGCTAGGCCATAAACCAGTGACAGAACTAGTTACCCTTTACAGAGCTAAATGTCTGCCTGTGGCATCCTATGGGGTGGGCGTTTGGGGCTACTATAAAACTCGACAATTACAGGTTTTAGAAAACAAATTTATTAAGAGATTATTGTTGGCCCCAAATAGTGCCCCCTCACATTTTTGTCATCAGGAGCTAGGGTTGGCCTATCTTGAAGATAGAATTGATATTTCCCCATTGCTCTTATGGGCTAAGATTTGGTTAGCTGAGGATCTAATGTTTACAAGGGACGTTATCAAAGATTGTACCAATTTAGACAGTGCATTGTCTATTCCCTGGCTCCGCTTTGTGAAGGACAAACTACACGAATTAGGGTTGGGGCATTATTATGACAATCTCTCAAGTATTGATACAAATGGGAAAGAAGTTATAAAAGAGGCATTTTATGCTAGGGCACATTTGCGCTGTGTACAAATGGTAGTATCTGGTCCCTCATGTTCATTCCCAGGAGAACAGAAATTGTATCTAACTTTTACCACGAACGTTCAAACACGATTTTACCTGACTAGGTTTCCATTATGCACATTGCACTTTCTAATGGCATTCCCTAAACAATTAGGTTGGGTTCACAGTTTACCACCTTGCCCGTGTGACAATTTGGCAGCTCAGAGCACGTTGCACTTCATTCTGTTCTATCCTCTTTATAAAGAGCTGAGGGAGACATTTTTAACCCCACTTTTGAGGGAAATACGGCCATGTACTTATATTGGCGGTTTTAATTTCTTACAGTCTCTGTCCACTTCAATTATCTGCATTGCTGTTTCGAATTTTATTAGAGTTGCAATGTCTATAAGAAAACGCTATGAGCAACTATAATTTAACAAAACCTGTGCAACCCTTTTAAAAAAAAAATATTATATGGATGAAATTGTGGGGGTATTACTAGAGACGGACGTTTGGGGTATTTGATGTTTCTTTTAATCTTGCTTGAATGTTATTTATTGTTATTATTATTTATTGTTTGCTTCATTGTCTGTTTTTATCTATGCTTTTGTAACCATGATATGAAAAGCTATTTTAGCAATGTATCTATGTGAAACCTTTATGGTTCTTGCAACCGAATAAAGTTATTTGGACTGACTGACTGACTCTACACCCACCAATACATATTGGAACTGGAAAAAGAGATCAAAGAGATGAATCTCAAAGATCTCACTGAAAAGAATTATGATATCATGAAAGGGGTGGTTAATAATCATCAACTGCAGATTAAGAAGAGAAAGATGGGTAAGATCAGAACAGAAGAGCTAGATCATAACAATGGGCGAATTTTTACTTTCGTTAAAAAATTGGATAAAGTTCCTAATGTGAAAGGTGTGCAGGAAAACAAACACTCTTTTGAATTAAGCTCAGTTACATAAAGCAGTTCTGATGTTTCCTCTAATGAAGATGCAGGACCTAGAAATGTAACCACAACTAGGTTACCCCATAGTTCTTCTTTTCCCAAGAGGTCCAAAGAATCAGGATGGCATGAAAAGAACTGCAGGCAAACAAGGAGAGGGAGGAGGAAAAACAGGAGGTACCGGGGTGATGACACTATTCCAAGAACAGAGTTTGAGAGTAATTGATGACAGTAATCTGGAAAGATTAGAGGTTTGGTACCCTCCCTGTGGGTGAGGTTACAGCTAAGTGGTACCTTAGCCCCCCAAGTCTAAGCAATTGCCCTGGTTGCAGTGTCCTGGTGGAGTCCGTAGCCCTCGTGCTGTTTGTATGCCCTGCCTATGTGCAGCCCAGGGACAAATGGCTCAAACCGGTTACCGACAATTGGGCACACGGAACCACTGAGATGCACTGCGTATATTGAAGTCGGACACCAGGCCCCTCTTTGCCTGCACTATGGGCAAGTTTTTAAGCCACATGTGGGGCATTAGAAGGAAGGCACTCATGAGAGCACCTCAGTAATGACCAGGTTGACCCCTAGCTTGAGTTGTTTTTCGGGTCCCAGTGACTGAACTCAGGTTACCCTCACTTGCACTAGATGCTGCACAAGCACTTTATTGCAGATTGATTGCACAACCTGATTGCTAGGGGTGGACCTTTAGGTCAAACTTGTGACATCCTTTGCTAGATGTTTTTATTATTCTTTATTAGCTTTTTATATTTTACATCAGTTTTTAATTAATGAATTCTATTGTTAAATGTATGAAAGATCTTATGATGTATCACTCTTAATTGGCTGCTGCTGAATAGATTCGGTATCCATTTGTTGGCTGATACACGGGTTTGTTTTTAATTTTAATCATTGTGGGTAGTTGAACCAAGCACCCTATGTAATTTTTACATACTGGTTTAACACATTCTAGCCATGCAGGCAAGTTGCCGCCAAAATAACAATTCTGTGATATGAAGTTTTTGCATGTCTATTGTGGGATGCCCTGTTCGAATTCTTTTTTCTTTTATATTTTTAATTGTCTTTTATTATGTATGTCTTTGTAGCTTTTATGACGGGAATAGTCGAAATAAAGCTTAAATGATGATTAGAGAATAGCTATATGTTACAGGTAATCAATCTCTCAGATAGAAAATTAAATGTAAATGAACTTAATGTTCTGCAACTGGGATTTACCTTTTGCCCTAACAACTATTGGGACTTTGTTGAATTACAAATTGACTTGTATAATTTTGCGAGACGATGTAAACTTTAAAAAAATTCTAGTATTGATAATAAAGTTGTTAATGTATACACAGAATAAAAAGATCCAATTTAACTATCTCTGATGTTGAAGATTTACATTTGCTTTTGTCTCTTGATGGAGAAGAAGACCTTGAAATTGATGATGTTCACAATCTAATGGATGTAGAAAAAGACTTTGGATGTGAGAGTGGTCTTGCTGCAGTTACTACCTTTGTACCACAGGGCAGTCAATTTGCTGGTTTATTGATTTGTTTGTGAAAAGAAGTGTTAGTGAACTTCACAAGATGGAGGATAAATTGTTGAAAAAGAGTCATTTTAATATTCATTATGATCACACTGACAATTTAAATCCGGTCAAAAGGTAAGCTTTGATTAGCCTGGGAAATAATACCTCAATAGTTATACGGAAGGCAGACAAAGCAGGCAATATTCTCATTTTACAAAGAGATGATTATGACAATGAGATCAGAAGACAGTTAAGAGATGCAGAATGCTAGTGCAAAATGTCAACTAATCCATTTATTGGTACCCAAAGTTTAATCTCTGACAAACTGTATGCATGAAAAGAGATAGGACTGTTGGATGAGGCAGGGTATATATATCAGAAAATTGTGAATCCTCTGTCTCCTTTTATCTATACTCTCCCGAATATTCAGAAATCTAGAGACTCTCCCCCCTGCGGAGACCTCTTATCTCAGGCATAGGTAACATACCATTAGCCTGAGTACATAGGCATTTTTCTAAAACCCTTAGTGGTTAATTTGCCATCATACATTATAGACACCATGGATGTTCTTAACAAATTTGGTGATGTGACATGGGACACCAGTATAATGTTTGTGTCTTTAGATGTAGTTGGAATGTTCACATGCATTCAGAATAGATTTGGTCTCCAGGCATTGAGGCATACTTATCCTGTAGAAGTGCGAGCTTGGCTGACCACTCCAGGATGTTGGTAGAGATGGAAGAAATAATACTAACCAATATTTTTTTCTTATTTGGGAAGGATTGGTACCATCAAATACAGGGAACCGCGATGGGTTCCAGGTCTGCGCCCTCTTATGCCAACCTGTTCATGAGTTGGTTTGAGAAGGGGGCATATATGGGCCTCTTCATCTGGAGACTGAATTAACTCAATATTTTTGGGGGATAATTTTTTCAACGATATTCTTTTTATCTGGACGGGCAGTAGGGAGAGTTTGAATGCATATGTCAATTATCTTAAGGAGGATATGTATAATGTGCAATAAACTATGTGCTGTAATTCTGAAAGAATGTATTACTTGGACGTGGACATTTTTGTCAGGAATGAAAGAATTGAGAGTAGACTGTATAGGAAGGCCACGGATACGAACAATATACTTAGAGCAGACAGTGCACATGCATATTTGTTCAGACAGGGAATCCCCTTTGGAGAAATTGTGAGACTGCGCAGGAACTGCAGTCAAGAGATTGATTTTGATGTGAGTCTAAATGATCTAAGAAAGGGAGTAGGTGTCTGAGGTGAAAAAACAGATCTACTTAATCAAGCTGAGCATAGGATCCGTGGCATTGACAGAAATCTTGCATTGATTCCTAAGGCTAGAGAGAATAAGAAGAAATGGAACAAAAAGACTAGCCCTAATTGCTATATACAGTAGGGAACATACAGGGATCTACAAAATCCTTCAGAAGAATGGGTCTCTTCTGACCGAGGTACCAGGATTTGTAGATGTAATTTCGGAGATACCTATAGTGACTTACAGAAGAAGTCATATTGTTAGAAACTTTGTGGGACCACCTAAAGGAACTAGTGGTAATTGGTTACCAGCAGGACCTAGTGGGTTATATACCAGTCGAGTATGCAACATGTGCCAATATGGAAAGAATAAAATAAAGACTTTTGGATACAACACAAGCAGAATTTTCCAAATTCAACAATACATTAAATTGCAATAGTCAGTTTGTAATATATGCTTTGGTGTGTGATTGCCAAATGGTATATAGTACTATAGTACTCAGACAGCTCTTAAGTTGAGAATACAGGCGCACTGTAGAGCGGTTAGAGCTTGGGATGTAAGATCTCCTCTGGTTAAACATATGAAGGGTTGTCACTCTGAGAGACTAGATTTTCTAATGTAATGCCACCCAGAAAGTGACAAAAGGTCTGAGAAGTAAAGATTTTGTTTTGAGTCTGCGCCAAATGAAGGCTAAAAGGATTAGCAGATTGAGAACTCTGGAGTGGGGCTTGAATGTGGAAAATGAGATGCACTACTTTTTGTAGGGGTTAGTGGTTTCATATAGTATGTCTGGCCGACCTACTGAGGTTCTTCTGTATTGGATTATGGCCTAGTCACTACATGGTTTGACTACTACTATTTTGACTTTGTGAGACCATACACTTATGAATAGTGAGTTGTCACCTGCTTCTGGACAACTATAATGATCTAATAACTGGTGTTTTCTTTCGGAATAACGCTTTGGTTCCTTTAAAGTCTGTTTTGCAAACACGCACTGCAGTACTGATGAAGGTGGTGGTGTTTGAGTGACTGAGGAAGTAACAATGCACAAGCTTTATCTGGTTATCAAGTCTGATGCAATGTTTGGAAGATGCTGAAATATTTTTCTAAAAATCGAGTAGTCAGAAGGTACATGAGTTTTTAGGATTTGTTGAGATATATACTAATTGCTTTGATTTAGATTATGCAGTTAATGAATTATGTGGCAGGTTTGATTCACATAGAAAAACAATCCCCTCCCAGGCTTGGTGAGTGGAATTTAGTTATGCATTTGGGGACGTACAATGCATTAAGGTTAATACGGTTCTTATTCTTATATGGTTAGTTGTTGCCCTTCCTTGATTTGGATAGTGTTGGAATACGTAACCTTTTGATTTTAACCTATCACAATTGTAGATAACAGTGGTCCCTCTCTGGTCCGATAGTATGTATGGACAGCAAGAGTGATTTAAATAGGAAGAGACAAAACCCTCCTACGGTTGGCCAAGGAGATGAACCAATGGGTGTCACTGATAACATTTGTTCCATTTGTATATCGGCCGGGTTCAGAGACTGGCACAGTGGTTTTTGTAGCGATAGCCACTTGTTCTCCCTTGATTTGGATAGTGGTGGAATTTTGCTATGATTGGATTTTAAACAAACAGATTTGTATTAAACAGTGTTCCATCTTTGGTCTGACAGTATGTACAGACAGTACCAGCGGTTAGAATAGAATGGGCTGGTCCCTCTTTTGGTTGGTTAGTGTGATGAACCAATGGGCATCACAGATAAAATGTGTTCATTTTTTGGATCTGCTGCGTTCATAGACCGGCACATTGGTTTTCTAAGGGATAACAGTTGACCTTCCTTAGCCACCAAGAAAGTGGTTAGTGGTGGAATATTGCTACAATTGGATTTTATACTAACAGATTTGTAGAAAACAATGGTCTATCTTTGGTCGGATAGTATTTTTTCGGACAGCAAAAGTGGTCAAAATAGGAAGGGCCGGTCGCTCCGTTGGTTAGTTAATGTGACAAACTAATGGGCGATATTTTTTCCTTTTTGATATTGGCCGTGTTCCAAGACGGGTGAAATGGCTTTTGCAAGGTGAGTAATTTCCCTCCTGAGATTGGATAGAACTGAACACTTATAACCCATTGAACTGACTTGCATAAAATAGTGGTCCCTTTCTAGTGCGTTTTTGTGATACCGACTGTGTGGAAAAAACGGTGCAGGGGTTTTCGCAGGGATAGCAATTGCTCTACCTTGATTTGGTTAGTGGTAGAACATTGTAACCATTGGGGCATTTCCGTCCTATGGTTAGTTAGTGTGACAGATTAACTGTCTTCACTGATAACATTGTTTCCTGTTTGATATCGGCCGTGTCCAAAGACCGGCAGAGTGGTTTTTGTAGGTGAGTTATTTTCCTCCTGTGATTGGATTGAAGTGGATAAGCATCATCAATGGAATGTAACCAATCAAACTTGCAGAAAATAGTGGTTTCTCTCTGGTCCGACAGTGGTATGGACCGCACAGTGTTTTAAACAGAAAGAGGCATTTCCCTCCTATAATTGGATAGTGTGATGAACCAAAGGGCTTACTGGGAGCAGATATTCTTCCTTAGGCTGCAACGGTGGTTAGAATAGGAAGAGACATGTGCCGCCTGTGATTTGACAATGTGGCAAACCAATGGGCGTGCATGAAATGGTTGTTCCTCTTTGGTCCGACTTTGCATTTAGACCAGAATGGTGGATTTAGGGAGTGCCATTTTCCTTTTTTTGATTGGATAGTGGTTGAGAACTGTATAACCAATTGAACACATGGATAATAGTTTTTCCTCTCTGGTCTGACAGTGGTTTGTGTGGAGTGACTAGTTTTTTTTAACTGATCTGATTGGTGGAATATTCCTATATAGACTCTGTGCCTTCCTCAACAAAACAGAGAAGGTACTTGACGGTGGAGGCACATCATGTTATCCAGTCTGAGCTTACAGGTTAGAAGCTGAAAGTGTGGAAAAATAGTTCTCTTGCCTTTGGCCTGGGTGCTTTCTGTTAATATTCTGGTCATTACTTTGACCTCTGAATGTAGGTGGATGATAGTATGGGTTGACTCTCACAGGTACTTACAAGCAAAAATAAATCATTTTAGATAAGATGATTTTTGAATAGTAGAGGTCCATTGCTCAATTTGTAATGGATAATGTTGGATGGCAGAGCATTTTATGATTTTTTCCCCTATGGCTTAGTGTTTTTTAATGGATGTTTTAACGGGCATCCTGATTTATTTTTGAGACTCAAAGGAAGTATTTTGGTTTAGGGTCAATCCCTTTGTGTTTATATATTTCATAACCCAATGAGGTGTGGATATTAAGTTGCTTTTTTTCTATGGCCTTCCATTATTTTCCTACGATATCATAGAAGGAATACGAGTGTTCCAAGTGAGTAACAGAACATATTTTGTTTGTTTGAAAACTAGAAAAATATCATATGTGTAGTTAATAACAATAGGATTTCTAGCCATTCTGATTAGGTACCCATAGGGAAAATGAGTTGCATTATTTTCTTAATAAAATTGTAAATTCAGCTCATAGGAGTCTCTTACCACCCCACATGTCTCTTTACTTTAGGATTTTTTGAGAGAACTGATTCCCTTTCACTTAGACATCAATGGGATATTGCTGCAAAGAAATATAGAAAGTAAGTTTATTAGATTAGAAATCCGGGGTGATGACGAAGTAATTCATTAGTTACTAATCACGACTAAGGTATTGCATGTAGTACCAGGATTCTGTAGGGAAGATGACGAAAATCAATTTTTTCACAGATTGGGATTGGTGGGTGTAATGGTTTTTAATGTTGAATTATGTGTCACTATGCCACAAGTGAACATTGCACATGTATTAAGTGATGTACAGTACTGTTTTTAAATATGGTTTCTATGTACAGTTGGTTGGATGGGAGCCAGTGTTTGTAGTTTGTGTAATTGTCCACACATTGTGATGTAATGATGACTTGTCTGTAACATATTTGTTTTGACATATATGTAAATATTTGCATGTATATTTTTTAGAGCCCTGATGAAGTCACTGATGTTTTGAAGAATAATAAAGAGAATCTTTAAGAAACTTCACACTACGGCTCCCATGTTATTTTGATCTTGGATATTTTTTTATTGATACAGACACCATTGAATAAGGTGTTTTTTCAGAAGGAAAAAGAAAAGAGAAGAAGCTCTACAGAAAATTGTTGGACTGTTGAGGCACTCCCTTTTGTGGTTTTTTTCTGTTCATTTGTAATTCTGGTTTTAGAGTAGTTTGACCATTAAAGGGTGAATGCCTACTATTATAACTTATCAAGATTAGCATCGGTGCTGCAGGTAGTAGCCAGAACTACTCTTACTTTGGGATTACTTTTCCTTTTCCTTAATATATTCTGCCAGTTTTGACCGGCTGGAATTTAACAAAGGGTGAGATATTTAACTCACCCTGCAATTACCTGGTGCTGTAAACACCACCCAACTTGGAATTCTAACCCTAGAGCAAACATGGATTTATGAGTGGTTCGGACAACACAGAACCTCTCATAATCATGGCCATAGAGAGTACATTATTGCGTATAAGATTATGTTACGTTTTGTTTATTTTTATAGTGCCCCACCACCTGTGAGGGTATTCTGGTGCATCCAGGTATATGGAGCTTGCCTCGATGGGCCTTACTCAAAGAGCCATGTCTTTAGCTTCTTGTGGAATTCAAAAAGCAACGAGGAGACTCTAATGTGGTGTGGGAGGTTGTTCCACGCTTTAGGAGCAATGTGTGACATGGCATGACCTCCTAGTCTGCTTTTGCATATAGATGGTACGTGTGCTAGTCAGGGTCCGGCTAAGCGGAGGTGCTTATTTGGTTGGTGGAACTGTATGCAGCTGTTCAGGTAGGCAGGACTGGTGTTGGGCAGTGCTTTATATGTGTGAGTGAGGAAAATTAACTCTGCACGCTCATGTATAGGGAGCCAGTGTAGTTTCCTTAGGTGTGGTGTAATGACCAGTCTGGCAGCTGTGTTCTGGATAGTCTGAAGGCTTTTGGTGAGTTGCTTCGTGATTCCTACATAGAAGGCGTTCCTTTAGTCTAATCTTCTGGTGATGAGGGTTTGAGTGATGGTTTTCCTAATGTTGTTGGGCAGCCTCTTGCATAACTTTTTCAACATCCTCAGGGTGTGGAATCAGGCTGTGGTGACAGCATTAGGCTATCATGTGCAGCTTGCTGTCGATAATGATCTAGAGGTTTCTTGCTTGTGTGCTGGGAATGAAGGTGGATCCTAGGTTCATAGTCGCTCAGCAGAAGCTCCACATTGAGGCTTCCTTTTTAAAGATTACCACTTTGGTCTTGTCCTTGTTAAGTTTGAGACAGTTGGACTTCATCCAAGTGACCACTTCAGTCAGGACCGCATTGAAGTTGTTCCTGGTGTTATTTGTTTTGTTTGAAAGATACAGTATGAGTTGTGTGTCCTAAGTGTGGGTGAGTATGTTGATGTTGTGTGCGCGAATTATGTCAGCCAGTGGTGTCATGTAGATGTTGACTCCACAAAAGAGTTTCTGGGCTTCTGTGCAATAAGGTGGAATGTTGACTGCTTGAATTCTTCCTGTCAGAAAGGAGCATATCTATTGGAGGGTGGACCTTTGAATGCCAGCCTTGTGAAGATATCTAAGCATCATGGGATGGGAGACTGTTTCGAAAGCTGTGAAGGGGTCAAGAAGGATGAGGGCTCCGTTTTCTACTTTGTCGAGGATCCTTAAAGTGTTGTCTGTTGCTGCTATGATGGCTGTCTTTGTACTGTGGTTAGGTCTGAAACCTGATTGTGTGACATTGAGGAGCTGGTGGTTGGGGAGGTGGTTGGAGAGGTGTCAGTTGATGGCTTTCTCTAGGACCTTGGCTGAGAATGGAAGGAGAGGGACTGGTCATTCGTTTGTAAGTTTAATTGGGTCTGCTGAAGGATTCTGTATGAGGGCCTTGACATCTGCGTGCTTCCAGGTTTCCAGGAAGGTGGCTGTATCGATGGAGGTGTTGAGGATGGGGGTTCATCTTTTGCCAAAGAAGTTGTGGGGGCAAGGGTCTGACGGGGCGTTGGAGTGGATGGTCTTCATGACAGCTGTGGTTTCCTCTCTAGTGATGGGGTTCTGTGTTGTAAGGATGTCACTTTTGTCTGGTACAGGAAGACTTTTTGTTTTGCGAGATTGATGGGAGCCCGATTATGGGTCAAAATTGGCGTAGATTGATGTAATTTTGTTGCAGATAAAGTCTGAAATGTTGTTGCACAATTCTTGGGTTCGGATGATGTTGCTGAAGGTTTTTGCTGGTGTGGTGAAGTCCTTGATGATACCGGAAATTTCTTTGCTGTTGTTTGAGCTGTTGATGATGCGCTACTCAGCTAGAGCCTTTCTTTTGGTTTCCCGGATTTGCTGATGGTAGCATCTCTGGGCAGATTTGAATGCTTCCTTGTCTGATTCTTCCTGATCCACTCTCCTTATCTATTCCAGTTGTCTGCAGTGCTGTTTGGTCATTCTGAGCTCTTCTATTTACCAGCTAGCTTGGGTTCATTTTCTTGTAGCATGGCTCTTTTTTTCTGAGGGGTCAGAACGATGGCTCAGGCAGTGATCCAGTTCTTAAAAATATGGACATCACTGGATAGGTGGTCTGTGGGCTCTGGTTTGTTTTTATGGAGGGCAGAAGTCCTGTCCATCTCTGACAGTGGTGGGGGATGTTGCTTGAGAAGCTGAAGATGGAGTGGTCGGTCCAGCTGGGGGAGTCGGTGTGTTGATTGCGATTCTGTTGAATGAGGAGAAAACGGGGTCCAGTATGTGTCCTGTGGTGTGGGTAGGGGCTGATACGTTTTGGGTGAGGTTATATAGCTTAATAAATAACCTAAATCTATAAAATAAATATGATACTCTGCATTATCCACAATGCCTACTGGAAATGCTCATCATATCTTCAAATGTTGGGCCTCCAGTATATGCCCACCAGTAACCTCTGATCATCAATTTAGCACACAGCCCTCAAACCCATCATTGTGGCTAAAACACAGTGGCCTTTTCTTTAGATTTACAATGACCTAAACCCTGGAACACCCTAGCTGCCTATCTCAGTGCAGAATTTGATACCTTTAAATTCAGCATACGCCTTCAAAATAAACTATTCTGGTTTTTCATTTTACTTAAGACTGTCCTTTCTGTCTTTGATTAAAGAATGTTAGACTAGGGCACTCTCCACATCCAGCTCTAATCAATGGAAAATTATACTGATTTGTGTTTATTTTCTCCTTTCTAATGGATGACACAGCACTTTAAAAAGCAAATCAGTAAATAGTCTAACTCAGGCTTCTCCAATCAGTAGCTCCTGCGCTACTGGTAGCTCTCCAGCTACCTGTGAGTAGCTTTCCTGTGTGCAGCCCAACATACCAAATTAGAAACTTTTGCTTCGTTGAATTAATATGTGTATAACACAATTGAAAAGTGTATATTTGAGGTGAAATTCTGGCGTTGAAGCAAACCGGGGAGGTACTCGACCTTCCTGATGGGGCCCGATGATGAAGCATGTCACCAACCAGGTTGGTGAGTGAGGGCTTTCTAAAGAATCAAATTTGATCCTTCATGCTAGCTCTTCTCCTAAGAAGGCACACTCTTTTGTTGTTTGGACTTGGTAAGTGCACCCACTTGCCAGTCCCTAAACCTTCCCTTTTCTACATGTTAGCCACCCCTAAGGTAGGCCCAAGGGCAGGGTGCATTGTAAGTAAAAGGTAGGACATGCCCTGGTGTGTGTGGCATGTCCTGATAGTGAATTACAGCCAATTTCGTTTTTCACTATTGCAAGGCTACCTGTCCCCATAGGCCAGAATGGTCAGTTTGATTATAACATCTTATAATCCTAACTGACCCAGGGAACATGGTAGAAAAACGAATTTAGTATGCCTGAACTCAGAATGATAAAATACATCTTTTAGTGAAGTTGGTTTTAACATTCTGTGTTTGAAAATACTACTTTTAGAAAGTAGGTATTTTCTTGCCCAACCATCCAGCTGCCTCTGCTAGGTTGTGTATTACTTGTCTGGTTTGTGAGTGACAGGGGGGTCTTGGCTCCAGCAGTCTGATGAGTCAGGGCTGGGCTGAATAGGACCCACATAGAATAGAGAGTCGGGGGGGAGGAGACTTCCTTTCACTGACCTGAGCCCTCATAGAATAGAGAGTAGGGGGCGGGGATTTCCTTTCACTCCCCTGAGACCTCATAGAATAGAGAGTAGGGGGAGGAGATTTCCTTTCACTCCCCTGAGACCTCATAGAATAGAGAGTAGGGGGAGGAGATTTCCTTTCAGCTACCTGGGCCAGGTCTGCGCTTACACAATGCTGTCTCCACCTCCTGCCAGGAAGCTGCACAGAACTGGTTTTGGTCAGGCACAGACAATCTCTGCCTTCAGAGAACAAAGACTTTTTGGGTATAAATATTGGGGCCCAGACCCCAAGACTTTAGATCACTTCTGGAACAACAAGACAAACCTTTGCCAAGGAGAAGAACCAAGGAAGCTGCAGGAGTTTGGACTGCCCCTCTGCCAGTGTGCTGTTTTCTGGGTTGGCGTGCAGTGGTTTCTTTATTGCCAAGGAAAGGAGAAGGAACTTTTAAGGAACTTTCATCATCTTGCAGAATATTTCTCCAAGGGCTTGAACTTGTGCTTGCCTCCTGCTGAAGTCTCAGGGACAAAAGACTTCACCACCTACTCCCCTCTGAATTTCCTTGCTGGGAATTCTGTCTGCAGAAGCCTGCGTGTCGCTGGGAGCTGGAAGCGCGACTCAACGAGAAGAAGCGTGTCGCAGTCGCAGCTGTTGCCGTCGCATCGCCGGAGAAGCGTGTCGCGGCCGTAAAGGTCGCCGCCGCACACCAGAGAAGCGTGCCTTCGTCGCAGCTGAGTACCGATGCATCACCGGAGAAGCGTGTCGCCACCGCCAGGGTCACCGTCGCATCACCAGAGAAGCGTGTCGCAGGGCGTGTCGCGGCTCCAAAGTTACAGAGTTCGCCGCACGGCCGTCGGGCGTGCACGCATCGTCTTCACGTCGTCGCATCGCATTAAGGGCGCCATCTTATCGCATCGCACCGGATCGTCACATTGCATCGAAGCGCCATCTTGCCGCATCGTAACCGGAACGCAGTACGAGAATCAACGCATCACCTCCTCTCCGGTAAGGAACAAGACGCATCCCCTACTCTGCGCAAGCATTGAGGAGCGACGCATCGCCTCCCCCAAAGCAAGGAACCAATGCATCACCCTCCCTGCGGACCCTTTGTTTGTTTTGCGTTACGCATCCCAGGTACTTTTGTGAGAAACGTGTCGCATTTATCATCAACTTGAACTAAGTTACTTCTACCATCTTTAAGTCTATCTGAAGTACAGTATTGTGGATTTTTGTCGTTTGTGGTCTTGGGTTAAGTCTATATAAAGAATACTTATTTTTATAAAACCTGTGTGGTGTCCATCTGTAGTGTTTTCACTGTATTACTGTATGTGTTCACAAATGCTTAACACACTGCCTCTGAAATAAGCCTGTCTGCTCGTGCCAAGCTACCAAGGGGGTGAGCAGGGGTTATCCAGTAGTGTAATCCACTTTCCCTGACTAGAAGCAAGGGTCCCTATTTGGTCAACGGTGTATACCATTGCCAACTAGAGACCCCCAGTTCTAACATTGGTGGTCAGCGGTGAGGATTCTGGACTTGCATTTGTGACTCATATACAGTGATTGGTGTACACTACTAGTGAGTGCAGACCAAACGCAACCACATACTTTTTTGGTAGAATTATTTTTATCCTTGGACTGTTATTTTTTTCTAAGAACTGCCAATTCTTACTACCATGAGCCGACCAGCATCTGTTGCATCTATGGATCTAGATTTTGAGGAAGAGAGGTTGGAAACCTACAATGTGAAACAGCTAAAGAGCTTTTGCAAAAATGTAAAGTTGCTACCCAAGGCCTTGCCAAAAGGATGAATACCAAAAGGCGCTGAGGGCCTGGGTGGAAGCCAGAAATACCCCTGAACTGGTGGTGGAGCCAGTTGGGGATGCAGAGGGGCAGCTGAATATACCATTGATTCCAGCCAGGGAAGGGGTACCGTCCCCGCCTGGCAGTAGCGTCTCTTCCAAAGGCCCGTCCCCAGGAGACTGGAAGACAGGGAAAGAGACAGGGTGCACAAGCTGGAGATGGCCAGGCTCAAAATGGAGGGTCAGAGGGACCTAGAGAATAGCAGGTTGTCCTTGGAGAGAGAGAGAATGAGGTTGGAACATGAGAGAATGTTGAGGGAGTTAGAGCTCAAAGCAAAAGGCTTAGAACTCAATCCCTCTGGTGGCAGCGCACCATCTGTGCCTGCAGAAAGCAGAGTCCATATCCCCAAGGATGTCATAAAGGAATTCCACAGACAGGAAGATATTGGGCAGTGGTTTGCAGCCTATGAGATAGCAATGTTGGCACACCGGGTCCCTGAGAAGGAATGGGGAGCGGGGTTGTGGGGCCGCTTTGTGAGTGATAGGAGGGATACATTGTTAGACCTACCCAGTGACAATAGGATGTCTTATGCCCACATGAAGGAAGCCCTGATGACAAGGTATGGTTTGACACCAGAACTCTATAGACAGAGGTTCAGGAATTGTAAGAAGCTGGAGTCAACTACCTGGGTGGAGTATCAGTTTTTCTTTTGCAGAGCTATGGATGGTTGGGTGAAGGGTAGCAAAGTGGATACTTTTGAAGCTCTCTATGATTTGTTTGCATGGGAGCACTTGTCTTCTAATTGTTTTCCAGAGCTACGCCAGCACCTTATTGATAGCAAGTTAACTAACCCTAGGAAGCTTGCTGAGGAGGCGGACCGCTGGGTAAGCACCCGGGTCCACAAGGGTCACGTGGAAGACTTCGCCAAAGGTTGGCAGGGTCCCCAGCAGAAGAGTGGGGAGGACAAGGGTAAACAGAGGGAGTTCCAGAAAGGGCCCCAAAGTAATTCCCAAGGGAACGGTTCCCAGCCTCCCCCTGAGAAAAAGCAAGAGGCCCCGACAGGTAAGCCTGTTCAGAGGGGCCCCTCTAAGTGTTTCACGTGTGGTCAAATGGGCCACCGTTGGTATGATGCACAATGTCCCATGAGGGATTACAAAGCACCACCACGTTCACCACCCCGTCAGATGGCGAGTGTAGCCCTGGGGGGGGGAGGAGATGGGTGCCCAAGGTGGGTGGGGTCCCGCAGAGATGTCCCTTGTCTCTTTAGGAGACTTTGAGATGGTCCCTAAGACCCAGCTGCCTGATAACACTAAGAAGTACAGGCAGTGGGTGACCATCAATGGCCAGAGGGTGAAAGCTCTCAGAGACACTGGGGCTAGTGTGACAGCTGTCAATTGGCGGCTGGTGTCCAGAGAGCAGGTTATCCCCCATGCATTCTTCCCTGTAGTTGCCGCGGACAACTCAGAGAGCCAGTGTGAGGTGGCTCAGGTTCCCTTTGAGTGGGGGGGTCTCAGGTACTCTTCAAGTAGGTGTGAGGCCAGCCATGCCTGTTGATTGTCTGTTGGGCAATGATTTAGAGAGCTCTCGTTGAGCTAAGGTGGAGAGAAGGTCTCATTTGGAGATGTTGGGTCTGCCTGAGTGGGTGTGTGTGACTACTCGGTCTATGGCAGCCAGTAAGGGTGTTGAAGAGGTTCTGGAGCCTGAAAATATGGCCCAGACCCCTGCCTTAAAGAGAAGAGTTAGGGGGTGTGGGAAACCAGCCCCCATAGTTCCCATGGTCCAGGAGGAGGCAGACCTTGAGGGGGATGCCCTGGAACCTACAGGGGAACAAGTGGCCGAACTGGGGGACCTGCCTGAGCTGACCCATTGGCAGCAGGAAGGAGGCCCCTCCAGGGAGGAATTTTGTGAGGAGCAGAAGAAGTGCCCTTCTCTTGTGGGTTTGCGGCAACAGGCCACAAACCAGGCAGCAGTAGATCAGTCTGGATCACATTGGATCTACTGGGAGAACGACCTCCTGCATAGCGAGCCTAAGGTTGCTGCGTCTGGGTCAGCCCGTGTGCTGGTGGTACCCCAACGCTTCAGAGCCTTCCTACTGGGTTTGGCTCATGAAGTGCCTCTACCTGGACATCTGGGGCAGAACAAGACCTTTGAAAGGCTTGTCACCCACTTTTATTGGCCCCAGATGCACAAGAGTTCAGATACTCATTGTAGGACTTGTCAAACTTGCCAGGCAAGTGGGAAAAGTGGGGGGAAGTGCAAGTCTCCTCTCCAACCTTTCCCTGTAGTCAGTACCCCCTTTGAACGGGTGGGCATTGACATGGTGGAGCCACTGGACCCCAAGACAGCCATGGGCAACAGGTTTATCCTGGTCTTGGTGGACCATGCTACCCGGTACCCGGAAGCCATCCCTCTCAGGACAGTGACGGCCCCCGTGGTGGGACGTGCACTAATGGGGATTTTCTCCCATGTGGGGTTCCCTAGAGAGGTGGTGTCAGACCGTGATACAAACTTCATATCTAACTATATGAAGTCCCGGTGGCAGGAGTGCGGTGTTACCTATAAGTTCACCACTGCTTACCACCCCCAAGGTAATGGGCTGGTTGAGAAATTCAACCGGACCCTTAAAGGCATGATCATGGGTCTTGAGGAACCTATGAGGCGTAAGTGGGACGTCCTCTTGCCATGCCTGCTTTTTGCTTACCGTGAGGTGCCACAGAAGTCCTTAGGGTCCAGTCCCTTTGAACTGCTGTATGGTCACCCAGTAAGAGGACCTTTGAGTCTGGTCAAGGAAGGCTGGGAGCAATCTCCCAGGAAACCTCCCCAGGATGTATACAGTTACATGCTGGCCTTCAGGAACCAGACTCGGCGATTCAGACAGCTCGCTGAGGTGAATCTGGAAGCCATCCAGGAGGAAATGAAGCAGTGGTACGATCAGAATGCCACTCTGATTGAGCTTCAACCTGGTCAGAAAGTTTGGGTCATGGCCCCTGTAGAGCCCTGTGCGCTCCAGGACAGGTGGACCGGACCATTTGAGGTGGTGGAGCGCAAGAGTGATGTCACCTATCTGGTGAACTTGCGGTCTCCTAGGAACCCTTTGGGGGTCCCGCATGTTAACCGCCTGAAGACCCACTTAGAGAGGTCCGAAGTGGGCATGCTCCTAGCGACAGATGATGGAATGGAGGAGGAGACCGAGCCTCTTCCTGACCTCCTGTCTGCAACAGAGCAAGATGGGTCAGTGGATGGTGTCAGCCTCTCTGCCACACTGACCCCTGAACAGCAGCAAGATTGTCGCCAACTGTTGGGACAATTCTCTGATTTATTCTCCCTGGTTCCTGGTGTCACTGAGTGGTGCGTCCATGACGTGGATACTGGGGACAGTCCTCCTGTGAAGCACAAGGCTTACAGAGTGACTGACAGGGTCAGAGCTCACATCAAGGAGGAGGTCTCCAAGATGTTTGCCTTAGGGGTGATTGAGTCCTCTCACAGCCCTTGGACCAGCCCAGTGGTCTTGGTCCCAAAAGCTGCTGCGTCTGGTGCCACACCCGAACTCTGGTTCTGTGTGGACTACCGAGGACTCAATTCAGTCACCAGGACTGATGCGCACCCCATCCCCAGAGCTGATGAGCTCATTGATCGGTTGGGGGCTGCCCGATACCTCAGCACGTTTGATTTAACGTCTGGGTACTGGCAGATCGCCTTAACTGATGGGGCCAAAGAGAGGTCAGCATTCGCCACACCAGATGGGCACTACCAATTCCGGGTTATGCCCTTTGGGATGAAGAATGCCCCTGCCACCTTTCAGAGGTTGGTCAACCAGATGTTGGCTGGACTGGAGGATTTCAGTGCCGCCTACCTGGATGACATTGCAGTGTTCAGCGCCAGTTGGGAAGAACATCTGCGCCACCTCTGGGAAGTGTTGATGGCACTGCGAAAGGCAGGCCTCACGATCAAGGCGAGTAAGTGCCAGATCGGGCAGGGTTCTGTGGTGTACTTGGGGCACCAGGTAGGGAGCGGCCAGGTGGCGCCCCTACAACCCAAGATTGATACCATCCTGGCATGGGAGCCCCCCAGGACCCAGACACAGTTGAGAGCCTTTTTAGGACTCACGGGGTACTACAGGAGGTTTGTCAAGGGGTATGGCAACATTGTTGCACCCTTGACTGAGCTGACTTCCAGGAAGCAGCCCACAAAAGTGAACTGGACTGACACCTGTCAGAAGACTTTTGACGCCCTGAAGACTGCCATGTGCACAGCACCCGTGCTTCAGGCGCCCAACTTCTTAAAGAAATTAATTGTCCAAACAGACACTTCAGAGCATGGTGTGGGGGCTGTTCTATCACAGATTAATGAGGAGGGCCTAGACCAACCTGTAGCCTTCATCAGTAGGAGGTTACTTCCACGGAAACAGAGGTGGAGTGCAATTGAGCATGAAGCATTTGCTATGGTCTGGGCACTGAAGAAGTTGAGACCATACCTGTTTGGGACTCACTTCCGGGTTCAGACAGACCACAGGCCCCTCAGATGGTTGATGCAGATGAGGGGTGAGAATCCAAAGCTGTTGAGGTGGTCCATTTCCCTACAGGGGATGGACTTCACGGTGGAACACCGCCCTGGTACAGAACACGCCAATGCTGATGGTCTGTCCAGATTTTTCCGCCTTAGTGAAGAGAACTCCCAAGGGGTTGGGTAATTCTCCCCACATTTCAGCTGGAGGGGACACGTGTTAGACCTGGTACCATTGGCGTAAGTCTCCCTTCCATTTTTTTCTGATTGCCTCCTCTGATTTTGATATGTGTTGCTGGTTTAGATGCTTTGGGCACTGTGCCACTGCTATTCAGTGCCACAGTGCCAGTGCTCCCTATTGTAAATTGATGTATGGATTAGTGACTCCATGATTGGATTATTTTATTTACTTGTCAGACCCTAGTATAGTGCACCACGGGTGCCCAGGGCCTGTAAATCAAATGCTGCTGGTGGTCTTGCAGCACTGGTTGTGCCACCCACAGAAGCAGCTTGTAAAGTGTGTCTCAGGCCTGCCATTGCAGAGCCTGTGTGCAGTCTCGTACTGCCATGTCGACTTGGTAAGTGCACCCACTTACCAGTCCCTAAACCTTCCCTTTTCTACATGTTAGCCACCCCTAAGGTAGGCCCAAGGGCAGGGTGCATTGTAAGTAAAACGTAGGACATGCCCTGATGTGTGTGGCATGTCCTGATAGTGAATTACAGCCAATTTCGTTTTTCACTATTGCAAGGCTACCTGTCCCCATTGGCCAGAATGGGCAGTTTGATTATAACATCTTATAATCCTAACTGACCCAGGGAACATGGTAGAAAGACGAATTTAGTATGCCTGAACTCAGAATGATAAAATACATCTTTTAGTGAAGTTGGTTTTAACATTCTGTGTTTGAAAATACTGCTTTTAGAAAGTAGGTATTTTCTTACCTAACTATCCAGCTGCCTCTGCCAGGTTGTGTATTACTTGTCTGGTTTGTGAGTGACAGGGGGGTCTTGGCTCCAGCAGTCTGATGAGTCAGGGCTGGGCTGAATAGGACCCACATAGAATAGAGAGTAGGGGGGAGGAGACTTCCTTTCACTGACCTGAGCCCTCATAGAATAGAGAGTAGGGGGGCGGGGATTTCCTTTCACTCCCCTGAGACCTCATAGAATAGAGAGTAGGGGGAGGAGATTTCCTTTCAGCTACCTGGGCCAGGTCTGCTCTTACACAATGTTGTCTCCACCTCCTGCCAGGAAGCTGCACAGAACTGGTTTTGGTCAGGCACAGACAATCTCTGCCTTCAGAGAACAAAGACTTTTTGGGTATAAATATTGGGGCCCAGACCCCAAGACTTTAGATCACTTCTGGAACAACAAGACGAACCTTTGCCAAGGCGAAGAACCAAGGAAGCTTCAGGAGTTTGGACTGCCCCTCTGCCAGTGTGCTGTTTGCTGGGTTGGCCTGCAGTGGTTTCTTTATTGCAAGGAATGGAGAAGGAACTTTTAAGGAACTTTCATCATCTTGCAGAATATTTCTCCAAGGGCTTGAACTTGTGCTTGCCTCCTTCTGAAGTCTCAGGGACAAAAGACTTCACCACCAGCTCCCCTCTGAATTTCCTTGCTGGGAATTCTGTCTGCAGAAGCCTGCGTGTCGCTGGGAGCTGGAAGCGCAACTCAACGAGAAGAAGCGTGTCGCAGTCGCAGCTGTTGCCGTCGCATCGCCGGAGAAGGGTGTCGCCGCCACAGAGGTCGCCGCCGCATCACCAGTGAAGCATGCCTTCGTCGCAGCTGAGTACCGACGCATCACCGGAGAAGCGTGTCACCACCGCCAAGGTCGCCGTCGCATCACCGGATAAGCGTGTCGCAGGGCCTGTCGCGGCTCCAAAGTTACAGAGTTCGCCGCACGGCCGTCGGGCGTGCACGCATCGTCTTCACGTCATCGCATCAAGGGCGCCATCTTATCGCATCGCACCGGATCGTCGCATCGCATCGAAGCGCCATCTTGCCGCATCGTAACCGGAACGCAGTACGAGAATCAACGCATCACCTCCTCTCCGGTAAGGAACAAGACGCATCCCCTACTCTGCGCAAGCATTGAGGAGCGACGCATCGCCTCCCCCGAAGCAAGGAACCGACGCATCACCCTCCCTGCGGACCCTTTGTTTGTTTTGCGTTACGCATCCCAGGTACTTTTGTGAGAAACGTGTCGCATTTATCATCAACTTGAACTAAGTTACTTCTATCATCTTTAAGTCTATCTTAAGTACAGTTTTGTGGATTTTTGTCGTTTGTGGTCTTGGGTTAAGTCTATATAAAGAATACTTATTTTTATAAAACCTGTGTGGTGTCCATCTGTAGTGTTTTCACTGTATTACTGTATGTGTTCACAAATGCTTAACACACAGCCTCTGAAATAAGCCTGTCTGCTCGTGCCAAGCTACCAAGGGGGTGAGCAGGGGTTATCCAGTAGTGTAATCCCCTTTCCCTGACTAGAAGCAACGGTCCCTATTTGGTCAACGGTGTATACCCTTGCCAACTAGAGACTCCCAGTTCTAACACCAGTCTATAGAGGCTGGTGCTGAGGAATAGGCGGAGGTCCTTCAAGGGCAGGCCTAGAGCTAGGCCAATGAGATTTCTGATGGTAGTAAAGAGAGGCTGTATAGTACCTTCTTACCAAAATTCTTTTATCAATGAATCTGCTCTCAGATTATCCATTTATGAATTTCATGAGGCCTGAAGTGTCAGAGAGAAGAGATGTGTATCCAGTGTCTTTCTTCCTTTTCCTTTCACAAATCCCATTTTTATTTGGACAGATTGTGTTGCCTGTGGCCAGAATTGTCCAAGAGCCCAGTTCATTAGTCGTCTTTGAGAGGCAAATTGGAGGATTATCATCAGAGGTCTATCACCACTCCCCCCCACTGGTTCAGAGAGTTGACACAAGGTGCCAAGCAAGATTAGCCCACAATTGCATGTGGCCAGTCTGACATGGTTGGTTCCCTTTGGTGTGAAATGATTCACTGGGACTTTGGAATTATCTGAAGCCAAAATTCTCCAGCAGGACAAAGTCAAAAACAGAAACCCTTGTACACTCCACATGCCTAATACAATTTTCCAGAAAATGGCAGCCAGCACTTGGTCTGCCTCCAGGTTTAAATATGGAGACCGATGGCCCAAAAATCCAAAAAGTATTAAAGTCAACCCTACTTCAAACAGATATTTAAGAGTTTAGGAAAGATCTCAGTGATGTATTAATAAAAGGTACTGGGTGGTTGCCTCAACTGGAACTTGAGCCACAAAGTCCTTCCAGGGCACTGGGTAAAGGGGATTCCTCCCAGTTGCAGTAGGCATCCTCTGTTTTGGAGCCTTTTCCAATTCAAGGCACTCCAGGTCTCAAAACATTTGTCATTGAGTATGACCCAGCAGGTCAAAGTAAAACATCTATCCCAACACTTTGTACAGGTCCACTGGGCATTCTCCATATTTCAGTTAACTGAGAGGCACCTGCCTCTGGGTACACAAGATGTTCTCCAAAGTTTCTAGAAACAAGTTCTATATCAGTGAAGCAGACTGTTTACAGTAGACTCAGGCCTCACTATTGTTGGAGGCCAAATAAGGAAAGTAGATCCCCCAACTCTGGGTCAAGTAAATGGAGAAGCATTTCAAGTGAGAGATGTGTGCATCATTCCCACTGTTCCTCTGCTGGAAGCACAATGTCCATTTCTTGCCCAGTTTCTAATCTTGCTTTAACAAAAAGTGCTAAGGAGGTGTATAGACCGACAAATCCTGTCATTCCACTTGTAGAGACATTTTACCAAATTCTACATCAGTTCCGGCACTCTACCCTGCTAACTTTCCAAAAGACTGACATTCGAGTATTGTAAAACTTAGGGGCATATTAGCAAGACCGGCGATAAAATTATCGCCGTTTTAGCGGCAGGAAACTGCCGCTAAAACGGCGATAATGGGCTTGCTAATATGCGTTATAGAATTCAATAGAAGCCCAGGTTAGATGTCCTGCACATCTAACCTGGGCTTCTATTGAATTCTGTAACGCATATTAGCAAGCCCATTATCGCCGTTTTAGCGGCAGTTTCCTGCCGCTAAAACGGCGATAATTTTATCGCCGGTCTTGCTAATATGCCCCTTAATTTCTAGGCAGTTAAGTCTAATAGGGGATCTCAAAGAAAATAAAAAAGGTAGAGCGAATCCTCACTAAAAAAGGAGCTCTCTCTAAATTATCAACGAAACATCGAAAAGAACGATGACATCCACCGCCTCTATATAAAACCATCAGATAGACAACCTCTTGCTTTATGTCTTTCAGGTAAAAGTATGTGTATGCTGTAACTGACATCTTAATCACTAGTATCCACCTCTAGTTATGAATTTCCTTCCATGGGGAAATACTTTTTCATTTTTATAGCCTGCAATGTGACACTATGAGTCAGAGAGACACATTTTTGGGATATGGATATTAATATAATGCTTACAATCCCATAAATGTTGGGTAAAATTGAACTGGACCACCCTTTCTCCCACATTTACCATATAATAATAATACTGCAGCATCATCTGTCTCCATTGGAGAAAAAGAGAAGCTTGAGCAAGTACATATTCGAAGATGAGGTGTATGACAGTCTGATCCAATTGTGAAACTTGTGAGAAAAATGACTGGCATTTCTGGAAAAAAAAAGATTCGGCTACTAAGTGGAAATAAAGAAGAGTTAGACAGATAGAAACTGAATGAAAGAGACTCAGGGGCATATTCTCAAGGACTTATCGCCGATTTATCGGCACTTTAGTGCCGCAAAAGTGGTGATAGATTTATCGCCCTATTCCCAAGCTGGTGCAAACTGCCAATATCGCCAGTTTTCCAGCGATAGCTGCCGCAAAAAACATCGCCACGGATGAGAGCGACAACTAACGCTAATGATATGCAGAGTAGGCGTTCCCTTGCAAAAACACATGAAAACACCCCCTGCCCACACTGCACACAATAACCGCAACAGAAACCACATGCATTCCATCAATGTGCAGGCAAGAGTGGACCACCGGGGCCTGTTCACGAATGTCGTCGCAAACTTCCCAGGCAGTGTGCATGATTCCTACATCTTCCGCAAGTCCATCACCAACCAGCGCGTTGAGGATGGCACCTATGGAAATGCACTGCTCGTCGGTAAGTACCAACTGAACACACCACACACCTCAACTCCACAATCATACAACTCACAACTGTGGGAATGCACACGTTACAAAATCACATACAATATGCCAATCAACATGCCCAACTACCAGACACGACAACACAAGTAACTGTGGTAACCGTGGCCAGCCATGTAGACAAACCATCCACGGCATGGCACCTCTGCCACACAATTGCAGAATGTGGGGAGAGGTGGGAACCAAGTATGTGCGAAGGAGGCAAGTGACCCATCAATAAGAATGTACACAATGCCAAGTGTGGCAGTGATGTGCTGGACAGACTTCAGTATGCAGAGCACAGACATGTCCATGTGGACATATACAGCTGGTGTTTGTAGTGTTGTGGACAGTGGACGCAAACAGGTTACCTCAGGCAGTGTGGAAGACCTTTGACATGTAGCTTTGTCGTCCCCCCCTGTAAGCATGAGCGGAGTGGCCTTGGCTGGCGTATGTCGTGAATAAATAGCCCGGGGCTCTGGGTGTGGTTCAGTTCTGAGCTGGACAAGAAAGTAACTAATGCGTGTGTCTCTGTTGTAGTGTCGGCGCCACCCGGACCGCAATCGGCAATGTTGCACCCTGTGACTCAAGTCCCACAACATGAGCAACATGGACGTAAGGGGGAATCACTGTCCCTACATTCATCCATACTTTCATACTTAAATGATCATAGACATGACACATCTGTGCGAATTTGAATGTTTTATTCACATTCAGTGGAGTGTTGAAGCTGGAGCAGTACAGGGCCATGTAAACCCCACTTTACATTGTTGCCCCGTGGAGGGCCAGCCAGGGTCCTTTAGGGAATGACAAGTTCATCGGAAGAGGAAGAGTTCAGTCCGCAGTCTGATTGCTGTGTCATTGGTAACCAAACAGTATATGGCAGTCCATGTTGAGGTCCAAGGTGAGTGTCGCAGAGTGTATTGGGGGACAGTGGAAGGTGATGATGCATAGGGCAGAACCAAGCAGAAACAGGCCATAATGTCGGAGATGAATGCTACAGCTTCCTTCTTACCACTAAGGCAGAATCATCCGCATCTTCGTCCTCTGATGTTTCATGTGCCTCACATGTGGGTGGTGTTGTTTTGTCTGCATCACTGTGTGGCAGCGACACATCAGTGGCCGGAGGTGGATTGTCTGCAGCACTGTGTGTCACTGACACATCAGTGGCCGGAGGTGGATTGTCTGCAGCACTGTGTGTCACTGACACATCAGGGGGCAGAGATGTGGATGTAGAAGCAGCAGCAGCATTCATCGGTGCCAGGCCTTGTGGCAGCAATGCCATGATGAGGATCTGCAGGGCATGGAAGATCCTAGCTACATCTTGCTGGTGTGCAGCCGTGGCAGCCATTCTTTCCGCCTGCATCCGCTCCCTGTTCTCCATGATCCTCCGCATGTGTCCCAACTCCCGGCTGACATCGTTGGAGCCACTCTTACTAGACAGTTGTCCTTGTCTCAGAGTCAGGACTCCAGCGATGACAGCCATGGTTCGTTGGAGAGCATGGAGCGGACTGTGGGTGTCCGTTAGGGACTGTGAGTGGTCCCTGATGGGACTTAGACACCCACGTATGGCATCTAGTTTGGCTGCCATGAGGTCGAACCCCACACGCACCTGATCAGCCATCTTCTCCTGGCACCCTAACACACAGCGTTGGAAGGCCATGTGTTGTTCGTGGGGGTCCTGGGAGACAGCCGTGGTGGTGGGTGCTTCCTGCTGTGTGGTCTGTGCAGGGGGTGAGGTCTCCTCGATGCAGCTGGGCTGCCCTGCTCCTGGAGGTGAGGTGCCGAAGCTGTCCATGAGCTCTTGGAGGGCGTCGGTGTCGAAGGTGTGGAGGACCTCTTCGTCATCAGTGAAGAGATGTTCGGTCTGCTCTGCAGGAGGTGTTGATTCTCCCTCTACAATGTGAAGGGGAGATGCAGTTTAAGATTGTGTTCACATGTATGTTGACGCATTGTACAAGTTTACATACAGACTGCATGGCAATGTACATTGTGACTGTTTGGAAGGAGCTGTCTATTTGATGCGGGACAGTGGACATCTCAACAACTTCACGGATGTGTGTTTGTACTTGTACATTATCATCTCACATTTCCCTGCTATGCCAAATGTGATTGACCAGTTTCTACACACAAGCGGCACCAGTTGTGTCCTCTGTTCTATTGTGAACGTGTTGCAGTTTGTACCACATTGTTGTTAATGTTGATGTGCTCTGAATGTTATGTGTGTGTGCTGCATTTTGGGAGAGTCGCCCCTGCAGCTCTGATTTTGCTGCCCCTTATCCCTTTCAGGCGGTGTGCCTTTGACTTCTGTGCTTATACAGTGCTGAGATGTTGCAAACTTGGGTAAATTGGGCTCCTGGTGGGAGTTGGGACTCTGGGGCATGGTTTGTCCGCAGATGTGTTGTTGACGTCAGGGGTTGTTTGTGCACGTGGATGTGTCAGAGTGTGACCTGCTCCTTTACGGATGTGGTCCACACTCAGCCACCTCAGTGTCGTGGCGTGCAACATATCATGATATATTGACTGCAGCCATGCTATTCGTCATGCAGTGTCACTTGCATTGTCAGTGTGGCTCACAGACACGCCGCTTTGCTGGGTTTGGCACATGTGCATGGGTTGGTTGTGAGATTGGTGATGTGTGGGAAGGGCCCCCTCTGGGCACATAGTCGACGGGGGCCTACTTGCTGTTTCTAGGTGTGCTGCAGTGTGCCAAAGGGATCAGGGACATGATCCAGAGTCATTGTGGGTGTGCACTGTGCTATACTTAATTGTGCATGTGTGACATTGTGCCCATCTCCCCCGTCCCCCCAGTCCCTGGTCGTTACTCACACTGTTGCTGTTGTGTCAGGTCATGTTGAGCAGTGTCCGGTCCCCAAACTCCTGCCACCGTCTCCACACTGATGACTGTGGACACCATTTCCTCCATCTCATCCAGCTCCGTCAGTGGCACTGGACTCCCACCACCAGTCTGCATTGCTGCCTTCTGGTTGTTGCTGAGTTTCTGCTTGGTTTTGCGCTTCACATCATTCCAGCGCCTCTTGAGCTCTTCCATTGTCCTCTTCAGCACTCCGACTGCATTCACCTTGTCCACGATGGACTGCCATATTCCATTTTTTGTTGCCAATGACACAGTGGAGGTGACGAACAGTTGTTGATGGTATTCTATCACCTCCGTTATCAGGATGCTGTTTTCCTGCGGACTGAACCGCGTCTTCCTCTTCTTCTTCTCCTTGCCCTTCCCTGACCCGAGGTCCCAGGCTGGTCCTCCTTGGGGCTTGTGGGGTTCTGGTTGTCCTCTGTACTTGCTCCGGCTACCTCCATTGTGCTTCGCAGTTGTTTTGCTTTTGTTTGTGTTTTTTTTTCTGCTTTTATAGTGATTTTTCCCGCCTGACGTGTGTGAATTGCAGACCTGGCGCAGCTTATCACTGATTTTTTTATCGCGGTTGGGCCCATCGCCACTTTTTTCACGTTCGGCTTCAGATTTTTATTGCCGTCCCGGTAATTTTATCGCGGACATTTGAAGCGTTATCGGGAAACTATCGCATGTTACCGCCGTGTTGAGAATAAGATGTTAACACAGCGTTATTTTCCCGCGATAGACGGCGATATGAAAAATTGCGTTAACCTATTTTGGCGATGTTTAGCGCACGTTCTTGAGAATATCCCCCTCAAAAGTTTGAGCTGAAGAAAGCTTTCAAAAGGACACATTTTGAATTTATGTTTAAGGAAAGATTGTAATCCAAAAGCTGAAGTCTAGGAATCAGTGAGAAAAAACACATTTTAAGTGTGTCTTTAAGAGAGAGTGGGGTGCCAGGATAACTAAAAGAATCATCAATAATTCTTTGCCACAGTTGTTGGATAAATCTCCCATCTAGAAGTTCGGGTTGCCAAGATGAATGATCGTTTTGAGGAACGGTTCACTTCCCTCCCAGAGAGCTGTCTGATAACAATGTTATGAGAGCTTTTTCCTCAAAATATTTGAATCCAGTCCCCATTCCCCTGGGAGGGTGTTTCACAATGTGCCAAATGCATTAAATGGAGGATTACAGACCAATTTACTGCACAGCTCATCCGTGGAATTTCATTCTAAATAATTTAAGGTTGCACTTGTTACATTCTTGACCACGCAACTATATTTAGGAATACTTTAGTTGCTGTATATCATTCCTCAACAAGCCTTTTCAATAAAGTGAAAACTGTTTCTGTGGGCAGTTGTAAGTTTTGTAATTGGGTTCAAACTTCAAACACTGCCGCGGCAACACAAGGTTACAGTCCTGAAAAGGAAAGCCTTTTGGTGCAACAGTATATTATACACATCGCAGACATACTTTGAATATTATATTAACAGTTGCAATGTGCAATTAAAGTGCAATCTGACAGTGATGGAAGCTTAAGACTTTCTGCACAAACCTGCATCATCTACCTTAGTGTTTAGATCTCGCATTGTTCCCTAAATATTATATTTTAAATCAAGATTTGTGTTCTAAGAGGAATGAGCTACATCGTCTCCCATTTGTTTTCACCGAAAACGTGCTTGGATTAAAACGTTTCGTTTTCAACACTTGTTCTAGCTAGTTAAATTAAAAAAAGTGGGGAACTGGCAAACAAGTGCTAGAACCAGAACATTATGTCTTGCTAGGAAGTTCTGGACTTATTTACAGAGAATACGTGATTTGTGCCAAATTTACGCCTAGAAATAAGAGAACCTTATGCTTAGGCAAGTTGCAAAGTATTTAGAAAAGTCAACAAACGGGGGAAAGTCATTGAATTAGTCGTGTGTGTAATTTATAGATATGTGCGTAGCATATGCACTCAAAAGTGTCCTCTTAAATGTTCACTTGTGGGCGTCCACTGGGCTGTGTCAGAGTGATTATGGAAATCCCATTAAAATGTGCTACTCCCTGACCCAGATACCATTTCCAAATCTAAATGCACACTCAAGTTAAATTTCTTTGAAAGGTCCAAACTTAACAGCAGCAGAAAGCGTATGAAGAAGCACCAATGAGTACAATTTTAACATGCTAGGCATGAAGGAATTGCTAGAAAAACAAGCATTTGCAATGCAATCGGTCTCGCCTTTGGGACCTTATATGTATTTAGTTATGCAGCACATTAGCCTGGGTGCTGAAACATCTCCTGTTCTTTAACATGGAGGGAAAGTAAGCACCAAACTGCGTGACATGCCAGGTATGGGAACACTTGGAGAGAAATATTGCCTTTCAGCTGGAAATGGTATAGTCCAAAGATCTGTTTTTAATATAAAAGCAGGGCCTTCGGTGGTCATATCACTGAAAATACAAGATTTGAAAAAAATATTATTGTCTACGGGTGCTCGTGAAAGACAATTTCTATGGAATGGAATCTAGAGAATGCTAAAGATATTCTGGTATTTTACTGACCTCTGCAGGTCGTTTTCTATCAAGAAATTTAAATAGAGGCAGCGATTTCTTACATATACACAAGATCTAGTGACAAACACTACCTCCTGTCTCCCACTTTTTCCATGGCGAGCATGGTCCAAGTGCACATCACATAGGCACTGTGAGGACAAAACTGGCATAGCTTGGTGGTCAAAAACAGATATGCACCAAAAACCCTATAATGTACGCATGTGTAAGTTAGGTATGACTCAGAAAATAAGGACGATCTATGAGTGCAAGTGGGTGAGATGTGTGGGTAATACACTCAATGTATAGGTAGACTCTGCACACCACAGTTTCACTGAAACATGAAAAGTTTGGCCTACCCAGGGAAATGACAGTCAATTAGCCATGAACATACAAAGAAAATGTGGTTAACATCCACAAAGTAGTACATGTTAGAGGTAATGTTCAAGAATGTATTTGCTGCACCTACAACCATATGCCCCGATGTACGTTATTCAGAACTTGCGATGAAATACTCTAACGAATCCAGTATGCACACATAATGTGGAAAGAGAGTTAGGGTGTGTGATAAACGTTATTACTGTCCAGGAAGTACCAGCATATTTTAAAATATGTGGAAGGAGTAAGAAATGTGAGGATTCGCACTCTGTGTAGATTACTCAGTGCAGGGCCAAGGAAATGGGCGCACGTTGCCACTGTACGTGGATTTTAGACCATAAATCTATACATCACGTTATTCTTAAATTATGCTGGAAAACCATATATGCGAGAGGATTTTAGAGTGGCATAACCTGAGCAACAAAACAATCATAATGTTTTCATGCGCAGAAACTCAGACTTTGCGATTTACAACTTTTTACCAACCCTTTGCTAAGGAATATTTGTGATTCTATAAAGCAATACAAACCAAATAGCAGTGCGTTAACATCCTATACATTTCGGCATGCAATTCGGAAACACAGCATAGTACTTTAGGCTTCGACTTCCTGCTACATGGTGATTCGTTGGCAGAGAGTACATTATTTAAGGGTAAAACCCACCGACGTGAAAGGGGCATCCTTTGTCCGCTGTGAATAAACCGGTGACCATGGTTGGCCAATGAGCATAAAGACAGGGCCATAGAGCTGTAAGGAAGAGATGCATAAGCAACGCAGGCAGGGATGTGGTTTGCATTACCACAGTGGTAAACATTGAATAATAGACAAATACTATTGAGGCACTAGTTTCTTGGCTCGTATTTACTGGATGAGAGCAAATCTGATCCTTTCCTGCATCGTACTAGATGTAGGAACTGAAGATGGGCTCTACAGAAGGCCTTCCACATTTCTGAAAATTCATGGCATTTAGAACATGAATGACTTCTGCTAAAATAGTGGTGCAGCGCATCACCTAACATGCATTTGCTGTGCAAAGCTCTACGCACAAAGAAGATACACAAAGTAGGCCTTTGTTCTCTACTTTCAGGTTATGGAACCTCTACTGTACATAGTCAGGAGGACACAGGACCAGCTGGTTAAAAGCAGCAACCACAAAAACTAGGCACCGATTTACAAGGGGGGTGGGGTTCTCTGCCCGTCATGCTGTGCGGTATCTGAGTAAGACATTCCTTGTCTGCTGGATGCACTAACAAAGGAATTTGCACACTGTTAGGCCCTCATTACCAGGGCTTTAAGTGGGCCGGGTCTCACTGGTACTGAGCACCGGCAGTTTTTTAAAGGAGGCCTCGAAACGGGTCTCTATCGGGCTCTGTTTTGAGCCCTAGCACAGGCGGTCCGTTTTTTTGCGCACTGCAGTGACAGCAGGCACATCATGTGCACGTGCTCCCACAGCTCACTTCTCACTAGTGGAGAAGTTACAGCATGACGTCATGCCAGGTGAGCGTTATAGGGGAAGGGAAATCCTTTAAAGAGAGTCATTTTTTCTCTGGATTTCCCTTCTTTTTTTGAAACTCAGGAGCAGCAACAATGTGGTGTCACCAGGGCTTTAAGTGGAAGCTTTTCCAATATTATATACAAGCCATAGTTGCTGCTTATTTATCTTATACAACTAACAGCCATTGACAAAGCCAATAGTCCGGACTTGCTGTTGGTATGATGTTACTAGTTGCATCATATATCTGGATGCAATGACAGGAACAGCAAAATACAAGTCGGGCGGCACACTATTTATCATAAGCACATATTTTTAGCTTATTGTGTTTTTAAGCCACTGAGTCCCCATGTATTTCCTAATTTCTCAGCTGCACTACAGGGTTACCCCTGTAAATTGGATAATCCCCCCTCTCTGAAGAGTTATCGCTACCTCCTATGATGGTAAATCTGTGGCAGAGGGACTTAACATAGAGTAATCCAGGCAGGCCAGAATGATAGCCTTAGCAGGGACAGGGTGCTGTGACACCGACCCCAAGTGGGCAGCCAAAGCTATTGAGACTCCCCCTCAGTTTCCCAACCATAGAGTTCCCAGTAGTGAAACACTTGGGTCGTAGTCACACTGACGCTGTTCAACCTAACTCCAGCAGCACCAAATCCATGCCAGATTTCAGGACAGAAATTAGTTTATGTTTGATCCATTCAATGTAAAGATATCTTATATGAATATTCTGAAAATCTGGTTTGAACCTAGCCCGCATGGACCTAGGTTGGTCCCGTCCGCTGTGGTGTCTGTCCCTGAGGTGGAAGCGTTCAAAGATGGAAGGTATGTGAACATATCAGCATCACTGTGGTGTATCAAGTGTGCCAGGGGCCTAGGAAACTTATCTCTCTGACAGGGGATTGGGTAGTAAACTACAGCAAAAATCAGGATTCAGTGGAACCCTCCAGCCCCTGTTCCCCGGTGCCACTGCCCCTGCTGCACCATTGATAGTGTCAATGAAGAAACTGAAATGTTTCAGTTATTCCAGAATGAAATGCTTGAAGCGTGTAACAAACTGGAAGCAAATTAGTGCAGAAGCCTAAAAGCAGGCAGGGTGGCTGCTGCCACCACAGGGGTGAGTATAGCACCCCATTTGAGTGCTAATTGTGAACAGGTGGGGGGGGGGCGAATAAAACATACAAGTTCCGCAGCTGCTTTTAAAAATGCAATACAACAGTCTTGGCAGTCAGGCTCTTCAAAGAGCCTACAAAGAAAATTCCGTTTTCCTCTTTAATCATGAAGGTAGAGCACGTAGTATGCGTTGTGACTTACATCCACCGACTGGTTGTAACTAATTCTCGCCTGGATCATCTCGGGGGTGTCTTTAATGCTGGTGAACTTCAAAGCGTACGGGTGCTGCCGGTATTTCTTCTGTTCAACGGGGAAGACAACAGGAAGAGATGAAAGCTCACAAGGTTGCGCCCATATTTCATGCCATTTGAAAACACAAAAAAAAAACCTGTTGTTTTCTGAACATTCGAGTGAATTTGTGAACGTAATAATTAAGATGTTTTCGTTCCTGTTCCGAACTGTGTGTTTGCTGGTTACACATGTTGTTTGTTTTCAGCGCTCATCTGCAAAATGTCATTAAACATTAATGCATCTTTTCAGACTGCAGGACATGTGGAAAGGTAGAAACTCAGCCATCAAAACTGGAAGACTGGATTAAATATAAGATGTCTGTGTACCTCCATCCCCATCTGTAGAGAGCCTTCCACCCTTCCGTACTGTCTGTGTGTTTGTCCATCAGTTCAAACGGCCTTCCACTAGCCTACCATGTTTCTGCCTGGTTAGTCACTCCATCCATCTATTTATTGATCCATTTATCTATCCAGTTATTCATCCATCCATTCGTCCGTCAATCTATACATGATCCATCGACCGCTCTATACGTCCAGCCACCTGTGATCCAGCAATCATCCATTTGGCCATTCATCCATCCATTCAAGTAGCCATACGAAGCCTTCCACACAGCCAAAACCAGTCAACCATCCATTGACAGATCCATCCATCCAACAATTCATCATCTCATCTACACATGGCCTCCATTTTTCATGCTTTGTTTCTCTTCACCCACCACATTTGCTGTTTTATTGCACCACCTATTTGCTCTTCTGGAGCACAATCCATCCATTCATCTGCCCCTTCGTCCCTTCATCGATCCATTCATTCAGCTATTCACCCGTCCATACTCTACCTGTTTGCCCGTCCATATTCCTTTGTTTGCATGGCTGTTTGCCTAGCTGCTTTGAATGTGTGTATATATTTCGGATTGTGTGTTTGTACTGGCAGCGTGAAGATGACCAATCAATCAATCAATCACGGCATTTATAGAGCGCGCTACTCACCCGGGAGGGTCTCAAGGCGCTGGGGGAGGGGGTAAGTTACTGCTCGAACAGCCAGGTCTTGAGCTGCTTCCTGAAGGAGAGATGGTCCTGGGTTCGCCGAAGGTGAGTGGGGAGGGAGTTCCAGGTCTTGGCTGCCAGGTAGGAGAAGGATCTTCCTCCGGCGGTGGTTCTGCGGATGCGTGGTACGGTGGCGAGGGCGTGGCTGGTTGATCGTAGCTGGCGGGTGGGCGTGTAGAAGGTCATGCGGTCGTTGAGGTACTTTGGGCCCAGGTCGTGGAGGGCCTTGTGTGCGTGGGTGAGGAGTCTGAACGTGATTCTCTTGCTGACGGGGAGCCAGTGCAGGTCTTTCAGGTGTCCGGTGATGTGGCTGTGTCGGGGGATGTCCAGGATGAGTCGTGCGGAGGCGTTCTGGATGCGCTGGAGTCTTTTTTGAAGTTTGGCTGTGGTTCCGGCGTAGAGGGTGTTCCCATAGTCCAGTCGGCTGGTGACGAGTGCCTGGGTGACGGTCTTCCTGGTTTCAGTGGGGATCCATCTGAAGATCTTGCGGAGCATGCGCAGGGTGTTGAAGCACGAGGATGAGACGGCGTTGACTTGTCTGGTCATCGATAGGGAGGAGTCCAGGATGAAGCCCAGGTTGCGTGCGTGGTCCGTTGGCTTGGGCGCGGTGCCCAGGGCCGGGGGCCACCAGGAGTCGTCCCAGGCGGAGGGTGATGAGCCCAGGATGAGGACTTCCGTCTTGTCTGAGTTTAGTTTAAGGCGGCTGTTCCTCATCCAGTCGGCGACGTCTCTCATCCCGTCGTGTAGGTTGGCTCTGGCGGTGGTGGGGTCGTTGGTGAGGGAGAGGATCAGCTGGGTGTCGTCGGCGTAGGAGATGATGTTGAGGTTGTGTTGGCGTGCGATGGCTGCGAGGGGCTCATGTAGACGTTGAAGAGGGTTGGACTGAGTGAAGATCCTTGTGGAACGCCGCAGATGACTTCGGTGGCCTCGGATCTGAACGGGGGAGGCGGACTCTCTGGGTTCTTCCGGCGAGGAACGAGATGATCCATTCCAGTGCTTTCTCTCGGATTCCGATGTTGCTGAGGCGCTTCACTAGGGTGCGGTGGCAGACGGTGTCGAACGCCGCGGAGAGGTCCAAGAGGATGAGGGCTGCTGTTTCCCCGTTGTCGGTTAGGATTCTGATGTCGTCGGTGGCTGCGATAAGGGCGGTCTCGGTGCTGTGGTTGGCCCGAAACCCGGACTGCGAGGGGTCGAGGGATCCATTCGTCTCGAGGAAGGCGGCAAGCTGTCCGTTGACGGTCTTCTCGATGACTTTGGCCGGAAACGGAAGGAGCGAGATGGGACGGTAGTTCTTGAGGTCGGTGGGGTCCGCCGTTGGTTTCTTCAGGAGGGCGGTAAGCTCGGCGTGCTTCCAGCTCTCCGGGAAGGTGGCAGTGTGGAAGGAGGAGTTGATGATGTCCCGGAGATGGGGTGCGATGGTGGCGTCGGCTTTGTTGAAGACGTGGTGTGGGCAGGGGTCGGTTGGTGATCCGGAGTGGATGGAGTTCATCGTGCGGGTGGTGTCTTCGGTGCTGATCGGGGTCCAGTTGCAGAGGGTGGTGGTGGCGGGCGTTGGTTCGGCGGTAGGGTGCGTGGTTTGTGCGTCGAAGCTGTTATGTATGTCGGTGATCTTGCGGTGGAAGAACGTGGCGAGTGAGTTGCAGAGGTCTTGCGAGGGGTGATGTCGTTGTTTCCGGCGCTGGAGTTGGAGAACTCTTTGACGATGCTGAAAAGTTCCTTGCTGTCGTGGGCGTTGTTGTCCAGTCGTTCTTTGAGTGCCGACTTCTTGGTGGCACGGATCAGCTGGTGGTGTTTGCGGGTGGCGTGCTTGAGGGCGGTCCTGTTGTCTGTGGTCTGGTCGAGTCGCCAGGTTCTCTCGAGAGTGCGGCAGTTCTTCTTGGATTCCTTGAGTTCGTTGGTGAACCAAGGGGTTTTCTTGCTTCCGGGTCTGCTGGGAGGGTTTTTAGTGGTGCGAGGTCGTTGGCGCAGGCGGTCAGCCACTTGGCGAGGTTGCTGGCTGCTTCGTTTGGGTCCGTTGTGTTGGTGGGTGTGTTCTGGCTGAGGGAGGCGGTGAGCTGCTCGGCGGTGATCTTGCTCCAGCTCCGGCGGGGAGCCTGTTGCGGGTGGTGGTGGGTCGCAGTCTTTCTGAAGCTGAAGTGGACGCAGCTGTGGTCGGTCCAGTGTAGTCCGGTGGCGTGGCTGAAGGAGATGTGCTTGCTGGAAGAGAAGACGGGGTCAAGCGTGTGGCCGGCGTAGTGGGTGGGCGTGTTCACCAGTTGCTTGAGTCCGAGGTTGGCGAGGTTGTCCAGCAGGGCGGTGGTGTTTCTGTCGTTGTTGTTCTCCAGGTGGAAGTTGAGGTCCCTAGGAGGATGTAGTCGGCTGAGGGCATGGCGTGCGGGCTGATGAAGTCTGCGATGTCTTCGCTGAATAGTGTGCGTGGTCCCGGGGTCTGTAGATGAGGGTGCCTCGGAGGGTGGTCTTGGGGTCAGTGTGTATCTGGAAGTGTAGGTGTTCGGGCGGCGGTGAAGGTCTCGTCGGAGTTAGTCGAGATGCGGATGGTGTTCTTGTGTATGATGGCGATGCCTCCTCCCGTCTGGTTGACGCGGTCCCTCCGGGTGATCTTGTATCCGTCCGGGATGGCTATGGCGATGTCGGGCGCTGAGGAGGCGTTCATCCAGGTTTCGGTGAGGAAGGCGATGTCCGGTGCTGTTGCGTCGAGCAGGTCCCAGAGTTCCACGGCGTGCCTGTGGACGGAGCGGGTGTTCAACAGGATGCATTTCAGGTGGTTGCTGCTGGTGCTCGACTTGGCGGAGGTGGTGCACGTCCGGGGGCAGGTGAATCGGCAGGTTTGGCAGGTGAAGGGTCCGTGGGTGCGTCTCGGTGAGGCTCGGTAGCAGGCAGGGTTCCGGCCGGCATTCAGTGCGGTGAGGGTGGCGGCGTCGTAGGTCCGTCGAGTGGTGTTGCATCGGTGGGATCCAGGGGTTCTGGCGCTGGGCGCGGTCCAGTCGCGGACGGGCGCAGACGGGCTTGCCTTAGGCACGCCTTCGGCGCGCCAGCGGCGCGGCGCGCAGCGGCCGCCATTTATGGGGAGGTGGGAGGGAGGAGCAGCTGGGAGGCGGGAGGCAGGGGCAGCGAATGGGCAGTCAGGGGGCGGGGCCGCAGGGACGCAGCGGCGGGAAAGGCGAGAGGCAGCGGGGGCACAAAAGTACAAGGGGAGAGAAAACAGACAAAAATACGGGCACAACGCAAATGGGGCAGCGAGGGGCACAGAAAGGAAATGGGGGAAAACAGACAAAATCACAGTCACAACGCAAATGGGGCAGCGAGGGGCACAGAAAGGAAATGGGGGAAAACAGACAAAATCACAGTCACAACGCAAATGGGGCAGCGAGGGGCACAGAAAGGAAATGGGGGAAAACAGACCAAATCACAGTCACAACGCAAATGGGGCAGCGAGGGGCACAGAAAGGAAATGGGGGAAAACAGACCAAATCACAGTCACAACGCAAATGGGGCAGCGAGGGGCACAGAAAGGAAATGGGGGGAAAACAGACAAAATCACAGTCACAACGCAAATGGGGCAGCGAGGGGCACAGAAAGGAAATGGGGGAAAACAGACCAAATCACAGTCACAACGCAAATGGGGCAGCGAGGGACACAGAAAGGAAATGGGGGAAAACAGACCAAATCACAGTCACAACGCAAATGGGGCAGCGAGGGGCACAGAAAGGAAATGGGGGGAAAACAGACAAAATCACAGTCACAACGCAAATGGGGCAGCGAGGGGCACAGAAAGGAAATGGGGGAAAACAGACAAAATCACAGTCACAACGCAAATGGGGCAGCGAGGGGCACAGAAAGGAAATGGGGGAAAACAGACCAAATCACAGTCACAACGCAAATGGGGCAGCGAGGGGCACAGAAAGGAAATGGGGGGAAAACAGACCAAATCACAGTCACAACGCAAATGGGGCAGCGAGGGGCACAGAAAGGAAATGGGGGAAAACAGACAAAATCACAGTCACAACGCAAATGGGGCAGCGAGGGGCACAGAAAGGAAATGGGGGGAAAACAGACCAAATCACAGTCACAACGCAAATGGGGCAGCGAGGGGCACAGAAAGGAAATGGGGGGAAAACAGACAAAATCACAGTCACAACGCAAATGGGGCAGCGAGGGGCACAGAAAGGAAATGGGGGGAAAACAGACAAAATCACAGTCACAACGCAAATGGGGCAGCGAGGGGCACAGAAAGGAAATGGGGGGAAAACAGACCAAATCACAGTCACAACGCAAATGGGGCAGCGAGGGGCACAGAAAGGAAATGGGGGGAAAACAGACAAAATCACAGTCACAACGCAAATGGGGCAGCGAGGGGCACAGAAAGGAAATGGGGGAAAACAGACAAAATCACAGTCACAACGCAAATGGGGCAGCGAGGGGCACAGAAAGGAAATGGGGGGAAAACAGACCAAATCACAGTCACAACGCAAATGGGGCAGCGAGGGGCACAGAAAGGAAATGGGGGAAAACAGACAAAATCACAGTCACAACGCAAATGGGGCAGCGAGGGGCACAGAAAGGAAATGGGGGAAAACAGACCAAATCACAGTCACAACGCAAATGGGGCAGCGAGGGGCACAGAAAGGAAATGGGGGAAAACAGACAAAATCACAGTCACAACGCAAATGGGGCAGCGAGGGGCACAGAAAGGAAATGGGGGAAAACAGACCAAATCACAGTCACAACGCAAATGGGGCAGCGAGGGGCACAGAAAGGAAATGGGGGAAACAGACCAAATCACAGTCACAACGCAAATGGGGCAGCGAGGGGCACAGAAAGGAAATGGGGGAAAACAGACAAAATCACAGTCACAACGCAAATGGGGCAGCGAGGGGCACAGAAAGGAAATGGGGGGAAAACAGACCAAATCACAGTCACAACGCAAATGGGGCAGCGAGGGGCACAGAAAGGAAATGGGGGGAAAACAGACAAAATCACAGTCACAACGCAAATGGGGCAGCGAGGGGCACAGAAAGGAAATGGGGGGAAAACAGACAAAATCACAGTCACAACGCAGATGGGGCAGCGAGGGGCACAGAAAGGAAATGGGGGGAAAACAGACAAAATCACAGTCACAACGCAATTGGGGCAGCGAGGGGCACAGAAGGAAAAAAGGGGAGATAGCAGGAAATGCGGGCACCGGGGCCGCAGCTGAGGGGCGATCTTACCTGCAGAAGCAGCGGGCAGACAACACAGGCGGAGCTGTGTGGTGGGGGAGCGACCTACCTGGCCTGACCTGTCCTGCAGCAGCGAGGCTGAAGAAGACCACGGACAGTAGTAATTACAATTTGAAGGGGAGTCAGGAAAAGAAGGCATAGTACATATCTAAACCTCCTCCGGAGCCCCTTAGCAGATATACACCTCATACGGAGCCTGGTGGTACATTCCTTCCCACCAACAACACACATGCTAAATACATGTTCATGACGCATACCTGAAGATGTCTTGGAAGTACGACATTTTGAAACACAAGGAATTGTGAAGGAAACACTGCTTAACATGCCTCGAATTACAACCAGAAGCAGCAGAGGGTTTGCAAAAGGAAACGCACGCAAAGGCAAGCAGACAGACAAAGAAACGTGAATTCTGGGGGTTGGAGGGCCTGCTGTTCTAAGGAGACTGAGGCAAAGAGCGGGATGGGTCGTCTGTACCTCCCCCGTGTCACTATGTGACCCCCGGTGCTGCTGAAGAGGCTGCAGCTGTGGGTGTTCAGGCGCAGTGTGCTTCTCTCCCTGCTCTGCCGGGCGGCTTCCTGGGTCCTGGTAAACACCTTCCTCCGTGCGCAGGAGCGACTGTATAGCGGCTGCTGGACGCATGCGTAACATAGCCGTCTGGACAGGTCAGGCAAAATAAAGTGCGAGACTCAGCCAGCCAATCCCAGGAGAAAACAAGCATTTATAAATGCAATAGGACTCGTATTACGAGAGACCTATTGCATTATAAACAAACGTGCGGGCGTCCAAGAAGGCATGATCGGGAGTGGGGGTGGGGGGTGGTGGTGGTGGGCAGAGAAGTTACGTACTGCGGGAGGGAAGGGGGGGCAGAGGAACAAAAGAGTTTGTAAAGTAAAGGGGCCGATAGCAATGGAAGGAGAAAAATGACGACATGGCCGTGAGGAGGAGGTACAAACAAGCCGAAAACAAATCAGAATGCAGGATTTCCGATTTAAGCCAATGAAAAACATGGACGGAAAGTGGGCGGAGCTTCCCCCACTATACTGTATACTGCATGCCTCGCAAAGCGAACAGCGCGTTGCGCTGCAACGCTATGTGAGACCTAAATATCAAGAGCGAGAAGTTCTTTCAAATATGTGTAAACTCCCCTTACACTATACTTGTGCATTTTATGTACTGTGTGAAATACGCAATCTTAGGGCAACGAAAACAGTTGTAGCTATATTTTTTAGTAAATCACATACACTTAAGACTGTTCCTTAAGATAGTCAAAGGTAAGCAAGTTTGGGAATGAAAGAAGCGTAAACCACCATAACAGGCATAACTTTAGAACAAGCGTAGGTGTAAATTAAGAGAGAAGTACGTTATAGCCATTTTATTAAGCCAAGCCTGCAGTCCTTAAGCTTTTCAATTATGAAGTAGCTAGTCCCTTGAAATGACGTTTTTTGTTATACTTAGTGGGCTTAATTAACGAAGTATAATTCTGGGTGTAAGTCTGATTTACAATGTACAAAGATGTATCCACACATCCTTTTATTATGTTTTGTTTGATCACATCACTTGGGTTTTCCTTAGTGTGTGCTGATGACACACAAATTGTGGTCTCGATCTCCAGTGATTTCCAAGATGCTGCCACTAGATTTCATGATTGCATGCTGGAAGTGGGCAAGTGGATGAAGGGAAATTGCATGAAGTTAAACTCAGGGAAGACAAGGTCCTTTTGTTTGGGAATGATCTTTCCTTTTGGTCTCCTACCTGGTGGCCACAGAACCTGGGAATGCTCCCGACCCTGTTTAAGAAAGGCAGGAAATTGGGTATTAGATTTGATAACAAACTGACATTTGATGATCAGATTAATGTGGTCAGTTCATCCTCTTTTTACACAGCAAGGAAAATTAACAAAATCCATCCCTACCTTCCCCATGAACTACAGAAGACCGAAATTGTAACTCTGGTCCTTTCGAAAATTGATTATTGCAGTGCCCTCTGTACAAACATGCGACAACGACTGTTGAACAAATTTCAAACTGCACAACGCAGAAACTCGTATGCTGTTGGGAATTCCCTAGTTCCAGTCAGTATCTTGGGCCCTGCATAGTTTACATTGGTTACCCATTAGGAAACGCATTGCCTCCAAACCTCTCTGTATTGCAAATAACGCTCTGCATGGTGCTGGTTCTGAATATTTTAAGCGCAGTTTCAATTGGTATACTTCCTCCAGAACTGGCTGCTCCACATCTGCCAAAAATGTTAAAATCCCCAATCTTAAAAGATCTACCTGGGGCGACAGAAGTTTCATAGGCAGCACTGCTAAACTGTGGAATAACCTTCATCTACATTTTAAATCTCAGTCAAATCTTCAATTTAGGAAGGCTCTAAAAACTTGGTTCTTTACCAATTAATATCAAGGCACAGGTAGGATCTATACATAGGCCACAACGCTAAGATGTCTTAGGGTATACAGGCGCTTTAAAAGAATTATCTTATCTTATTTCCCACACTCTTATGTGCATGTATGTAGAAACTGAAATATCTAGGCGTAGGTGCTATAGTGTCGGGCTGGGGTGGGGAGGTGGAGCACAAATTAAAATTAATTGAGCAGAAAAGTGGAGAGAAAAAGGAAAAAAGTTTGGGGTGACCCTGCAGAAAGGACCAAGTCCAATAAGTCCCATTAAAATAGAACTGCAAACAGCGATCACCACTGTCATCTTAAAATATTCACACATCTGAGGTGCATTCAGTTCCCTAAAACCATACATGCTTTGTGGCAGCTAGTGATCTTTGAAAGTGGGGGACTAAAATGCCCTCCTGAACTGAGTGATTAAGCAAAACAACTGAGTTCAGCTTCCCCCATGTGGTTTGTGGCGACATTTTGAAAACAATTGGTCTAAATAGTGCATTTTGCTGGACAATTGTCACATGCATTTACTAAAAATCCATAGGCTTCAAAGGGGCGACAATGAAATATTTAATTACTTGGTAATTGGTACCATGCAAGCCTGACCTTCCACAAAAGGGTTGGGGTTTAACCACCCTAACATGTTTCAGTCCCTAAGAAATAGCCCAATAAGGGTATTAGATGTTCGTCAGAATCAGATAATCCCTTTATGGCATGCCTGTTCGAACTATGGATATAGTCCCTCTATGCGGACAGTGAAAGCATGGTGTGCTAGTGGTATAAAGAAAAAAATATACAAAACCAAATGGCCATGCTTAATAAATGATTGGAATCTCTTACAAGTTGAAATAACCCATACAAGAGGAAACCATTATATGTAAACAAATCAGCATGTTAGTAAGAGAAGAACACTACATTGATTCCATTGGATGTGACTGCAAACTATGCCACGCTCATGTTTTATAGCCTAGCAAAAGCCCGTAGCTCAGCCTACAACTTAATATGGCTATGAAGGTATATGTGGAATGAACATTCCCTGCAATGAACAATTACAGTTATTACATCGCGAGGGGCCTAAATCTTGTTTCTCACAAAGAGAAGTGCACAGCCTAAAAACGCAGAGGCTCTGTGTCTCCTAGACAGGAGGAGCGGGAAACCCGGAAACCATGCTAGGTCTAGGACAGAGCTTTCTAAAGTGTGTGTCGCGACACGGTACTGTGTCGCCTCCCATCTGTGGGTGTGTCGCGCGACGATGACATCTGCGGCCAGATTAGGGCGAATGCTCTTGCATTCAGTGACGCAGTACGGCGTAGGCGTAGGTGGAGGAAGGAGAAGCGTGCAGTGACCACGGAGCCGCCTCTGCTCCCCAGGTAAATTTTCGAACTTTTAAAACTCTGTTTAGGCCCCAGGCGATCGTTCTTGTTTAGTTCCAATATTATATGCATTCTGGGAGTTTGAGTTGTATGACGCTGGGGGTGTCTGCTGCTGTTAACATGCTCTGTAGTGCCTCCCTCCACCCTGGGCCCAGCAGGCACCAGTCTTGCCTGCCAAGCGCCAGCCTCAGCCGGCCGGGGGCACCGGCTGCTGCGAACAGGATTCCTGCTCCTTGTCGGACACATGGCAGTGGCAGCTTCCGAGCATTATCCCTAGGAGTCTCTGCTTGGCGCACTGGTTCAAGGCGCTGCATCTTATTACTTAGAAAACTCAGGCGTTAGCAGAGAGGCGGGGACTCTGTCCAGCCTCAGGTCCATGGGCTTTTTATCTAATGACCTCCGCATTTATTTACGAAACGTTACATATAATTGTATTTCTGTCTATTTTGTTGAATTTATTTCTCAGTAGTTGCACTTAATAATTATATCACAACCAACGGCTCCTTGTAACGCACAAACAGCAGAGGCAATGCTTTTCCAGGGGCGGCTCTCATGAGAAGTTCCAGAGAGAAGAGTAACGACGAAAGGGTGCCACAGAGATATGGGGGGGTGAGAGATGAAGGGAGAGATAGAGAGGGAGAGAGCAAGCGAGAGAGAGGGGAGAGACAGAGAGAGAGCGAGACAGAGAGGAGGGATAGAGAGGGGGCAAGACAGAGAGAGATAGGAAGAGAGAGATAGGAAGAGAGAGAGATAGGAAGAGAGAGAGATAGGAAGAGAGAGAGAGAAGGAGAGAGAGAGAGACTGAAGGATGGAGAGAGAGGGCGAGAGAGATACTGAGGGAGAGAGCCAAAGAGAGAGAGAGAGAGAAAGAGAGAGAGGGAGAGAGAGAGACTGAAGGATGGAGAGAGAGACAGAGAGAGAGAAAGAGAGAGAGGAGGGATAGAGAGGGAGAGAGACTGAAGATGGAGAGAGAGGAGAGCGGGAGAGAGGGAGAGAAAGAGAGAGAGGAGGGGAAAGAGGGAGAGAGACTGAAGGATGGAGAAAGAGAGAGACTGAAGGATGGAGAAAGAGAGAGGGAGGGAAAGAGACGGAGAGAGAGAAAGAGAGAGGAGGAAGAGAAAGGGAGAGGGAGAGAGAGATGGATAGTAAGGCACAGTGAAGTAAGGATGATGTGCCTTTTGGCGCGCTGCGCCGAGGAAAGCGGTCCCACCTGAGTTCAATGCGCAGAGACCGGCTGATAAGTTGCATGATTGTTTTACCACTCACAATTCCCCCTTCCTGAACAGATTTTTGTATAACTCATATTCAGCAAGGCAGCAGGCGGACTTTGTGCATGGTTGGAAGGGTTGGCAGTGCGTGCACCCGCCCTTTTGTGCCGTAAATTACTGGGGCATGTGTCAATGTGTGCATGATTATATTCTTGTTTCAGGCACAAACCTAACCTTGCTTACACCCAGTTTTGCCAGTCACTGTCGTTGTTAGAACAGATTCACAATTGCTTTATTAACCTTCCTGCTTTCTCAAATTTGCTTGAAAATGCACCATTTGCCCATTATTTTTTCAAAATTAGGTGGTTCGAGCACGCTCGCTGCGCTCGCTCGCATTACCGTGTCGCAAGATGAAGATTGTCTAAAAGGTGTGTCACCAACATGAAAAGTTTGGAAAGCTGTGGTCTAGGAGCTTGGCAGGGTGCAATACTTTAGCAGAGGTCCTTAGTTTTTTAAATACATGGTTGTCTGCCTGTGAACCGAACGTGCCCGCAGCCTCATCTACTTGTGTGATGTGAGAGGTGGATATCCTACATTTAAGAGATCCTGCCGGACGGAAACTCAGGGGCATATGTACAAGGACTGGCGATAACTATCGCTAATGCTACTTAGCGGCAGTTTTTCTATCGCCGCTTACCGCTGAAAACTATCACGATGTTAGCGCCGTATTTACAAGCCGTCGCTACATGGCGATAGTATCAGGGATCTGCGGTGAAAACTACCACTAACATTAGCGCGATGGCGATAGGAATTCCGGCGTTAGTGGGCGAAACCTACCGATAGGCCCATTAGCGGCAAAAAAAACTCACGTTAGTCAGCCCAACGTGAGTTTTTTTTGCCTCTAATGCAAAAAATAGCCTATCTGCAACCTCCAATAGAAAATAAGCATAAAAATCAAAACAATTCAGAATGTAGCAGCCAGGGCCAAGTGCAACACACATCAACAGCCCCTGCAAGCCACCCAACATCCAGGGTGACCAGGATGAGAGCCTGGTTGCCTCGCTGGACCTGCGTCTGGAGCCTGGAGTGGGATGCGGAGGAGCTGTGGAGTCGATGAGACGTGGCGGTAGACATTGAGGCGCGACGATCGCCCGTACCTGGTGGTGAAGTCTGGCAGGTCACATGGAGACACGTTGCTGACCTGTGTGAGAAGACCGCCAAGCACCCCTTGGAGCTGTTAATGGTAGAGGCGCTCCTGCGCACCAACGTAGGGAGGTCTGCATCACATACTACGATCCACCACTACACCGGGGTGCACGGAGGGGATTACCATCGGTGGGTGCCGCCTCTCTGCATCACAGGCCGGATGATGTTGGGCTGTGGAGGGTGAGGCCCCTGAGCTGCGCCGAACTTGTGTGGCGGGAGCGCTGCAACTTCACGCCTAAGGGGGCCCTGCTGCATCAGCTGCTTTGGGAGGTTTACCAGCGGACTTGGCGGCGACTGCTGTACCCAGACTTGTGAAATCACACCTGGCTGAGGCTCCTGCTGGCTGAGTCACAGATTTGGGGAGAGTGCAGCGGATTGCCCCACGGTGTCAATGTCCAGGTAAGGGGAAGGTGGGACGCGAAGCACAGGAGGCCCGGGGCTCGAGTCGCCCAGGCCTAGCACACGTAGATGACGCACCCCCAGTGGCGGCTCATCCGCTCTGCCGGAAGAGCGTCGCCCCACTGCTTTCAAGCAGTGCAGAAGAGGAACAACCATCACATGATGATAACTTACTGATGTAATCGTGCTATGTTTCCTTTGCGGCTGGGAGGGTGGGTAGGACTGCTCCAAGCACGGAGCAGGGCATGGGCGGATTGGCATGCCCACTCAAGTGCGCAGTGACTGTTTGGTCAGCCCGCTCAGGCCGCACAGGGCAGTCATGCGCACTGTCCTGTTCGCAATGCAGGCTGCATTACAGCCTGCATGGAGAACATGCCCACACCTCCTGCCCCTGGCTGAACACCTCGTCCCGGCGCCAATGACCAATCCCAACGCCGCATTGCAGCATTGTGATTGGCTTAGGGGAGGGAGCCTGGCTGCCTACTTCCTGTTCCTGGAAGCAGACTCCAGAGAGCAGGAGCAACGAAGACACGGGACCCGGCCTCGAGGTAATATTTCTCCCATTTAAATATTTACAACACCCGCTCACACACACACACCCCGCGTCCACGCCCCATCCAGTGTTCTTTCTGGCGTTTCCCACCTCCCAGCTGTCCAGTCCCCCCCGCAGCACTTCCCAATGGCAGCCGCTGTGCGGCCAGGCGCAGCGGGCTTACCACTGGTGTGCCAAAGGTATATATGGAGTTACGACGCATACCATTACATCGCATTCCATTACAATGCATACTAATACTAGGCATATTGCAACAGTAGGGAAGGTGTTGGATTGCGGAGATGTAAACATTACTATTCCCACTTCAGTGAGTGCAACCCTAAAACTGACCCTTGCACCCCAAAGCAAACCCTGACCCCTAAAATTCATCTTTGAGCCCCCAGAAGACACCATAAAAATCATATTTGACCCAAATGCACACCCCAATTTTCATATTTGACCCAATGGCACACCCCAATTTTCATGATTGACCCCAAAACACACCCCAAATTTCAAATTTTACCCCGTAATACACCCCACATTTCATCTCCGACACCCGGAACCCATACCCACCCTAAAAAATTAAAATACCCCATTACTGACCTCACGATGCGTTGTAATGGAATGCGATTTGAAGGCACCTGCGTTGTTGGATTTGCGTTGTAATGGTATTGCGATGTAATGCCTGCGTTGTAATGGACGTCTCCCGTGCCAAAGGCAAGCCATATGCAAGCCTGTCTGCGTCCGTCTGCCCCTCGACCGCGCTCAGCACCAAGGACCCTTCCTCTCGGACACTCCACCCCTACGGTGCCAGCACCCGCCTCGCCATCAAGCCTGGATGCCACATTGCCTGCCAGGACCAACATCTGCTCCGGACCGGACATCGCCATCGCCATCACTGACGGCTACTAAATCACCCGCAAGGACCACCCCGACCGTCCAGGAGGAGGCATTGCCATCACCTACAGAAGCACACTCCGACTTACCACACACTCTAATGACCCAACGGTGACCATGGAACACCTCAACTTCCAGATCCGGACCAACCCCAACCCCATCCTCTGTGGCACCCTCATCTGCAGGCCCCCTGGGCCATGGACACCCGTTCTCCGATACCATTGTAGACCTCATTGCACACCAGGCTCTCCCATCCACCGACAACATCCTACTCGGCGAACTCAAGTTCCACCTGGACAACCCCAGTGACCAGAACACTACCCCCTCCTAGAGTAGCTCCCCAACATCAGACTCAAGCAGCTAGTCACCGCAGCAAGCCACATAGCAGGACACACGGTCGAGCAAGTCTCCTCCGCCATCGGGACCTTCAACTACAGCCACACCACCGGACTCTCCTGGACAGACCATTATTGTATACATCACGGCTTCACCATGCCCACTGTACACAACCGCCATCATCTCCCCCCTCGCAGCTGGATCCAGGCCACCGAAGTACGTCTCGTCAACTCCCTCAGCACCACCACTCCGCCAACGCTTACAGACGATGACACCGCAGCACGCAACCGCCACCGATGGATCTCCAACTGCGCCAACACCCGGGCACCCCTCAAGAACGGCACTGCGTCAGTACCTTACACCTGCATGATGGCAGGCGTAAGGGTGACACAGTGCCACAGGGATAGGCTGGCCCCATGCATTGCTGGAGTTGCGTCATGGTTGTGACGCGACTGCAGCAATGGGTGACTTTAGCGCAGACGGATACGTCAGGATACCAGACGTATCTGCCATTACTTGCGTCATGGAGCGCTGTCCAGTAAATACAGCGCATCCGTGGTGTCGCAGGAAGGGGGTAGTGAAAAGTGTTGCAACGCTGTCTTGTCGCAGCGCCTCAACACTTGCATGAGTGAGGCCCTGGAATGCGCACTATCTTATTGATGGTGCGCAGTCCTGCCCTGTAGTTTTGTCGCAGGGCAGCGCAGCTACATTGCTTGCAGCGGGGTCCAGCAACAAAACCTGCTGAAATGGGCCCCAAGGGTTATCTCCATTTTTAAGACCAGCTATTTTCTGGTCTTAAAAAACTGCCTCTAACTGCAGTTAGAGGCAGTTTTTTTGGTCCTCCATACTTAAGGAATCCCCTTGTAAATATCGCGAAGTGGGGTTAGCGGCCGTTTTTGCACTGGAACGCCTCCCTTGCATGTCATTATGGCTAACAGCAGTGGCAATCTTTATAATGGACGTTTTCGCCGGAAAACTGCCGCTAACAGAGGTTAGCGACAGCTTGTGAATACGGCGATAAAAATATCGCCACATTTGCGGCTGAAAAATGCAGCTAACTCGGCGTTAACTCCTTGTATATATGCCCCTCAGTGTCATGTCCATGATGCCAAGGCATTAGCATGGGGATCACGCTCGTTATGTAAACCTAACGCTTGTGCATCTGTCAACCTCACTAAACTAGTGTTTGAGAAATCTACTAAAGAAGGCATCATAGTTACGTTTGCTCCGGTTATGGAGCTCCGATCTTTAAAGTAAAAACGTTGCGGTAAAGACAGGCTCCAACACACGTTAGTAGAATTTAGAGTATGGAAGTCCTTTGTAAGGGTAATATAAAAGGTCTATGTCAGGTCTATAGAACCCAAAAAAGTGGAAAAATGATATATACATTTTTTTAGAATAAAACGTATTTTATGTTCCCCAAAGGGCAAAAAAATATTCCAATAACAAAAGCGGTCTTTACAGTATTTCAAAGATGGAAAAATACATGTATGCAGCGTCTAGACAACTAGGTGGAAGAGTCTGTTTTAATGACACTGTGTACTGAAGGCCTCGGCATCCGGATAAGGTTGATGTGAGTAATAAAATGGGGACCCTCTAAGTAAAAAAGTTACTGCCCATGGTCAATGTATGTGTAAGGCCTAAACTTGAAATGAAGATGTGGCGATCTATTCTCCAAAATCAATGCACACCCTGCAGTGGCAAATAGACTTGGTCCTGGAGAGTTGAATGAGCTATAGATGTGGATCTCAGTATCTGGAATGTAAAACGTGGTCATACTGTGCCTGTATGGCATTCAGAGAGACAGGAAAGGTACGTCATTGTTCAGTCCATGTGTACCCATGTATAATTCATGGATCCAACCCTATTCTTTATTTAATTAATGTATGTGTGACCCTGTAAATGTATGTGTATCTTGACTTCGTCTTTCTATAACTGTCAATCTCATATCCTCTCCAGTATGTCTTTTTTCAATAAATTGTGCACTTAGCTTAGTAGTCACGCCTTTATTTCTAATATTGCTGCAATGCTCAGTGATGCTACACAGATTTCCCTGGCAGTAATGCAGATGTAATGTAGCAGGCATAGGCATGCAATCATGTACACCACATTGTCACTTTTAAAATTAGTGTGGACTTTCAGCTCCGATGTTGTGGATAGGTGTAGATCCAAAGTGGTCCTATGAACTGTAAAATAATAAATGCTGCAGTCACCAAGGGGAAAATGTTGCCTGGTCGGTGTTAAGTTCTACTGGTCAATCGCTGTGCCACTTCTTGCTTTATTTGGTCCAGTATGGCCAAGAATGCTCCTTAAGTGCTAGCTTCTTTTTGAATGCATTTGATGAAGTTTCAAACCTGTGATTACCAAAATTAAGGAAGTGCCAATATCCATTTAATTATGTTTTTGAAATGATTACAGGCCTCTGAAAAAGTTGGCACATGTATTCCAAATGTATTTCTTTCTGAAGGGCTTCCACAAGAGACTCTAGTTATTTCTTTTTGTCTTCCTATCGTGGTGACTTATCATTGAAGGGTACTTTCTGTCCTCCCATTAGTATCAAGGCATTAGCTTATTTTTCAAAACGTGCCAGGGATGTACAACTTCACCTGAGTCTCATAAACTGACTGAAGGGCATATTATACCTCAATGCTCTGAGGTGTTAGCTATTAAAGTGAAGGAGTCCCCCCTCATCTTACCAAATGACTTTCCCCTCCTGTAGTGTGATGGAAGATCAAGAAGAGGGAAGATCTCTCGGCAAATCTTACTGTTGAAATGAAGATGCAGGTTCAAAGTATTAGTCCATTGCGTGAATGGTTAGCGCTTTCAGTGTCACCATGCCATATCTAGAGGATATCATCCGTGTAGCCAGTCTGCAGGCATATCCGGTGAGTATAGGGATTGTTGAGATTGTAAATGTGTTTCCTTTGAAAACTGTGCATGGAAAGATTCACTAGGCTGATGCACAGAGGCTGCCCATTGAAGTACCCCAGACTATTTAGGAGTTTCCAAACTGGAGATAGTTCTCTTACATTGCCAAGGAGACACAATCAATTATAAAGGATATGGGAGTCATATACTCACATTTCCTGCTTATCATCAGGTCTTCCACAGGAGAAAATGTAGCATCTTGAGGTATGTTAATGTACAGGGTTTCTTCATTCAATGTAATATAGATCTTTGTAGAACAGTCAAAGTTAGGGTCATTGAGTACAACTAATGTGTCCTTTACATCCTTTAAATATGAGACATACATTGTAAGAATGGCTGAAAGAAAACATTTCAAAGCTGTAATAACGGCTCCAAAATGTACCTTATGCTTGACATAATGGGTCTACCTGGTGGTGAATAATGTGTTTTGTGTATCTTGGGCATGTAATAAAAATATGGTATGTTTGGGTTCCTCGACCTCAAAAATAATGCTACTTTCTTAGTGATCCCAACTGTAGATTTTGCTTCTGGGAGCATGGATGTAGTCCTGGTAGAGAGCCTGTCTGTCAGATCCCCTTATTTATTGTAGCTTTTAGTATCAGAGAGAAGGCGTTGACATTCCCCATGGCAATAATCTATTACTAGTGGTACATTACTCTCTGCAAATTTGCATATATGAGTTATGTCATGCAGTTTTTTCATGTTTTTTTATTATAAACAAAGATATTAAAGCAGAACCAGAGCACAATCATATAGCGTAGGCTTATAGCAACAAGCAGAGGTAGGATATGATCCAGCTCCATAAGACTTGGCTCTACTGTAAGGAAGAACAGATAGGATTTGAACTTTGTATTTGCAGAAATAAATGTCTAAATGTATGTTCATTATAACTCTTGCTCTATATAATGTGTAAGAAATTGGGTTGTTGGTTGAGGTGGGTAAAACCCTACTCAATTAGCAATCACAACCCTTGTCAGGGTGAAGGCACAAGCAAACCATAAAGTAACCTGTGAGTAACCCTCTGGTAGCTTGGCGCATAAGCAGTCATTCTTAACTTAGAGGCAATGTGTAAAGTACTTATGCAGCACATCAAACAGTAATAAAGTAAAACACAACCCAAGAAAAATCCCACAGCAATTTAGGCAAATAGATAAAAATGTAAAAAGTAGTGTAAGACCAAAACGACAAAAATCCAATCAGTAGTATCAGAGATATGCAATTTTAAAGATTTAAGTGAAAATAGAGCCAAAAAACACCAAGCGCCAACTGTGGTTATCTGGCTGCACCAGACCGGGACAAAGCCACAAGTTCAGGCATAATGCAATGAAGCGTTGGCCAGCTACAGGGACCCAGTTAGGCCTGCTGAACAAGAGTACCTTAAATCCTGGTTGCAGAGCATTGCAAGGTCTTGCATCTAGGATGCATAGCGCAGCCGAGGTGATCTGAGGTCCTGGAGAGGAGATGCGTTGCACAGTGGCTGTTCCGGGAAGCTGTGAGACTGCGATGCGAGGTCCTGCGTCGTGGTCAGGGATGCTGTCCATGAGAGGCTTGTGATGGGAAGACTTACATTGAAGGCGTTCCGAGGAGGCTGTAGGCTGCACTCCCAAGTCCTCTGCCAGGGATGCACCGCACAGCCATTCCAATGCGGAGTTTGGTGTGGCGATGCACCACCCAGTGGCTCCGATGTGGAGTTTCTGGGAGATGATGCATCGGTTCTGCCGGCACCACAGTTGAACTGGTATAGCACCTTCAGGCCCATTTCCAAGGGTCAAGGACTAAGGTGGCACCACTTTTGGGTAGGACGCACTGCAGGTAGAGCCCAGGTGCAGCTTTCAGAGTGGTTGGAGGCTTCTGTCCCTGAGGCTGTGGTCAGGAGGCCGCCAACTAGCCCTTGGAGTCACTCTGATGGTCCTGGGTACAAGATGTTGGTCCAGTACTTCTCTTTCAGGCAGGAGGGCAACAAGGCAGCAGAGTGGTCATCCTTCTTGCAGCAAAGCAGCACAGCAGTCCTTTTTCTGAGTCTTCCACAGGTCCAGATGTGTACTGAAGAGTTAGGGTCTTAGGCCCATATTTAGACTTGGTGCCCACTTTGAAGTAGAAGTTTCTAGAGGCTTCAGACTCCCTGAGGTATGAGTCATCCTCTTCCTCCCTGCGCTGGCCCCTGCTTGTCTGGGGACACAAACGACTAGTGACAAACCCTTGGTGAGAGTGCTCAGGCATAGCCTTTGTGATGTGCAAGTGTGATATGTGACAGTTCCTCCCCTTCATTAAGTCAGAGATGGCCCATCCTGCCAACATCTATAGCTCTTTTGTCTCACTGTTAGGGAGCAATACACAAAGACTATCTGCTAGCTACACCGAGTCATATGACCCAGGGAAAGGCTGCAGGCACAAAATAGGACTAGAAAATGCCAACATTCTAAAAGTATAATTTTCAGAATTGTGATTAAAATTCAGACTTTAATATTAAAACGGCCTTTTAATTATAATTCTTTAGACACCAAACCCAAACTGTCTACCGCTCCCAATTGAAAGTTATAATTTATTAAATGTAATAAGGTTACCCAATGTTATCCTATGGGAGAGGTAGGCCTTGCAGTAGTGAAAAACAAATGTAAGAGTTTTTCCCTAGCAAGATATGCAAAACTTGTAAGTACATGTCCAACCTTTTAAAAACATTGCACCCTGCCCTATGCGCAGTTCAGGTCCAACCCTGGGGTGACATATAAGCATTAAAAAGGAAGGTTTGGGCCTGGGAAAAAGCTTATTTTGTCTGGTCGAAATGACAGTTTAAAACTGCACACACAAGCTGCAACTACAGGCCTAAAACATGTTTAAAGAGCTACTTAAGTGGGTAGGGCTATACATGCTGCAGGCCAACTAGTAGCTTTTAATTTACAGGACCTGGAAACCTGCAGTACCACTTTACTAGGGACTTACAAGTACATTAAGGGGCCGATTCCGATCTCGGTCGGAGGCGCACCCAATACCATTCGGTCGGGAAAAAAGCCATGCGAAAGCCTGTTTCCCGACCGATCCGTACAGTACACCGAACGAGCAACTACGATGCGCACAACAGCAAAAAATCCGGCCGAGCCGTACTCACCCAAACCAGGTCCTGTTCTCCGACCGAGGCGAATCCGGAAACGCCGAATCGAGTCGCACGGAAGGAAAAATGCAGCCCCGTCCGGCCGGACAAGTACGATGCGCTTTCCGTACGCTCCGAACCCGTCGCTACGCACGGCACGTCAAAGCATCCGGGAGAGGCGCACATAAGCTCCGATTCGCGCCACAACACGATCCACGGCTCCGAGACGAACACGGCACCGACGAGGACGACGCGAAGCGACGAGGACGAGGCGAAGCGACGAGGACGACGCCAAGCAACGAGAAGGACGAACGACACGAACCAACCATGAATCCCTTCGTCCCGATCATACCAATATTCTACATTTACTACCGGAACAGGCACGGACGCGTACGGCGCAGAAGGTAAGCCAGACACCAACCACAAAACACATACAACACGTACACGACACATCACACACACACACGGGGATGCTGAATATACTTACACCAGCAACAGCAGCACCATAGGGGCGGGATGCCCATCACCAATGCCACATATGCACACAGGGGCCTGAATGCGCACCACCACCCCTACCCAGGGGAGCTGGATGCCTACCACTACTACCACCCTTAGCCAGGGGGGCTGGATGCCTACCACTACTACCACCCTCACCCAGGGGGCTGGATGCCTACCACTACTACCACCCTTAGGCAGGGGGGCTGGATGCCTACCACTACTACCACCCTCACCCAGGGGGGCTGGATGCCTACCACCACTACCACCCTCACCCAGGGGGGCAGGATGCCTACCACTACTACCACCCTTAGCCAGGGGGGCAGGATGCCTACCACTACTACCACCCTTAGCCAGGGGGGCTGGATGCCTACCACTACTACCACCCTTAGCCAGGGGGCTGGAAGCCTACCACTACTACCACCCTTAGCCAGGGGGCTGGATGCCTACCACTACTACCACCCTTAGCCAGGGGGGCAGGATGCCTACCACTACTACCACCCTTAGCCAGGGGGCTGGATGCCTACCACTACTACCACCCTTAGCCAGGGGGCTGGATGCCTACCACTACTACCACCCTTAGCCAGGGGGCAGGATGCCTACCACTACTACCACCCTTAGCCAGGGGGGCTGGATGCCTACCACTACTACCACCCTCACCCAGGGGGGCTGGATGCCTACCACTACTACCACCCTTTGCCAGGGGGGCTGGATGCCTACCACTACTACCACCCTCACCCAGGGGGGCTGGATGCCTACCACTACTACCACCCTTAGCCAGGGGGGCTGGATGCCTACCACTACTACCACCCTTACCCAGGGGGCTGGATGCCTACCACTACTACCACCCTTAGCCAGGGGGCTGGATGCCTACCACTACTACCACCCTCACCCAGGGGGGCTGGATGCCTACCACTACTACCACCCTTAGCCAGGGGGCTGGATGCCTACCACTACTACCACCCTTAGCCAGGGGGGCTGGATGCCTACCACTACTACCACCCTTAGCCAGGGGGGCTGGATGCCTACCACTACTACCACCCTTAGCCAGGGGGGCTGGATGCCTACCACTACTACCACCCTTAGCCAGGGGGGCTGGATGCCTACCACTACTACCACCCTTAGCCAGGGGGCTGGATGCCTACCACTACTACCACCCTTAGCCAGGGGGGCTGGATGCCTACCACTACTACCACCCTTAGCCAGGGGGGCTGGATGCCTACCACTACTACCACCCTCACCCAGGGGGGGCTGGATGCCTACCACTACTACCACCCTTAGCCAGGGGGGGCTGGATGCCTACCACTACTACCACCCTCACCCAGGGGGGGCTGGATGCCTACCACTACTACCACCCTTAGCCAGGGGGGGGCTGGATGCCTACCACTACTACCACCCCCACTCATAGGATGGACAATGCATGACACAACAAGCACACCACAAACTAGGGAATGCAAGATAAAGACATCTCCCCACCACCATGACAAGCGTGTGTAGGCTGTGTCAAATGCCTACAACACCGAACATGACTTTGAACATACAATGTGACCCCCTAGCACATGTGCCACACATATATGTGTGTGGCACCCACAATGCAAGCAGCCCATGACCATTGTGGCAATGGGGCCTAAACCCCCATCATCACAGTGACCAAAAGGTAAGTGTGGGGTCCATAGCTGAAGCACATTTTGACCATTGTGGCAATGGGGTCTAAACCCCCATCATCACAGTGACCAAAAGGCAAGTGTGGGGTCCATAGCTGAAGCACATTTTGACCATTGTGGCAATGGGGTCTACACCCCCATCATCACAGTGACCAAAAGGTAAGTGTTGACAAAGAAAGAGCTGCAACTGCCAAACTGCATGGATCATTCCTGGTCACAGAACCAAAAACTCATCTGTGGCAAAGTAGTGTATGTGTCCCATTGCAACATAAATTGGGTGAGCCAAATACTGCAGTGCAAATGAGACATTCCTTTGGCCATGTGCAGACAAACAACACCCATGGGGGCTGACACCGTCAACATTCATCAATGACACAATGACAGAAGTGACCATCAGAATGCAGAACCACATATTTGCACCAATGGGCACACAAATTCAGATATCCTGTGGAGACAGCAGATGTGAGGTGAACAGATACCATACCATGGCAGCAATGGGACACACAAACCATGATCACTGTGCTGACCGATGACCTAGGAGTCCCAGGGACAGCAGGGGAAACACACCAAACAACATACAGCCAATGGCACACCCAAGATATGCCAATGCAGTGGTGCAGATGCACAAACACAAACAGGCAGACCAACACTGTCATCATACACAGCAGGTGAGGGGGGGGGGTGCCAGTGTCCCCAGGCAAACACACAACACATGAGGAGAGCTGAATACCAATCATACAGATGTGCATACACTGCCACACTAAGGTAACTCATGGATCCAAATCCCCTATGTGGGCAAGCAGGCATTGTCAGATGAGAGGGAGCACAAAACACACATGTCACACAGGCACGTAGGAACAACAACTGACACAGCAAGACACAGACACACCACAGCACCACCCCCAGGGCCCCCACAATGTGGTGACCCTTGGCTGCATAAAAATCCCACTCTGATGACAAAGCTAGATGTCGTTCACACTGTGAACCACAGTCATGTGTCCTGAGCAACAAACTACCATCACACCGACACAAGCACAAATCAATCAGCATGGCCAGTAAGCCAAGGCCAACATGGAGGCAGGGGTCTAGCTGGGCAACAACTCCCATCTGCACACACTCAAGACCACACCCCTCGACCTCCAACAATGTGCAGCAGTGAAGTACACATGCACTGGTGACATTGCACATGCACCCATGACTATTCCAGGGTGGTGGGTGGGAACCAAGGTGCAGAAACACATCACACATGGCCACTCAACAAGACTCCTGAATGTCTGACACACTGCACACTATGCTGTACATGGACATGACGGCGATACCACACCAACCAATGGGATCCCAGCCACAGTCACACACCAATGAAGAAGCCAAGGTCACCCACAAAGGACACACATAGACAACAACCAACATCGCAGCCCGGACCCTGAGGAGTGCCAGCAGTCACACACACAACGTGTCACAATAACTTAAAGATAACACGAACTGAAAATCACATGACAGGGGCAAACAACAAGTGCCAAGGGGAAACCTGACTGTGACCCATCTGCGTCTGCACACAAACTCAGCCCTGACAGCAAACACACCTATGGGTGACACCCTGATGACCAGTAATGTGCCATGCACCCACATCACAGAGAACACAGGGAGAAGACTTTGGGGGAACATAGCTCAAGTCAGCAAGCATCACAAACAGGTACAACACTAGGGATCACAGCATGTGCAGATAAATGGAAGTGAACACACAGACATGCACATACAACACACACCTTGGGCGCAGGCAATGTCACACGTGTACACACTGCCATGAGGGGACTCCACTCCTGTGTGAGGAAAGCTGTGCCATATGTTGCCTCAGTAGGGCCCCATCATGTCAGCTGAGCACTTGGTCACACAATCAACAATTAGCACCAAATGAGGGCTCCCGTCACATCAGCCTGGTCATGGATGTGCCAACGGAATCATCAGCACAGATCCAACACACTTGTATAGCAATGTTGCACTGACTACACGGATGAGTCCTTCCCCATTGATGCCCAAACCTGCATGTCCAGTGGAGATGGCAACACGGTCAGGGAAGTAGACAAATCCAACAATGGCAGGCACAACAGATGTGCAGGGGTGGAAGCCACAGATATGAAATTGCTAATGTAAGTAGGAAATCCCATTGCCAAATACTGAACACATGACACCCTCAGATGCTGCTATGGATGACATGGATACACCACATGATAGGACACATTCCCCCTGGACCACATGGGTTCCTGCACAGTAACACTTCATAATCATGAGACCAGATATCACCATCACTGCAGCAAGGGCATGGTTAGCAGCACCAACAACATGTACATCTGAAGCATGAGCACTAGAGAAAAGAAAGTTGCTTTATTCAGCATATGTGTTGAATGAAAACGACGTCCAGAAAAAATAGAGCAAAGGCCAATGGCCAGTCCATTGTCAAAGTTCAAACAGGGTGACACTGGCAGATGTCACCCTACGCATGCCTGCACAAAACCAGGGACAATCCACTAGGAGGGGCAACCGGGGGGCAGGCCAGGCACCGCAGGGACAGGATCAGGGCTCACCAGGGGGAGTCAGGGAAGGGGTGGTGGGTGCTGGAGAGCCACTGACAACTGCAGTGGAGGTGTCTGACATGGTGTGTGCCGGCACAACTGGGGGGCATGACTCAGATGTCGTGGGTGCCGGCACAACTGCAGTGGACCCTGCAGATGGAGTGGACAGGTCCGCCACTGCAGTGCCCAAGTCAGACAGGGCGGTAGTGGACTCCACTGCAGTGCCTACCTCCAGGGGAGGAGAATGGGGAACAGGCAAGGTGGGTTGGACAGAGGGGGAGGACACCCTCACCACATCAGTGGCACAGACAAGCGCAGCGGGGGGTGTGGTGCTGGGAGAGCAAGTGGCAGGGGGAGAAGGCCTGATCCTCTTGGGGATGGTATATCTGTGGGTGGGGGAACCTGGGGCAGGGTGTGGTGGGGGCACCTGTGCAGTGGGGGCCTGAGGGATGGAGGACGGAGACCTTGTGCCTGAGCTGCAGAGCGGTGGCGGGGTCTTGCTCTTAGGACTCCGGGGGGACTTGCGGGTGGGGGCCTCAGTCCGTCTGCGCCTGGGGGAGGGTGTCCGGGGGCGAGGGGCACTCTGCTCCGTGTGGGTGAGCTTCCTCTTCGTCCGGGATGCTGGAGCAGCTTCATCGGTGGGGAAGAGGCCAAGGTCACAGAGGAAGAGCTGCTGTGACTTTGGGGTTGCAGGTGAGGCAAGGGAGGGTGCTTTGGAGGGAGAGGGAACTGAGGACTGCGCAGTGCATGTAGATGCGTGTGTGTGTTCCAGGGCCCCATCCCCTGTGAGTCTGGCTTCAGTCCCCTGAATGTGCGTGCGTGTGCGTTTTGTCATTGGCGTGTGTGTCAGTGTGCTGGATGTGTGTGTGCTGGTGTGTGCCTGTGCCGGTGTGTGTGTGCTTGGGATGGGTAAGGTGCTGGGGAGTGTGGATGGAGCAGAGGCAGGAGGGGTGAGGGACCGTTTGAGGAGGGACACTGATGCCGTCAGGGAGGAGTCCATGGACCTATTGCCCCTCTGTAGGTCAGACATGCCCGATGAGATGCCCTCCATGAACGACACCAGCTGAGTCAACAGCGCGGTGTGCGCATGGAGGACACTCAGCATGGCTGTCTGGCCTACATGGAGCTGGCGAAGGAGGTACACAGACTCCTCACTCAGGGCAGCAGGGGACACAGGGGCAGGGGCTGCGGTGCCTGGCCCACAGGAGACACGCTCCCGGACATGGGAGCCTCCATGGACCTGGGGAATGGGAGCCGATGGGAGGGCGGTGGTGGTGCTGGTGGTGGCGGGGACAGCAACACTAGCTGGGGTGTGGTGGCTGCTGACACCCGCCTCCACAAGGGAGTCATCCTCCGAGTTGCTCTGGTCCTCAGCTGAGGTGGATGCTGCTGAGGACTCCTCGGTGTGGCTCCCCTCGCCCTCCGTGCCACTGGGTCCCTCCGACCACTCCTCGGCTGCTGACCCAGTCTGGCTCTCTGGCTCCTCCTGGTCCGTGGAGCTGTCCCCTTCCGTGGCCATGGATGTATCTGCAAACAATGGGGAAACAGACAGACATCAGTCACCTGCACATAACGCACACACCACTGTGAGCACAGCACATCACAGAGCAAGCCCTGGCATCATTAGTTGTACATTGCTAAAAGTGCCCTAACTGAACAGGAGAAGCCAATTGTCAGTCTGATGCCAAGCATGGCACTCACATCCCACATGGCCTTGCACCCATCTGTCTGGTGTCTGTTGGATTGCAACACCCCAGTGTGGACACATGCACCAAGTACACAGTAGTTGGACAGTGCAGAGGACACGGTGTGGCATGTGGACATGCACACATCACAGCTCTTGCCACTGAGTCAGTACAGGTTTCCGGATGAAAGGGATGCCCAGAGTCAAATAGGAAATGCATGTGATGCATACCAGCGACAGACACCATGATGCACCCATGTCCTGATAGCCAGCGCCACTATGGTGTGCATGTAGCACATGTCACTCCCCTGCAGGCTCACCAATCAGTAGACACATGCCATGGCGGAGGCATGACTGCAAAGTCATACATCACTGTCTCAGTGATGTATGACTTTGCAGCCAGACAACAACACTCTGCACTGTGTCACAATAGTAGGTCATGGGGAATGCAAGTCCTGGAGCTGCACAAGTGCACATGTACATCCCCCCCACAACACATCCTCTTAACCCTCATCTGTCCAGGTCATACCTATTGGACATATGGGAGACCTGTGACACTACCCTCTGAACCTGAGCCCCTCACACTCTGCTGTGCATGGGGAACAACTGCCTGAACTTCACATTCACATGCCCCAGTCTGCATGGGCAGCTGATCAGACACCTATGTGACACACAAGTATCGTCTCCTATGGTCACATCTCCAGTGGCATGCTGAGCCCCTACCAAGAAACTCCACAGCAGTCCTGGCGACTAATCCACAGCACACTGACACAGAGGCAGACACCTGAGGGGTCAAATCACTGCGCACAATGTGTCAGCTGATACACGGGAGTGGGAGTACAGAGTGTATTGTATGGCCTGGAGTAGGCATGACTGTCCAGCCCCACATGAATGAGGGATGAGCCCTGGACTGTGGGCAGCTGGCTAAGTATGTGTGACACACGTCATATACATACTCCTGGGGCCCAAACATTGTTCCCACCCGCAGCATGGGTGTGTGCCAGATACCCCAGCCACATGTGGTGGATCAGGTCAGCAATTGTACCACAGATCAAAGTAACACGCTGAATACATGTCAGAATACAGGCATTGTGTAAGCAATGGACCCACCCATGATGCCCACCACAGAGTCAGGGAAACAGATGCTGTCTCCCACCTTGAGTCAAGCAAACTGCAAGGACACAGTCCTAAGTGACAGAATTCCCTGCATGTAAGGGCCACACCTGGGTATCAGATGAGGAGTGGGCAGTGCACAATAGAGGGACATGGCTCCTGGACAACATGACTGCTGTACTGTGGCAGTTTAACCAGGCCCGAGGAGGGCACATAGCATGTTAGACAGAGTTCACAGTGCAGTCTTTGACTCACCCCCTCCTTGCTGCTCTCTGGCCTTCAGCTGCCCATCCAGGTCTGGAAAGACCACCGCCAGGATCCTGAGCATGTGGGGGTCAGGGTCCGTGTTCCGCCCCTCCTGCGAGGAGGCGACAGCTTCAGCTGGACCCGTGCAATCCTCCGGGTCCAGCCCCGAAGGTCCTGCCACCTCTTTTGGCAGTTGCGGATCCGGCGCTTGTAGACCCCCACGGACCGGACAGCCCGGACGATGTCCTTCCAGATCTCCTGCTTCCGATGGGCAGAAGCCTGTCAGGATGACAAAGTGATAAGGCCATTACTACACATGCAACATATCCGTGCATGACACAGTTGCATATACATGTCGCAATCACAGGGGCACATGGTGTACACAGGCAGTGCACGGCTGCCCATGGACAGTTTTCCAGAAGTCACTACATGGTATCATTGCATGGGGAGTAAAACCCTGTTCAGAAGCACTGTCACTGCACCATACCTGTCCAGTGCAAGTCACTACACACTATGGGGGGTGACAACTACTCAGTGAGCCTGCTAGCCAGTGGCGTGCAGACTCTCAGCCTTGCTAGTCAGACAAAATGCACATTCAGAAAGGCAGTGCACAGGACACTCACCTGCTCCCCTGGTGTCCCATACAGCTTGCTGTACTGTGGAAGTAGGCTGTCCAGCAGGGCCTGGTTCTCTTCAAGGCTGAAGGCTGGGGCTCTCTCCACAGTACGTGCCATTGCAGGGTCCAGAGGGGCAGAGACAGCAGCAGTGCAGTGGCAGATGTCGTCTTGGAGCATGTAGTGCAGGCAAGTGGGCTCTCAGGGGAACAGCCAGCAATATATATGTGCTGGAGAGGCAGATACTGTCCCTTGTGTCCAAAGTGATAGGTCCAAGTCGTTTGCATCTTCTGAATCTGGCCAATCCATGGAATAGCAGCACCAAAACACGCCCACAGCATCCTTCAAATCTTCAACTTCATGACATACATGATTTTGCAACATTGTTGTGGGTGACCAACTGATTTTCCAGCAACCGACTCGTTCGAAATTCGAAAACGCGTCCGTTGCCAGGCAAGCCCATTGTCAATGGGTGCGCACCGATCGGTCCATTGCGGTACAACGCGCACAGGGGTACAACGCGTACCCGCACACATTGAAAGCAATGGGCCGGCCGGAGGCACCGATCGGTCCATTGCAGTTCAACGCGCACAGGGGTACAACGCGTACCCGCACACATTGAAAGCAATGGGCCGGCCGGAGGCACCGATCGGTCCATTGCAGTTCAACGCGCACAGGGGTACAACGCGTACCCGCACACATTGAAAGTAATGGGCCGGCCGGAGGCACCGATCGGTCCATTGCAGTTCAACGCGCACAGGGGTACAACGCGTACCCGCACACATTGAAAGCAATGGGCCGGCCGGAGGCACTGATCGGTCCATTGCAGTTCAACGCGCACAGGGGTACAACGCGTACCCGCACACATTGAAAGCAATGGGCCGGCCAGAGGCACCGATCGGTCCATTGCAGTTCAACGCGCACAGGGGTACAACGCGTACCCGCACACATTGAAAGCAATGGGCCGGCCGGAGGCACCGATCGGTCCATTGCAGTTCAACGCGCACAGGGGTACAACGCGTACCCCCACACATTGAAAGCAATGGGCCGGCCGGAGGCACTGATCGGTCCATTGCAGTACAACGCATCACTGTACATGTGACTGGCATATGTCAGCATGCCTGTCTCAGATGGACATATGCCAGCCACAGATAGCTCCCAGGGAGTGAGGGGCACACCTACATCACGACAGCCTGTCCAAACCTTATCATAAGGCATGTAAGGCTGCATTTCCTATTGTGTGTATGTTGGTGTACATGTTGTCCTGTGGGTGTCACCTGTGGGCAGCCACCCCCAGGCTGTGCACGTGTTCATGGGGACAGGATCCTGGGTGTTACGTGTACGTGACCACTGTGATGTGCAACTGTTCATATCTGTGCATGTGCCATGGTCACATTTCACAGTGGTGTTTGTGTATGTCATGTCACATACCCCGTGAGTCCCATGTGGGACGGTATGTTTGAGCCAGGGTGTCCCAGTGGCACTATAGTGATGGACCTCCACAGTCTTTGTGCATGTAGTGTTTACAATGTCTCTGATTTCATGTGCACAATGGGAGACAGTCTCCACATCCACGTTGTGTGTGCATGGACTCTGATGTTGTGCGTGTGTGTCACAGACGTCCATGTCTGTCCTGCCGTGGCAAGTGGGGCCACTACCTGTGGGGGTCATGGTTGTTTTGCTGTGGTGTACACATGATACTCCATGTGATGCCAGTGTCCATGTGGCATTACAGGGTCCCTGGGAATGTACCTGTTGTTGAGCTGTGGTGCCTGGGGCACATCTGTCCTCACATGTCACTGTGGGGGTGAATGTGACACGGCAGCAGGAGATGGGAACTGTGACACGGCATCATGATATCCAATGGGCCAACCTGGGACAAATTGATGCCACCTGTAGGACCGTGTTGACAGATGTTGGCCATGTATGTACCATACATGTCCTTCCGGTACTGCACACTTCATGTAGTTGTGCCTCATAATGATGTATGTTGGGATCTTGAGTGTGTTCAATGCCGCATATGTGGGGTGACTGACAATCTTGCTTACTTCTCCTCTGCACTGCAGGGCTCCTGCTGTCCATCGGCCATTCCCAGACCTGGCAACGATGGTGGAACGGGACAGCATCCGACGGTACCGCTTCACCAGGCAGCTGATTGAGGATTTGGCAGTGCAGTTGTCCCCACATTTGCAGCCTGGCCGGCCGTATCCTACAGCGCTGACCCCCAAGGTGAAGGTGATGGCAGCCCTACACTTATTTGCCACCGGTACCTTCCAACATACTGTGGCGACTGCTGGTGGGATGTCACAGACCATGTTCAGCCGTGTGCTCCGCGATGTTTTGGCGGCAATGTTGCTCTTCCTGAACCGGTACATCTATTTCCCTAGACTGCGACGACTCACTGACGTGAAGAGTGACTTTTATGCCCTGGGGAGGATGCCGCATGTAATTGGCTCCATTGATGGGACACATGTGGCTTTGGTACCACCACAGGCCCAGGAGCAGGCCTACAGGAACCGCAAGCACTACCACTCGGTCAATGCACTGGTGGTGTGTCTTGCAGACATGACCATCACACACGTGTGTGCCCGTTTCCCTGGTTCAGCACACGATGCCTTTGTGATGAGGAGTAGTCGCATCCCCAGGATGATGGCACAGATGCAGAACCAGCGTGCCTGGCTTGTCGGTGTGTACTGACTTTGTGCCATTGTGTGTGATCTGATCTGTAGTATTCCGCCCACTTTTCCAAGTCAGCTAATGTGCACTTGTCTGGCCGTAGGTGACTCGGGATACCCCAACATGCCGTGGTTGCTGACACCCCTCAGGAACCCTGTGACACCTGCCCAGATGCGCTACAATGAGGCACATGGTCGGACCAGGAGAGTGATTGAGCGGACCTTTGGTCTCCTGAAGAGCCGCTTCCGCTGCCTGGACAAGACCGGAGGGTCCCTCCCATATGCCCCTGCGAAAGTGTGCAAGATTATCATCGTCTGCTGCATGCTCCACAACCTGGCAGTGCGGAAGGAGTTGCCTCTCATCCAGGATGACAATGACCAACATCCGCCACCTGTGGAGGATCCTGGCCTGGACCACGATGCCAGTGACGATGATGATGATGATGATGATGATGGTGATGGTGATGTCCGCACACAGCTCATCACCAACTTCTTTAGCTGAATGTGAGTATCCTGAGGTGTCATGTCAATGATGTGAGTTGGCATGATGTGTGGGTGGTGCTCTGGTGCTGTTGGAGTGTGTCCATGGGCTACTTGACTGGATGTGTGTTGCGATGTGTGGTTACAGGTGGGCTGTACTCCCCAACAGTGTTGACATGCTAACTTGGTTCTGGGTGGGTATCTTGTAACATGTATTGTGCATGAGTTTTGCTGTTCTGTCCTGTACTCCATTGCTTTTGACTGTGTGTCATTTCTGTCCTTCACAGGGTACTTTCAGATTCGTTTGGTCAACTGTGTCCACCGACGACGTAATTGCACATCCAGGCTGATAGCTGTTGTGTCCCTACAGGTGATGTGCGCCACACCCATGGACTTCCTTCCGTCTACAGTTGTTGACTGTGTGCCCGCTACCAGGTGGGGTTACCTTGCATCTGTAGTGGTTACGGCATGTTGCGACTGTGTAATAAACCTGTGCTTCACTTTGTGATGTGCGTTGTCTGTGGTCACACATTTGACTGCCATTTGCTTACTGCACCTGTGGGCTACTTGACTACAACTGGGAATGGGTGTGGTGTCTGTGCATTGCACCGTCTTCCCTGGCAACATCAGTGTAGGCAATGAGTCAGATGGCCTAGGTGTGTATGTGTCGTGTAGCCCTGGTGGTGTGTCTCCCTCATGTGTGTCACGTTGCCTGTACTCACATGCCTGTGTTGTCCTTGCTGTTGCAGTTCGCATACACTGTGTAATTTTGCAGTTCATCATCCCCATAACAGCACCCACGTTGGAATCACGACAGAGGCAAGTATGGTGTATTAGTGTGTTTATTGTGATACATTTGTGTTAATAGTGCATAGGATGGGTTGTGCTGTACATGAATCTTGCAATCCCAAGTTCCTAGGTGAATTGAAAGTCCGGGTAGACAGGATCCCCAGTATCGGGGCCACAGTTGTCTGACACATTGGTCCAACTTGTACTCCCCATGCAATGTGTGGGAGTAGTGTTGCCGTCAACAGGGTGAACAGTCTGTGCACAAAGGCGAACATCCAGAACAGGTTCAGGCTTCCTGGGAGTTGCGCTTGGCCATTGGCCTCTCACTTTTCCCTCCTCGGACGACCCCTCTTCTTGGGGGGGGCCCTCAAGTGCAGGCTGCTGCGGTGCAGGGGACTCTCCGCCAGAGTCCTCCTCCCTCCCTGTGGCAGTTGCAGTTTGTTCGGCACCAGATGTTGTTGGCACACAGGGAGGTGTGGACTGGTTGCTGTTCATCTGGCGGAGGCATTGTAAAATGTCCCTGTGCACCGCCGTCATCTCATGCAGTGCATCCCACTTGGACTCCACGCGGGACATGTGTGAGTCCACACGGGACATGTGTGACTCCACGTGGGACATGTGGGAGTCCAAGCGGGCATGATGGGCAGCCTGCTGCTGTTTAATGTCTCTGAGGAGCCCCACTACCTGGCTGAGCTCTCCGGTGCTGGACTGGTACGCATCAGCTATGCGTACCAGTTGTGGGTCGTCATGCACACCAGCAACGTCTGCAAGCAGCGACCTCTGTCTCCCACCCCTCCCACCACCCCTGCTGACATGTGCAGTGTGTGCAGTGGCACGCACAGATAACCCTGGTCCACCTTGGGGGTTGGTGGTGGTGGTGGTGTCCATGGCCCCAGGTTGGTCCAGGGTCACTGTGCTGGTGTTGCTCCTTATTCTGTCCATGTCGGCAGGGATGGTATTCGTGGTGACAGTCGTTGTAGGGGTGGGTGCAGGGGGTGCAGCTGGTGGTCCTGCTGGTGCTGCAGCTGGTGGTCCTGCTGGTGCTGCATGTTGACTTGCACCGGATGTGCCAGGTTGTTCTTCATCGTCCGAGGAGGACAGAGGCTGTACGACGCCAGTGAGCTCGGCATCCTCTTGAGCCTGGGACTGGGACTCCTCAGCGTCTGCTGCTGTGTCCCCATCATCACCTGTTTTTGGGAGACACAAACAATGTATGTCATGTTTCTGCAGGCATCAATGGTTGACACACATGACAGTTGTGACTGTGCCTCTGGGTGCGGGCCTGTACATTGCATTGTCCTAAGTCGTCACAGTCAGGGGTTGATATTGGTGTGGCACATTGTCCTGCATTATTTGGGCATTTCTATGTATTTTCTGGGGTGTGAACATGGTCTGCATTGCTTGTGTTTGGTTGACAGCCAGACCTCCTTCCCACCCACCCAGCCAGTCAGTTATCCCACCATGGAACGTGCTTGAGTTGCAGGGAGTGTAAGTTGTCTCTCAGGATGTCAGTCAGTGGTGTCCTGCTGTTTGTTGGTGCACAGTTGGCAGCAGGGCCTTGTGCTCCCCACAGCAGTAGCCAGTGTCAGCCATCTTGTGAGTCCTTCTCCACTCCCTGTGATGTGAGCATGGTTCAGGGTGGTGTTGATGGGACAGTTGTGGGGGTGAGCTATGTCTGTGACTACGACTCCCATCATGCCATTGCCTCCACCCCACTTGCCAGCATTCCCATACTTACTTGCTTTTGTGTGGAGTTCAGTGGGTGTGGGTGTGAGGGCAATGGCAAGATGGCTGACAGTGGTGTCCTGCTGTTGGTTGGTGTGCAGTACCCAGCATGCCCTTGTGCTCCCCACGACACAGCAACAGTGTCAGACATCTTTGATGGGCCTTTCCACTCTCTGTGGGATGTGCATGCGTCAGTGTGAGCTTGCTGGGCCATGTGGTGGGGGATGTAGGGCTGTGACTACGACTCCCATCATGCTATTGCCTCCTCCCCCCTTCCCAGCATGCCCATGCTTCCTTCCTTTTGACTCTGCTTCCCTGTGGGTTGGGCTGGCTGTGCTGACAGGATGGCTGGGAGTGTTGTCCTGGCAGTTGTTTGGCTAAGAGTCCCAAGAGTGTCCCTGTGCTTCACACAACATAACCCAGGGTGGTGGTGCTTTGTGGGATCTTGTGTTAGGATGGAGGGCATTGCATTCTACCAGGTGGGTACTGTGGAGTTTGTGTTGGGGGTGTGTGAGGGGAGGTGCTGGTGACTATAGTCAGTGCTGCAAGTCCCCCTTCCCACCCAGCCAGCCAGATATCCCACCATGGAACGTGCTTGCATTGCAGGGAGTGGAAGTTGTCTCTCAGGATGTCAGTCAGTGGTGTCCTGCTGTTTGTTGGTGCACAGTTGGCAGCAGGGCCTTGTGCTCCCCACAGCAGTAGCCAGTGTCAGCCATCTTGTGAGTCCTTCTCCACTCCCTGTGATGTGAGCATGGTTCAGGGTGGTGTTGATGGGCCAGTTGTGAGGCTGAGCAATGTCTGTGACTATGACTCCCATCATGCTATTGCCTCCACCCCCTTCCCAGCATGCCCATGCTTCCTTCCTTTTGACTCTGCTTCCCTGTGGGGTGGGCTGGCTGTGCTGACAGGATGGCTGGGAGTGTTGTCCTGGCAGTTGTTTGGCTAAGAGTCCCAAGAGTGTCCCTGTGCTTCACACAACATAACCCAGGGTGGTGGTTCTTTGTGGGATCTTGTGTTAGGATGGAGGGCATTGCATTCTACCAGGTGGGTACTGTGGAGTTTGTGTTGGGGGTGTGTGTGAGGGGAGGTGCTTGTGACTATAGTCAGTGCTGCAAGTCCCCCTTCCCACCCAGCCAGCCAGATATCCCACCATGGAACGTGCTTGCATTGCAGGGAGTGGAAGTTGTCTCTCAGGATGTCAGTCAGTGGTGTCCTGCTGTTTGTTGGTGCACATTTGCCAGCAGGGCCTTGTGCTCCCCACAGCAGTAGCCAGTGTCAGCCATCTTGTGAGTCCTTCTCCACTCCCTGTGATGTGAGCATGGTTCAGGGTGGTGTTGATGGGACAGTTGTGGGGGTGACCAATATCAGTGACTACGACTCCCATCTTGCTATTGCCTCCACCCCCCTTCCCAGCATGCCCATGCTTCCTTCCTTTTGACTCTGCTTCCCTGTGGGTTGGGCTGGCTGTGCTGACAGGATGGCTGGGAGTGTTGTCCTGGCAGTTGTTTGGCTAAGAGTCCCAAGAGTGTCCCTGTGCTTCACACAACATAACCCAGTGTGGTGGTGCTTTGTGGGATCTTGTGTTAGGATGGAGGGCATTGCATTCTACCAGGTGGGTACTGTGGAGTTTGTGTTGGGGGGTGTGTGAGGGGAGGTGCTGGTGACTATAGTCAGTGCTGCAAGTCCCCCTTCCCACCCAGCCAGCCAGATATCCCACCATGGAACGTGCTTGCATTGCAGGGAGTGGAAGTTGTCTCTCAGGATGTCAGTCAGTGGTGTCCTGCTGTTTGTTGGTGCACAGTTGGCAGCAGGGCCTTGTGCTCCCCACAGCAGTAGCCAGTGTCAGCCATCTTGTGAGTCCTTCTCCACTCCCTGTGATGTGAGCATGGTTCAGGGTGGTGTTGATGGGCCAGTTGTGAGGCTGAGCAATGTCTGTGACTACGACTCCCATCATGCTATTGCCTCCACCCTCCTTCCCAGCATGCCCATGCTTCCTTCCTTTTGACTCTGCTTCCCTGTGGGGTGGGCTGGCTGTGCTGACAGGATGGCTGGGAGTGTTGTCCTGGCAGTTGTTTGGCTAAGAGTCCCAAGAGTGTCCCTGTGCTTCACACAACATAACCCAGGGTGGTGGTTCTTTGTGGGATCTTGTGTTAGGATGGAGGGCATTGCATTCTACCAGGTGGGTACTGTGGAGTTTGTGTTGGGGGTGTGTGTGAGGGGAGGTGCTTGTGACTATAGTCAGTGCTGCAAGTCCCCCTTCCCACCCAGCCAGCCAGATATCCCACCATGGAACGTGCTTGCATTGCAGGGAGTGGAAGTTGTCTCTCAGGATGTCAGTCAGTGGTGTCCTGCTGTTTGTTGGTTCACAGTTGCCAGCAGGGCCTTGTGCTCCCCACAGCAGTAGCCAGTGTCAGCCATCTTGTGAGTCCTTCTCCACTCCCTGTGATGTGCGCATGGTTCATGGTGGTGTTGATCGGACAGTTGTGGGGGGGGGCAATATGTGTGACTGCGACTCCCATGATGCTATTGGCTACACTGACTTGGCCAGCATACACAGAATTCCTTCCTTTGAGTGGTCTTCACTGTGTGTTGGTGTTGTTGTGGTGGCTACATGTGTGGATGTGTTTGTTAGTTCTATTTGTGCCACTGCCTAGCTGTAGTTGTGGTTGTGTTTGTACATGTGTTGGCACAGTTGGATGTGACTTTTTTGATGGCATGTGTTGTGTTTATCTGACTGACATACACATTTTGGGATGATTCTGTTCTGGTTGCTGTGTAATTGCTATGAGTGTATGGTTTGACTCTCCCCTTGACAGTGATGTGTGTGTGTTTTGTGGCAGTATATTGTGTACATTTGTTGTGTACTCACCAGGCTCTGGGATGTCCTCTAGTCCATATACGCTCACTGGCGGAAGGATGGCCCGCACCTTCTCCTCCCAGGGCCTGAGGTATATTGGCTTGGCAGGAGGGCCACTGCCGGTGTGTTGGCTGTTGATGTAGTCTTGCTTCAGCAGTTTCCGTACCCTCCTGCGCACGTCATACCACCTGTTCTGGATGTCGGTCTTTGTGCGCCGACATGGTGATTGGGCGTTCACCCTGTTGATGATCCTCTCCCACATCTTGGTTTTCTGCGACATGGGGGTCTGTTGGACCAATGTGCCAAACAGCTGTGGCTCTACCCTGAGGATCTCGTCTACCAGGACTTCCAATTCACAATCTAGGAACTTGTGATTCTTCTTGGGGGCATGGTGATGGGTGGTGATGGTGAGTGATGTGTGTGTTGGTGTGCAGGTGAGGGTGTGTGAGTGTGTGTTTTGCTGGGTGTATGTGAGGTAGGTATTTGTTGGTGTGCTGATGGTGTGTGGCTTGTGTGAGGGATGAGCTGTGGGTGTGTGGTTGCTTTCTCTTGGGTGCTGGCAGTGGAATGGCATTTGCAAAGGCTCATGGTAGTGATTTGTGTCCTTTATATAGGTGGAGTTGTGGGTGTGTCTTTGTTCTCTGTCCCCACCCCCAGTATTTATTGGCTTGGTAATTGCTTGTTTGGCCTTTTTTTGGGTGCTTTTTCCTTTGTGCTGTTTGTGTATGTTGGAAACGTTCTTGTGACCGAGTCGGACCCTGCATTGGTCTCGTACGGTGTTCTCCGTTTCGTTCACGCTGTGTTTGTGCAGTTTTCTATGCTGCGTACGCGTCGGTCGCGGTGTATTGTGTTGCTTCGGCTCGGTTTTGTATGCGTGTCGGTCGTACGGCTTGTCCTCCGTCCGACTCGCTCGTGGTTTCGCGCCTTGCATCGTACTTAGCGGTTTGGAGTTCGCGTGTACGTTTCGGTCGGATTTGTTCCGGGTGCGTGTCGGTCGGTTGGATTCGCGTGTTTTTCCGGCCGGATTGCTGTTTTCCGTGCGGCTCGGTCGGTCGACTTGGTTTCGTTACGTGTCGGTCGGATTTTTCGCGCCTTGTATCGTACTTGGCGTGTCGGGCGCCACGGGTACGTGTCGGTCGGTATTTTTTCCGGATCCGAGTCGGTCGGTGCTTTTTCCGGCCCGAATCGGAATCGACCCCTTAATGTGCCAATTGGGCATATGCCATCTCTGCGATGTTTTGGGGGAGAGAGCACAAGCACTTTAGCACTGATTAGCAGTGGTAAAGTGCACAAAGTCCTAAGGCCGACAAAAATGACTTCAGTGCAAATGGGAGGGGTAAATGCAAAAAGGTTTGGGGGTTACCCTGCAGAGAGGGCCACATTCAACACGACCCGCAACCAGCCAAAAGCCAGGAGAGACTAATCAATACCTTGATGAGCTTCGCTGATTAGGGGATAGAACATGGACAATGGCCCTACACAGCAAAGGTCCTTGCCATTCTATGCCCCCCTGAATTCGGTTTGATACCTCTGTCTACACTCTCCTTAGCCACTGAACTGACTCATGGGCAACCATTTTCTTCACCTGTGGACCCCATCTGTGCAAAACCTAAGCTTAACTTGCTCACAGATGCATCCCGGTAGGTAGGCAGTACCACCATGGCCAACAAAGTGATGTGGCCCATTCCACCCCTTGGGTCAGACTTCTGACTCCCATCCAATAAAAGCTCTGCCCATAAGGATAGCAACTAACAGAGGCCACTGACAGCTGTCAGTGTCAGGAGCCAGACCACAGGCCATCCATTGATCTCTGACCTCTGGGGTTTCTCCGAATGAGGGGCAACAGCCCCAGGTGTTAGGTACCCTTTTCCACTCTCCTTCCCACCAGTCCAGGTGTGGTAGCCTGAGACTGGTCATCCAGCCCAGGGTCTGTACCCTGAGTCTGAGCAGGGGTCAGAGGTGAGTCCTTACTCCCCTTGCACTTCCATCTGGGCCTCTGTACCCTCTACCTGGGATAGGTACCCCAGAAGTTTGAGATTTCATGGCTCCCTGGGCGGCTGCCCTTCCCAGCATTTCTGACACCAGTGGCAACTCATTCCCCAGAATGCAGTCTATGGGTATCTGGGGACTAACCATGACTGTTATTTGGGTCACCTCCCCACCCCACGTCAAGGATACCAGGGCCATGGGGAGGGAAAAAGGCCTACCTTTGAGCTTGAATTACCTTACAGATCTGGCCTGTGTTCTGCTCTGGGGAAACCAGCCTTTCCACTACCATGGTCTGGCTGGCCACGGGGTCCCTCAGAGTAATGACAAGGACCCCATTCACCTTGACCTGGTGGAAGTGATGACTCCCGCCCTCAGGGATCACAACTCTATCCTCTGTATTCACCTCCCAGCTAAGGGAATTTAGGGCATTGTCAACTGCCTGCGCCTTGGGTCTACTTACCTCTAAGGCCAAATTGGCCACCCCTATAGAGCTCCCACAATGGGAGGTTTGTCAGGACAGAGCCTCCCTGCTTGTGCCCTAACTGGGAGCAATCAAAGCAGCAGTTTTGGAAATGAGGTGCCATGGGCACCGCACACTAGAACCTCCTCCCTATTTCTCAGAAGGGGCATGGGAACCCTTTCCTCACCCTTATTCTGGGGCTTACCTTTGTTTTCCTTAACGTCCCCCTCACTCTGCTGGGGGGATCTGAGCCACCATTCCTGGGGTTACTCCCAGGTACCTTTTCATGGACCCTGGTGCTGCTCCAGTGGTCTGCCTCCCTAGCAGGCTCCCTGGGATCAGTGAGCTTACTATCTACAAGGTATTGGTGCAGATCTGCAAAACAAAGACTGAACATGTTCTCTCTAGCAATCACATGATACAGCCCTTGCTAATCCTTCACTTCTCTGCCCTTCACCTAGCCATCCAGTGCCTTGCAAAAATGTTCTGCACAATCCACCTAGGTCTGCTGGGGCAGCTTTTGGCTGTCCCTAAACTTTTGCCTATACTTTTCCGGGGTCAGCCCATACCTCCTAGTCGGGGCTTCCTTCATGAGGGGATACTTCATCCTGTCCCCTTTCCCAGAGGCTAACAGGGCATCCCTCTCTTCATTGGGAATAGGCCTCCAGAGACTAGACCCCAATGCTCCTCAGGGACCCACTTCATTTCTAAGGCAACCTCATAGGCCTCAAACCAGTTATCTATGCCATTCCTCACAATACATTTAGACACCAGATGTTTTGGGATTTGGACCCTCTTTACACCAGTGGACTCTGGGGTAATGTGCTGCAACAATTGCTGGACTCTGCTATGTCAAGATCCCTGAGGCTTAGCTAATGCGCCATTCTCTTCTCCTCCATCTTGAGCTTGGACATTTGCAGCCTGAATTCTCTTTCCACCTTCCTGTCCTCCAGCTCCTCTGGGGACAGGTTTCTGGTAGGAACACTTTCCCCTGCCCTCACACTGGGCACTTCTTCAGCAGGCAGATGGTCTCCCTCCTCTGCCTGTTGAGGCTGTTGGGATCTCCTTCTCAGGGCCCATAGCCAAGGCCTTCTCCATTACAGGGACCCAGTAAAGTCAGCCGAGCAAGAGTACCTAAAATTCTGGTTGCAGAGTGTTGGAAGATCTCACGTTGAGGATGCGTCGTGCAGCCAAGGCGATGCAAGGTCCTGGAGAGGAAATGTGTTACATAGCACCGGTTTCGGGAAGCTGCAAGGCTTTAATGAGAGGTCCTGCACTGTCAACGAGTATGCATTGACAAGGGGCTTGCGATGCAAAGAACTGTGTCAAGGATGCATTGCTCAGCTGTGGTTCCGAGGATGCTGGAGGCTACGATGCAAAGTCCTGCATTGGGGATGCATCGCTCAGTGGTTCTGATGCAGAGTTTCACAAGGTGATATGCCATGCAGGAGCTCCGATGCAGAGTCTCTTGGAGGCAATGCTTTAGTTCTGCTGCCACCACAGTTGACAACATATATTATTCGACATGTATGTAGTTGTGGATACATTTCACTTTTAATTGAAAAGGCTCTTTTGAGTTTTCTAATAACTTTGGTAATGTTTGTCATATCTGCACGAAACATGGATTCCAGTGAGTGCATCCAACTGTTCAGTGTGTGTGTTTAAAGCAAATCTGTCCTGGTGGAGAATGTTGTGGGGTGGGCTGGCAAAATAGAAGTGTTTTCCTTTCTAGATCTGATAGGAACTTTTGCTCTACCCCACAGCAAAAATCACTGACTGAATTACACTTACAATTCACATATTCCCTTTTTTGGTGTAAATGTGTTCAGTAGTTTTTGAGGTATAGGTGTCACATAAAGGTCTCAGTGCACGTCAAATGACTAATGCTAAATCTAGATGTATTTATAACTTAAGCACCATTTCACGAATGGTATAAAGTTGGGCAGAATTCTGTTACTCTCAGAAGATCAAGTTCTGGCACTGTTTCTACAAATTTGCATGAGAATTTGTAGACTGTTACTAGATTAAGCCCAGTGCTCGTAACTCAGATTTGTTCAGATCCAACAGTGGAGTAGGGGATGGGGTTAAAGATTGAGGCAGGGAAAATAGTGCTTTTGCTTATAGATAAATAACTGTGGTTCTACTTGATTAATCTGCCTGATGTGGCACAAAGAGGACAGCAGTAACCAGCCCTGGGCCCACTAAGAACCCATTCCAAGATGTGCTCTGCTGTAACCCATCCCAAGATGTGCTGTCTGCTTAAAAGAAATAGGAAGGACAACATACAAACAAACAGCCTCTATACATACATTCAATGTGCTGATTTATGAATACGCCTGGTGAACAAAGATGCATTATTAAGAATGCCTATGGCAAAGGTGGAGACAACATTGCTTAAGTTCAAAATAATCTACAAATAATTAAACGATACAGGGCAAGGTGCAGTTCCTGATAGAATCCCAATAGAAGCCATCAAATGCTGTTGAAAGGAGACATAAAGCAGAGCAGCTGTTTTCCTTCTTCAAGCTTGTGGCCCATAAGGAATTCAGCCACTCTGCTACTTCACTCCAGGACCTGGCCTAAGGAGGCCTACCCGTGTGTGTCCAGAAAAAAAGGCTCTATTAGGGAAAATGACAATTATGAACCATGCTTAATTTGAGCCGGTGGTTGCTGGTGGGGGCCACCAGCCTTCATTTTTGGGGACCAGCACTTATTTTTTCTCATCAGACATTTCCGAAGACCAAGAGAGGGAAAGCGCACAAAGGATCGAGAAGGAGGAAGATAAAGATGGAAAAATCTTCACAAAGGGAAAACGCAGGGACCTTTAGGAGTGAGATAAAGGGAATTGGGGTGTCAGGAAGTGAATTAGAGAGGCCTGAGGTGGATTAAAGGCTACCCAGCCTTGGTATTCTGGGCGCTGGCATTTAATAGCACCAGTCAAAGGCTTCTAATCAGAGCTTTGGCAACCAGCACTTCTTCTTTTACAAATTAAGCACTGATTATGAAATCAGCAAAACTGACCTAGTTAAATCTGGAAGCCTTCATTTGGAATTTCTCAGCCATAATGTCCCTCAAGGGTTATAATGAAGATGTGGTGCAGAACAATAAGCCACATGGGTCATATGCACACATGCTAAGCATGTCGCTGTTAGCTGTTCAACTGTGCTGACCTAGATCTGGGCCACTCACTGCTTGTTTCATATATAAATTTTAAATACTTTATTTAGCTACCCAGTATGATTCACATATAGAGCAGTAATATTTGTAAACAGCTACTGTAAACATAGACCCCTCGGTCATCCTTCCCTTCTCAGTAGCTACAACTACATAAAGGGCCCATCACGTGTTACAACTGTAACAATGGTATATCATAAAGTATGACATATCTCACAGAAGACGTGACTGCATATCAACAATGTCTACCAAGAAGAAAGACACAAATGGGGCCTAAATGTCTCAGGGCATGATGTTTGAGGTACTACTTTCAAATATTCTACCAGAAGCTCATGACATTTGGCGAGTTCAGGAAGCCAGTTTTTAGCATTCAACCTAACTTTCCCACCCCACCACAGAGCAATGCATCACTTTGCAATCAGGAAAACAAGGATTTCTAGGCATTTAGAGACCGTAGGGATCTCACAAGTGTCATCAGCAACCAGAACATTCAGATCAGAAGAGATTGGTGCCCTTGAGCATACCCTCTATGCTTGTAATGTCATTTTCTCTGAAAGCTTGTATCTCAGGTCAACCCCAAGCCAAGTGAATAAAGCCTGCTCCCTCTGAGACACACCTCACACACTGGTCAATAGAGGACAGCATGCAAACACACTGTGGTGTAGCTAACTTTATAAAGATATTTAAAGTGTAGGAGTTTGTGGTTGTATTTGAAATAACCCATTTTAATCTGTTTACAAAGATATAACCATTGATCATCTAAGTGATTCAAATGCATCCGTGCTCCACCTTCCTCTGCTCTTATACATCATCGCTCTCAAAGCTCAGCATCACTTTAAATCGAGTCTAACTCAACTTCTGCTGCCTTTCCTGTTATTGACTGTTTCCAGTGCCCTGAATACCACAACTTGTTTCCAAACCCCCTTAGCATAGCCCTAAATTGAGGTTTGATCCTAAAATAGGGAAAGATGGCCTGTACTTCCTTCCCCCTTATTTTGACGATCTCTGCTGTGATGTTGAAGTTCAATTTCCGTATTAACTTGTGAAAATAAGTTTAAAAGGAAACCGGTATCCCTGAAATGTTCTTGTATTGCAGCTAGGCGAAATCTACCCCGTTAAGTTTCAGTTTGTTCACCAACCTTTATCTTTTCCATGCCCGCCCTACCATGTGCCAACCAATTATCTCTTAACGTGATTGTTAGAAATGCCTCCTAGCTTCCCTTCTGTCCTCCAGCTCCTCTGGGGAAAAACCAATGCTGTCTGGTCTGGGCGGAGTTTGTGGAGTTTTACTCTGTGGAACTCCACGAAGTGCCAGAAAAACTCTGCCGCACAATGTGGAGCTCTGCCAGCGGCGGAGTCTGTTAAGTCACGCTGCTTGCACTGATTTTTAGTGCCAGGAGTTTGTCTCACACTGTAAAATCAGCGCAAATGGCACTACGTATCGCACGAATCACTGACAGAATATCGATGATCAAAATATCGAGCTGCCAGAATATTGCTGACAAAATATAGACTACCAGAATATCAAATTCCTATCTACAAACAGGTAAGTACAAAAATATTGAATCCTAAATATCGTTGTAAATAATATAGTTTGCTAAAATATCGACTTTTTAAATCTCTTAAAAGTAATGTAAAATTAATGAAATTATAACTATAATTAAGTAAAACATGCTTAAAAATACTTAAATAAGCTTAAAATTAATAAATAATAAATGTAAGTTAAAAAAAAATAAACATGCATTTTTATTTTTTATTACATATATATTAACTTAATAATATTAAAAAATAATCAATATTTATAATTATTAAATGTTAAAAACATAATTTTAAATATAATTACATATATATCTAAATAAACCTATAATATAAATATAAAAATAACATATAATTAATTAATTCTAAATAATGCTAAAAATATATATTATAATTAAATTACTTCCCACCCTATTCCCCTATAAACCCACAACCCGCTACGGAATTAAATTACACAAAAATTAATTAACATAAAATTCATTACTTTTACAAAATTCAAACATACATTACAAAAATAATACATACTTTTAACACATATACTAACACTTAAAACACACAAAAAAAAATCAATATTACTGACTTCGATATTGTGGAAATCGATATTTCTTACCTGCATTTCGATATTCTGCACCACTATATTTTTGCAATTCGATATTCTGTCCATTCTATATTAAAAACTCGATATTCTGTCCAGTCGATATTTTTTTTCCGATATTGTGACTAGTTACCGTATCGCACCAGAGTGTGCTGCTTCTTTCTGCAGCCCGAGTAGACATTCTACTCGAGGAGCAGCTTCCTCAACGTGAATGGCAGATATCTCAACGCGAGCGGTCGCGACCTGCTGCGACCGCCCACAATGAGAAATCTCGCCAGATGGAGGTTTAGGGCGTTATTTTTTCTCGCAAGCGCTCGCCAACTTACAGTTGGCGCGCCGCTCGACATAAAAACTCCTCTCCGCATCGCTTCGCTGACTTTTTCAGAACTCAGCTTGGAGCTTGGATTAGGCAAAACACCACAAACTCCGCTGGCAGAGCGGAATTTTTCGCCCACCCCTACTGAAGGGTCCCTTCTGCCCAACAGCCCATCCACTCTAGGAATAGGCTACTCCGCCTCCACACTAAGGTCTCCAGACTGCCCACTGGCACGTCTGGCTGCTACCCAGGCCCTCAGTGCCTTTTGTAGCTCTTCTTTCCTGGTGAGGCCTCTGATTTGAACTCTTAGGTTTTTGCAAATAGCCTTCAACTCCTTTATGTTGTAGGTTTTCAACCTTTCCTCCTCAAAGGCCAATTCTAGGGATTCAGCTGATGATGCTGCTGATTCAGGCATGATGCAGTAGGAAGTTTAAGTTCAAAAAGATGGGAACACAAAAATAGACCAAAAAGAAAACAGTATGTGGTACGTAGTGGTCTGCGATATGGTAGTAGTGTACACCAATCACTGTAGGTCAAGTGCAAATGCAAGTCCTCTCCTCACCGCTGACAACCAATGTTAGAAATGGGTTTTCTGGTTGGCTAGGGTTTGCACCTAAGCCAGGCAGAATCCACCACTCTAGTCAGGATTATGGGATTACACATCTAAAATAACCCCTGCTCACCCCCTTGTTAGCTTGGCATGAGCAGTCAGGCTTATACCAGAGGCACTGTGTAAAGCATTTGCACATAACAAACAGTAATACAGTGAAAACACTATAAAAGAACACCACACCAGTTTTAATTGAAATTTGAAATTTATTGATTGATATAGACCTCATCCGAGATCCACAATATGTTAAAATAATATATACAGATTTCCAGTCCCATAGTATTACAATATATCATAAAATTCTTTATAAGCAAAAAAGATTATTATTATTATTCTTATCTTATATATCTCCAAAATAGTGTGAATAACACTTTCAAAAAAGTTAAAAACTTTGTAAAATACAAATTCATCAGATGGGGTTCTTATAATCTCAATCAGATCCATAGTTCTAAAAATATTATATTTTGTAAAAATCGGTTTTAAAAATCGAGAGCGGGCATCAACCAAGCTGCTATTTGGACAGACAAATAGGACATGTACCAAATCTTGGATTCCTCCATTACACAAATCACATTGGCCGGTTTTGTTAAAGTTTCCGACCCACTTTTTTGTTATTTTTTTAACTGTAGTGTCCTCAGTCTTAGCATCAGGATGCAACGCCTAACCTTATGGTCCAATGTAAAACTCAAATATTTTGTGATCTCTTTGTACTCCACCCTAGCTTACGCGAGTTTGTAATGCGATAACTGTTGACAATAAAGTTTATCCATTTCGTAGCTCAGCCTCGGAGTAGATTTTTTCAAAAAGAACTTCAAGAATTCCGCGGACCAACTTTGTAAAAGGTTCTTGGAGCATTGGAAGTGCTCCAAAGCGATCTCTAAATTTCCTTTAACAGTATATACTCCTGGATCAGCCTTAAAAGTTTTTTGATGTATAATTGCTCTTAATGTACCATCAGGTTCATGTAGTATGTTGTAAACCCATCTGACAAGGTTTGCCATAGCTCTCGCGTATGCACTCACTACCCCTAATTCGAATCGGAGTGCCTGAATGGGAGTGGCTTGGCTTGTAGTAGTAAGCATATGCAAGAGTTTTCCCTCCTTGAGATTTAAAAAACCCCAACGATTTATAGGAATATATTCTAAACCATATGTTAAGATAGGGGTAATCTTTGTTCGGTAAACTTCCAGGAGGGCTAAAAAGTTTGCCTCCCAGTAGATAAATAAAACTTTTTTATAGCACTAGCATGGGACACTGTTTTAAATTCAGTCCGTTGAAAGTGCAAAACAGTACCAGTGGACTGAGAGAAAACTCGCCCTAAATAAATGTAAGTAGATGCTATTTCTACTGTATTAAAGGGCATGTACAAGAGTGCGTTAGAGGAGAAGACAATTCAAGCAACCAATTCTCAATACATAAATATACGTAAAATCAAATAAAAAGACACTCCACAATGGATTATCTGGTTAGTATAATACCTAGCGCGTTAGGCAGCTCTCTCAGACGTGACCACGTAGCTCATAATTTGATGCTACGGAGTTAAGAACACACTCATCATAAGTTCTAACATAAAGCATCAGTGCTGATTTGACACATTTGACCCTATAAAGTTTAAAAAAGGGAAGGAGCCACCGACTAGGTACGGAATAATATTTTGTGCAAAACAGGATAAAGTGAGGTAGGTTGTCCTTCCCTCCAAATTTACAGTCACAATGATCAAGACCAGCAGCGAGCCTGTGGATTATGGTCAGATATTTCCTGGTCAGCAGAATACTCAGGCTGCATTTTACATACAGCATTCATTTAAAGTCAGGGTATATCAAATCCAGATAAACTGTGCAGGGAGGGCCATGATCATTGTCAAAATAGTTGCTAAAATAGACGCAGGTTTCAATACAATATGCTTCCTCAACTGCTGATATTCTTGGTGTCGATCTTTAATCAGATCTGCAGTATCCTGCCTTACTCTGCTTGGATCAGACCATAAGGACCCCACCTGCAGCTCATTCAAAACATTCTTTGCATGGCTCAACCATGTGCTCCCTCGCATGTGCTCCCTCAACAGCCATCATTGGAGGTTGCATCTTTCAAAGGTCTTAAATATATCGCTGCCTTTGGGTTTCTCAACAGCCTGACCCAATATAGCACTGGTCTGAGGGCAGCCATCTCCAATATTAGGGTAAAACTAAGCTCTGCATATGGTGCCAATAAGAGGGTGCCCTGCCCCAGCCTCAGCAGGGCTTTTAGAAAGTTGTTCTTGGCCACTTGCAATGGGTGTAGGCTCGCATACCCTCAGAGCTCAGCCACGTAGAGCGTTGCTGCCACCGCCTTTTGTTTATATATTTGCAGGATAATACTAATACTTCTGACACCTGCCTTATGTCTAACCTTCAAGACAGCCCCAGCCATTTATCTCAATACTGCAGTTTCCTTCTGTATATGGCAACCACAGTGCAATTTCTCAGTGAATCATACTGCTTAGCGGTCTTGATGGGCACACCGTCAATCAAAGGCTTCCGCTTAAACCTGGGGATGGCCTCAGTGCCATACTCTTAGTTTTACTTCCATTAATGGTCAGTGATTTCTTATCACAGCAAGCCATAAAATGCTTTAATAACCTGTGGATTGTATTTTCTGCTCCCTCCATCAATACTACGTCATCAGCCAATAATAGTATCAGAACCCTGCTCTCGGCTATAGTGGGGTCATCTAAGGGTTCTTCTGATAAATATTCCGCTTTATCTTTAAAGGCACCAGCACACACCATTGTCATACGCCCTTTTCTACTGGAAAGGTTTCTGTACACTCACCTCCCAGTCCATACCTAACTCTAGCAGTATTGCCAGAGTGAAGAGGCTTTATAGCCTGTACCAAGGTGATATCAGCCCCTTGATCTATCAATGATCTCCACAGTTTCTCCCTGTCTCTTAGGTCAAAGGCTGATTTCAAATCCACAAATATTAAATACAGTGAGGATTTCCTGATGACTTTAAACTTATCTGGTATCATATATAATTGAACTTCTTGGTCAAAGGTACCTATCCATGACCGAAAGCCAGCTTGCACTTCTGTCATAATATTGTGACTATCCACCCAACCCTGTAGTCGGTTAAGCAGGACTTTCTCAAGGACTTTGCCTGCCTCGTCCAGAAGGGAGATTGGATGATAGTTAGAGAGACTGCCACGATCGGCCTTCTTGTATATAGGTATGATAATGGCTGAACCACAGGAAGATGGTGCAATGTTACCAGCGAAAGCTGAGTTAAATACCTTGGTAAGAACACTAGCCCACAATTGGGGCTCCTTGTGATAGATGTCAATGGGCACAAGGTCGGGCCTGGTGCCTTATACTTCTATATGGCACACAATGCTCTTTTCACTTCTTGTACTAAGATGTCAATTGCACAAGGACCCTTGTAGAGGTCCCCACACACTAGCAGGGTACCAGGCACACCTTTGGGCTTGGCACTGTACAAGGCACTAAAATAATTAACCCACGCTGTCGGGCCAATATGATTTTCCAAGGTGTTCACTGCCCCCTTCTCCGCTCGTGTTACAAGTTCCCAAAAACGCTTGGTGTTTTTATCATAGAGGTCTACCTGAGTTCTGCCCATAATGTCATTTGAAGTAGCGATTTCTTGGCTTTTAAGAGATGTTTATAATCATGCCGACGTTTTCGAAATAACGCTTCACTCTGGGGTTAACAGTGGGCCGTGTCAAGCATGTCAGACAAATCTCTTCATATGGAAGCATTCTTTGTCATGCCAGCTATACCCTTTAATCTGTCTGCCACCAGTAGAACTAACAATTTTGGGCCCAATAGGCCTGGACCACAGAACCTTCTACTTATCTACCATATCGTCATAGGCTGCAAAGATTCTTCCGCTATGATCGACTGGGGTATTCATAAATATGGCTCTCTACTTGGCCTCTATGCGTTCACGCATTGGAAGTTCAAGGTGGTATTTCTTGCTACTCCATCTTATTCTCCTCCTACTATTAGTTGAAGCGATCTCATCAGGGGCGTAACACAGGCCCCCACAGCCCCCGCGGTGTGGGGGGCCCCCAACCTCTAGTGGGCCCCCTCAGCACCGCACTTCGGCTGGAGAGCTCCAGATTGAGTCCGGAGGGAGCCCCTCAACGTACCCTGCAGGGGAGCCCCCTCAAGTTTCGTTACACCACTGGATCTCATGGCCGTAACTCCCCTCACTTAACTTATTAATGCTAGCACAACACTTGGCACTCAGCTTCAGATAGAGGACCACAGGGTCGCATATGCTCTTCACTCTTCTGATAACAGTCAGATCACACACACATTACCACCCCTCAGTATTAACTATAATGCCAGTATGATGTATACTGTGAATTTGGTACCATGTAGTAAAGCTGAAAATCTGGCACAGAGAGAGACTGTCCCTTTCATATGGCTTGGCAATCATTTCCCAAGTCACCCTGTACTAACCTCCAGCCAGGAATAACCTGCTGCAAGTATCTCTGAACTGGTGGAAAATGAGTTAGGCAGCATTATAGCAACATTTGAGAACATGTACAGAAATCTGATGAGCACCATCATTTTCTGAAAATTGTCTGTCCTATAATCAATAAGGGTAATTTAATCCAGAAATCCACAGAATTATTGAGTGACCCCACCACTACCCAAAACTTACTTCGGATGAGGAGGTCCATGCTGCAACTAATATTAATCACCACGCAGTTTATGTTATCTTCTTTCCATAAATCCCAGATCTTACACATTTAGATCTTCCATATTTTCTGGGTACTGTCTGTTAGGGGCATGAGCTCAGATTTGGTCCAGCTGATTGCCAGCCCCAACTGCTTGCCAAAAGCAACAACATTGTCCACAATTGGCAGAAGATTCACTTTGAGGTCCCTGAAAAACAACAAGATGTGATGAAAGTATTTGATTCCATAGAATGCTTATTCCTCATGTAGGTAGTGTGGTGGATGGGGGTGGAGGACGTGTTTCTCAATTTGGTTAGACTACTATACACCAAACCGGTAGGGTGAGTGCATACAAAACTACCTATGTCTGAATGGTTTCAATTCTATTGGGGTTCAGCTAGAAACGCTCACTGCCTCCTTTGTGCATCACCCAAGTGGTTGAGCCACTGGCGTGTCTACTTCATGAGAAGCACGCTTCAAGTGGACACTTTAGAGGTGGCCTGAACCTGATATGCATGTATGTAGGAAATACCTTGGGCCCGATTTACCAAAACAGTTGTACATAAGGATGCAGATTTCCTACTTTTTGTTAATCATAAACGTTTCCAGAACTACATCTGAAAAGCTGTGCCAGAAGCAGGTTTTTAGGCATACTTCTGAGTAGTGGCATAACGTAAAATGATGGGGCCCCCTGCAGAATGTGAAGAGGGGACCCTGAGTCTCAAATAGCTCACAAATATTCAGTGGCCTTGAGCGGAATTTGGAATTTGGCGAGAGGATGTTGTCTCACGGCTAGACTGCCGACCTTGGAGCAGGGAAACCAAGGTTCGATCCTCGGGGTCGACTCCACATCCTGTGATTCTGGGCAAATCACTTAATCTCCCCGTGCATACAAAATAATTAATGTTGAGTACTGTCCTGGGCACACGCGGTGAGGGTATTGACAATATATTAGTCTGTTACAAAATGTTATATAAATGCAGAGGTCGGCATCAGTATTAGAACAAAAAAGGGGTTTATTTATGTCTCAACACCAACTATGTTGAATACAAAAGGCCAGCCGACACGTGTTTCGTCACTGGGAAAATTCCCGTGACTCATCAGGGCTAAAAGCGAATGTATCAGAAGGAAAATTGACCCCGAAGACCGGTGATAATTCCAACCCGGTGTGGGGTGAGCTGGAGGCTGGAGCAACAGGATTGAAGGCGCTGGATGAGGCGCTACGAAAAATTACAGACGTCAGGACATTGGAGCGAGTAGTGAGATGCTGACATTCAGCATCTCACTACTCGCTCCAATGTCCTGACGTCTTCCTCCGCACCGGACTCCAGAGTTCTGCGTCAACTCGTCATTATTATTCTCCTAGTCTTCCCGTACCCAGGTTAGCTAGATTCTGCACATCGCCTGGCTGTCGGTTTACCCTTCCACCACGCCGGACATTGGACAGCCACTACCTGCCATCACAGGTACCTGGCAACTCCAAACCCATGCTTTACCTTTAATCCGCCTAGGCTGCATTCCAGCCCGCGGTCTCCGTCCACCGCTGTAATTTTTCGTAGCGCCTCATCCAGCGCCTTCAATCCTGTTGCTCCAGCCTCCAGCTCACCCCACACCGGGTTGGAATTATCACCGGTCTTCGGGGTCAATTTTCCTTCTGATACATTCGCTTTTAGCCCTGATGAGTCACGGGAATTTTCCCAGTGACGAAACACGTGTCGGCTGGCCTTTTGTATTCAACATAGTTGGTGTTGAGACATAAATAAACCCCTTTTTTGTTCTAATACTGATGCCGACCTCTGCATTTATATAACATTTTGTAACAGACTAATATATTGTCAATACCCTCACCGCGTGTGCCCAGGACAGTACTCAATTTACAGTGTGGATCCTGCGATTCACACATTTTTCAGGGGTTATTGGGTTAATCCCCTGACCTGGAGGCATCGCATGCTTATAAGCCTATAGTTAGTATACGCAATAGCCTGAGCGCCACTTTCCTGTCTTAACTAAAAACCCCCCACCTAATCTCCAAAATAATTAATGTGTCCGTGTGTAATGTAAGTGGTGCTCATGTAAAACGCTCCAATACCTTCGGGTCGAGTTCGCGCTATAAAAATCTGCCCAAAAAAAAATTGGGGCTCTCTGAAGGGATTTGGTGCCTCTGAAATGTTCAGGGCCTCCCTGATCTACAAGGGCTGTAGGGGGCCTGCGTTACACCCCTGCTTCTGAGAATGTCGTGTGACTTTTTGTAAAGGCCCCTTTTCCCTCTATGCATAATACTCTATGGTAGAAAATGCTGCACATGGGAATAGATTGCCCTGTGCAAATGCACATTTTTTTTCTCCATGGAAAACATTTTTCTCCTTGGAGAAAGCCTTTGCCCTATACCCCCAGCAAGTCTGTGGGTGATCCGTTCTCCTTCCCATTCTGGAAGGGGAATTACTCCGTAAATCTCCAGCCATTCGCAGCGAGGAAAGGGGTCAGAGAGGAGTTTGAGAAAGCTCTCAAATGTGCTTTTTTATTTAGCATTTCCAAACTTCCAAAGCAAACCATGCCTTGTAATGGCATCCCTTGGGTGGGATTTACTAATGCGGATTTCTCCGCACTCGTTGAAGAGAAATCCAGAGTGATAAAAGAAGGCACGTCTGCTAAGGAATCCCTTTGCTAGATTCTTGGCAAGCATAAAAAGATAAAGTTGGTTGTAAATTTACATTTATGTCCAAATTTGCATTTGTGAATAGGGCCAATAATTAGTATGGATACACTTGAAATTCACTACTGTTAGCAGGTTATCTTGATTCTAAAGAATTGTAGTTAGCAAGTTTATTTTAAGAATGCATTACCAGCCGCTTGTGCCATTATGAATTCAATTTCTAGAAAAGGTTCTTTGCTCAGCACTACTTCCCATTTTGTAGAGCGTTTGCCTGCAGGTAGCTCTAGTATGATGCTGTCACATTCCAGTGATTTTTTTTGTTCCTGCCTTATAATTACTGTTGTTACTGGCTAAATTTATAGCTGCAAAGAGCTCATATTTACCTGCGGTATTTATGAATAATTTTGCAGGGAATTAAGTGGGTCTGGAGCCGGATAATTCCTGTGGGAGGAAGATAGGCAGTGTGCATCTTATATCAAGAGAGTGCTTGATTTTAATAGCAATACATGCATATCTCCTGAGCAACCAAAGACTCCAGTGCTCCGCTTTTAATAGAAATGTGGTGATTTGTGATGTCAACTACTTCAATACATTCCACAACCTTGAGTCCCACCACAATACCCTTGCACATGAAAGGTAATATTGATATGGTCTGCTTCCTGATTTCCGTAAATTGAATAAGCAGCGGATTAGAACACTCCCGGTCAGGTCGTGCAGCTAGACTTTTTACTGTTTTATACTTTGGGCCAGTGCGTCACTTTTTTTGATGCACCAGCGGCCCAGTGTGCCTGCCCATATTTACAAGTCCACGTAAAGCTACCCTGCATGACTTTTCATGGCCTTGTAAATATGGGCCCCTTTCACGCATTACTCTGCGTGAAAGGGGTGTTCCATGGGTGTTGCAGTGGGTGTTCCCATGCAACATACATGGAACCAGACACATTCCCAGATTTACAAAGTTTTGTAAAGGTGGGAATGCGCCAGTATCCTACGCCTCCCCAGGGGAGGCGTACGAGTGGCGCAATGAGGAGAAATACTTTTATTTCTCCTGCTTTTTCCCTCTTTCAAGTCAAGACAGGTCCTGCACTGCCGAGTCAAGTCAAGTCAAGTCAAGATACGCTTTATTCGATTTAAAATGTCAAATCATAAAAGCAGAATACATAGCAATAAACATGAGAAAATTAATTCATGTAATCACAATTGGACAGACATATAGTAAAATAACATCATTAAAAGTTAAAAAGAATATATTAAAAAGAAAACAGCTATCTACAGTTTGCAAAAAGAAAAGGCTAAAAACAGGTTTCAATGTGGCCTTAACCTAGATAAAACCAAAATCAATTAAACAGAAGATGGGCCTTGCATAGTTTTCCTTGTTCTTATCACCCCTTTCAAGTATTTTACAATATGATCATTAAAAATTTCGTCATCTAGAGTCTACCGAGTCTTATATCCACCTGAGCTTTGTCCTCTGACCCTCCTCCTGGTTCTACAAAGCTCTCACCATCAGCTTTTACAGCAGATCTCAAATCTTACAGCCACAGCATCTTGAATTCACACTATTACGGAAATGACCATATTGATAACTTGCATCATCATGACAAGTAAGTAATAAAGCACTCCTTTCCAACTCCATCCGCTTTGCCATCATGAAAAGTGAGTTCACCAGTAGCTATTTCCTTGATCTAATAATTTGCCTCAACATTCAATGTGGAAATGTATAGGGATGTATCTTTCAAACTGTCTGTTCAAACTAACCTCATTGCCAACTGTAGGAGCATCAATCAATCAAAAATATGTTTTTATAAAAAGACATGGGGAAATAACAAAAATACAGTATACAGTAGTACCAGATGTGCGGAATCCAGGTCAGAGGGCCCCATAGCATATAAGGGGTACTAGGCCACCCATTGTAACAACTAGGGTCTTTCACCACTGGTGTCCTGAAGCTTCCATACTGCAAAACCACCACCTGGGAACCAAATACCCTTTAGCACTTAACTCTCAGGGTAGAGAGGGAAAGCATTCCAAGGCCTACTCAGGGGATGTACTGTGGGCTAAAGATTCAGAACTCAGCAATGTATCATACGACACTCAATAATTCACTTTGAGACCATCTAAAATTCCTCACAGCCAACAGTGGGCACATACTAAAGAAATATCCCACAAGTCAGGTAACAGCCTAAATGTACTCTGTATCCTCGGTTCTGGAGGCACCTTTTATAGTCTGCAAACCTGCAAGCATTGAAAACACATGAGGTTTGCATTTACCATACATCTGGCCTACCGGACTTGTCAGGGTGTCACCACAGTAATAAAAGGCAAAAGATGAATCTCATAGAAAAATACAAACCAATATTGAAAAACGTCAGAGCAGTACCAATCTTCAATGACTTTAAACACGATATGATTCACTGTTAACAACATGCATGTCAAGACAATTTCAATGTTCAACATTATGCAGCATATGTGCCTTTATTCTACCTTTACCCCAACTGCAAAGCAGACACATAACCTAGTAATCAAAATCCATGCATCCCAGTACCATAAAACGAAAATACCATCACCAGTTAATAAATAAAATTAATTCTCACTGGTCCTTGTTTTCTGCGATCCAGGAGACTTAGGGTAGCACCAAAAATGTATAAATAAGGCCCCTGTGGGATGTTTGGGTGGCCGCCTCTGTTCTTTGGTAGCAAGCAAAGCAAGCTAACTCCTTGTGAAGTGCCCCTGCTCTCTTGGGTAACATTGTACTAAATATGCAAACGTTGTTAAACAACTGAAGGGCCTTATGAGGCAATACTACAGCTGATTTCTCAGCCAATGCAGGTGCCATCTGAGGCCTCCACAGGCTTCGGTAATTTTCTTTTCCTTTTGGTTATTAGAAAATCGCTCTTGGGCACCAAGGTTTCCTTTTTTTTTTAAGATGGTGCCCCTGCTCCATGTGGATCAGCTCAGGGCCGGACTGGCCGCAGCGGGCACCGGGCGTTTCCCCTGTGGGCCGCCAAGGTGGGGACCGGTTTTGAGCCCCTGGAGGGCTGTTTTTGTTACCGGGGGCCGCAATATCGGCCCCCTGTAACAAAATCGGCCGAAACCGGCCCTTGCAAACAGCCCGGCCGCACCCCCTCAGCCCTCCCAGGGGGGCCGGCTGAGCAGTTTGCCAGGGCCGGTTTCGGTTCCCAGTCCGGCCCTGGATCACCTGCCAGATTGATATTGGAGCCACAAGGAAGCACCACAGCCCTCGCAGTCCTGGCTGGCTCCCCAATTGCCTGGTACTTCATTCAACTCTTAGCACGGGCTTGGAAGCCAACTTTCTCCTCATCTCTTGCCTGCATGTTGTGAAGCCTGGGCGGGAGAGATCAACTGTCCCTGCACCTGCAAGGAGATTGCAACATGGTAGTGTCAGTATTAGACCTGGCATCGTTTGGTGTGTTTCCCCTGTCTTTTGCTTTCTGACCTCCCAGTTTTGACTCTGTTTTTGCTGGTTTAGTGTCTCTGCACATGTTCTCACTGCTGTTCAGTGTTAAAGTGCAAGTGCTCCCATTGTAAATTGTATTATGAATTGGTGTTTCCATGATTGACATATTTGATTTACTGGTAAGTCCCTAGTAATGCGGACTGAGAGTGCCGGGGCCTGTAAATCAAATGCTGCTAGTGGGCCTGCAGCACTGATTGTGCCACCCACATGAGCAGCCTTTCAAAGGGTTCTCAGACTGGCTACTGCAGTGTCTGCACGCAGTTTTTACTGCCATGTCGACTTGGCAAGTGCACCCACTTGCCAAGCCCTAACCGTCCCTTGTATTACATGTGAGTCACCCCTAAGGTAGGTCCAAGGTATCCCTATGGGCAGGGTGCAGTGTATGTGAAAGGTATGACATGTCCTGGTGTGTGTGACATGCCCTGATAGTGAACTAGAGTGTACTTCGTTTTTCACTGTTCAAAGTAACCCTGGGTGGCAAATTCCGTTCCGCTCGCGGAACTTGCGAAATTTCGGCATTTCCGCGTTCCGCGCGGAACGCGGAAATGTTGAAACTTCCGCGATCCGCGAGCGGAACGGAATTCGGGTATAAATAAAGCAGGTGCCCGAGTTGAATCTCAAATTCTGTGAGCGAGGTTGTGGCTAAGCAGATGTGCCTTCTCTCCATTGCCACCCTGAAAAGCTAGCTGTAATCCTTGATGGAGGTCTTTGCATCCTTGATTTTCTCGAGCGCAATCCTCGTGTAGAATTCGTGAGCGTGGTTAAGCAGATGTGCCTTCTCTCCATTTCCACCCTGTAAAGTTAGCTGTAATCCTTGATGGAGGTCTCTGCACCCTTGATTTTCTCGAGCGCAATCCTCGTGTAGTTCCTGTGACCAGGAGGTTCCTTCTCCTCGTATGCCGCTGAGATCCTGCTCTGACCCTTTATAAACAAGAGGCATGTGAACGGGCCTAGAAGCCCCGCCCGTTTGGCCCAGCCCTACATACACTAGTGGTATGCACCGTCTTCCCGCCCTTTCCCCACTATGATGGACAGCTTAATCAAAGGACCCCGGTGCTTTCGGCGCGGTGGCAAAGTTACAGACACACAGGTCACTGGGGAAAATTCTTCAGGTCCTTTACGCAGCTGTAGTGTAGTGTAGGAAAGGCACTATACATTTACCCAACGAGGTAGCACTTACTGATTAGCCAGTAGAAAGTACTCCAGCTGAGTAGAGGTATTGCACAAAACGGAGGCATCTTCTTGGATAAATATGCAGGGTAGGTGTGCAGAATTCGTGAGCGTGGTTAAGCAGATGTGCCTTCTCTCCATTTCCAACGTGAAAAGTTAGCTGTAATCCTTGATGGAGGTCTTTGCATCCTTGATTTTCTCGAGCGCAATTCTCGTGTAGAATTCGTGAGCGTGATTAAGCAGATGTGCCTTCTCTCCATTGCCACCCTGAAAAGTTAGCTGTAATCCTTGATGGAGGTCTTTGCATCCTTGATTTTCTCGAGCGCAATCCTCGTGTAGAATTCGTGAGCGTGGTTAAGCAGATGTGCCTTCTCTCCATTGCCACCCTGAAAAGCTAGCTGTAATCCTTGATGGAGGTCTTTGCATCCTTGATTTTCTCGAGCGCAATCCTCGTGTAGTTCCTGTGACCAGGAGGTTCCTTCTCCTCGTCTGCCGCTGAGATCCTGCTCTGACCCTTTATAAACAAGAGGCATGTGAACGGGCCTAGAAGCCCCGCCCGTTTGGCCTCGCCCCACATACACTAGTGGTATGCACCGTCTTCCCGCCCTTTCCCCACTATGATGGACAACTTAATCAAAGGACCCCGGTGCTTTCGGCGCGGTGGCAAAGTTACAGACACACAGGTCACTGGGGAAAATTCTTCAGGTCCTTTACGCAGCTGTAGTGTAGTGTAGGAAAGGCACTATATATTTACCCAACGAGGTAGCACTTACTGATTAGCCAGTAGAAAGTACTCCAGCTGAGTAGAGGTATTGCACAAAACGGAGGCATCTTCTTGGATAAATATGCAGGGTAGGTGTGCAGAATTCGTGAGCGTGGTTAAGCAGATGTGCCTTCTCTCCATTTCCAACGTGAAAAGTTAGCTGTAATCCTTGATGGAGGTCTTTGCATCCTTGATTTTCTCGAGCGCAATTCTCGTGTAGAATTCGTGAGCGTGATTAAGCAGATGTGCCTTCTCTCCATTGCCACCCTGAAAAGTTAGCTGTAATCCTTGATGGAGGTCTTTGCATCCTTGATTTTCTCGAGCGCAATCCTCGTGTAGAATTCGTGAGCGTGGTTAAGCAGATGTGCCTTCTCTCCATTGCCACCCTGAAAAGCTAGCTGTAATCCTTGATGGAGGTCTTTGCATCCTTGATTTTCTCGAGCGCAATCCTCGTGTAGTTCCTGTTACCAGGAGGTTCCTTCTCCTCGTCTGCCGCTGAGATCCTGCTCTGACCCTTTATAAACAAGAGGCATGTGAACGGGCCTAGAAGCCCCGCCCGTTTGACCTCGCCCCACATACACTAGTGATATGCACCGTCTTCCCGCCCTTTCCCCACTATGATGGACAGCTTAATCAAAGGACCCCGGTGCTTTCGGCGCGGTGGCAAAGTTACAGACACACAGGTCACTGGGGAAAATTCTTCAGGTCCTTTACGCAGCTGTAGTGTAGTGTAGGAAAGGCACTATACATTTACCCAACGAGGTAGCACTTACTGATTAGCCAGTAGAAAGTACTCCAGCTGAGTAGAGGTATTGCACAAAACGGAGGCATCTTCTTGGATAAATATGCAGGGCAGGATTCATTCTGGGCTGGCACGATGCTCCTGTCACAAAAATTAAACCTCAACAGGAAGCACTTACAGATATAAAGGGGCGCAGCAAAATCTCAGCGAGCACGCGAAATTCCGCGTGCTCGCGGAGATTTTTTGCCGTTTCGCGGAATTTCGCGGAACGCAATTCCGCAAATTCCACCCACCCTTAGTTCAAAGGCTATCTGTCCCATAGGATAGAATGGGGAATACTTGGTAACATTTTACGAGCATATCTTTCCATTGGGACTAGATAGAGAAATGGAGTTAAGTATGCCTGAACTAAGAATATAGAATTGCATCTTTTAGTAAAGATGATTTTTATGTTCTGTGTTTGGAAATGCCATTTTTAGAAAGTAGGTATTTTCTTGCTTAGCCATTCTGTGTGCCTCTGCTGGGTTGTGGATTGACTATCTGGCTTTGGAGTGACAGGGGCTGGGGATGTGCATTCTCTTCAGACAGCCACTGGGGGGGTCGAGGTGTGTCTTGCCTTTTCTGGATGAGTCAGGGCCAGGCTGAATAGACTTGGGCCGCATTTATAGTAGTGGGAGGAGATTTCCTTGCACTTGAATGGTCCTGGTCTGCCTTGGACAATGCTGTCTCCACCTCCTGCCGGGAAGCTAGAAAAGAGAGGACCAAACTGGTTTGGACTGAGCACAGACACTCTCTGCCCAGGACAACAAAGAAAAATGCAGTATAAATATTGGGGCCCAGACCCAAGAACTTTAGAACTCGCTTGGATCAAGGAACCAGCCAAGAAGAAGAGCTGGAAGAACTGCCAGGAGGAGTACTGTCCCTTTGCTGTGTTGTTGCTTTGCTGGGTTAGCCTGCAGTTGCTGCTTCTGCCTTGGGTAGTGAAATGACTGGACTGAACTTTCTCTACTTGTTCCTGAGTAACTCCAAGGGCTTGAAATTGAGCTTGCCTCCTGTTCACAAAGTCTCAGGGATAGCAAAGACTTCACTTACCTCTGGGTACTTAAACCGTGGATTTCAGTTGCCACAGAGGGGGAAAGCAGCCGACACATTCACCGACACTGCTGCAGGGTCTGTGTCCTGAAGGCACTGCAGAGGGCACCGCCGCACTTTGCACCACAACCCTGGTCTCACTGACTACGTCGACCGCCACCGCCACCTAGCCGCTGCCACCTAGCCGCTGCTTGCACTGCGACCTGTGGGCACCACACTCCACACCGCCTCGCTTCACTCGGCTGCCCTGGCCTCACCAACGACGTTGCTGCCTCGCTGACCGCGACACCCGTGACCGCGCCGTGGTTTGGGGGCAACGCTCGTAAGTTACACAACATACTGCCCAGTCCCACACCGCAGTCTAGGCCGATCGATGTCAGCTCCCATCAACCGGCACTGTCGCTTGCACCATGACCTGTCAGCACCGCCACAAGCACCGCCTCACTCTGCACCGCAGCCCTAGTCTCACCGATGCCGCTGGACGACCATCACCGAGTTGCTGACTGCATTGCGACTTGAGGGCACCGCATGCCGCACCGCTACGCTTCACATCGCAACCACGATGTTTGCCACTGCCGGCCCACACTGACGCGTTCGGCCGGAACCAAAGGTACTGTTTACGAATCTGCTGACGCTAAAGCCAGTCCGCATCAACGTGGTTGGCTGGATGGAGCGACCGGCTTCAAGGAACTGCATTTTAGAGTTATACTTGCAAAGTGCCCATTTTTGATTACTGAATGTTGGTCCTTTATCGTTTTGGTCTTGTTTGCACAGATAAATATTGGTTATTTTACTAAAACTGGTGTGGTGTCCTTTTGTAGTGTTTTCATTGTATTACTGTTGGTTATGTGCAAATGCTTTACACACTGCCTCTAAGATAAGCCTGACAGCTCGTGCCAAGCTACCAAGGGGGTGAGCAGGGGTTATTTCAGTAGTGCATCCCCCTTATCATCACTAGAAGGAAGGGTCCCTACTTGGACAAAGGTGCAAACCATTGCCAACTAGAGACCCCCATTTCTAACAGTCAGCCTGGGCTAACCCTGCACCTCATAGGTCATCACTTCAATATCCTGATGCTCCTGGGGCCTGTTCCTTCTTGGAGTCTGGCAGTGTGCCCTAAAACTGATCCTCCCCGAGGTAAAAGGCAGAGGGAGAGGGGAGCACAATGTGGACCCCCTCTCAGGCAAATTCCCCAAAGGTGGCGGCCCTCCCTGGGACATTTTTTAATGAAACCACAGGATGCAGTTTGGTTTACCTCAGCCTGGAGGGTGCAAGGCCCCTCCAGGCACCTCATTCTCAAGCAGGGAAGATGAAGGCACCTATCCCAATCCCTGATGGGGAATTTTTCATGGGGTTTGAATTGTTTTGCTTCTTGAGACACGCTCCACCCACCAGGAATGTTGAATTGATTCCTCTTAGGTTCTAATTTTTTTTCATTTTCTTTGAGCGTCATATTAACTGTTCTCCCTCCATTGAGGGAGACCTAAGGGCCTTCCTTGTCTGTTAGCTCCCATCCATATTTAGAAGTTTCTTCTGCAGCATAAACACCTAGCTGCCTCTGTCCCGGAGCATGTCCTTACAGGACCCACGTCTTATTCCTCTATCTGGGCTCCTGTTACTCATCTTGGCATGAGGTGTTCATCTGCAGTACCCTGTGCCTCCCCACCGCCCCCTTCCCCCAAGGCAGGTTGCCCTACCTGCCTGCACTCTCAAGGCCTCATGGCCTCCTTGACAATTTGATGGCACCTGTGTGTCCAGCAGGGTCAGTGAGTTCCCCCTCCAAGGATACTCTTCACAGGACTAGTCCACAGATGTTCCAGCCCTACTCTCTTCCAGCATCTCCAGTAAGTCCACCCTCCACTGGCCCCCAGAGGATTTGGTGCGGCCAGATCTACTGGCCTTGGAGATGCATATCCAACAGAGCCCTAGTCCAGAGTATCCCTGACTCCAGACCGAGGTTCATGCATGTGGCATCCTTCCGTCCTTGTCTACTTCATGTTCCAGTGCATCTCAGAGCTCTTTCTTTTAGCAGTGATTTAAAAGTGAAGGTAGAGAGTTCTAGAAGTCAGGAGTATCTGCCCAATCCAAGGATGCTACATTAGCCATTTACCTCTGACCCATCTGCCTTTTACAGCATGATTGAATTTTCAAGATGACAGAATCAGCAATTGGTCAGTTACATCCCCTCTATAGCCTATAGCTCTGCCCCTAACAGACACAGCAAACAGGGCCCATGTCTCCAAAATGTCAAAGGCGAGCCCATTTTGTGAGTGGTGCCAAAGTTCTGTCTGCCTCACTTTGTGTCTCTGGGGAAAGGCATGCCCAGGTTTGTCAGTAAATGTGGGTTAATTAGCCCTTACAAATTTTACCTTCACCATCTTCTCTCCCGGAAGAAGGCTTAAGTTCCCCCAAATTGGCCTCTTATGTGTGGGTGGCTTTGATCCACTTGTGGACCAGCACAGTAAATAAAGTGGTCCAGCAGGATAGTTCAAAGGTGGTTGATCGATAGGGTCTGATTTGGAAAATTGCTTCAACACCAAAGTACATGAAGGTGTGCAAATATGGGTTTTGTGGAACCCAGTGTGCATTTCTTGCGAAAAACTCTAATACCTAGAATTTCCTACTCACTGCTTTCCCTCCACTCCTGCAGGCCAAGGATGAGTAGTGGAGGAATTGAGCACACCTGTGGCTGGCATTTGCTTACTTGTTCCTTGAACTAGCACTGCCTGCAGTGCAACCTTGATTCCTGAGCCAGCACTCTTTTAGTGCATCCTTGAACATTCTGTCCTTCTGTAGTTACATTTTTCCCAGTCCCTGCCTTTCTTTCCCTCTACTTTAGCTCCTGTTTCTAGTCTGCTACCTTCCTTTCTCTCCTGTCTTAGCTTCCAATTCTCTTGTGTGGGTTGTTACGTACTTTCCGCCAAGTGTGCCCTTTTTTCCCCTCCTTTCCTGTTAAGAACTCCTTCTTGTCAGCTCCTTGTCTATCATGGCCGTGTACCCCACCCTTGCTGTTACAGCCTTGTGTGTTCCTGTTTGATCTCCAGGATTCTTTGACATAGCTCACAACCTAGGTGGCATTTCTCGTCCACTGTGAGTATTGTATTTATGTTACTTCTATAACATCCCCAATGGTATCAGCTCCATGTACCTTGCATTTACATGTATATCCTATATGTGGGTTTTTGAAGTCAGTATCTGCAACAGCAATTGTGGATGAGGAACTTGCGTCTTACCGTATGGAATTCCTGAGTACTTTACTCGACAGTCTCTCTTTCATTAATGTTGTTTTATGCATGTCTTGCACATCCTGGGTGTTAGTTCATTTGAATGGTGAATAACCTCTTGGGTCCCTGCACTTTCTAAGCTTCAACTTCTTGTTACATTGGACAGAGCTTTCCCATTGTATCCCTTGTCTCTGCTGACTTCCTAAGTGACCTTGGGCAGCTGTGTACCCAATATTAACTTTGTCTACCGTGCCACCAGTCTTTGCCAGAGTTCCTGACAAATTCTTTCAAAAAGCAATATCTCCGGGAATGGACAAACTCAAAATATTCTGTTGGTAACAACATAATTTAAAAATAATCCAATCACTGCTGTAGAATGAAGTTCTTTTATCACTGGGCTGGCAGTAAATGCTGTGACAAATGCACCAGGGAACGATAAGTAATGTAACAAATCAAAGATTTTTGGATTAGAAGTTATTTTTCAAGTCTGAAGAGTGGTTTGATAACTGTAAATCCCAAGTTTCTGAGAACAGGGAACATCCCCTTGGGCAGCAGCCTATTGTAGACATGGAAAAAAACACAAGAATTGTGCCAAAGTTATCCCCACGCTAAATTTCTCCATCTAGAGAAACAGTCAAAATTTGCAGTTACTATCCCCCATCTCTAGTTGAATATAGAAGTAACAGAGTGCCAACTGGCAATTTATCTATAATGACTTTGCTACCAGATGCTTGATCCAATAAAGGGAGATTGCAAAAGAGGAAAACATTTAATCAGCATACATTTGGCTCAGTACCATATCCAGTAAAAAAAATGTATTACATGTATCATATTGTTTGTGTTGGGTAAAGGATCCAACCAAAGATACCTGGGGGGCATATGTTTGAACAGGAAAGATTAATAATACCCCTTGCACAAAGAACATTGTATATGAAGCCTCTATAGGGTTAAGCCTCTGCAGGCTTTTCACTCTTCTGAGCACCATATAAGCCTCCAATACAAAATTGGTCTTCGATAAACAAAAGATTCTATGTTCCTAAAACCAAATTCTAATTGTGAGTGATGCTTAAAGAATTTAATAAAAGTAAAAAAAAAAAAAAATGTTAAACCCTTTTCCGTGGCAACTAACTTGCAAACATTTTCAGAACCCCATCGGACTCATCAGCTGCTTTGTATAAATGTCAAGTGCTTGGGAAACAGTTTGGGTCCCAAAAGATGAAAGAAAATGGTGTTTGGATAAAATATCGAATAAAAATATAGTGATACAAAAATATTGTGTCAACAATATCAGGATGTCATAAATATTGTTGATAGGAATATCGAAGGTAAGAATATCTTTTTAAGTGTTGGTTTTAATATCATTGTAAAAAATATTGAATTATAAAACATTGCAGTATATAATATTGTTTGTATTATTATATGTGTATTTTATTGTAGTGTGTTTGATTTTACATGTTTAATGTCTTTTATTTATTTGTGTGTTTAGTAAGATAATTTATTACTTGCAAAATATTTGAAATTTGTATTTTTAGTTTTATTAATGTGTAAAAATAATTTATATATAATTTAAAAAAATTAGTAGAAGGATGTTGGGTTATTAGGGGATAAGGATGGGTAAATTTTTAAAATATCAATATTTCAATTTAAATGTAATGTTAGTTTAATGGTATGCAAATTAATATTGTAAAATGTATGCATCTATTTTGGTATATTATTAATTCTTTAAATCAATGTTTATAAATATTGTCAATGTATGTATTAGTTATATTAAATGTAAATAAATAGTTTAGTGTACATTTCAAACTAATGATTACAATTATATGGTAATGCTTCTATAAATTTATAGAGTGTAGATTGGGTTCTGCCTAGAAACCATTGCATTGGAAAGCAGGGTGCCATCCTTCCACTGCAGGGGTTTGTTTTGGCTTCCTGTGCCAATGTAATGTCATAGACATTCCACTATGGTATTTGGAATTTGGGTTGGAGTCTGTGTCCAGAGCAATGCATTCTGCCATCCCATGTTGCTTCAAAATAATCCATGAGGGGGCTTAGTCTGTGTTCATTTTGTTGGTAGAAAGAGTTTTTATTAGCTAATTGTAGTAGTTAGCTACCTCTGTGACAGGGACATAGGCTAGTGCTATAATGTTTTTTTATTTCCATGCCAAATTAACTGTTTGTAGCATATTCTGCACCTAGTGCAGATTGCTGGAGGTGTCTCTATATGCTTTGATTGAAATTGTAGTAACAGCCTTGAATGGCTCGGTGGGTGTAAAGTTTTAAAATGGTTTGAATTATGGCTTGTTCAAAGGCTATGATTATTTGTTGTGGGTAGTAGTTATCTGTTTTATGTTTAATGTGGTTTAAGAGTTCTTAGTAAGTGATACTTTGTTTATTTGGTAGTATGGCACGTATAAAAGGAATATTTGGGTTTTGCTACTCACCGTGTATGGTGTATATCTGAGTGAATGGTTTGGGACACACTTTGAAGGTACCATTCATCATCCAGGTTTACTAAGTTATCTGTTGTACAAAATATTAGGTTTCATCTATCATTGTTTAGGCTGTCATATACCAGGAGGGTTCCCTCATTATGTGTCATTTTTAAGTGTTCAGGTATTTCTATATCTTGGTATCTTCTAAGGGCAGGAGGGGTATGGCTGGTGGCATTTTTAGTTTGTGCAATTAAACATTTTAAAGTGGGTATAGGTGGTAGTTGGCCTGTGATGTGTTCAGGGACTTTAAGGACTATATCTTTTAAGATTTTGGTTGTGGGCTCCCGGGAGCTGGTGCTTGCCTCGCTTATATCCTGCAATACCTCTCTTACTTCTATTTCTGTCACATCTGGGGGTAATGGAGTTCCTTACATTAATTACATCATCTTGTGTAGTGGCTTTCCCATAGCATGTATTAGAATATTATTTGGTACATTTCCAATTCACGTTTTCCATCGATGTTCTTTCTTGGTTGTAGGTGTAGCCTATGTGACTTAATGATTGCTTTCCCTTCTGGGATTCTATGTATCTTGCTCTTTCTGTCATTGCATCTGAAAGTAGTGTAATAGTATAAATAATTACAATTGTAAAATATTAAGAAGCTTGTTACTTACTCATAAAATTATGCAATTTCTTTTATAGCACATACTTACATGTATGTCCTTCTTAGATGTTTCACACCTTTTTGCAGCTTTTCTGTTTGGGGCATTGTAATGTGGAGCAAGCGCTTTCTTTTCTGTTGGAAAAAAAGAGTGTCAGTTTCATTTTAAATGTTTATTTGTTGGTAGTTTGTAGAGGTTGAGGTCATTAGGTTTTTTCTAATCACTTCTGGGGTGAGTTTATATTTTATAATAATTTATATATACTTTCCGCTTTATGTATTTTTCTGATTTGTGATTGGTGTTGTTTTTTAGCAGGTCAGCAGTTTTGGAAGATATAGATTTTTTCTTTTAGTCTGTACATGTAAAGAGATAGAAGTTGGAGAGTGTTTTGCTAATTATTTCTTTTTTTACAATTATAATTGTAATTACAAGTGAGATTTTATTTAAATACAAGTTTTACTTATTTTGCAAGACAGTTGTCGAGTATATATTTCTTTTTTAAGCCAAAATGTATACGGATGCCAATGATGGCTGCCCTTGATATATTTAACCCAGAGCTAACTTCTTTCAGATGGTGTGAGAATCTGTCCAAATGCAAAAACACTGGAGGGAGGTTTTACTTATGATAAAAGTGGTCTAGAGGATCCCGATTCCATAGGACACTTTTTAATGTCTATTGGGACTCATAAAGAAGACGAAGGCCAACAGACAAAGGAGGAAATTCATAGACTTGGCCCTCATTATTGCTAAAAGGAATATAGCAATGGCCTGGGAAGGTGCACACTACTCCAGGACAGAAAAAGTTGTTATATGATGTGATTAAACAGACAGGGGACAAACTGCTTACTCTGATAGCCCCTTGACATTACAAAAATATAATTCCGTTGACAGACTATTGGAATTTAATCCTACTGGCGCTTGAAGCCAAAACTGGTACTCACCTTCAATGAAGTCCTTTCATATTTATATATTAGTATTATCACAAGTATATTTGCTACTTTTTTCTTGATATTGTGCTTTGTCTTACTTACTATTAATCCATCCTTGCTCTGTTGAGAAATATCTGCAAATAATGTAATGGTTGATGTTGATATTGCTTGGCTAACTGGGCAGGGAGGGGGTTAGTCTGGAGTTATTAGTTTTGTGTTGCACAATGCTGACATCTGTTTACATACGAGCAAGTAGTAATAATAAAATATGACTCCCTGTGTGTGGGAGGAATTGTGCAGATAATTTAGCATTAGCATAGATTTTATCATGTAAACAGACAATGGCGGGAAGCCCCAAGTCCCTCAGAGCATTTTGAAAGCACTTATGGGACATATTCACAAAATATTACTTTGAGTCAACAAAAGAAACATACAATGACTCATGATTTAAGGTGTCTTATTTCAGTTCTAGGAGATAAAACCCAAAGTTATGGTCTTTCTGAATCCCCTTTGACTATGCAATGAGTTACTTTTCTCAACAATCCACTCCACAAGTTTTGACAAAATCATCTTGTCAACATGTGTTTGGCTAGTTACTCTAAGACTAACATACTAATAATTGGTCAGATAAGCCTCACACATTGAAATAATCTTGGACCCAAACCAACAGGTTAAGGCATTAGCTAGCTATAAGGTGTAAAGATATCAGATCTTTAGTTAGATTTTATTTTTGAAGAGGCCAGGAACTTACCTCATTTCTGGCTTCTGAGAGTAGATTGAGTCACTGCTAGTGAGAAAGTAGGTAGAGGTTTCTCCTTGCTATTTTCAGCAAGTGACAACATCTTTTTAAATATTTCTTTCCACAGCTGGTGGAAATTCAGGTTTGTAGCTCTCTGCTTGTCATCTAATCAGAAGCGCATGTCAGATGAGCAACCTTCAGCAGCTAATGGTGAAATAGCTTCTACCAGGGTTGTGCATCTGAACATAGGTCCTGATTACGATGACGGTGGGACTGGCACCAACAACCCGTCGGTGGCGGTCCCACTGCAATCGTAATCAGGATTCCAGCCTGCCACATTAGGATGGCGGGTGGATGGGTGGCGGTCGGAGAGGCTGACTGCCATGGATCCTGTCACACCGTCGGAGGGAACTTCAATCCCTACAGTGGTGGATTATGATGTCCCTCCCCGCCGTCCGTTTCATGGCGGTTTACCCGACATTAAAAGGCTGGCGGAAAGGGACATTGGGAGCTTGTAGCGAGCCTCCCTTCCCCCCTGGCCCTCAAATTTGGGTTTTGGGGGGAACCTATGGTGCCCCCTACATATCCCTGCACCATGTAGCAGGCACCGCATGGTGCCTGCCATGTAGGGCAGGGATATGTGTAATGTCTAATTTTTGTACTGCAGCGTGTGCTGCAGCCCCCGGCACCCACCACAATACAAAATATAGACATTGCGACTGCCGTGGTGGCAGTCGCATCCTAATGGCTATGGCAGGACTGTCGACAGCCAGTCGGGCGGTCCCATTTACGAAACGATGGCGGTCAGACGAACGTCCGACCACCATCATAATAAGGCCCATAGTTATTTGGACAACATAAAAAAATCCCCAGATTTAAACACAAATGTTCAATTCAGGCTATAGATCTGTGGTAAAGTTTTTGTCAAGACAATAGGGTCCCTCTTGACCCCTTTCAGATTAACAAAGGTCACTAGGTTAATTAAACAATTAGATTTTAATTCACTGGAAGGGAAGTGATGGAACGCAGAGGGTTTCATATATAACAATAAAAGCTCATGGACACTCTCTACATGCTTTTGAGATGGGAGACACCCCGTGCCTCTTATTGTTAATTTGTCAAGTGTAAACAATCCCAATGAGGCTCATATGACTTGTCAAAAGTGTCCGTCACTAAAAATGCGCATCTAGGTTAACTTGCAATATACTTCCTACTTCTGGAAATCAAGTGATCAAGTAAAGTTAGGACGGTTTTTTACATTTTGTTTCGAGGCTTGAGTTGGAGATATAAAAAATTCTTACCTCTTGTCCCGAAGAAATTAATAACCAGAGCTGCTGGATAGCAGGCAAATCACTAGGTAGAACTGTGACTGAACAATTAGGATTGCCCCAAAAGCAGATGGCTAGTCTGCCTGAGGGACAGCTCTTCAGTAACCCTGGGCATAGTTCGCGTAGTCGCGCTACGCGAAGCTACGCTCCGACGTCGGAGCGCTACGCGAGCTACGTAGAGCTTCGCGAGCGTGCGCAGCTGCTTGTCGCGCCCGTTCGCGATGCGTTTTTCTTCCTCGGGAACGCGTTGTGCGTGTTCGGGACGCTGTTTGCATGCTCGGGGGCGCGAACTTACCCATGCGGTCGCCTATGGGCGCGGCCATCTTGTTTTTCACTTGTCCCGCCCGTTCGCGATGCCTTATTTCCTGTTCCGGGTCGCGTATAGCGTGCTCGCGATGCGCATTTCATGTTCGGGAACGCGTCGTACGTGTTCGCGACGCTTTTGCGTGCTCGGGGAGAAATATCGCGTGAACTTACCCACGCGGTCGCGATGGGCGCGGCCATCTTGTTTTTCACTCTATGCTATGGTTCTGGGCCTGCTTTTCTATCCTCCCTCAATCTTTGCAATCCTTAGTTTTTTACACTGTTTTTCAATTTTTCTTTATTTCTTATCTATCTCTCTCTCTGCCTAAGTCTATATTTTGCATTTTTTTCTACTTTTTACTGTGTTTTTTTAACTTTTCGACTGTTTTATATAACTTTCTTCTTTAAGCTCCTACTTCTTCCCCTAACTTTATTTTTCCCTTCTAACTTTTCTTTTCCGCCTCCTCCCAGTCCCACCCCAGAACCATGGTGAAGGGCAGCAGTGACGGCTCGAAGGGCAAGGCGCGTGCGCCCAAGAGCCGCCGCCTGCCTTGCGGCAGACTGCGCCCTGCAGGGGTGCAAGCCCGCCAGCTTTTTACTGAGGCGGAGGTGGCCGCCCTTGTTTTTTTTCTTCAGCGCCACCTCCCCTTGACCTTGGCAGCAGGCGGCAGGCCAGGCTCCGGGTTCCCGACCCAGGAGCGTCACCGCCGGTGGGCAAAGGTGTGCCGGGCAGTGTTTTGCTGCTCAGGGGTCCGGCGCACCCATAACCAGCTGGCTCACCGGTGGTCAGACATCCTCGACCGGGAGCAGGACCTGTTGGATCTGCTAGGTGTCGAGGTCGTGGGGCTTGGTGAGTAGCTAATATATATAGTAGTATAAGTATTGTGATTTGTGTATACATTTTTTACAAATAACAAGAATACTGCTGCTTACATTGCAGGTAAATTACGTTTCAAAATCTTCTGTGATTGTAGGACACAGGTGCTGGTCGCTACTCTTACTTGTTTGCAACTTTGCGCTCGCTTGTCCTTATTATTATGTAAGAGTTTACTTTAGAGAACTTCAGTTAGGTAATGCTATTTCTAGAGAGACTCTAGTCCTTCCTTTGTCCTCCTGTCAAATAGTGGTGGATGGATTGATAGTTTGTTAGTAGGTTTAGTTATTAGTTGATAATTTTTGAGCGCTCTGCGTGACGCATCCTCTGTCACTGAGTGCTGCTTACCCCAGTCCTTACTAGTAAAACCTTTTGTAGTTTGTTTAGTGAGTGGTAAGCTTGGCAGTGTCACTCAGCTGCAGAACATCAGACTTAACCAACCAACAATTTGGTGTATGCATTATGCACCAATTTATGCATGTGTCCTCCTTCTCATATATGCATTTATGAGGGCAATAAAAAAATGGAAATGCAGACTTAATGAACAATTGGCCCGCCTGGAATAGGTGGGCTAGGTCAGGTGGTACTTAGGCTTAGTTAGTGTTCTGGATTTTATTTGAATCAATCCGAATGAAACACTGAATTAGTGTTCCCAAATAAGTAGACTGTCCGTGACCGTGAATCCCGCAAGCCAGTAGTCGATCGGATTAGATAGGTCAATTTTATTGCAATTTTTGGTTCCTAAAACGTTTTGAGCGTTTTTTAGATAATTTATTTGTTTCACAGCAATCATTAATGTTTGTGTCTTTCTTTATTATATCTTACATGATCACTGATCTGCAGCACCCAGGGGCAAGAAGACGGGGTCCGAGTCGGCGGGACAACCACCAGAGGACCGCTCCTCTACCGAGGGCCCTGCTGCTGGTCCCAGTAAGTCCTCCAGTGGTTAATATTAACATTTATATTGCCCTAACTTTTACTGCACCTTATTTTTCCAGAACTATTAATTATGGTTCCACTCCCTAATTCTATTTTTTACAAAAGATTCTTTGATCTTGACTTGACTATCTGTTTCTAAATTCTGGTTATCCCTGCCTCTAAGTTCTAACTGCCTCTGCTATGAATGTCTGTACTACTACTATTAGTCTGTTGCTAAGCTTGCCCAGTTTGCATTGCCACTCTTTATTGTACGGTTTTGAATAAAACTCCGATTTACCAATAGCTGAGTTTAGTCCTTTCGGTTGTCCTCTTCTAGGCTTCTTAATCTTGAGGCTTTGACAATTACCACAAACAAAATGCCCAACCAGATATTTGACTATTTTTGATAGGATATAGTACATACTACTACTGATGTGTGGATTCTGTACAGCCCCATGCAGAACTATGCACAAGGAAATAGGATGTTGGTGATGGGAGTTTGGAACTTGGACGTTCCTCACACCTCAGTCAGAAGTGAACCCACAATCCCCTGAACGACTAGCTATAGTGTAGTGTCTCACTCTCATTAGGTCCCCGAACCCCCACCCGAAGATACTCAATGAGATTACACAACCCAGAACATAATATAACACCCTTCGCTCACTTACTCGTGTAAGTCCACCACCTCCACCACCACCACACCAAATACCACAGAGTCTATGTTTAAGTTTAAAAGGTTTATTTTCAACTAACAAGCTCTGTATGTTGTTCTATAAAATTCAGTGTACTCCAGCCAGCTCCAACAGCTAAATGCATAAGATTAAAACAATAAACATTGTTACAACAAGTGCATGATGATTGATGATAGACAAAAGATCTGTGAGAATTCTGTGAGACTCCTCACCGTAGAACGTAGAATTACTGGTTACATGCATCATTCATAAGCTCTGCAAATCTCTGGTTCGTAGAAGGAAATCTTCTGCCTGAGAAAAATGGTGCGCGTTAGATAGTATAATGCAAGCATTTGTCAGTCCTGCCAAAAAAGTGTAGCATGTTACTTATGGCTAAGCAATACAGACTAACCGAACTCCATAACAAAGTGGCTTGTTTTTCGACCTCTTGTACGCAACGCTCAGACAGTAGCTGTATGTGCTCATGTGGGCTAAAAAAGGCGTCTTACTGTTACTGCACAAAAAGCTGCGAGGTAACATGCGCAAAAGACATGAAGCGAAAAATGGTTGCATGGCTCAGGCTAACTTTGCAAAGAGTAGAGTATAGTATAATAAATAATGACCCTAGGGACCATAACACTACTAGTGTCTACTGACTCTAGTACCCGATTTGGACTACTGAATGTGATGTATAATAATATGTATGTATTAACTTTTTTTTCAATCTTGCTAGTGAAAAAGAAGAAATATAAATAGGGGAGGTGTACACAGGCATCTAAAAATGTGTCATGTTTTTATCTAGGCGTAGTAGCGACCACCAGTGCCGGCGGGGCCAGCGGCGATTCGGCCATTCCGGAGGGGGAAGGAGATGCGGCACCTGCAGGAGCTACAGGGGGTGAGCCAGCAGCAGTGGCGGGTGATGGTAAGTTATATTCATTACGTATTGACATTGCACTAGCTGGAAGGGTGTTGAGTGACTTCACTCACTGTACTGTTGTTGAGACTAATTAGGTATGAAGTTGTAGTGAACATTATACAACGGTTGAAGAAGAGAAGACACCCTTTACTTAGCATTAGCAATGCAGTAGCAATAGCATTACCAGCGTGACTTGATTAACCAATGGCCTCTTCTATCTGACTCCAACTCAGCTGTGAAAGTTTTATGGAGGAGACTAAAAGTCAGATCAGATGACCTTGATGGATGTGTTGAATAAAAAGGGAAAGAAGGGTGGAAGGAGGAAGGACGGGCGAGATTTAATATGATTGATGACTGGCAGAGAAGGATACGTTGGAAGCATGGATATAGGTGGCTGATAGGAATCAGATGCATGTGTTGTTGAAGGATGGGTGGAAGGTGAAAGAAGAACGGATGCCTGCCTGGGTGGGCGACACAGTATGGGTGGATACTGTGGATAGCAAGAATCATCAGCGGTGTTTGGGTGAAACTCTAAGCCAAGGCAAGCAACGGAGTGAGTGGACGAAGGGTTGTTGTTGGCGAAACAAAGTAAGGTTTGTGGAGAGATTAAGAAGAATGATTGACATTTACTTAGAATGGATGGATGCATGTATGTATTCATCATAGACAGCATAGGTGGAGACTGTCACGGGATGCACAGTTTTAGTTTTAAGGGAATGTAAAAGAAACCGCGCCACAGTAGCAAAGCCGATGTGGGTAGGGGCAGGGTGGGGGGTAGCAGTAAACAATGTATTACGCGGCCAAATACAGGTAAATTTACTGTAAACATAAAAATAAATAAAGCGAATTTCATTGTGCGCACTGCACTGCCAAAAGCGATGCAGTGGGCGCAACAAAATTACTTTTATTTCTTTATATGTTTACTTACCTGTAATTAGCCGTAATCCATAGTTTACTACCCCCACCCTGCCCCTCCCTACCTCACCGCCCGGCAGCACTCCCCGAGTCCCACCACCGACCGCTACTGACCTTATGTCGTCGTCCCATAAAAGCAATGATCATTGGATCAGATATATAATCTGCCTTTTTGTAGTAGCCAGGGCACTGTTAAAGTGAAATTGACCAATTGCCCTGCTTCATGTAACAGAGAGAGTATGGCCAGTGCCACCCGTAATAGAAAAATAAATACGAGCTTCCCCACCTGCATACAGTAGTAAATCAAACTAACGTGAGTCTGCGTCATGATGACTCGTATGTTTGTCTTGGGTGCAAGCATAGATGACCGAGCTGGCATGCCGGCTACAACCAGGTTATGTCATTTCGCTAAACTAGTAGAGATAAGAAGAAGACTGGTGTACTGGAGTCCATAGTGCTAGTATAATGCCTGAACTCCCACAAATGTTACAGGCCGAGAAAGTGGGAGGATAGATAGATTATTATACCAGAAATGTTATGTACTGTGCTTCTTGCTAGTGCTACTGTGCCATTATGTGTTGAATTAATTTTGTGTTACTGTTTTGCTAAGAGTACTGGTTACAACAATATTCTTTTTCTTTCTTGATATAGATAGTACTCCTTCCCAAGGCAAACCATCCCGGAAGGAGTTGGCAGCCAGGGCCCGGCACCGGAAACTGGAGGCCATCTGTGCCGAGTACCGGCGGCTGGTGGCTCAGGCGGAGGAGGAGGAGGAGGCGGCAGCAGCCTCGTCCGATGCCCCGGGCCCCAGCCAGGCCAGACCTCCAGTGGTACGGCGCCGCAGTCTGGCAGCCGCCCGCCGCAAATCGATTGCAACCAGCACTGCTGTCCCCCACCCTGGATGCCACTGCAGGGCATTTCGACGCAAGATTCTCCTCCGGGTGGCACGGCTAGAGGAGCAACTCGAGGAGCGGGTTAAAATTCTGGTGGACAAACACCTTAAAGCCCGCCGAATATAATAGGACCCTGTTGCATTGCCCCTTTTTTATTCGTTTTGTTGGTGGGTGGGAATTGGGCGTTGGGGTTTGGACTTTGGACATTCTTTGGACTTTTTTTCGTTTTGGACATTGGTTGGGGTTAGGGAGAGGGGTGGGTCAGGTGTGAGATAGTTTATTTTTGTTAGGGTAATAAATTATATTTATACTTCAACATACAATGTTAATGTTTTGTGGGGGGTTACTGTTTTACAAATTAACATCACATGGTTTCTTTCATTGCTGCTGCAGGGCCGCAGCCAGTGTTTGATTTAAATAATCTGCCGATGATGTAACACAATCAGATAGATGCGGTACCCCTCACTGAGTGATTTGTCCTACTAGTACTGTCAGTCTCTCCTCCTAGTCCATTATACCTCCCACCAAACTTATCTTACCTGTGATTGATGATGATTACGTTCGGCACAGCGATGGCTGCATGGTTTCCCAAGAGAATGGAGAAGATGCCATGGTTGTGGTGGTAGTAGTAGTAGAGTAGACACTGCCAGCAGCATTTGCTAAAAAAATAAAAAAGAGACAGTCACTTGCCTGAAAGCGACTGTGGGAGGAGTAGTAGAACGAAGTCAAATACAGTACAGAAGAAGACTGCCAAACAAACAATATTGCATTTGCAACTGCTAAAGTCAAATAAAACATAATGTTGGCGGGGACAGCCTAGTACAAGAAGTTACAAACTGTAGTTGTGTCGAGTGAGTCACTTAACTTAACACAATCGTAATTCGTAACCTTTACTGCTGTGTGGTAGGAGTTTGATGATGAATCCAATCAATGCTGGCAATTAATTATGATGTACTATTAGCCGGTGATGGCTTGCACATAGACTGAGCATGGGTGGGCAAGCAGAAGAAGCTCCTCGCCCTGCCTTGAAATTTAATTAGTGTTGCTTTTACCACATCTGCCCCAGCAAGCGTGTGATCAATTGGTGTACATTTTATGTAGTCACATCACACCTCAATATAAATCACAGCCCGGGGGAAGAGGGTTAGGGTTTGATGAATGGATGGGAAGGGGAGTTTGGGGAAAGGTTTGAGAAAGAAAAACAGTACGCATGGACAACAAAAGCAAAGCGCAATCTTGGCAGACGACCATGATCTTCTCCAAAAAAACTATAAAGGGAGAAAAAGGCAATGCATGCATGATGAAGATAACTTGATGGTTAATGAGTAGTACTTACTAACTCCTACTAGACAAGACAGTACAGGGCAGCAGTATATTCTATGCAATTTGCCTTGCCTGTAATATATGCCCTCAGACAGAGACCCAAATTCCATGTTGTACTGGGCTTACTTTTAAAGATAGCAAAGAAAAGTAAAAAATAGTTGTAGGGATCAATTAGCAAACAAACAACAAACACACAGTCGTAATGATTGAAGAGAAAAAAGGATTCCAATTAATTAAAAGATGAATGATACTAAAGTTACTGTATTATCCTGGTCAAATTGTGGAGTTGAATCTCGTCCTTCCTCTTGGTCCTATCTTCCATGGACGCTCCGCACATCAATCTTGGTTGCCTTCCTGATGCGGATTGGTAAGGTAAATGTGAGTTGAGTCTCCCAGTATAGCACAGGGTAAAGGCCGGCCTGTAACGTCTAGATGGAAAAACAAAAGGGGTATTGAAAAATCAATGAATATAAAAAAGCATCAATTACGGTGGAGTCCAAGAAGAGAAGAGAGAACACTTTCAGACTGAGGCGGCTTGGATATATCGTGTATATTCCGTTTACAGCATTAAGCTACAACAACAACAGGACAGAACAGGCCCACCACAGCACCAGCCTGTGACCCAACCTCCATTTACCTTAATTTTTGACAGAGCCAGACAAAAGGCATATATACAGCAACTTAGCATTTTCAAAATTAAGTGACAAAATCAATGCGCCGCTGTCTGTCACATAACTACACTGACTCGACTCCACCACTACATGGACATGTAGGTCTGCTGTGTTTGATTTCTTGTTGAATTGTTGTGTTTATGTTTACCTTATGCCACTTCATGAAACGCAGTTATTCCTTGAATCATCTCCGATCCAACTGACTGACTGCGTGCAAAGATAGTATGGTCATCATCATGTTGTGGTACGTGTTGTCCAACTCCAACTCAGTCTGTAGTGACTCCGATTAAGTCCATATTCCATATTAAAAAATTGCAACAGATATTGGCCTGCACCTGCAGTAGTAGGAGTACAATCTGGTTATTAAACAACAAGAAGGGAAACATTGAGTGTCACTTCAGTCACTTTGTAGATTAACTAGTAGAGTAGAGTTCGACTTCATGCACAACACAACATCAACACAACAAACAACAGCAATCGCTCAGAGTCAGCAAGCATCCAATGCATTCCATCATTACCTGTCTTGCTCTTCTCTTTGGCTGTCAGATCATCAGATGCCTAGTTCTGACAGGTGTGTGTGTTTTTTTTTTTATGGGGCAGTAGCCTCATCATTACTCCAGTCCACATTCATTTCGAGTGTTAGTCGCTGTTTCGGTTTCCGTCTTATTCATCTGTGGCACTTTGTCACTGTTTAAGTTGCTTCACATGGTCAGCACTGTGATGATGGGCCGCGGCCTGGGTAGCGCTCATTGCTGGTCAATTGAGTTTGCACAAATGTCAGCAAGTTTCTTCGAAGAGTCTTGTCTTTCTCTGCCAAGTACCTTCTGTCCTGACAGTGAGGAGCTTTGGATGTCTGCCGAGGCTGTAGCCTTCGGACAGTGATGAGTTTACTTTTGGATGCCTGCCCAAGTTCTGACAGTGAGGAGCTTTGGATGCCTGCCGAGGCTGTAGCCTTCGGACAGTGATGATGATTTTCGGCTCGGAAACAAAACGGAGGATAGCTATAGTCACGTTTCACTTCTTATGGAGGGACTGTTAATGTTAAAGGCAACATTTCTTGTACTCCAATGTCTGGCTTGATGGAAATGTACTAGGGCGAGACAGGAAGATGAAGCAGGACTCTGAAGAGTGGACAGTTAAATGCACAGACGTGCAACTCCAATAGGGAAATAAAAAGAGAAGACGGTGGTGATGGATTTGTTGTGATTTGATTTGAACCAGAAAGACAGATACACAGACACATAAAGGAAGGAAGAAAGTAACAATTTGAAAGCCTAGTTGTCAGGGAAGAGGAGCTCGTCCTCAAACTCTGGTGGTTCGCACAGAAGTAGGTCCTGTAACGCACTATTTACGTCATCCAAGTCGCTCTCCTCTTCCTGCTGTGATTCACGTATTTTGTAATCCGGTGGTATAAAGTGCTGATTCATTTTGATCATGGTTAACCTCTCCACGCTTTTGGCCGAGAGACTGGTCCTTTTCGAAGTTACAATGGCACCAGCAGCACTGAAAACACGCTCTGAAGAGACACTTGCGACAGGGGAAGCCAGATACTTTATCGCCAGCCTGCTGAGCACTGTCCATTGGCTTCTTTTCCCATACCAATACAACAATGGGTTTCGATCCATGAAGACCTCTGTTGGGTCATCCAGATAGGCCTGGACCGTCCGCTCAATGTTCAGGGGTGCTCCGATGTGCTCGGCCTCTTTTGCCTTTGCATCAGCACTGGACTTACCATACCCCTGCCGTAGAAACCAATCAGTTGCACATTGTACTGTGGATGATCCTGTTCTTGCTGTTGTTGATGTTATTGTTGGTGTAGGTGACTGCTGAGAGGCAAACGCACTGCCCTCAGGCTCCGAAGTAGAACTTGACTCTGGATGCCCTCTAGTACTTGTTGTTATGGCCTGGGGTGGGGGGCCTGCAATTAACAGCCGTTCGTTTTCGAAAATAGTGGCTTCCTTAGCTATCAAAGTTTTGTAGTTGGCAACATCCACTTCCGAAAAAGGAATTACTGCCTTGCTGTTCAGAAATACTTTGTACCGTGGATCCAAAATTGTGGCACTAATGTAATGTGGTTGTGACAAAATTTTATTTTGAATCCTTGTATTTTCAGATAAGCGAGCGGCTAAGGTCTCCGCCAAATGATATGCGTCTTGTTTGTTATCCACACCTGCGTACGTTTCAGACACCTCCTTCAGCTGTTGCTCTAGCATGTGCAACAATGGGATAGCTTGGCCCATAGTACAGTCCTCCCTGCTGACTTCACGTGTGAATATCTCAAAAGGAAGTAGCATCTCAGTCAGGCATTTAATGAGGTCCCATTGACCCATCTCAACGGTCATGCCTCTCACAGTAGGTTCTCCTAATCTTTGCATGACATAAGCATTGAGTGGTATGTACAGTTCAAACAGACGATCAAGCATATAATAAGTTGAGTTCCAACGTGTTGGCACCTCCTGGATGAGCGCTTTGACTGGCATTTTATGCTCACGTTGAATGACCCTCAGCTGCTTCCGGGCTTTAAAAGAATGGCTGAAATGTGTGCATATTCTTCTGCAGGTGGCCAGTAAGTTGCTGACTTTGGATTCATTTTTCAAAAAGTCTTGAACAACAATGTTAATGCAGTGTGCCAAACACGGGACCCTGAAATAGCGACCATCTTCCATGGCCCTAACTACATTACTGCCATTGTCCGTGGCAACAAAACCAATGTTAAGCCCTCTTGGGCGCAGCCACTCAAAGACCTTGCTGTTAAACTCTTCCAAAATGTTTGCAGCAGTATGAGATTTCTCCATGGCAAACATGGCTACAGTTGCATGTTTGCGAGTGGCATGAAAAATCTCAGCAGCGTCAACACCAGCAGATATCTGTTCTCTAACCCCCGCAAAAGAGATCCAGTGTGCAGTGATGCACATGTAATCAGTGGCTTGGCAACTGGTCCACATGTCTGTTGTCAGGTGGATACTCTGAACAGCACTCTGCTTCAAGGCTTTTCCAAGCAATTCCAGCACGTCGTGATGTAGTGCTGGAACAGCAACTCTGGCAAAATAGTAGCGGCTGGGAACATGCCATTTTGGGCAGATGGTTGACACAAATTCCAGAAAACCCACCCCTTCAACAAAAGAAAAAGGGAGAAGGTCCAGTGCTAACATTTTAGCCAGCTTCGCATTGTACAAACGTGCTATTGGGTGGTTGCGTTCATACTGCCCCTCCCCACCAAACATGCTGATAATGGTAGGCTGCATGGTTTTCCTTTCTCTTATGCTCAACGCACTTTTTGGATTGCGGTACTCCTTGTCCTTGGTGTCTCAGGCTGACTCTTACTCTTGTGCCACTGAGATGTTGCTGAAGATGTGTGCGACGTTAACAACACTGCACTGCTGGGGTCAGGGACACCTTGTGTACCACTACCAGAGAGAATGTCTCCCTGTCCTTCCTCTTCCACCGTGATCGGATCTTCTACTCCTTTATCCCCACCAACACCAATGGTTGCAGTTTTTTTTATGTCGCGAAGGTGGTCCTCCCAGCTGATCAAGTGGTGTTTTTTCAGATGGGTCATTTGGCCTCCGGTACCATAGTTTGTACCAAGTTTACCACGACTAACAGAGGTATTACAAATGGAGCATATAGCAATGTTCTCCTCCTTTTCGCTAACCGTAAAGAAGTCCCAAACTGGGGAGCTTAACTTTGGCCTCCTGCTGGAGGACCTGCCACTTCCAATGGCGGATGAACTGGAGGGTGTGTGTTGAATTTGACTCTGTGCTGCTGCTGTACCACTACCTACTTCTACTGAGGTGGTGGTTGTGCTGGTGGATGTAGGTCGCTGCCGGGCCTTTGCTAATGCAAATATGGAAGCTGTAGGTCGTGTTGGTGGTGTTACCTGTGGAGGTATGCGTGCTACATCCCTCGCAGCGATTTTGGATAGGGTAATAATGTTGGTCTCCATCTCCTCGGGCCGGGAGTGATGTTCGTGATGACTGGCTCATCATCATCATCCTGCTGTTCTACATCGACCTCCATAAGTGTAAGGCTTTCTGGAACCTTCCTTTTCCCTAGCTTGGTCTTGGGACGTGGCTCCCTCTCAGACTCAGTTTGTGGCTTCCAAGTGGCATCTAGATCATCAGAAGGGGGCTTGGCGAAGAACTTGATGGACTACCCCTCCTTTTCCTTGCTGGAGATTTGGAAGACAATGGATCTTCCGAATGAGTGGCTTCTTCTTCTACCTCTGCATGAGGCTCAATTTCCTGAACTGCCCCTACTTCGGGAGGAACAACAACTACTATTGCGGGCGGTGGTTGCGGCTGTTGTTGTTGACCACTTATCTGCTGTGTTTCCTCCTGCGTTGATTGGGTACTACTTTGAGATAGCGATAAGTTTATCTCAGGCTCAGCATCACTGCTTTCCACCATTAGGCTGGCTACCTCTTCCACACTCATGTGCTTGGGCCTGGGTTGGTGGGTTGGGCCCACTGATGCGGAGGTGCTGCCCCCAGCTTGCCCCCCGGACACCGTTGCTGCAGGCGTAATTTTTTTTTCCCAAAAAGGTACTGGGCGGCACACCAGACTTAAGTGTCACTTCCTTCTTCTGTTCCTTCTTCTCAATAGCAACTTTCTTGGCACTGGAGGACCTGGTACCTGCTTTCTTTGGGCCCATCTTCTTCTTCAGATGTCAGCAGCACTCAGTTGCAGAGATGTCTGGTCAGGTCACACGTCACGTTGTGTACAGCAGCAGGATGTCTGTCTGGCAGTGCAACGGGCAATGATGACACACCTCCTCCTCAGTCTTTGTGCACCTAAAAGCAAAAAAGCCAGAACAACATCAGTCAAACGACGATAGCACAAATCAAACAAATATAATATAGAACTTAGTGTGTGGTGGTGGCCTCAATTATTAAATTTTAGAAACTCAGTGAACAACAACACACAGTGTAGCCATTTATGAGACTTTGACAACAAGGCCAGGGCTTTCATGGCTACTGTGTAGTGTGTACACTCTGGAAGAATAAGAATAGTAAAGAACAAAAACTAAAATGTAGTGGAGCATGTTTGGCCTAAATTTGTGCATCACGTGGGATGTATGCAGCATCAGGGAGCTGCAGCTGGCAATGGGGATGGATTTGGAAGCAGTAAGACAAGAGGAACAATGGAAAGAGTGACACGCAGGCCTATGTGGCAAAAACAGCACACTACTAACTACCACCACAAAATGGGCCCCAGCAACATGGTGACTCACAGGCACAAGGCACGGCAAACAATGAACTCAAGCAGGCCTACTATATATGGGCAGACAAAGGATGCCTGATAAAACACACACAGCTTTAATGCAAAAACTAAAATCCACATGGCTAAAAACAGTTTGGAAAGTTAGACAGCCACTACAACAACAACACATAATTATAATTACACACGCAAAAAAGGCATTTATTTAACACACCCAAAAAGTGAAATAGACCCTCCCAAAAAAACCCCACATTTTGCAATTCAATCCAATGCCATCCATGGCCTAAATGATGGCAAAATTCAACAGACAACACAGAAACAGTTGTTATGCACCCTTGATGACTACCTCTGGGCCTACTTTACTGGCAGACTAGGCCGCAAGCTTGGAGGCCTATGGCAAAAGCACAGTGGCTGGTCCCACAAAATGGCCGCCACCACATGGCCAGGCCACCCAACAACTTCCTTCCTCGTGAAAAAAATTGTAAAACAAAAAAAAAGTGACTCCTTGCTCACCAAACTACATCTAAATGACAACCTGAGGAGTTTGTTGTGCAAAATGAACTAAATCATCATTTTCGAGAAGGTTTTATGCGCTCGAGAGATATTCTTCGCCAGATTGTCAATTCTGCGTGTTCGGCATCGCGATCGTCACAAAAAGTCGTTATCGCGCGCGCGGAAACGTATATTGAGCGCGCGAAGAAGAGAAAAAGTGTAAGTCCGCGTTGTCGCACAGTGCGGAGGTGCCGAAAGTCCGCGAGCTGAACGCACAGGGTTACCTAGTGGCTGAAAAGGCCTATTTATTTAACACACACACAAAAACTGAAATACCACCCCAAAACCCACATTTTGCAAATAAATCCAATGCCATCCATGGCCTAAATGATGTTACAAATTCAACAGACAACACAGAAACAGTTTGTATGCACCCATGAGGATGACTACCTCCGGGCCTACTGGCAGACTAGGCCGCAAGCTTGGAGGCCTATGGCAAAAGCACAGTGGCTGGTCCCACAAAATGGCCGCCACCACATGGCCAGGCCAGCCACAACAACAAGAAAAGGAACACAAGACAGACAATGCAGGCCTATGGCAAAAGCACAATGCCTGGCTTTACAAAATGGCCGCCACCCACATGGCCAGGCCACCCGAAATAACAACAAAGTGAAGACAAAGGACAGGACCAGGCAGTTGGAGACTCTGGGCAACTTCCTTCCTCATGAAAAAAATTGTAAAACAAAAAAAAGTGACTCCTTGCTCACCAAACTACATCTAAATGACAACCTGAGGAGTTTTTTGTGCAAAATGAACTAAATCATCATTTTCGAGAAGGTTTTATGCGCTCGAGAGATATTCTTCGCCAGATTGTCAATTCTGCGTGTTCGGCATCGCGATCGTCACAAAAAGTCGTTATCGCGCGCACGGAAACGTATATTGAGCGCGCGAAGAAGAGAAAAGTGTAAGTCCGCGTTGTCGCACAGTGCGGAGGTGCCGAAAGTCCGCGAGCTGAACGCACAGGGTTACCTAGTGGCTGAAAAGGCCTATTGATGTAACACACACCCAAAAACTGAAATACCACGACAAAACCCACATTTTGCAATTCAATCCAATGCCATCCATGGCCAAAATGATGTTACACTTACAACAATCCAACAGACAACACAGAAACAGTTTTTATGCACCCATGAGGATGACTACCTCTGGGCCTACTGGCAGACTAGGCCGCAAGCTTGGAGGCCTATGGCAAAAGCACAGTGGCTGGTCCCACAAAATGGCCGCCACCACATGGCCAGGCCACCCACAAGTTCACAACAAGCATAAGCCAAGGGGAACAAAGAAAAGACATGCAGGCCTATATGGAAAAAGCAGCACACTACTAAACTACCACCACAAAATGGCCCCAAGCCACGTTGTCACTCACAGTCACAACAGGCCATGGAAAACAATGAACTCAAGCAGGCCTATAATAATATGACCAGACAAAGGAGGCCTGCAGTGCTAAACAACACAGCTTTAATACAAAAATGCAAAAACGAAAATCCACAGGGCTACAAAAGGTTGGAAAGTTACACAACAAGCACACACACACATCCAACAAAGGTATATATATTACACCCAAAAAGTGAAATACACCCCAAAAACCACATTTAACAATTCAATCCAATGACATCCATGCATGCCCTACATGATGTTTAAATTCAACAGACACCACAGAAACATGCACCCATGGGTACCTCTGGCTCTAGTCTGGGCCTACTGGCTGAAATTCCAATCAAATAAAAACAACTAGGCCCCCACTGAAACTAGAGGCCACAACAATAAAGTTTAAAAACGATGGAAATCCCCCAAAAATGTAGGTACAAACAAGCCCCAATCAAACAAACAAGTACACCAATTCTCCAACTTACTTGTAAAATCTCAAATCCAAAAGTCCTCAAATCCAATCCAATGATATGATGCAGCAGACAGACACAAAAAGTGATCCTTCCAGCTCCAAATCAAAATGAAAATGAACTGCACATGGACAAAGCACTGGGAGGAGCCTGCTGGACAGGAACAGGAAGTTTGAGAATCAGGGGCACTTCCTTCCTCTTGGAAAAAAAAGTAAAAAAGAAAAAGGACTCCTTGCACCAAAAACTACAGCCAAATCACAATCTGAGGAGTTTTTTAGAGCAAAATCATCATTTTCGAGAAGGATTTATGGTGCTCGAGAGATATTCTTCGCCAGATTGTAGTTTCTTCGTGTTCGGGATCGCGATCTTACCAACACTGCCGCCGGAAGTCAGATCGCGCGTCCGAATGACGTGTTCGCGTTCGCACACTCTCGCGGGATCGTGCGGCTGGATTCCAAATCTCGTGGCGCCCGCGAACGGATAGGAAGTCGCGTCGGCAAACGCAAAATCACGGTAGGTCGTTACCGCGCACGCGAGAACGTATATTGAGCGCGCGAAGAAGGAAAACAGCTACGCTACGCCGCAAATTGCGTAGTGCCCGGTAACTTCACGTTCTACGCGAATCGCGAAGTTGCCGAAACTACGCAAGTTCCGCGAGCGTAGCGTAGTTCACCGCCCAGGCTTACTCTTCAGTCTGAGGGTCTCGAACAGAAGACACATTCCAGGAAATTACAACTAAATCAAGAGCTATAGAATCAGAACTAATGAGTTCTATGAATGAAAGGTCATCTAGAGATAATATTTGGAATTTCCCAGATGCAAATGGCTCAGGCAGTCAATCATCTTCATTTCAATCAGAGGAGGTATGTGGGAGCACATAACCCACAGCAATGCCTATTTGTCACTAATTGACAAGGATCCAGATGATTGATGGCCAGGGTGAAAGTATCTTAATTAGCAATGTCGGCAGTAAAAGTTGGGTTGCATTTCAGATTGATGTTTGGTGGATTGGGTGAGGTAGACCTGAATTCGATGCTCAGTAGACCGTCTGATATGACAAGGTTTCGCTGCTTACAAAGCTGGGGGAAATTGTACATGATCTTAAAAGGTCTGGTTGAAAGTGGGATGGCACCGCCTCGCCACTTCCAAGTACAGATGTGCCTGCCCTTGGCTGTTCCCATCGTACACCAAAGCTTCTGCCCTGAGCACTTCTATGCCGGGCACTGCATATTCTTTGTTATCATGAAAACCTTGTCCACCCCCTTGAATAAGGGGCAAGCGAAGGCAGAGTGGCATCACTGGGATCCTAATACACATAGGGGCATATTTACAATAGAATGGGGGAGCGTGGCGTTAAGCTGAAATTGCTAACACCACACTCCGCCATTTTGAAAACACTGGGATGCGCCATATTTACAATGATACGTCGCTCCCCTGCTTTTTCCCAAGCACTGACGCTAAATTCAGCTGCCTAGCGCCATTGCAGGCACCCTTGCACCACAGTGCAAGGGTGCCTACGTTGAGGGGAATGTTTGTTTATATGCAGGAAGGTGTCCCTTCCTGCACATTAACAATCACTAATGGTGATTTGTAACTCCAATGGGTGCTGCATTGTGCAGCACACATAGAAGTTGCAAATCATAATTTTTTAATGATTGTTTACGCGCAGGAAGAATCACCTTCCTGCACATAAACAATGATTCATGGTGATCTGCTGTTTCTATGTGTGCTGCATTGTGCAGCACACATAGAAACAGCAATAACGAGGAGAAATTAATAATTTCTCCTCCTTTCGCCATGTTAAGACCAGGTTATTTTTGGTCTTAATTTTGGCACTCCCCTATAGTTATGTTACACTTGTAAATAGGGGACAGCGTCAAAATCAGTAGATTTTTCGCCGAACGCCCACCGCAACACCCATTGCCCGCCCCTTTCACGCTAAATGGAGCGTGAAAGGAGGCCTTATTTACAAGGAGGCATTAAGCCACATTAAGTGGCTTAATGCCACCTTTTAAATAAGGCAAATGGTTTATCACCACAGGAACGTCACAAAAAGTGATGTTCCTGTGGCGATAAGCCCTTGTAAATATGCCTCATAATTTTGAATATCTGTACTTCCAGCTATGACTCCCAGGCTTATCTCCTTTAACACCTGAGGCTTCAAGTAAGAGAGTGATAGCAAATGTTAGGGGGTCAAAATGATCAGGGCTTCATGCCATCAATCACAGCAAAAGTTTTGCCAATCCTAGTCTTCACTATATCATGCAAGCCCTATGTCTAGCTGGAATCACTGGCAAGAGCAGATAGCTGAACAGTAGTGGGATCAATGAATTGATGAATTATTTATAGTACGTATGGCTACTCCATGGAGAGTCCCAGCGCTAAAGTGGCAGAGCAAGAAACTGCAGTCAATCACACGAGTATATTGTAAATAGGAGGGTTTGAAGCACTTTCCTGAATGAGATATGAGGTTCATGAGATATGGTACAATATGAGCACTGGTTGCATTCTTTAATTCCAAGGCCCACAAAGGAACGCCCTTCCTTCCTGACTCAATAAAATCTAGGCACCGTCACTAACAAGACAAATGTTGACCAAACTGTTCTAGGTCAGTGATAGTGCACGGTCCTATCAGTGCGATTATACAAACCGCACTTATAAAAGGCCTCTGACATGTAGACTCTGTAAGCTCTGCTTCCACTGATGGTCCCTGTGCTCAGAAAGGAGGTGAATTAGAAGGGAGTAGCAAAATAATCAGGGCACTGCACATCATAATAAACCACAGTACATGTTGTGCACAGCTCATTCTTTGCTATATCATGCAAGCCCTATGCCTAGCTGGAAACAGGATAGGAGCATATAGTCAGGAAGGGGCCAGATGCTGGGACATGTAGCTCCTGGTGGCTGTCCTTACAGCTATCGCCCATGAGCTCAACCCCCAGATTAGTAACAGCTTCAGATGTGGAGGCAGAGGGCAGGAGGCATGGTTTAAAGGTTAGTCGCCAGAAGCTCGCATGACAAATTTCCTTTTGTTCAAACAGGAAATCTATGCACAAGTACAACATATGGTGAAGCTGTCCTCTGTACAGAGATATAATTTATCTCAAAGAAATAAGTGACTGAAGATATCTCTTACCCTGCGGCCTCATGGGCAAGTTGAGAAGGTGAAAAGGATATTAAAGTAAATAGTGTTACCTCTTATTATATATCTAATGTTGTCAAGAATTCAACATTGAAAAGCAATGAAATTTAGCACATATTGGAAACCTGGAACATAATTATGCATAACTTAAAAAATGGTGGACAGCTAGCTCTCAATGGATTTATTAAATAGGTGATACCCTGCTGACAAACATTAAGAAACTGACATTCAAGTGACTCGCTTTTTTCCTTGATCCCTCAGAAAGCACAATTTGTGTGAAACAGTTAGGGTTATGCTTGGCATCAAGAGAATATAAATACTGCACTATATTTGACACGAAGGTTATAGCGACAACAAAATGAGGGGCATATGTACAAGGAGTTAACGCCGCATTAGCGGCACTTTTCTGCCGCTAATGCGGCGATATTTTTATCGCCCTATTAACAAGCTGCCGTTAACAGCCGTTAGCGACAGATTTCTGGTGATACCGGCCGTTTCCAGCATCGCCACCTATGTTAGCGATAACTATCGCTAATGATATGCAAGGTAGGCGTTCCCATGCAAAAACGCACGCTAACCCCACTTCGCGATATTTACAATGATCGCCCGGACCCGCGATACGTTAAAAAAACAGCCGCTAAAGCCCGTTAGCGGCTGGGACTTAAGACCAGAAAATAGCTGGTCTTAAAAATGGAGATAACACTTGGGGCCTCATGTCAGCAGATTTTGGTGCTGGACAGCGCTGCAAGCAATGTTGCTGCGCTGCCCTGCGACAAAACTACAGGGCAGGAATGCGCACCATCAATAAGATATTGCGCATTCCTGGGCCTCACTCATGAAAAGTGTTGCAGCGCTGCGACAAGACAGTGTCGCAACACTTTTCACTACGCCCTTCTTGCGACTCCATGGATGCGCTGTTTTCACTGGACAGCGCTCCATGACGCAAGTAATGACAGATACGTCTGGAATCCTGACGTATCTGTCTGCGCTAATGTCACGCATTGCTGCTGTTGTGTCACAAGCATGACGCAACTCCAGCAGTGCATGGGGCCAGCCTATTCCTGTGGCACTGCGTCACCCTTACGCCTGCCATCAGGTAGGCGTAAGGTACTGACGCAGTGCCGTCCTACAATAGTTGCAGTGAAATCTGAGGGATTTCACTGTGCCACTCCTATGAGGCCTTGTCGCGTGTGAACGCACACCCTACGTACATCATACCTGATGCAGGTATGATGTGGCACAGGGCTTCACAAGGTCACGCATGTAGGCATACATGCGTCACTTTGCAAATAAGGCGCTACGTGGTGCTAGTTTTGCCTGGCCCATTCTTGAGGGGTGCCAGGGTGTCGGCGCAGTTGGAGATCCATCGGTGGCGGTTGCACACTGCGGTGTCATCGTCTGTAAGCGTTTGCGGAGTGGTGGTGCTGAGGGAGTTGACAAGATGTTCTTCGGTGGCCTTGATCCAGCTGCGAGGGTGGGCGATGATGGCGGTGGTGTACGGTGGGCATGGTGAAGACGTAATGTATACAATGATGGTCGGTCCAGGAGAGTCCGGTGGTGTGGCTGTAGTTGAAGTTCCCGCTGGCGGAGGAGACGTGCTTGACCGTGTGTCCTGCTATGTGGCTTGCTGCGGTGACTAGCTGCTTGAGTCTGATGTTGGTGAGCTTCCACAGGAGCGGTGGTGTTCTGGTCACTGGGGTTGTCCAGGTGGAACTTGAGTTCACCGAGTAGGATGTTGTTGGTGGATGGGAGAGCCTGGGGTGCAAGGAGGTCTAAAATGGTATCGGAGAATGGGGGGCCATGGCCCGGGGGGCCTGCAGATGAGGGTGCCGCAGAGGATGGGCTTGGGGTTGGTCCGGATCTGGGAGTTGAGGTGCTCCATGGTCACCGTTGGGTCATTAGAGTGCGTGGTCAGTCGGAGTGTGCTTTTGTAGGTGATGTCAATGCCTCCTCCTGGAGGGTCGGGGTGGTCCTTGCGGGTGATTCAGTAGCCGTCAGTGATGGCGATGGCGATGTCCGGTCTGGAGCAAAAGTTGGTCCTGGCAGGCGATGTGGCGTCCATCGTTGATGGCGAGGAGGGTGCTGGCGTCGTAGCGGTGGAGTGTCCGAGAGGAAGGGTCCTTGGTGCTGAGCACGGTCCAGGGGCAGTCGGATGCAGACGGGCTTGCCTTTGGCACGTGAGATGTCCATTACAACGCAGGCATTACATCGTAATGCCTTTACAACACTACTCCAACCACGCAGGTGCCTTTACATCGCATTCCATTACAATGCATTGTGAGTTCAGTAATGGGGTATTTTTAAGTTTTAGGGTGGGTATGGGTTTCGTGTGTTGGAGATGAAATCTGGGGTGTGCTTTGGGGTCAATTCTTGAAAATCGGGTGTATTTTGGGGTCAATTATGAAAAATAGGGTGTGTTTTGGGGTCAATTATGAAAATTCGGGTGTGTTTTGGGGTCAATTATGAAATTTGGGGTCAATTATGAAATTTGGGGTGTGCATTTGGGTCAAATATGAAATTTGGGGTGTGCATTTGGGTCAAATATGATTTTTAGAGTGTGTTTTGGGGGCCCACATATTAATTTTAGGGTCCACGGTTTGCTTTGGGGTGCAATGATTAGTTTTAGGGTTGCACTCACTGAAGTGGGAATAGTAATTTTTACATCTCCGCTATGCAACACCTTCCCTACTGTTGCAATATGCCTAGTATTAGTATGCATTGTAATGGAATGCGGTGTAATGGTATGCGTCGTAACTTCATATATACCTTTGGCACTCCAGTGGTACACCCTCTGCGCATGGCCGCACAGCGGCCGCCATTGAGAAGTGCTGCGTGGGGGACTGGACAGCTGGGAGGTGGGAAAGGCCGGAAAGAACACTGGATGGGGAGTGGACGCGGGGGTGTGTGTGTGAGCGGGTGTCGATGTCGGTTCCCGTATCTTCATTGCTCCTGCTCTCCTGAGTCTGCTTCCAGGAACAGTAAGTAGGCAGCCAGGCTCCCTCCCCTAAGCCAATCACAACGCTGCAATGTGGCGTTGGGATTAGTCATTTTCGCCGGGACGAGGCGTTCAGCCAGGGGCTGGAGGTGTGGGCATGTTCTCCATGCAGGCTGTAATGCAGCCTTCATTGCGAACAGGACAGTGCGCATGACTGCTTTGTGCGGCCTGAGCGGGCCGACCAAACAGTCACTGCGCACTTGAGTGGGCTTGCCAATACGCCCATGCCCTGCTCCGTGCTTGGAGCAGTCCTAGCCCACCCTCCCACCCGCAAAGGAAACATAGCACGATTACATCAGCAAGTTATCATCATGTGATGGTTGTTCCTCTTCTGCACTGCTTGAAAGCAGTGGGACCACGCTCTTCCGCCATAGCGGATGAGCCGCCACTAGGGGTGCGTCATCTACGTGTGCTAGGCCTGGGCGACTCGACCCCCAGGCCTCATGCGCCACGCGTCCCACCATCTCCTTACCTGGACATTGACACCGTGGCGCAATCCACTGCACTCTCCCCAAATCTGTGACTCAGCCAGCAGGATCCTCAGCCAGGTGTGATTTTACAAGTCTGGGTACAGCAGTCGCCGCCAAGTCCGCTGGTGAACCTCCCAAAGCAGCTGATGCAGCAGGGCCCCCTTAGACATGAAGTTGCAGCGCTCCCGCCACACAAGTTCGGTGCAGCTCAGGGGCCTCACCCTCCACAGCGTCCGGCCAGCCCAACATCATCCGGCCTGTGATGCAGAGAGGCGGCACCCACCGTTGGTAATCCCCTCCGTGCACCCCGGTGTAGTGGTGGATCGTAGTATGCGATGCAGGCCTCCCTACGTTGGTGCGCAGGTGCGCCTCTACCATTAACAGCTCCAAGGGGAGCATGGCGGTCTTCTCACACAGGTCAGCAACGTGTCTCCATGCGACCTGCCAGACTTCACCACCAGATACGGGCGATCGTCGCGCCTCAATGTCTACCGCCACGGCTCATCGACTCCACAGCTCCTCTGCATCCCACTCCAGGCTCCAGACGCAGGTCTAGCGAGGCATCCAGGCTCCAGACGCAGGTCCAGCGAGGCATCCAGGCTCCAGACGCAGGTCCAGCGAGGCATCCAGCCTCTCATCCTGGTCACCCTGGATGTTGGGTGGCTTGCAGGGGTTGTTAATGTGTGCTGCACTTGGCCCTGGCTGCTACATTCTGCATTTTTTTGGTTTTTATGCTTATTTTCTATTGGAGGTTGCAGATAGGCTATTTTTTGCATTAGAGGCAAAAAACCTCACGTTGGGCTGACTGACGTGAGTTTTTTTTGCCGCTAATGGGCCTATCGGTAGTTTTTGCCCATTAACGCCGGAATTCCTATCGCCATCGCGCTAATGTTAGAGGCAGTTTTCACCGCCGATCCCTGATACTATCGGCATGTAGCGACGGCTTGTAAATACTCAGCTAACATGGCGATAGTTTTCAGCGGTAAGCGGCGATGAAAAAACTGCCGCTAACCAGAGTTAGCGATAGTTATCGCCAGTCCTTGTACATATGCCCCTGAATTTCATAAAAGTGTTCAAATATGCTTTTACGAGTTAGAACTTTCTGTGTGCCAAGGACCCATTTTTTGTGAGGCATTTCTTGAAAAATGTAGCTTTGTTCAATTTGCGTTACTGGCACCAAACCTGACTTGTCATGCATGCAAAAAAGTGCCTTGAGAATGCACCATGGCAGCCCATCCTCATTTCAATTAGGAATCTGCTGTCACTGTAGCAAGCCTGTCATATACGTCCCTGTATAATGGGACAAAGCACTCCCCCTGTACATTATAAGTATGTGCCGAATCACCAAGAGGCTCTGTGACCATACAGAGGAACGAGGTCGAAGGACATGGAACTCCACCGTGACTTGCAATATCCTTAAAATGTGTGGCAGAGTGTATTTTATTCATCATAATGCACAGTGATGCCATCACCCACAAACCACTCAAATCCATGGTGTATTGCTTTTTCATATGAAAGAAGTAGTATTGTTGCTGACATGAAGATTACAGTGGAGCCAAGTGTGAAATTAAAAAAAAAAAAGGCAGTTGGTAATTGTTCCCCAAAAAAGATATTGGAATGTAAATCAGATTTAAAAGGTGCTGATGCTCAGAACGTGTAGAAATAGGAAGGCAGATTTTTTTTTTTTTGTGATGACCTGTAGTGTGCGAAAGACAAATATGTTGCCATAAATTCATCCTTGTCCCTCATCATTATTTGATTTAGGTAACAAGATCGACTAAAAGGCAGTTTTCCTTTGGCTTTCACCTTGTCTGCTGACCCCGGCAGGAGGCAAACGTTGCAGAACTAACATTTAATAAATTGTTACAATTGGTGCAGCTATGTCTTTGCATTATTACAATAAGGAAAGTAGCGACCAGCTTTTATACAGGGGTTGAAGGCTCCATTGTATTTTAAGTTAGTACGCACACTTCTACATATGACCTTACACAACGCACTTCTTAAATTAGTAAAATGTGGCCTTTGCACATTTTCACCTCAGGTTAATATTTCGGGACGTTATCAGGAGCGCGTTTGCTCTCGTTGAGACATATACTCCTGTTTTTCATAAAAAGAACCAAAACAACCACAGGAAGAACTTCACCATGTATAGTTTAGGTAATATTTCTCTAAAATGACTTCATTTATTTTGATGTATAGCAAATTTTGCATGATGGAATTGTATTAATGTGAGTCAGGATAGTATCTAAAATAAATACTGCAAATAGATGTACCTAACTCGTACTCAAACATTCATGACCGAAGCACACAATGGCTGTACCTAGAGTGATAACTGTAAACTAAAGCATTAAATTTGTAGGAAGAACATTTAGGCAGCTGGGATTATGTATTGCCTTTTTGTCACGATTTGTTTGACAGTCATTAGCAACCTTTTGCACCCTATTTGTACTGCTGAAAGCTTGAGGATAAGGTTACATAAATATTTAAGCAACAGGATTAAGTCCGGCGGGAGAATGCTCACAGCCTAGAACACTGAAGTCCAACTCAAGCACAATATATATTTTATTCTTGAAATGTTTTTGGTTATAAATCATTGATGCTAGTTTCTGCATATTTCAGGGAGAACAGCATAGCACCGTTTTTTTCTGTTTATGTGTTCTCCTTAATTAACTTAGAAACAAGGAGTGTAATTTTGAATTGCCCATTCTTGCCCGGTGCTCAAACAATAGCATAATATTAAAGAGAAAAAAATAATTGTGTATAAAGTCGTGCTCCACTCCATCTTCACAACAATTGATTGTTAGATTTGGGGGTCTCTAGTTGGCAGAGGTAGGTACCTTTGACCAAATAGGGACCATTGCGTCTGGTCAGGGTAAGGGGGTACACTCCTAAAATAACCCCTGCTCACCCCCTTGGTAGCTTGGCACGAGCAGACAGGCTTATCTCAGAGGCAGTGTGTAAAGCATTTGTGAACACATACAGTAACCCAGTGACAACACTACAGATGGACACCACACAGGTTGTATATTAAAAATAAGTATCTTTTATATAGATTTAACACAACACCACAAACGACAAAAATCCACAATACTGTACTTTAAAAATGGTAGAATTAGCTCAGTTCTCTTTAGATGGTAAATGCGACACTTTGAGTTCAATGTACCTTTTGATGCGTAACGCTATACAACGAAAGTGTTGCAGGGAAGGTGATGCATCGGTTCCTTACACGCAAGAACAGTGATGCGTCGGGTCCCTACTGATGCGTAGGGGATGCGCCGGTTCTTCTCAGCGTGGGGAGGTGATTCGTCGATTTCTTACTGCGCTTCCGTGGCGATGCGACCAGCAACGCCGTGATGCGATGAAGATCCGGTGCAATGAAACAAAGATGGCGTCTTCTTCTTGATGCAACACGATGCGTGCACGCCCGACGGCCGTGCGGCGACTCAACGATTCTTCTGAGCCGCGACAGGCCCTGCGACACGCTTCCCGGTGATGCGGCGGCGTCTGATGCGACGTCGATCCTCTTCTCCGGCGATGCGAGGTGCTTCGGCGATGCGACAGCGGCAGCGGCGACACCCTTCTTCAGTGATGCGACGACAGCGGCTGTGGCGGCGAAACGCTTCTCCGATGATGCGACGGCATCTGATGCGACGGCGACACTCTTCTCCGGCGATGCGAGGCGCTTCTGCGAGGCGAAGCGACAGCGGCGACACCCTTCTTCAGTGATGCGGCGACAGCGGCTGCGGTGGCAACACGCTTCTTCTTCGTGAGTCGCGCTTCCAGCTCCTTGCGACACGCAGTCCCTCAGAAGGCCCAACACAACAGCAGGCACTTCAAAAGAACTCTTGGGGAGCTGTTGTCCCTGAGACTTCAGCAGGAGGCAAGCTCTCTCTCAAGCCCTTGGAGATCCTTTACAAGTTGATGAAAGTACACACAAAGTTCCTTTCTCCTTTCTTTGGCAGTCAGGCAACCACTGCAGGCCAATCCCCCAAACAGCACTCAGCTTAGGGATAGTCTCCTCCTCAGTTTCTCTGGTTCCTCTCCTCAGCAAAGGTTCTTCTTGTTTCCCAAAAGTGATCAAAGTTCTGGGGTCTGGGTCCCCTCTTTTATACTCATATTCTCTTTGTTCTCTGAAGGCAGAGAGGCCTTTGCAAGTCCAAACCAGTTCTGGTCAGTCCTGGAGCACTTTGTTGACAAGACTCCTTCTTTCCTTTCAAAGTGTAGGCCAGGGACATCTGACGCACCACAGGAGGTGGAGCCAGCATTGTGGAGGGAAGGCACAGCCCTATTCAGGTCCCAGGTGCAACTCCTCCCACCCATCTACATGCAGATCTCTCTATTCAGCCCTGGGCTGACTCACCCTGTCTCCTGGAATCCCCCAGCCCCTGTCACTCACAAACCAGACATGGAATACACAACCTAGCAGAGGCAGGCTTGGATAGTTAGGCAAGAAAATACCTACTTTCTAAAAGTGGTATTTTCAAACACAGAATGTTAAAACCAACTTCACTAAAAGATGTATTTTATCATTCTGAGTTCAGGCATACTAAACTCAAATTTCTACCTAGTTCCCTGGGTCAGTTAGGATTATAAGATGTAATAATCAAACTGCCCATTCTGGCCTATGGGGAACAGGTAGCCTTGCAATAGTGAAAAACGAAAATGGCTGTAATTCACTATTAGCACATGCCACACACACCAGGGCATGTCATACCTTATACCTACAATGCTCCCTGCCCTTGGGCCTACCATATGGGTGTCTGATATGAAGAAAAGGGAAGGTTTAGGGACTGGCAAGTGGGTGCACTTGCCCAGTCAACATGGCAGTACCAGACTGCACACAGGCTCTGCAATGGCAGGCCTGAGATACACTTTACAAGCTGCTCCTGTGGGTGGCACAACCAGTGCTGCAAGCCCACCAGCAGCATTTGAGTCACAAGCCCTGGGCACAACCAGTGCACTGTACTAGGGTCTGACAGTGAATCAAATAGGCCAAACATGGAGTCACTAATCCATACATCAATTTATAACAGAGAGCATATGCACTTTAGCACTGATCAGCAGTGGTAAAGTGCCCAGAGTCATAAAACAGCCAACAACAGGTCAGAAAAAATACAGGAGGAAGGCAAAAAGTTCAGGGATGACCCTTCAAAAGGGCCAAGTCCAACACAACCCCCTTCCAGCCAAAATGCAGGGTAGACTAATCCCTACCTTGATGGGCTTCCCTGCTTTGGGCGATAGAACCTGGACCTGGCCCGCAACTGCAGGG